>OZ010799.1:318103901-319303901 GCA_963932465.1 Maratus speciosus
TATATATAATTACTATCACTAGCCTTTTCAACCCTGAAGTAGGTTTATTAAATATATTATGTATAAGTAGCTTTTGTCGATTTTTTTTGCGATTTTTTGACGAAATTTGCGGTTTTTCGCGATCTTTTCACGAAATTTATGGTTTTCGCGATCTTTTCACGAAATTTGCGGATTTTTCGCAATCTTTTCACGGAATCTGCGGGGTTTTTTCGCGATGCTTTGACGAAATTTGCGGTTTTTTGCGATCTTTTCACGAAGTTTGTGCTTTTTCACTATCTTTTGACGAAATTTGCAGTCTTTTTTGCGATCTTTTGACGAAATTTGCGGTTTTTCGTGATCTTTTCACGATATTTGCGGGTTTTTTTCTCTATCTTTTGACGAAATTTGCGGTTTTTCGTGATTTTTTTTTCACGATATTTGCGGGTTTTTTCTCGATCTTTTGACGAAATTTGCGGTTTTTTTCGCGATCTTTTGACAAAAAAAATCGCGTTTTTTCCGCGATTCTTTGACGAAATTTGTGTTTTTTCCGCGATTCTTTGACGAAATTTGCGTTTTTCTCGCGATCCTTTTTCGAAATTCGCGATTTTTCTGCAAGCGATTGACAAAATTAATTTTTTTCGGCGACCATTTGTCGAAATTCGCGACATTTTTTATGTCGGAATTTTCGGATTGATGACCGATTATTTAAAAATTTTAGAAATGAATGCCTTAAATTTTCGGAAAATTCGGAACAGAATCACCCCTAATTGGCCGGCCGAGAAGAAGAGGAGGAATATAGACTGGAAATGCGGCCGCACGCGAACTCGCGTTAAAAACGGAAATTCATTTACGTTCCAAAACATGATTACAACAACAAAAGAGTCTAAAAAAAATCATTCGGCAGCTTTTTCGCCATAATAATTTTTTTCCGCCTATTTCAGGATGTATTCGCATTTGGTGAGTAGGCGAATGGTTAGCGCGGCCCCTGATTTGTGTACTAATTCATATATTTATTGTATGGAACCCTCTGTTCGCGAGCAATACTCACATTTGACCTGTTATTTTAATTGAATACATTTGCATTTCTGCTACTGGTGGCGCCGAAATTCATCTGACACATAAATTTTCAAAATCCAAGTGAGATGGGAGAGCAATTAGATTAAATAGTTTATTAAATAAAACTGAAATAGTATGTAAATTCTATTCATCATTAGAAGTTAATAATTGTTCCATAATAGTAATTCTCCGTATTTAACAGAGCCAATACACACACAAAAAAATGTTCTCTGCTTGGTTGCAGAGTCAGGACTTCCATTATACACTCTGTATTAAACAGAGCCATGATTTAACAATTGGCATCTCTGATTACAGAGTCAGGACATGTTACATGTTCTCTGCTTGGTTACAGAGTCAAGACTTCCATTATACACTCTGTATTAAACAGAGCCATGATTTAACAATTGGCATCTCTGATTACAGAGTCAGGACATGTTACATGTTCTCTGCTTGGTTACAGAGTCAAGACTAACCATTTTAAAAATGATACATATTATATAAAATAAACATCAAAATAAAAATTACAATATGCAGTTATAAATCTTCTAAATAGCTATAATATTCGTTTAAATGACATCCAAGTAATTATAAAACTAATAAATCACCATCAATTCAAAATTATTATAAAGTAAATAAATCTATATTACATGACCTTGAAATCATAATGTTACTCATAAATATTGATTCAGGGTTATAAACAATTTAGATAAACAGATTAGATTTTTTCTGTCAAAAGAAATCAGTTTTATAATTGTTTCACAATATGAAAGATAAACAGAGTTAAATTATAAACAAATAAATTTGAGGGCACTTACGCCGAAACATCCTCCGCCTCCATGAACGAAGTTCATCAAACAATTATAACTTACCAAATTTCCACTATCACATACTAAATAATCAAATATTAAATACAAAATTAAAATATTACCTTAAATGTCAAGTATAACTAAAATGAAATGCAATTAAATCCTACTACTTCTAAAAAAAAAAAACAGTTTCTGGAACAACTAAAAATAGAAAAAGACATTAATATACAAAATAGTTCAGAAAGTTACAAAAATTAGACATAGAAAATAATAATAATAATAAAGTTAGTTAAAATAAAGTAAAATTCTATTATATTAAATGTCCATCGGTAGAGGAGACAATTTTGTGATAGGGCGTTTCAGCTCACCAGTAGAAGTCTTTAATTTGACAACACGAACAATATTATCATCACCAGGAAATAGTTCAATTATTCTGCCCAATTTCCACCTTAATGGGGGCTGGTTTTCTTCCTTTATCAACACCAAGTCATTGATTTTTAAGTTCGGGTTGCTTCTAAACCACTTTGTACGTTGCTGCAATTGTGAGAGATAGTCTGACGACCACCTTTTCCAAAAACTTTGGAAAATCTTTTGTAGCAATTTCCAACGTTCCAAAGGAGTTACATAGGTAGAGGAGATATCAGGCTCAGGTAAGGAGGTCAAGGGTGCTCCTATAATAAAATGTCCTGGCGTCAGAGCCGTAAAGTCATTTGGATCAGAAGACTCAGCGACAAGCGGTCTTGAATTTAAGCATGACTCAATTTGTGCAATTAAGGTCAAAAATTCTTCATAAGTTAAAATCTGATCACCAATTGTTCTCTTCAAATGATTTTTCATTTGTTTTATTCCCGCTTCCCAAAGGCCTCCAAAGTGAGGGGCGGAAGGTGGGTTGAATTTCCATACTATCATTTCGTCAGTAAGATACTTGAGCAATTTTTCATCAGAAGCAATTTGAGACATCATTCTCTTTATTTCGCGGTCTGCCCCTACAAAATTTGTACCTCTGTCGGAAAATATTTCTAGAGGTTTTCCACGTCGAGCCACGAATCTTTTCAATGAGGCTAGAAAGGTTTCAGTTGTAAGATCAGTGACTAATTCAAGATGGATAGCTTTTGTTACGAAACAAACATACAGACAAACATAATGTTTAAAGGGTTTCACACCACGTCCCTTACGAGGTTTGATCAAAAAGGGGCCGGCTAAGTCGACTCCTACTCTTGAAAATACTCGAGCTTGTGTCACGCGTGCTGATGGCAGATTTCCCATCAACTGAGATGAAAGGTGTGATGAATTTCGGAAACATTTCATACATTTCCTTATTTCTCTTTTCACAGCTTCTTTAGCATTAATTATCCAAAATTTTTGTCGAATTGCTGAAATTGTCAATTGAGTCCCGCTATGAAGATGTTTCTCATGAAAATACTTTATTATCAAGTCTGTAACATGATGCCTTTTAGGGAGAATGATTTGATGTTTTTGATATTCAGACAAGTTTGCATTTTTTAGCCTACCTCCAACACAAAGAATATCATTTTCGTCAAGAAATGGATGTAAAGGAAGGAGTTTGCTTTTAGAATTTAGGATCTTTCTGGATTTTAGAATTTTCAGTTCGTCTCCGAATTCATGGTTTTGAATTAATTTCACAATAGCATTTGTTGCCCTTTCAAGTTCTGAAACAGTCAAAAAACCATAGACTCGTTCAGATGGGCATGTACTATTTTTAATGAATCTGAGGCACCAAGCCGTAATTCGTTTTAATTTAGTCCAGGATGAAAATTTAAATAAAAGCTCAAATTCTGGAATATTTTGGGATATGGAGCAAACAAGCGTTTTACGTTGTTCTTGCAAGACCTCTTCATCAGGTAGATTAGGTTGAGTTTCAGGGGGAAATACTGGTAACGATTCTTCCTTCAGCCAGCTAGGACCATGTAACCATACCTCGTTATTAATCAATTCAGATGCAGAGCAACCACGAGAGAGAACATCTGCAGGATTTTCCTTTCCTTTACAAAATTTCCATTGTACAGGAGCAACAAGTTCCTGAATTTCGCGTACGCGGTTTGCCACAAAGGGCTTCCAGTTGTTAGCACTTCCTTTAATCCAGTGCAAGGTAATTTGGGAGTCACTTAGACAAAATATATTTTCATTCACAATTTTAAATATTTCCTTTAAATAATTCGCTAATCTTGCAGCCGTAAGTGCTCCAAGAAGTTCGATGCGCGGCAATGTAATTTTCTTGAGAGGCGCTACTCTTGACTTTGCTATTACAAATGAAGTTTCACAAGAAGAAGAATCACGTAAATAAGCCACTGGCCCATACCCCTTTAAACTAGCATCAGAAAATATGAAAAGTTGAGCGGTTTCAGGATTTAATTTTGGGATAGTTACAAAATATTTTCTAAGAATTTCAAAATTTACCAAGTCTTTTATTTCATTATGCCATTTTCTGAATTTTCCACTTAAAGAATCTGGTAATGTAGAATCCCAGTCAATTCCATGTTCCCAGAGTTCTTGCATTAAAAATTTAATTCTTATCACGAAAGGGGAAATGAGTCCAATAGGATCATAAATTTTTGCCACAGTTTGTAAAACAATACGTTTGGTAATAATTTTATGGTCAAATTCTACCAAAAGTGGTTGTATGTCTATTTTCAAGGTGTCACTTTCTGTTATCCATATAATTCCCAATACCTTCGAAAGATTTTGTTCAAGAGTGTCTTCCTCAAAGTTTATTCCATGTTCCTTCCATAAAAATTTTAAATCGGAAGAATTGGTTTTAAATTTTCTGAGTTTCATATTGGCCTCACTCAATATCTTCTCTGCACCGTTTGATAAAACAAAAGCTTCGTTTACTGAATCAGCTCCATGAAACAGGTCATCAACGTATAAGGAAGTATCCAGCATATTAACTATTTTTCCAAACAAATCTTTATACCCCTCAATGTGATGTTTGATGGTTGCAGAAAGGAAAAAGGGTGAAGTTGTTACACCAAAAGTTACACGGGTCATGCGAAAAACCTTCAAAATGGGATTGTTACTAGTGATATTGTCAAACCACAGGAACCTCAAAAAATTTCTATCTTCTTCTTGTATCTGGATTTGCAAGAATGCTTTTTCTATATCTGCCGAGAAAGCAATTTTGTGGAGACGGAATTTTAAAATAATGTCCAATATGTTAGGATTTAGATTGGGCCCAGGAAATAAGCACTCGTTTAACGATTTTGCCCCCTTATCTTTGGATGACGCATCAAAAACAATTCTTACTTTAGTTGTCGATTTATCTTCCCTTATTACTGGTCTGTGAGGCATGTAATACGTGTTTATTTCATCTTTATTAAACTCACATTCTTCAATTATACCCAAACCACATTGCTCATTTAATATTTTCTCATATTCCTTAAGTAACCATTTATTTTTGCACAATTTTGATTTTAATCCCCAAAGTCTATGTTTAGCTACATCAAAATTGGATTCCAATTCATTTTTATTTACTTTCCACAAAAGTTTAGTTTCATCTCTTCCATTTACAAAATTTAAATTATCATTAAATAAATCAAGAGCATCTAAATCCTTTTGTGAAAATAATTCATTTTTACTATCACAAATACCCAAAGACTCTAGTTTCCAAAACTTTTGCAAATCAAAATTTTCTATTTCATTAACAGATACAAGATGAGCATTAACTGTTTCGTTACCGTTAGAGTTTATTTTTCCCACTATTGTATACCCAAAAAGTGTATTAGCTACATACCGGGTGTCCCAAAAAGGACTGACTGATTTTAAAATTCAATAACTTGCAAACGGTGACAGATATTTAAAAAATTCTTGCAGCAGGGTTATGCATAAGGTCAAAAGTTTTTTTACAGAGATTTTCAATTTTAGTTCGAATTACAAATAATAGATGGCGCTGCTATCAATAGACGCTGAATTCAGGCTCGATTTTTGGTACTTCGTGGCCCGGATAATACATTTCCATCTCCTTTTTCAGCATGGAACAAGAGAAAGGACTAGAAATCGAGCCTGTATTTAGCGACTATTGCTTACAGCGCCATCTATTGTTTGTAATTCGAACTAAAATCGAAAATCACTGTAATAAAACTTTTGACCTTATGCATAAACCTCCTGAAAGAATTTTTTAAATATCTGTCACCGTTTGCAAGTTATTGAATTTTAAAATCAGTCAGTCCTTTTTGGGACACCCGGTATAAATGGTCATTAATTTCTTCAACGACACCTCTCTGAACATTCCAGAAATAATCAGCTCCAAGTAAAATTTGTACTTCGGATTCCTCGGGCGTAGGGTCGGCTAACCTCCATTTTTTACTTTCAATGTATTTTATAACTAGAGGGTCAGAATTGGGAACCTTCAATGTTGTTGCACTTATCAAATCGGTAGCTAACACCTCAACATCTATAAAACGATGATAATTCATTTTACTTCGCAATTTAATTTTAAAAACATCATATTCTTCTTCGCGACCTTGATCCATGCCAAAAGCGAATACAGTTAAATGTTCTTTTCTTAAAACAGGCAAATTTAATTCACGAGCTAATGTTTTTGTTATGAAGCTTTTTTCGCTTGCAGAATCAAGTAATAATCGAACTACCTTTGATTTAGAATTACCTTGAGCAGTTACACAACATGTTTGCAATAAAACAGCATGCTTAGAATTTCTAAAATTACAATGAGAATTAGATACAACTGTTTGATTTTGATTTTCATTAATTTCTGGTTTCAAACTTTTCTTAAAGCAAAATAATTTGTTATGTTCAGTGCTTTTACAATTTAGACATGGCTTTAATTTTATGCGGCATTGCGAAGATAAATGCGATTTCAAAAAGCATTTGTAACATCTACCCTCCTTACGTAACATTAATCTTTTCTTATCATCAGCTAAATTTTTACACTCGGAAGATAAATGATCATTACCTTTGCAAAATACACAAAAAACTTTAATATTGGCATTTAAGGTATTAGCATGTTGATATTTATTTGATGTTTTCTTTTCACGAAATTCAGTTTTATTTTTATGTACAAAAGAAGAGGATGCATCATTTTTAGAACTTGTCATTGACAAAGCCTTTTCTCTACATTCTATTTCACATTTCAGAAAGGCAATTAGATCGGTTACATCTGACTCTTTGCTAGTATCACGTTTTCTATGATATTCAATCACTAATTCATGGGGCAATAGCTTTAGCAAAATAGGATTTAGCAATTGTCCATAAGAACTGGATGTTACCCCCAAATTTCTTAAACTTCTAATATTAACTTCGCACATGTCATGCAATCTTCTTAATGCATTTAAATTTGAACAATTTTTAACTGGTTCCATATTTAATAAATTAGTCATGTGTTTATTAATAATAACATCAACCTTACCAAAACGGTCCTTTAATAAATCAATACAAGTATCATAATTTTGTTCTGTCAAAGGAAACCCTTCTACCACATTATAGGCCCGATTACATAACAAGGATTTTAGATAAGCGAATTTTTCTATCTTAGATAGTGATTTATTCTGGTGTATCGATGTTTCAAAACAGTTAAAAAATTCGACCCATTCTTCGATTTCACCAGAAAATTTTGGAACATTTAATTTAGGCAATTTCATGGCAGAACTCGTTTCTGTTCCACTAGCAGAACCATTCAATGAATTTACACGACTAGTTGCTATCATAGAAACATTACCCTTTTTACATTTTCTTAATCTATTTTTAATTTTAAATTTAGCACTGATCAATTGGTCAGTGTACTTTTCACTATTAGCAATGTCCTTTTCATATTCTTTTAAGTCGGATATTTAAGCTTCAATATCACGATTCAAACTTTGGAAAGCCGTTTCTTTTAAGAGGAATATTTCTTGAAGCTCTAATAATTCATCGGTTTTCGTATTATCAATGTCATCATTTAATAATGTTTCTAATTTTGTAATTAATTTCGTGAAACTCGTTCGTTCAACAGAACGTTTTGCTTTCAGCTTTTCAAGATTTTCCATTTTAAATAAAGAATAATTCTTATTTTAAAACATTAACCATTCATAGAAAATGAAAAAAGTATTTTCTTACCTGTTAATTCCAGGTAATGTAGATGGCATGTCGTAATCCAAATGGCACAATAATAATTCCACACTAATCACAGGTTGAAAGATAAATCACACACTAATCACATGTTGAAAGATAAATCACAGTTGTTAATCACAAATCTCTTTCACAATAGCTCACTATTCTTTCCAAAAAATGTTTCCCGGGTTTCGGCACCAAAAATAAAATGGTGGCGCCGAAATTCATCTGACAAATAAATTTTCAAAATCCAAGTGAGATGGGAGAGCAATTAGATTAAATAGTTTATTAAATAAAACTGAAATAGTATGTAAATTCTATTCATCATTAGAAGTTAATAATTGTTCCATAATAGTAATTCTCTGTATTTAACAGAGCCAATACACACAAAAAAAATGTTCTCTGCTTGGTTGCAGAGTCAGGACTTCCATTATACACTCTGTATTAAACAGAGCCATGATTTAACAATTGGCATCTCTGATTACAGAGTCAGGAGATGTTACATGTTCTCTGCTTGGTTACAGAGTCAAGACTTCCATTATACACTCTGTATTAAACAGAGCCATGATTTAACAATTGGCATCTCTGATTACAGAGTCAGGACATGTTACATGTTCTCTGCTTGGTTACAGAGTCAAGACTAACCATTTTAAAAATGATAACATATTATATAAAATAAACATCAAAATAAAAATTACAATATGCAGTTATAAATCTTCTAAATAGCTATAATATTCGTTTAAATGACATCCAAGTAATTATAAAACTAATAAATCACCATCAATTCAAAATTATTATAAAGTAAATAAATCTATATTACATGACCTTGAAATCATAATGTTACTCATAAATATTGATTCAGGGTTATAAACAATTTAGATAAACAGATTAGATTTTTTCTGTCAAAAGAAATCAGTTTTATAATTGTTTCACAATATGAAAGATAAACAGAGTTAAATTATAAACAAATAAATTTGAGGGCACTTACGCCGAAACAGCTACAATAAATGGACTGAGACTGAAATGCTGGTTTCGAGTACAAAAATTGTTTGTCTTCACCACATAATCTCCACTGAAAGTTTTTTGCAAGACTTTAAGGTTAACTTATATGTTTAAAACTTCTGAAAATTATCACCCACTCAAACTACTCTCTGGAACATTTAAAAACTTCCTTGCGATCAAAAGAAGCAGGAAAGTTATTCTTACTGAGTTCTCAAAATTTGATTACATTCATTTATTTATTTTCCACTTTAGTCCCTTCCTGACAAACAAACAATATATGCTTGTAAAATTTTTCATCAAATTCCTTCAAAACTTCTCTTCAATTTAAAAATATTTCTTTTAGAACATAAGATAAGAAAAATTTATTAATTTATTTAATCCCCAGAAGTTGCCATGAAGTTAAAAAAAATTTTAACTATCAAAGTTTTAAAATTATCCCTTTCTAAATAATAATTCAAGGCATAGATTTTTTTAGTGTAAAGTTTACCTGTAAAAAGGTTCATCAAAATCAAAGAATCTGTTTTAAAAAACATGTAATATTGTTTTAAAAATGTAACTTTTTACACTTTTGAATTCTGAAATATAGGAGCATTTGGCCAACCGAATACAGGGTATTCGGTCAAAATCACTATTTAGTGCATTCTTAACGCACTACGGCCGAAGCATTCGGAAAACGAAAAAAGAAGTAATTAAATATCGTACTTTTACTTCTTTAAAAACGCCCCGATCAATTCGAAAGAATATTGTAGTTACCCGTTGAATTTTTTTTCTTCTTCAAAGAATGGCGTTTTTGGTGCTGACTTTTCTTCCTTTCGGCTACGCTGCCCCAGGGCTCAATTTCGGAGATACCGATTAACAAAAAATATGTGTTTAAAGTTGAGACCTTTTCTTTTCGACAGTGAAATCGGTTTTCAAAACTACGAATTTTAATTCGACAGTGAAATCGGTTTTCAAAACTACGAATTTAAACCCTTTTAAAAAATTCGCGCCACCCGGAGACGATTTTTTAGACGACAAAAGTAACTATATGTTGGTATTTCGACACAATCTTTTCACAGCATATCGGATTTACATCACCTACAAAAATTTCGAAACGATCGGACATGTAGCAGCACTATTTAAAGAAAAAAAAAAAAAAAAATCCGAGAAATTTTCAATGAAAACACTAAAACGCGGGGAGTTCCGGCGTATGTTTTCAGTACTAAATAATAAATATGCATATTTTTTCATGAAATTTTAAAGAGGGCTTGAATACAATTAGTTATATTTGTAACCGATTAAAATTTCAGACAGTTCGGATGATAAGAACTTTTTTTTTTATGTTAAAAGACCCGGCGCGAAAGAAAGAAAGAAAAAGGAAGCTTATACTTCATTTACACCTAGATATCAATATTTTTTCACGAAGTCTTTACCAGGGCTGTGGAGTCGATAGGAAAAATGGCCGACTCAGACTCCGGTTGGCAACACTAGTACCCCAGCCCGAGTGGTTAAAATAATGATGGAATATAAGAAAAATAAAGCTAAAATCTCTCTATTTCAGCATTGATTATCTTTTTAAGACTTCAAAAATAAAACAGAAAAAATTATATTTTCCGCTTTATTAACTTTACAATTTCGCGCCCGCAAACCCGAAAAATCCAACTATCCAAGTCTAAAGAACACAAAATGGAAATTTTACTACTTTGGATCTGCGGACTGAGAAGAAAAAGTGAAATCGTTACAATTTTTATTTTGCTCCTCCAGACTCGAAAAACTTATATGGAAAGGAGGAAAAATAACGATGCAAATTTTATTATTTTGGAAATAATTCGGATCCCGTGGATATCTTTTGCAAAACATTCAAAAGCTTCATAATTGCTAATTTGTTCGCCCCCCCCCCCCCCACTTTGCAGCTTACGGGAGCTCAAGTTAAATTCAAAGGAACTCTAAGAAAGCGGATCGAAAACATTTATATGTATTCGTAGTTCGGAAAAAACCGCTTGTACACAAAAAATATGATGGCTTAAAAAAAAGAAAAAAAAAACCCTTCAAAACGAATTTTGCACACAAGGAATGTGGTAGTAAAAAAAAAAAAAGCTTTAAAAGTTGATTTCGGTTAATCGAGAGTTTCGTTTGAAAGAGTTTTGGATAAAAGAAGTTCTACTGTAATTATAGTTATAAAAAAAAAAAACTAAACGTCCACATATGTGGCCAAGGGCGTGAAGAGGTTAAAGCTATAAAATCATACAAATACGTGGTTAATTTAAAGCTATTATCACGGTCTGGGCAATGTCGGGCGGGTCAGCTAGTTTTTAATAATGATAACTGAAGTTTCGTGGAAGTCCAGAATGCTGTAGAGGTAGACAGCTATATATATTATTTTTTTCGCATATAATTTAGCGTCAAAAATATTTTTTCCTCGTTAAATTCTTCACAGGACAGTCAAACATTGAATGGTAGGCAACACCTCCAAAGCGTATCATATTATGGGCAGGCATCCAAAAAATGATCCCACTTATTTCCTAAAACAATATTTTGTCCCTTTGTTCAGGACAGAATCTGAGGAGACACCGATGCTGATAGGACACAAAAGGGAATTCACGGTGGTGAAGGGGGGGGGGGGGAAGAAGAAGTTGAATTTATGAACACAATGAGAACACGGAAAAAAAAACTCAAGGACTTTCAGCCTCCGTTACCAAACATAGAAGGCGGATCCTTTGTTTTTCCGTTCAGATAATTTATGATATAATGCACGAAACCTAAGGGACAAGAATTCTGTCTTTTGAAGTTACTGAAGCATTAAAACGAAACATTATAACTAGGGTCACGCTCTCATCACGTGAGAGCAGTGACAAGTTTTTCTGAAGACAATTTTAATGCTTTATTCTAAACAAACTCTTGCAGTAGTAGATACAGAGGTGTATATAGAGGGAAGGAGAGGGGGGGGGGGGGGGGGCAGGCGAGATTGTTGCACCCTGAGTACAAAGTTGAAGAGAGTCCCGATTTCATATAGTGTTAGTGTATATGCACAATGAAAAGTAAAAGACATTTTATGAACGCAACTTCCATTATCATTAACCGATTTTGTAAATTGTAAATCAAATTCTAGCGGATAAAAGGAAGAAAAGTAGTTTAGCAGATAATTAATGAAGACTATTCCTTAGTCCTAATCCACAACAAAACAGACGCGTACAGATGAAACAGATAATAGTTTCTTTCGATGATCGGGGTGCTTTTTTGCCATAAACGACATGATATTTTCAAGCGACTGAAATGCGCGTCTATCATTTAATTAAAAAAACACCGTCAAACATTATTTTAGAAAAAGTTTTGCTTTCTAGAGCAGCCATATGAAGAAGAATTAATATTGCGCAGCAAACCCTGCTATTTTATAAGCATTGAAAATAGTGCCTAATTTTTCATAATGATTTCATTTTGAAAATAATGCCTAAGTTTTTGATTGCAATTCATGTTTTCCCCCCAAATTTCCGTCACCATATATTAATTTGGCGTATGCTCGATCATAAAAAATTCAGTGCTTTTTTTTTTTTTTTTTTTTTTTTTTTTTTTCTAGGTAGAACGCACAAACAAATGAATTTATTAAAAAAATATATTTTACTTTTGTTTTGGTTCTTTTTTAAGATAGGGCAACATTAAAAAAAAAAAAAAAAAAAAAAGAAGGAGGATTATTTAAACTATTTTTTAGGATTTCCTCTCAATGTATAATTGTTAATTAATTAACATCAAACTAATAATTGATAGTATTTTTTAAAACTATTACACTCTTCACTTTTTATTTATAATTTATTTTCCACTTTTAAACTTCTGAAATGTTTCCTTGACGCAGTTTCACAGTCATTTGGCGTATTTTGGCGAGCATTTTTTGGTGCACAATTAAATCCATTGTTTCTTCAACTCCCATACATTTGTACGAGTTACAGAGAATACTGGGCGATTCATCACCTGTGGCGGGCTAATTAAAAAAATACCTTAAAATTAATGTATCAATTTACAATTAAGTTGTAAAACTATTAAAATGTTGCATTGTCATTGGAAACACAATCCATAATTCTAATTATATACACAATTTGTATAATTCTAGCTCATCAGGAAGAGGAAGTGAGTTAAAAATAGATTGAAAAATTCCACCTACACTTACAATACAAAAACCAGGTAAAATATAAAATAAAAGGGTGAAAAAAGGCGGCGATTATTTTTATGCATATACCCATGACACACTTATATAATTTTTCCAGATTTGAAGTGTACCACTATTACTATTGCCGCTATTGAGCAACAAACGGCTGCAAAATCTACAGATTCCAAGCCGAAGTGCATAGAAATGTGTATTTGAGTCAGTATGAGGCTGTCTTCAGACTACATCACAGCAAGAGAGTTTTGAAGCTAAGAGCAGATTTTTATTTTTATGTAAATAAGAAATTAAATTAAAACAGCAGCAGGGTTCGAAATCGTTAATCGTATTTTGCTCGTATAAATTCCAGCTTAACGACAATGATTTTACAACCAGTCGTGATTTTTCACGCCTAACGTTTTAGGTGTTTATGACGGACAATTATCTACACGAGGATATCGCCAAACGTTTTAAGTTTTTCTTTGCTTGTAAGACGCAAATGTGCTCTAATTAAAATACAAATAAGACCTAGTCTGCCATTCACTACTGTCAATGATTTGTTACTTTGTCATGCTGTATAAACTATATAGCCCGCAAGCAGTGCTGTAGTCGTAAATAAACCAGAGTGTATACGCTATCGACAGAGGTTATACACTAGAAAGTAATAAGCTATAGCTTTATTTAAGAAACAGGGGGTATGAGGCATCCTCACATAATTTTGTCTTTTAAGTCCCTGAATAATAACTTTTTTTTTTTTGTACATATTCTTGGGTTTTTTTAATTTCTTATACTGGAAAACATTCCATTTTATGACTGCATAACAATATTAACGAGATAAATAAGTTTTGGATGATGGTCCAAATATACCACGAAATTCCTTACCGTCGCGTATCCCTGATGCTGATTTTAGGTAGATTTCGTATGAAATACTACCTATTGGGATCGTTCCTATGTTGGAATTTCTGAAATATTTTTGCAGATCTACACCGATCATGACCCCTAGAACCCAAAACCACCCTCAGTAAAAAACTTTATATATCTATCTATCTATCTATATATATATATATATATATATATCACTTTCTTCTGGACACGATAACTTTCGTAATTCTGCACCAATCTCTTCCAAACTGATACATAAAATCAATGGGCATAAAATCTCGGTCAAGTTCGTTAATGGGCAAAATCGGACCAAGGGGAGGGAAATAGGGAGGGGTTTTGTGAAAACAGAAAACCCCCCATAACTTCTTAATTTTTGTACATATCAAATCAGTTTAAAGTTTTTATTACTTCTAAAAATAGGGCCAAAAATTTATGTATCACAGATTTTTGATAAAGTTAAAAATGGGCTGAAGGGGCGCAAAAAATAGGGTTTTTGGGAGAAAAAAATTCATAACTTCGTCAATTCTCAAGATATCAAATTCAATTAATTTTATTATAAATCTCCTTAACATTATCTAAAACTTTTATATTCACAAGTTTTTGATAGGAGCAATTCGTACCGCAAAAAAAATTAAAAACGAAAACAAAAAGGGCGTTTGAAGAAGAAAAAAATCCATAACTCCGTCAATTCAAAAGATATAAAATCCCCATGAATTTATCATATATCTTCTTAATATTGTCTACAACAACTATATAGACAAGTTTTGGATAGGACCAATTCCTAGAGCAAAAACAAATTAAAAATACATACCGGTTGAAGTAAAAAAAATCCCTGCCGGCCCGGCCTACAAGCAGAGGTAGATTTCGAAGTCAAATATACTAATTTCACAAACAAAAACTAAATCATGATTAGAGATAAATCCACTTTAACAATTTTATCTGGCCGCTTTTGACGAGTTTTTATTTCACTTTTATGTAATAGCTGGTTTTATAAGAATCATGTTAGGGCGGTATTCAAAAAAATACTTTTCCATGCTCAACAACTCGAAATTTTCTGGCATAATTCCAGATTCATTTTTAATATAAAAAAAATATGAAACTTGCTGACGTGATTTTTGAAGAGATTTATAAGCGACCTGTGTTTTTATTTTTTGTTCAATTAATTAAAACTTGATATATAAACAATTATTTTCTCAGAAGAACAATATTTTTCGTTTCTAACACAATCGCTTCGGGAAATTCCGTTCAAAATGCCCACTTTGACATCATTTTTTGAAATATATTCTGCCTCTATCCAAAAATCGATCATTACAGTACATTATATAGTTTCTGAATAAGCGAATCTACCTATTAAATGCGTTTGAAAGCAAAAATGAATTTAAAAATGAGTCAGAAAATAAGCAGTTTGGATTTGAGTGACAATGATTTTTCCAACACAATCCGCTTCGGTAAATTCGGTTCAAAGTGCCCTTTTTAACAGCATTTTAAAAAATATATTCTGCCTCTATCAAACAATCGACCATTACGGTAGTTTATATAGTTTCTGAGTAAGAAAAGGTACCAATTGGAAGCCTTTGAGAGCAAAAATGAATTGTAAAATGAGTCAGAAAATAAGCAGTTTGGATTTGAATACACCCTTACTAAGATGATTTTTTTTCGTCAACCGCTATGTAATTTTAATTTGTTTTGCTGTAAGAATTGGTCCTATCCAAAATTTGTCTATATAGATGTTGTAGACAATATTAAGAAGATATATGATAAATTCATGGGAATTTTATATCTTTTGAATTGACGGAGTTATGGTTTTTTTTCTTCTCCAAACCCCCTTTTTGTTTTCGTTTTTAATTTTTTTTGCGGTACGAATTGGTCCTATCAAAAACTTGTGAATATAAAAGTTGTAGATAATGTTAAGGAGATTTATAATAAAATTAATTGGATTTGATATCTTGAGAATTGACGAAGTTATGATTTTTTTTCTCCCCAAAACCCTATTTTTTGCGCTTCTTGAGCCCATTTTTAACTTTATCAAAAATCTGTGATACATAAATTTTTGACCCTATTTTTAGAAGTAATAAAAACTTTAAACTGATTTGATATGTAAAAAAATTAAGAAGTTATGGGGGGTTTTCTGTTTTCACAAAACCCCTCCCTATTTCCATCCCCTTGGTCCGATTTTGCCCATTAACGAACTTGACCGAGATTTTATGGCCGTTGATTTTATGTATCAGTTTGGAAGAGATTGGTGCAGAATTACGAAAGTTATCGTGTCCAGAAGAAAGTGATATATATATATATAGATAGATAGATAAATAGATAGATAGATAGATAGATATATAAAGTTTTTTACTGAGGGTGGTTTTGGGTTCTAGGGGTCATGATCGGTGTAGATCTGCAAAAAATTTTCAGAAATTCCAACATAGAAACGATCCCAATAGGTAGTATTTCATACGAAATCTACCTAAAAATGATCTTAGTAAGGGTGTTTTCAAATCCAAACTGCTTATTTTCTGACTCATTTTACAATTCATTTTTGCTCTCAAAGGCTTCCAATTGGTACGTTTTCTTACTCAGAAACTATATAATGTACCGTAAAGGTCGATTTTCTGATAGGGGCAGAATATATTTTTTTAAATGCTGTTAAAAAGGGCATTTTGAACCGAATTTACCGAAGCGGATTGTGTTGGAAAAATCATTGTATTAAGGATGCGCTTAAATCCAAACTTCTTATTTTCTGACTGGTTTTTAAATTCATTTTTGCTCTCAAACGCATTTAATTGGTAGATTCGCTTATTCAGAAACTATATAATGTACCGTAATAATCGATTTTTAGATAGAGGCAGAATATATTTCAAAAAATGATGTCAAAGTGAGCATTTTGAACGGAATTTCCCGAAGCGATTGTGTCAGAAACGAAAAATATTGTCCTTCTGAGAAAATAATTGTTTATATATCAAGTTTTAATTAATTGAACAAAAAATAAAAACACAGGTCGCTTATAAATCTCTTCAAAAATCACGTCAGCAAGTTTCATATATTTTTTTTTTAATTAAAAATTAATCTGGAATTATGCCAGAAAATTTCGAGTTGTTGAGCATGGAAAAGTATTTTTTTTAATACCGCCCTAACATGATTCTGATAAAACCAGCTATTATATGAAAATGAAATAAAAACTCGTCAAGAGCGGCCAGATAAAATTGTTAAAGTGGATTTATCTATAATCATAATTTAGTTTTTGTTTGTGAAATTAGTATATTTGACTTCGAAATCTACCTCTGCCTGTAGGCCGGGCCGGCAGGGATTTTTTAAGTTTGGAGCTGTCTGTATAAAATTGTTTCAATAAAAGTAATTCGATGTAATTTTTTTTCCGAAACTGGGACTATTGTTTTATATAAATATGTAGCAAAAAATTAACCTGCAGACGTTTTTACGATTGTCATTATTTTTTTTAAACTCTGTCCCTGGATTTTAGATTGCTTACCCATCCCTTTTGCTAAAATTATACAGAAAATCACTTCAGATGCAGCCACAGAATTTTTTTCAAGTTTTTTTCTCATACAGAAATATGCTAGAGAAAGAATGACTAAAATTCTTTGACAGGAAATTTACTGTAGAATTTAAATCAGCATTTAAAAATCATTTTCAAGCATCGTGGCTTTATTGGTAGTCTTACCGCCCTCAAGGTTTATTCTGGCACTTTTCGAGGTAAATTAAAATATATTTTTTAATTTAATCCAATGCAAATAACCGTTACTAAAAATCAACGAATATTTGTGGCTATCACTTAGTCTTAACATGATTTGCACAAAAATAGGTGATAATTTTCCTTACCGCCCCCCTTTTATTCCTTATCGTCGCTTCCTTAACATTCCTTTAAAACAATGTTATACCAAAATGTTGTACTAAAAATACTACATTGTTATTATTTCTTATTTGAATGTTCTGTGGGTACTATGCAAATTCATTATAAGTAAAAATTTAGAAGAAAAGAAAAAGTCGGAGAGTTAAAATGTCAAGGGGACGGTAAGGAAAATTAAACTCGCAAGTTTAACTTAAACTTCGGTTAATAATAAAAAAAAGGAAATTGTCGCTGCTGACTGTTTTTTCTTTATTTTGAATCATTAAGGCATTCGTCTATAAGTTTAAAATGTTATTTTATTAAGTTTAATTTCACCAGATTTTTATTCCTGAAAGTTAAAATTTTGTGAGAATGTTTCGCATACGGAGTTTATTAAAAAATCCTGGAGGCATACGGCGTATACCTTCTACTACACTCCCGCCAGCAATTGATTTATGATGGAAAGATGGGAAAACAAGACAGCCAGCTTAAAAAAAAGAAAAAGAAAAAACCTTCATAAATTATATAATATATTTGTTATCATTATAAGTCTGTTTATACACGCATACATAAATGAAATAAATAATTTTAAAATTGAAATGTAATAGAATATTTTAGCAACTTCGGAAAAATGGTTGAGTGCCGTACAATGCTTGTTAAATTTTTAAACCTAACTCTCTAACCTTTAAGAACAGTATACAGTACAGCCTCGACTATCCGCGGAATTGGGTGGAAAGGGCACCGCCGATAACCCGAAAATGACTGAAAATGGGGTGCAAACACGAAAAAAAGAAAAGAAAATTCAACATACAAAGAAATGTTTTAGTGTTCAAAAAACATAATAAAACGTTTAAAATACATACATATGCACAGTATATCAGAAACCTTTGCTTTACGTCTAAATCACTAAAATAAAGAATAGTAAACAAGAAACAATGCAATAGATACTGCATAAAAAGAGCTGAGTTACACCTTTTTTTAAAAATCAGTCACTTGTTTTTGCTTCTTGCTTTGGAAACACCATTTCTTTATTCTAAATTATAAACTATTGTTTTTCTTTTAGTATGGAATAATTTTTATCTCGAAAATGAAGTTATTCTTGATATGCTCTCCTGGAATTTATCATAGTCTTATTTAATTGTTAAATATTTTAATTGCTGTGTTTACGTTTGGTTAATAAAATCAAGAAAAGACATCAAGACTTTATATCTGATATTTCAAACATGGCAACTGAATCTAGAAATATTCTTCTATCACTTTCGAATATACAAATTTTTCTGTTTATATTTATTAGTAGGGCTTATCGTATTTTCCATGCTGTTGGCTTGAATTTGAAAAAATTCCCTTCGCGGATAAACCGCACCGCGGATCACCCGCTCTCGATTTCGAGGCCTTACTGTATTTGAACTAAGTGATTCTATTACAGGGTTCCCAGCAAAACATATTCAATTAAATCTCAATTTTAAAATTATTTATTTCATTTATGTATGCGATGCGTGTATAAACAGGCTTATAATGATAATAAATATATTATATAATTTATGAAGATTTTGTCTGGCAATTTCCCTGACTTAATCTTAAAAAAAAAAATCCCGTGACCAAACGAACATCAACGAAATTCGTTATTCATTTGCGCAATCCTTTGACAAAATTAGCGACGTTTTCCTTCGGCTGCTCTTCGAATTTCTCGGAATTTTTTTGCGGCCATTTGAGAAATTTCGCGTCATATTTGTAAATTCCCTGACTTTCCTATATATTTAAAAAATTCCCTGACTGCTTTGAAATTCCCTGCCTTTCCATGTCGCTGGGAACACTATATTGTTCAACAGAAATTGACTACATTAACAAGAAAAGAAAAAAAAGTGCAATTATATTTACTGGACCAGAGGGATATAAAAAAAACAAATGCTAGCAAAAGTTTTAAAGTCTTCCTATCTTAAAAACTATTAGACGCACTTGCGGAAAACTTTAAAGGAATATTTAAACAAGATTTTGGATTTGTTTTAAAAAAATAAAATGCTTAATTTTTTTTAATTAATTTTAAGTCATAAATAGATGGATATTTTCCCAAGAATTGATGCTATGAGCGCAGGATAACAATAGCACAACTCAGTCCTATGAGTTTTTTTAGTACTGAAACAGAGTCAACTTAAAATGATCTACATCAAAACAAAGATTGTAAATAATAAGGAAAAAAAATCATAAAATCCAAAATTTTGAAAAACATTATGGAAACACAAGCAAGCAAGAATATTAAAAGAGGGATCACAATTTTGGTTATTTCGTTTGATCATTTACCTATATAAAACTTTAAATTTCACGGAAATTTAACAAGTCAATTCTTCGAAATTATGGTCACAAATTGCAAAATAATCATATTATTAGAGGTCTGCACGGGCCCGGGCTTGGCCCGAGGCCCGTACCCGGCCCGCGGGCCGGGCCGGCGGAATGGAGGAGAATTTTCAAACGGGCCGGGCCGGCAGAATTATGGCAATTTTTTCAACGGGCCGGGCCGGACCGGCAAAAAAATTGAACGGGCCTGCAGGGCCGGACCGGCAAAAAAATTGAACGGGCCTGCAGGGCCGGGCCGATAAAAAAAATTAATCGGGCCGATAGCCCCGATTAATTTTTTTAGATATAAGAATTTGAGAGAAGCAGATAAAATACGAGGCCATTTCCAATGAATATGACTTTTTCGAGAAGTATAAATGTGCGTTACGAGCCGATGCGAGTTTAACAACATCAATACAGAAATGTAACATGTCCATCGTAGAGATCGGCATCGTACAGTTACATGATGCCTGATCCCGGGTTTAATTTTATCGGCAGACTTGTGCCGGGACGGAACTGGTCTTAATCGTTCTCAGGATGTGTAGGACAGGCATTATGTTTTGTAAAAGTATTAATAGCAATAATGAACTTCTGTTAACAGTATCTTTGGAAATGTACCTTAAGGTGGTTCTCATATTTACTGCTCAACAATGCGAAACTTTCAGACACATTTTCTGACTCATTTTTAACTATAAAGGCATAAAATTGACAGGTCTAAGTATTGAAGGCATTTGGAATCGAATAGCGTTTCCATTTTTCATAAATTACGTACAGAGATAACAGAGACCCTTGTCACGTGACTGTACGTTTTTCTCCTTTCCCGTGCTATCGCTTCCGGAAATTCGATTCAAAACGCTAACTTTGGCAGTATTTTCTGAAAGATATATTACTTTTATCTAAGAAAGAAAACGGCATTTACATGGTTTCTGAATAAGAATACCTGCCAATCTCATGCGTTTCCGAAAAGAAATGAATTCATAAATGTATCAAAATGTAGCTCCTTTGGATTTGAGAAAAGGCTTAAAAATGGCAGAAATATTTTCACAAATCTACTTTTTATTATAAGCTTCAAAAGTTATCATGTTTTTTAACTCTTTATTCTAAACTACAATAATCTTTTAATGAACCCTTATTTAAATTTTGAAACGCCTGTAGAGACGTTGACTAAAACACTGTAAGTAATCGTTAATGTTTACTATTGTGTGTTTTCTATTTTGCGAACACATAGTAATTTAAAATATACTGTAAAATGTTCCCATAAATATGCATGCAGTATTCATTAAAAGAATCTTAATTGTATGTCAAGAAAAAACGGAATTTTTTGTAGAAATTGAGTCGGGCCGGGCCTGTTTTCACGGTTTTTTCTACTGGCCGGGCCGAGAACGGCAAAAATGTAAACGGGCCGGGCTGGGCTCGGGCCGAACTTTCAATTTTTACACCGGGCTGGGCCAAAAGAGCTTTCCTTCGGGCCGGGCCGGACACGGGCCTGGAAATTCCGGCCCGTGCAGACCGCTACATATTATTCTTTTTACCAAATTTTGAAATCTGTTTTGCATGGGATGTTACAAATTAATTAAGTTTCAATGAAACTAATAAAATGAAATAAAATAAAATAAAAGCAATATCTTAAACAATATCGTTATTTCTATTAGGTAGCTTTCATTACAAAAAGCTACCTATTGCAGCCGTTCGGAGGAAAGCGATTTCAAAAAATTTTGGTATATTTTCATCGATCATGACCCCCCAGACCCCGAAACCACCCTACGTTCAAAATTGATATATATATATATATATATAGATATAGATATAGAATAAAATGTTTATGATCTTCTCCTCTAATTAACAATAATATTAAAAAACTAATTTATGATGCATTAAATCATGGTTTTCCAAAAAAATTCATATATTCATTAATATACAATTAGTACTTTTCTTCTAGATTATTTTAACACAATTATTGTAATTGGTAAACAAATCATATTAGATGTCCGGACATTTTTCGCCCAGTTGGAAATTTACATCTAATAGTACTTTTCTTACATGATTATTTACAACAAATTAACACATGCGTAAACAAAATTACAAAAAAATTATAAAATAAAAAAAATCTATAAAAAATTAAAAATTGTAAAATAATATAAAAAAATTATTATAGGTTGGTTGGGTGGGTAGATGTTAGAGTACGGAGGAGGGTGGTGTTGTCTGGATAATACGCAATGGTTAATTATATATATAAAAAACAGGAGGGCTTTTGTATTATTACTATTTTTTTGATACGTATTTTATATCGATGTTGATTTGATATTTTATATGAAATTGGAGAATTTCATTAATATTATAATTAGCTTAATTATTAATTAATCTTATTTACAATCATTTGTTATTAAATTTTAATTTACTAAGGACAATATCATATTAATTACTAATAGTATGTCATTTTTATAGTGATTAATATACATATAAGTATGTTTAATATAAATATAGTTATACGGTATGTATTAAAATTGGGTAATTATTTTTATTATTATTCCTCTATTCTTTTTAATATTTATCTATTTTCAATTTATTATCGGTTTAATGTTTTTGAATGTCCCACATTCATACTTTTTGGATTTTTATGGATGTATGAAAATATTCCACACTCTATATTTGTGCTTTTTAAGTAATGGGAATTTAAGTATCATTTAAACTTTTATATACTTCCATATGTTTTTTATTTCCTGTTCATTTTATAATTATCTTATATATAATTGATTTAAAAAATAATTTTTATATTATTTTTAATAATTATTTATATTAATTATTACTGAATTTATTTTGTTTTATAGCATATAGCTATATGCTATATATTATCAATGTTCTAGAATTATTTAAATTCTTAGTTTAGTTTAAATAAGTTAGCTAATAGAATATTTTGTATGCTTTTAAATTTTATTAACAATAGTTTTTTTTTTAAATACATTGTTTGGTTTATATTAGGTTTATAATTATCTATATATAAGGATATGTTTGGTTTTGCTGTTAAAAAAATTATTTACATTCAAATGCTTACAAATATTTATCTTGTGACAGTTGAATAATAAAAGTAATACTAGATGGCAGCACCAAAAATTTTTGTCTTTTGAAGATAGCTCTAAATTTTAATTTTTCTAGCTCCATTTCAGTTATAATTTACTACACCAGGGGGTATTTTTAGCTAAATTTTGACGATAATGTTAAACAGTTATTAATTAATTTAATAGTGCATTTTAAATAATGTAATTACTATCTATTTATTTTATATTATATTAAATATATTTAACTAGGTATTTCAAAATTTATTTCAAAATGTATTAACTGCATCCTTTGGTATCAATTACTGTGATTTCTTAACTGTTTTATTCACCTTAATCTTTATGATATTCTGGTAGCCATGTGCGTGGATATTTGTAAAATACTGAAATATTAATCGGTATGGTGTTTATTATTTATTTTTTATCCTATAAATATTTAAATAGGTTTTATTGATTCTTCCATTTCATATTATTTGTTTCTATTCTGCTTTCATTTTTAATCAATTCACTTGATTATTATGGTTGTTTGGGCACAGGGGAAAATAATTTTTAGCTTTAGCTTATTTTTCTCACAGAAAACAACCATTTTGCTTATATCATTGAATTCTGTGCCCTTCACAACGTAATTCAATGTATAAGCTTTTTCATTTTTTGTCGGTGTCCACTTTTTTCTTTTTCTTCCATAATAATTCTTATAATAATTTTTTTTTTTAATACTTACAGCTTTAATTCATAATATTTGATATGTAGGTTATGTTTAATTAATGGTTATATATGTATATGTATATATATATATATATATATATATATATATATCTGACCTATGTCACACTGTAACTGTCGTAATTATGAACCGATTTCGATGTAATTCGGTGTGTACATAGTGCATACCAATGTCTCGACCGAGTTCGTTGGCCAGCTTCATCCGCCATTTTGTTTCCAAATGACGGCCATTTAAAATTTTTAAAAAAAATTTAAAATTTGAGATGTGGTACCAAAAAATTGAAAATGGAAAAATATTTTTTTCTTATGTATTTTACCTTTATACAAAGATTTCGGAGCAGTTTTTGTTTCGTCTATATCTTAAAAAATGGCTGCGTTGCAGCATTTTGAATTTCTAGCGTGGCTGACATTTTGAAACGTCCTGAATTTTGTCACGCGATAAAAGGCGTATTTATGAACCGATTTGGATGTAACTTCGTTTATACATAGTACATACTAATGTCTCGACCAAGTTCGTTGGCCAGCTTCATCTGCCATCTTGTTTCAAAATGGCGGCCATTTAAAAAAATTAAAATGAGATACCAAAAAAATTGGAAAATGAAAAAGATTTTTTTTCGTATGTGTTTGACCTTAATACAAAGATTCCGGAACAGTTTTTGTTTCGTCTATATCTAAAAAAAGGGCTGAGCTATAGCATTTTGAATTTCTAGCGTGGCTGACATTTTGAAACGTCCTGAATTTTGTCACGCGATACAAGGCGTATTTATGAACCGATTTCGATGTAATTCGGTGTGTACATAGTGCATACCAATGTCTCGACCGAGTTCGTTGGCCAGCTTCATCCGCCATTTTGTTTCAAAATGGCGGCCATTTAAAATTTTTAAAAAAATTTAAAATTTGAGATGTGGTACCAAAAAATTGAAAATGGAAAAATATTTTTTTCTTATGCATTTGACCTTTATACAAAGATTTCGGAGCAGTTTTTGTTTCGTCTATATCTTAAACAAGTTGGAAATTGCTCGTCAAACGTGACAAATGAGGTGCGTTCGTACTATAACTAGTTTTATAATTATTTTTTGCACCCCATATTGTACTGAATGTATACTTTTTTGCACTTCATAAAGCGCATAGTCTGATACATCATTAAAATGCACTTCCAATAATTTTTTCCCATTCCCCGTAATGTAACGGAACACTTTTGACTGTCCCTGTAATTAAACTATACATCCGATTTTCCTAAAATTTGAAATAGCTCAACAAAACTTTGCAACAATTATATCTTTAAAATTTCAGACCATTCGGAAGGCTGTAATATCATTAAAATGCACTTGCAATAATTTTTCCCATTCCCCGTAATGTAACGGAACACTTTCGACTGTCCCTGTAATTAAACTATACATCCGATTTTTCTAAAATTTGAAATAGCTCAACAAAACTTTGCAACAATTATATCTTTAAAATTTCCGACCATTCGGAAGGCTGTAATATCATTAAAATGCACTTGCAATAATTTTTCCCATTGGCCGTAATGTAAAGAAAAACTTTTGACTGTCCCTGTAATTAAACTATACATCCGATTTTCCTAAAATTTGAAATGGCTCGACAAAATTTTGCAACAGTTATATCTTTAAAATTTCAGATCATTCGGAAGGCTCTAATATCATTAAAATGCACTTGCAATAATTTTTCCAATTGGCCGTAATGTAAAGAAAAACTTTTGACTGTCCCTGTAATTAAACTATACATCCGATTTTCCTAAAATTTGAAATGGCTCGACAAAATTTTGCAACAGTTATATCTTTAAAATTTCAGATCATTCGGAAGGCTCTAATATCATTAAAATGCACTTGAATAATTTTTCCCATTGGCCGTAATGTAAAGAAAAACTTTTGACTGTCCCTGTAATTAAACTATACATCCGATTTTCATAAAATTTGAAATGGCTCGACAAAATTTTGCAACAATCATATATTTGAAATTTCGGACCATTCGGTTGGGTAGTTTTTGCTCTGTTACATGCGGACAGACGGACGGACGGACGGACAGACGGACGGACAGACGGACGGACTGAACGACGACTATAGGTGCTACGTATTTATATAATTACGAACGCACCTAAAAATGGCTGAGTTGCAGCATTTTGAATTTCTAGCGTGACTGACATTTTGAAACGTCCCGAATTTTGTCACGCGATAAAAGGCGTATTTATGAACCGATTTGGATGTAACTTCGTTTATACATAGTACATACTAATGTCTCGACCAAGTTCGTTGGCCAGCTTCATCCGCCATCTTGTTTCAAAATGACGGCCATTTAAAAAAATTAAAATGAGATACCAAAAACTTGGAAAATGAAAAAGATTTTTTTCGTATGTATTTGACCTTAATACAAAGATTCCGGAACAGTTTTTGTTTCGTCTATATCTTAAAAAATGGCTGAGTAATAGCATTTTGAATTTCTATTTTGGCTGACATTTTAAAACGACCTGATTTTTGTCACGCGATAACAGGCGTATTTATGAACCGATTTGAATGTAACTTGGTCTGTACATAGTACATATCAATGCATGGCTGTTTGTAACACTTGGTAAAATCCCCTGAAAAAAAAAAAAAAAGGCTGAACTTTCACGGCGTCACGCAACCGCAACCTTTAGACGAAATTCGCGTTTTCTCGGCGATCTTTTGACAAAATTCACGTTTTTTCGGCGATCTTTGGACAAAATTCGCGTTTTTTCGGCGATCTTTGGACAAAATTCGCGTTTTTCCGCAATCTTTTTTACAAAATTTGCGTTTTTCGACGATCTTTTTTACAAAATTCGCGTTTTACGGCGATCTTTTTACAAAATTCGCGTTTTTTCGACGTTCTTTTTTACAAAATTCGCATTTTTTCGGCAATCTTTTGACGAAATTCCCGTTTTTCCCGCGATCTTTTGACAAAATTCCCGTTTTTTCCGCGATCTTTTTACAAAATTAGCGTTTTTCCTGTGATCCTTTGACAAAATTTGCGTTTCTCCCGCGATTTGACGGAATTCCCGGGTTTTTTTTCTGCGATCTTTTGACGCAAATCAGGTTTTTTCCGCGATCTTTTTACGAAATTCCAGTTTCTTTCGCGATCTTTTGACAAAATTCCCGTTGTTTCCGCGATCTTTTTTGAAAATAGGCGTTTATTCCGAAATCTTTTGACGAAAGTCGCTTTTTTTGCGGTCCCATGACAAAATTGGCGATTGTTTGACAGATTGCATGTTTTTTCCGCGATCCTTTGACGAAATTTGCGTTTTTCCACCATTCTTTGACAGAATTCGCGTTTTTTACGCGATTCTTTGACATAGAATTCACTTTTTTTATGCGATCTTTTGCCGAAATTAGTGTTTTTTAAGCGGTTTTTGGGCAAAATTCCGAGTTTTTTCGTGATCCTTAGACGAAATCTGCGTTTTTTCGCGATCTTTTGGCAGAATTTGTGTTTTTTCGCGAAGTTTCGACGAAATTCGTGTTTTTCCGCGATTCTTTGACGAAAGTTGCCATTTTTCGCAACTCTGACGAAATCAGCTATTTTTTCGCGATTCTATGACGAAATTTGCAGGGGTTTTCCGCGATCCTTTGACGAAATTGCGTTTTTTCCGCGATAGTTTTCGAAATTGGCTATTTTTTCTGCGAACGATTGACGAAATTGTTTTTTCGGCGATCACTTGTCGAAATTTGTGCCCGAATTTTCGGACTGATGACCGATTTTTTTTTTAAATTTTGGAACAAATCATCAATGCGAGAAACGGTAAAAAATCGGAAAACGACAAAAAGCGGAAAATCGCGGAAGAATCTCATGCCTGTGTAACTCCGGAATTTCCGGGGCACGTTTTATCAAATCCCCGGAATTCCGGGGATTCCCCGGAACACAAACAGGTATGTCAATGTATCGACCGAGTTCGTTGGCCAGCTTCATTCGCCATCTTGTTTCAAAAGGTTTGCCATTTAAAAAAAATTAAATTTAAAATGAGGTATTAAAAAATTGGAAAATGAAAAAGATTTTTTTTTTATGTGTTTGGCCTTGGTACAAAGATTCCGGAGCAGTTTTTGTTTCTGAAAATTTGTTCTTTTGTTTATATCTTAAAAAATGGTTGAATTACAGCACTTTGAATTTCTAGCATGGCTAACATTTTGAAACGATCTTGTATTTGTCACGCGATAACACACGTATTCGCCTATTTCGATGTAAGAAGGCATGTGGATAGTATACATCAATACCTCGACCAAGTTCGCTGCCCAGACTCATCAGCCATCTTGTTTCAAAATGGCGGCCATTAAATTAAGAAAAATATATATATTTAAAGTGAGGTGCAAAAAAATTAGAAATTGAAAAAGGTTTCTTTCTTAAGTATTTGACCTTGATATAAGAATTCAGGAGCATTTTTTGTTTGTCTTTACCTTAAAAAATGGCTCAGATATAGCAGTTTTAATTTCTATTGTGGGTGACATTTTAAAAAATCTGATTTTTTGCATGCGACAGCACTCGTATATATGTGGGAGGAAAATTCACACAGGCTTCAACAGGAACTACTACTGTTTAACTCGTTAAAATGTTTAATTGAAACTTTTAAACTTCTAGATTACATGATACTAAACTACTAACATTTATCTGACATACAAAGACAGCACGACATTTAACATTTAACTGAATGATATCTCTAGCACGGGTCTACAGCGATCCCGTCTAAAAAAAGGTAAAAGCGGGCAGCGCCCAATTTAAAATCAGCTAGGAGAGAGCACCGCTCTCCTCCGACGCAGAAAACCATCTCCCTCAAACTCCAGCGTTCGGCCTTCCGTTTTCGTTAGCTCATCAACTTCTCGTGAGAAATGGACTTCGCCTTCTTCCGACATCTGGTCTGGGCTATTGTTCGCCACTACATATATCAACCGATTCCGATGTGAGTGAGGATGTGCACAGCAATTACTAAGGTCTCGAGCAAGTTCACTGGTTAGCCTCATCCACCATGTTCTCTTAAAATGGCAGGCACTTTAAGAAATCTCCGAATTTGGCAGCCAAATATAAGTTACTTTAAATAAAAGCAGCTTGGATAAAGCTGACTCGTTTCGCGAAATTCTCATTCATAATGATTTAGTATTGGTAAAAATTAGTATTGAATCTCCTATATTCGGTTTCCACTAAATTGAGCTTCGTGTGTTTGAATAATATAAGTTGGCTTTTTTAAAATAAGGAATATGAAAGCTACCTCTTCCTCCCGGCACTGGCCGGAAGCAGTGGCGTAGCCAGGATTTCGTTTCGGGGGGGGGGGGGGGGTCCAGAATTTTTTCTTCAGGTTATATATATAGTAAAACCTGTCAAGATGAAATCGTAAATATTGCTGAAAATTTCCGTTTTACACAGGTTTTCGTGTTATCAGGTATATTTGTATAGTATTCTTTTCCGTAGCACGGAACATTTCTGTTTAAGACAGAATTCCGTTATAGGGAGGTTCCATTTTTACAAGTTTTGTGTATTTATGTAAATATTATGTCGTATGAATAGAATAAAACGTGTCAAAATAGTAATTCTCTATAACAGAATCCTGTCTTTAACTGAAGCGTTACATGGTCTTAATATGAGTTTCGATACAATTAAATTTGCTGCAAACCTGTCTGAAAGGGGATTTTCATCGTTCTTTAGTGAAACATAGTGAAACCTGTGAAAGCGGAATATTTCTATAACGGAATCCTGTCTCAAACGGAAGAGTTTCAGAATCCCTGCGAAACGAACAATAGATCTTATTGAGGTAGTGTATCTTATAAGCATAATTAATTACACTTCTTTCTATGGAAGCCTGTCTAAAATAGAACTCTTTACCAGTCCTTTTGAATCTTGTCTTTGACTGTGTATGTATAATAGAAGTATTTCGAGTAGATTTAAGAACTTATTTAATTTGTTAATTTAAAAAAAAGCATGGATAAATAATGTAAGGCCAATCTCTATAACTGCAACTAATAATACATTGAAGTTACATTAATATTTACCAATGAAAAAGATTCACTATGATGTAAAAAGCTGAGCGCATACTGAAGAGTTAAATTTAATTAACACATTCGCTGTCATCCACGAGTATACTCATGGATTTAATTTATTAATTACTTTGTCACCACTATTTTAGAATTTAAAAAATTGCCTCATTTATTGGCAGAAATTTTGCTGTATTAGTAAAGCGAAATTTACCTTTCTGAATTTGTGGTGGCAAAGGACTTTTAACAAAAAAATTGAAAACTATTACTTTATGGTTTTGGCAGCGAATGGGTTAAATCAAGTTTCATATTACATAACATTTGCCTACAATAAAGTTAGGATCAAGTGGTTAAGTTTGTTAAATTTAATTCCCCAGATGTTCTTCGGCAACTGCTAAAAGTGATTAATAAAATAAAAGAAAGAACTTGTTACTAAACACAGATCATTTTTAACAAGCCAATTTACGAACTGTTTCTTTACTTCCGCATTTAATAATGAGTGCTATTACAGCCCACTTGAGTAACTCTCTAAAGCATATGTTCTAATAACTAAGATTTCACCACTGATATGTAACTAAAAGGAACATCTGAACATTTTGACTTTTGCCAGACACCTTTAATTATTATATATTTTTTTCTACGCTGCGAATATGTGTTTTAGCAGCTTTATGTATACTCACTCTTAATCATGTAGCTTCTCTGTTAACACGGAGTTTCTTATACTCCAGTAATATGTTTAATTATAAGTATTTAAAGCTAAAAGTTGAATCTTTCTTTATCGTAAAAACACACAATACTAATTCATATTACATTATATCTTCCCATGGATTTAGCGGATTCATATTAAACTTCAAAGGATAAATAATGCTTCACAAAATAAAATAAAAATAATTTCTTCAAGAAGCTTTTGGATAAATCCCTGACCACGCCACACCGATGAAGTTATACGTCATCGCGATATTGATGAATCCCAGGTAAGAGCATTTTACCTATTTCCATTTCAAAAGCAGCATAGCCACAAGAGATTTTTTCTAATTGTTTAAATATGAGACAGCGAATTCCTGCTATCGAGAATGGGGTGCTTTTGGCTTGATAGGCCACTTAAACTCCAACAAAAAGATTAATGAGACAGATAAAGTGCTCATGTTTAGCGAAAAAGAAGAAAAATTTTATATAGTGGCTTAGATTATAAATATTAAAAGTATTCATGTTCTGAATAAAAAAAAAAAAAAAAAAAAAAGATGCTGCATTGAATAAAAATAATGAATGTTATTGTACCAGAAATATAAAGGTGAATGAAAAAGAAACATTTATATATTTATCTTTTATGTAATGAACATTTAAATAATTAGTGAATGAACAATTTGTTGGTTGTGAGTAATAATAAAAATAAAAAAAAAGAAATCGTTCATTTTACATTTTACAGTAAATAAATAAATAAAAAGGAAATAGGTTGGTCGCATAAACAAATAAAAATAAACATGGCAGGGATAAAAGAAACTCAAATAGTCGAAAAATTAAATTCGACAAACTACGCAAATTGGAAATTTCGCGCAGAAATGATTTTAATAAAAGAAGAATTGTTTGATGTAATAACAGAAAATCCCCCAGATCCAATTAACACGGACTGGACGAAGAGGGACCGTAAAGCACGTGCAATTATCAACTTGAGTATTGAAGACTCACAAATCGTGCATGTAAAGCACTTAAACACTGCCAGAGAAACCTGGCAAGCTTTAAAAACAATTCATGAAAGGGCCAATCTCTCAAGCAAGTTATATTTGCTGAGAAAATTATACGGAGCAAAACTCCCAGAAAACGGCAATCTAATAAAACACATTACACATATTTTAGAACTTGTTGATAAACTTTCAGCCATAGGCGAAACTATTAATGACTCGCACATTTCAGCTCTGTTACTTTGTTCATTACCACCTAGCTACAACACCTTAATTATAGCCCTCGAGGCCCGTCCAGAAAATGAACTTAATTCAGAGTTTATAAAAGGAAAACTCACTGATGAATATACAAGACGTTTAGAAAACACAGATCAGAGCGAGAATTCCTCAAAAGCGTTTAAAACGCATAAAAAGTTTTCGGCTGAACACTATAATAAAAAGGACAAACAGTGCACATACTGTAAATTAAAAAACCATACATACAGAGAGTGCTGGCATCTTAAGAACAGAAACACTTACTCACCGTCACAAAAACAACAGCCGCACAAATCCAAGTATTACACATCATCGTTATGTTATGAAGACGCAAACTATTATAGAGAAAACAAAAACCGTGAAACAGAACCAATTCGAATTAACAAAACACAGGGCAATTCAGGAAAAGGCAGCGACGCAGCTTTTTTAGTCCAGAAACCAGGAAAACAAACCTGGATAATCGACTCAGGTTCATCGACACACATTCTAAACAGTAAAGATGCATTCACTAAGTTTAACGACACTGAAAAGACGACAGTCATCATTGCCAATGGAAAAACGCTGAATTCACACGGTACAGGTGAAACGACATTTAAAACAAAAACATCCGATGGAGGTATAAACACAATCACATTAAAAGAAGTATTATACGTACCAGAATTAGAATCAAACCTCATATCGGTAAGCAAAGCAACACAGAATGGCTATAAATTAATTTTCGATAAAGAAAAATGCACGTTATCCCGAAACGGGAATATTTATCTTGAAGCAAAAATGAAAAATAATTTATATCAAGTCGAATTATTAGAAAGCGCTGAAACTAATAAAGTAAACATTGCACATGAATGTAAAAATAAAAATTGCATAGAAGTTTGGCACAAACGGCTTGGCCATCGTAACTATAATGCGATAAAAGAATTAATAAATAAAAACTTAGCAGACGGTATAAAAATAAATAACTGTAATCATAATGCATTGTGTGAAATATGTATCCAAACAAAAATAAGTGATGCCCCATATCCGAAATCAACAAACTGTCCCAAAACAGGCAAAGTGCTCGATCTGATACACACGGACGTGTGCACATCTATCGGTACACCTACTATCGGAGGAAAAACAATGTTCGTCACTTTTATAGACGACTATTCAAGGTTCACAGTAATTTACTTACTTTCGCATAAAAATGAAGTTCACGAAAAGTTAAAAGATTATGTAGCCATGGTGAAAACCCAATTCGGCAGATTCCCTAAAGCTATTAGATCCGATAATGGAGGGGAATATTTAGGTAAACAAACGGAAGAATACCTAAGGGCAAGAGGTATCCAACACCAGTTTACTGTACCATTTTGTCCCAGCCAAAACGGCGTAGCGGAAAGAAAGAATAGGTCATTATTAGATATGACTAGGAGTCTACTCTCCGAAGCAGGCTTACCTCAAAAATTCTGGGGAGAAGCCATAAATACCGCCAATCACCTGCAGAATAGGCTACCAACCAAAATAACAAACAAAACACCGTTCGAAATTTGGTTCAACCGAAAACCCACCTTACACTACCTGCGTACATTCGGCTGTAAAGCTTATGCCTATATACAGAAACATCAGCGAAACAAATTAGATGATAGAGCGCAGGAAGGAATACTTGTGGGGTATGACAATAAATCAAAAGGTTACCGTATATTTACAAAAGAAAACAAAATAATAATAGCGAGAACAGTTAAATTTATAGAAAATAGTGAAAACAACTTAAAAGAAAGCGAAGAGGTAGAAAACTCAGACAATGACAACAACTACATTCAAACAGAGTTAAGTAATTCGGACGAAGAACCAACCGCGTCCAAACAACCCGACGTAGAACCGAGAAGGTCTCAGAGGTCAAATAGAGGAGTACCACCCGACAGATACGTATGTCACGTAAAAACAAATGATACATTCGAACCATCCGATTTTTATGACATAGTAAACATGAACAACCCAGTAGAAAAAGAAAATTGGCTCAAAGCCGCTCAGCAAGAAATCAACTCATTAAAGAAAAATAAAACTTGGGACTTAGTAGATCCCCCACCAAATAAGAAAATTATTGGTTGCAAGTGGATTTTTAAGAGAAAGTTAGATAATTTAGGAAATGTACAAAAATACAAGGCCCGTTTAGTAGCGAAAGGATATAATCAGAAGTACGGCGAAGATTATGATGAAACCTTCGCACCCGTAGTTTTACACACAACAATCCGCACATTTTTAGCCTCAGCGGCATATAAAAATCTTTCTGTTCAACACATTGACATCGACACTGCATTTCTTCACGGCGAAATAGAAGAAGAAATTTTCATGAAACAACCAGAGGGTTTTATAGAAAAAAATTGTGAAAACAAAGTGTGTAAACTGAATAAAACAATCTACGGCTTAAAGCAGGCAGCTAGAGCCTGGCACAAAAAGATCGCAGAATCATTAAAAAACATGAATTTTGTGCAAAGCACTGCTGACTCATGTTTGTTTACTAGAAAAGAAAAGGAAAATTTCACTTATATCATCGTCTACGTTGACGATATTTTAATCGCGAGTAAAAGTGAAATAATTAAAGATGTAATAAAACAATTGCAAAATGAGTACGGAGTAAAAGACTTAGGCGAAATAAGTCAGTACCTAGGAACCAACATAATCAAAACGAACGATGGTTACAAATTAAACCAAAAGTCAAAAATAGAAGATTTGGTTAGAAAGTTAAATTTAACAGATGCAAGACCTATTGGTACACCGATGGAAGTAGGTTTCTATAAATTAGAAGATAGCGACAATTTACTTCCGAACAATACAAAGTTTAGGCAAGCGATCGGTTCGCTCTTGTATATTGCAACAGTCACTCGACCCGACATTATGGCACCAGTAAATATACTTAGTAGGAGAAGTGCAACGCCACGCGAGAAGGATTGGAAAGCGGCAAAAAGAATTATTATTTACCTCAATTGCACAAAAAACTTATGCCTAACAATAAGTAAAAATAAACCACCAATACTCATCGCGTATGCTGATGCTGATTGGGCTGGGGACACTAAAAATAGAAAATCAACCACCGGCAATATTTTTTTTCTGGGTGATAATCCCATTCAATGGACTACAAAATTACAGTCAAGCATTGCATATTCATCGGCTGAAGCGGAATATGTTGCTGCAGCAACCGCAGGACAAGAAATTTTATGGCTATTAAAACTACTAGAAGACCTTAACTTGTATCAAGTAAAACCTATTTTACTTTACCATGACAACCAAAGCAGTATAAAGATGATAGAAAATGAAAAATTTTCGAAGCGGACAAAACACATTGATATCCGCTTTCACGCCATAAGACAATTAAAGGAAGATAAAATTATCGAATTAAAATATTGTCCCACGCAATACATGATTGCTGATTGCTTGACAAAGCCCACACCCAAACCTCAACTTTTGTGTGACATCAAGACTATGAACTTGTTACCTTAACCATCTGAGGAGATTAAGGAGGGGTGTTAAATTTAATTCCCCAGATGTTCTTCGGCAACTGCTAAAAGTGATTAATAAAATAAAATAAAAAACTTGTTACTAAACACAGATCATTTTTAACAAGCCAATTTACGAACTGTTTCTTTACTTCCGCATTTAATAATGAGTGCTATTACAGCCCACTTGAGTAACTCTCTAAAGCATATGTTCTAATAACTAAGATTTCACCACTGATATGTAACTAAAAGGAACATCTGAACATTTTGACTTTTGCCAGACACCTTTAATTATTATATATTTTTTTCTACGCTGCGAATATGTGTTTTAGCAGCTTTATGTATACTCACTCTTAATCATGTAGCTTCTCTGTTAACACGGAGTTTCTTATACTCCAGTAATATGTTTAATTATAAGTATTTAAAGCTAAAAGTTGAATCTTTCTTTATCGTAAAAACACACAATACTAATTCATATTACATTATATCTTCCCATGGATTTAGCGGATTCATATTAAACTTCAAAGGATAAATAATGCTTCACAAAATAAAATAAAAATAATTTCTTCAAGAAGCTTTTGGATAAATCCCTGACCACGCCACACCGATGAAGTTATACGTCATCGCGATATTGATGAATCCCAGGTAAGAGCATTTTACCTATTTCCATTTCAAAAGCAGCATAGCCACAAGAGATTTTTTCTAATTGTTTAAATATGAGACAGCGAATTCCTGCTATCGAGAATGGGGTGCTTTTGGCTTGATAGGCCACTTAAACTCCAACAAAGTTTAAAACATCAATTTCCATGTTTAATTTCTTGCCATTGAATTAAGAACTTGTGCTGTATTAGATATTGGATTATGATTTCACATAAGTGTCAATTGCATGAGCCGTTCATGCGATCCGCCGCGCTCCCCATGAGAGTTTTTGAGATAACCCAGATAGCATGAACGTTAGCAGCAAGTTTGATTTTTTGATTATCTTGCCGTGACAAATTTGAATTGAGAAATTCGCAGCAAATCTCCCGCAAGGTATACCATCACCCACTTGCATGAGTAGTTTGTTGTGAAACTGATGCAAGACTGTCTTTAATTCACGAAAGTGACGAAAGCAAAAAATCCCTCTCTTGAGAGAATAGACAATCAGCTCATACACAGAAATTGAAGAAATTTTATTCGGTAGGCACCTCTTTTTCTAAGCGCTATACTTATGAAATACCAAAAAATGCTCGAAATGAAACTTACAAATATTACCTAAACTTGTTTATGGTGATAAAACCGATGCATGCACCTTCTGACGGCGCTTTCGCATCAATAGACTTGATCAGGTCTATGGACCCATTCGAAGGGTTTAAACTTATAGTGTGACATGTAAAGATGACTACTTTGCAGTAAGTTTGCAGTATTTTTGATTACTTGTTTGCCGTTAGTTTGCAATAAATTTGATACAGTATGAATTTAACTTGCACGACAAGTTAGCTGCAAGTTCAAAGTGTGGTGACTTCGGCGTTTGCGTTATTTTGCTGCTGTCTTGTTATGAACTTTCAGTCTTGTCATGCTGAGCTTATCGCAGTTTCACAACAAACTACTCATGCAAGTGGGTGATGGTATACCTTGCGGGAGATTTGCTGCGAATTCCTCAATTCAAATTTGTCACGGCAAGATAATATCAGAAAAAATCAAACTTGCTGCTAACGTTCATGCTATCTGGGTTATCTCAAAAATTCTCATGGGGAGCGCGGCGGATCGCATGAACGGCTCATGCAATTGACCCTTATGGGAAATTTGTGATGGATTAGCACTATTTTCGAAGTATTAGAATGTGTAAAAAATAGTTCATGGTGGTTTCTGTTCGTGTACTTCCCAGCCAATTTATTTTAGATGGTTCGAAACAGTTTTAGAACATTTTCCAAGTTTAGCAGTAAGTTTCGGACGGGTCGAATTTTCAGGCTTTGCAGGTTTTCAAAGCAAAACTGTTGCAAATTTTCTGCAAACTAAAAAGGATATGTGGGAAGGTTTTAAATTTAAAAAAAGATCTTGCATTTTCCGCTACAGAAACTAGTAATGTAAGAAGCACACACATCAAATATAGTTCATGCTGGAAAAAGCAGTTTTATTACAATTGTCTTATTCAGCCATAATTCTTTTGGGTTTCCATGTTTCATGTCTCGCCACTTTTGATACCAGATTCGATCTAATAGTTGCTTCCGATATCTGGTCGTCTTTAAGGAAGTTAAATTTTTATAATAAGTTTATTTGTGATGGATTAGCACTATTTTGGAAGTATTAGAATGTGTAAAAAATGGTTCATGGTGGTTTCTGTTTTTGTACTTCCCAGCCAATTTATTTTAGATGTTCGAAACAGTTTTAGAACATTTTCCAAGTTTAGCAGTAAGTTTCAGACGGGACGGATTTATGCAGCTCTGGAAGGGGCACTTAGGAGTTCCGTGGAAGGGGGTAGCGCTCTTCTAGACCATTAATAATAATAAAATTCCGAATCTTCCGATTGCACCCTTAAACAACTTGACAGGAGGATCAAGAATCTCATCTCTATATATTTAAGCATTCACAGTTGCACTGGTAAAAATGTGTCGGTCACTGCGGCCATTCAAAATGATGTCCGTCCATACCATGATTCCACGACCTTTGTATCGATGCCTTTCACGGATGTTTGCAGCCTTATTGCGTGTGATTTTCTCCCTCCATATGCTAACACGTCTGTAGTAACTCTCTTAACAAAATCGGGATTCATCGGTAAAGAGAACTCGGCTCCAGTCCGTGGTACTCCAATGACGATGATCTCTGCACCACTTTAACCGGGCGCATTTCGCTACCGGAGTTAGTGGAAAACAAATCATGGGTTTCCTTGCATGCAACCTGTCACTCACAGTAAACCAGGATGGTCGAGTTCTTGTTTCGGCAGCAAACTCCCTGCAATCTGAACTGACGTCAATTGCCTATTTCTTTTAGCAATCGTTGGCAAATTACAGTCCTGAGAACCTATTGTGGTGCGTTTTCTACCTTAATCTTGTTGTCTGTGGACATTATACGAGTGTCTTTAAACCGATTCCAGATTCTTGACATGACGCTTTTGGCTATTTATATGTCTTTACAGACCCCTAAGAGTGAATCCCCTGCTTCCATTCTACCTATCGCACGCAATTTCTCAAAATCGGTCAAATGTCTTCTGGACGACATATTCCACCTACTAGAAGCGAAAATTTTACCTAATTATAAAATTAGACTTCAAATTACCCACGTGTGCTCCTTTTCACACGTGAACCGAAAGAACGGGCTGAAGCTGAAAAATTTGCATATATTTCTGTAGCGAATATTAATCCCATTGGACTACGTGATAACGTTGACATTGAGTACCTTTCTGGAAGCTCCCTTAATAGAATTAACATAAAGCACCTTTTTATGGTTGTTCCTTTAATTTTTCTCGCCAGTGTATTTTGAAAGTGGTAACAAATAACCAGTCCAAAAATAAAGTTACTTTTATTAATTGCAGGCAACAGATTTAAAGTAATTGTTAATATTGTCCGTTATAAAGTGAACAAAGACAAGGGTCACAAAACTCAGCCAATACCGTTATTGCGTTCGTATAAACTCGTTCTTTCCCATAAGTGTCGACAACAGAACCCCATCGAAGTCCAAGATAAAGAAGTTTTACGTTTAATCTAGTTACAGTAAATTTGTGTAAACGGAATAGCAGGTATACTTGTATAGTTATCCTTCCGTCTCGGGACATTAAAATGTTTTTGTTTATGAGAGGATTCCGTGTTTTCAGAAAACCTGCCAAGAAGGATTCATAATTGGAACAAGCTTCATTTCAGATAGGTTTGAAGCGTTAGCAAGCACAAATATATAGTGTTGTTTTCGTCGAACCTTGAATTGTTTTCCTTTGAGATAGGTCATCTTCACAGATTTTCCTGTAATAGATTTATGCTCTTCAGAGGTGGTGTTATAGCAGCGGTTTCCAAGTTTTGGGGTAGCATACCCCTGGGGGCACGTGGCAGGTCTGCTGGGGGTATGTGAAATTAATATCGGTAATGGCAGAAGTCACAAAAATGTTAGGAATATCAATGTAATTTGCATCGATTTATTATTTGGTTGTGATAAGAAGATTACTAATGAAAAAAAGCCTGTTTACGTTATCTCCTTGAGTGGAGGGGGGGGGGGGGGGAGGGCGGCGTGTTTATGAGAAATGGGGGTACTCCGAAATGAAAAACCTAAGAAAGTGGTACGTGAAAGAAAAAAGTTTGGGGAAGTGAGTACGTTTTAGCAGTTTTAAGGGATACTGTGAAAACGGAAATTGTTTATACCGGAAACCTGTCTAAAACGGAAAAGTTCATAGTCCCGAAGAAAGACACACCTTTGAATTATACCTTCTAAGACGAACACCTCTTTAAAGCGGAATTTTTTATAGATCCTTTGTGATTCTGTCCTAGCAGTTTTTACTGTTGTATTTGTATCCGTGATTCAGAAAACCAGGTCTACTTTCGGGGGGGGGTCAGGACCCCCTGGACCCCCCCCCTTGGCTACGCCACTGGCCGGAAGGACTTTTTTTCATATGGTATCTATTTAAAACTGTTCTCGAATTCAAACTTTCTACTTTCTGATACATTTGTGAATACTTTTTAATTCTTAAATGCAAGAAATCTACTGATATTCCTATTCAAATACTAAGAAATCGAACAGTGTTTTCGATTTTACCTATAAAGTTAAAGGATCTTCCAAAAAATGGATTTTGTCTTTCGAAAAATTTTTCGTAAGATTAATTCAAAGATTTTTTGCAACTTCTTTTTCTTACATTCTTTTTTCTCATCCTATTCAACCCTATTCTTTTTTCACCCTTTCATACTATTCAAATGGTACAAAATCGAACAGCGTTTTCCCTTTCCTACAAAATCAAACAATCTTTCAATAAATAAATAAATAAATAAATAAATAAATAAATAAAAAAAGTTTTTCGTTCGAAAATTGTCGTTTTGAATTGAATTTAGCGACATGACAATCCTGGGAAGGTCGTCATCAGAGTGCAATTATTATCGATCATAACTATAAACATCTATAACCTGCATCAATAAACGAAAAGCACCATTCGATTAGAAGACATTTCAATAGTCAATGCAAAGTTTCTTATTGAAGAAAGTATTGTAATCGAAATTTTTTTTCGACTTTCGGTTTTCGACGGATTTACACGTTTTAGGGGTCAAAAATCCCCAAAAACATGTTTATAGAAAATGTCTGTCTGTCCGTGTGTCGCAATAGTACCATCGAAAAATGTATGAAGTTATGCATACAATTGAACCATTTTTTTTTTTTTTTTTTTTTTGAGGGGAATCTACAATGGGCAGGAGATAAGGAGCTCAACTGTACTTGAATGAAAGGTTCCTCTTTTGCAGGACATCTGTGCCTTTCCTTTTAAAGTCATTAAAGATAAAAAAAAAAAAAAAAACTCGTGGCCACAAGAAAAGACGCCGATACTGATAACAGCTAGAAGGAGGGTCTGTTCGCAGCTTTAATTTGGAAAATTTCCGACGGAAGGGGGGTGCTGTAACACCGATTTTTGTGCCATTTTCATTATCGTACCATCGAAAAGTGTATGAAGTTATGCATAGAAATGAACCAAATTTTTTGTATACGCCTTTGCCTATGCTAAGCAGGTCCTCCTTGAATTTGGAAATATTGCGCCGAAAAGGGACACTGTAATGGCGATTTTTGTATAATTTTCTTGATTTTTCGTAGTTCTATTGTATACCGGCGGCTCGTACAGCGACGGGAACTTCGCATCATGATAAGCCGGCTATTCGCGAACAGCTGATTTACAAGAACAACAAGAACAACGGAAAACTATTGATTTTAATAAATATCATGATCGAGATTAACTCGTTTTTACTCCGATTAATTTAATTGACTGAAGCACAAATTTAAGATGAAAATCAAATTTGGTATAATATTAAGCTAATAAAATTAACCACTTCCGTACTAGCATATATATATATGAAGATTACATGTAAAACCAGTTTTTCGGTCATTTAGATTTAAAATAACAAGTAGTAGTTTTCACAAAAATGAGATGCTTTTTACTATACACAAACATATATTCCTGCAATAGCGATTTTAGCAGCAACGATAGGATAATGAATGAACATGGATCCATACGTGGATCCACTGGTGTTTGTGGAGAATCAGGCCACGAATCCGGAAGTGGTTAAAGTATTGACATTTGTAACTACATTTTGAAATATTAAGATGTATTAGACAGAAGAAAGTTTTGGGATTGGTACATCCGATTAGTTTTATACATAAAAATGACTCTAAGAATGCCGCGCTAAAGTTTCGCACTGTTGAGCGAGCAAATATTTTTCGAAAAAACAAGAAACCAAACCTTTGAAAATAAAGTTGCTTTGAAATAAAATGTAACAACTTTTTTTTTTTTTTTTTTTTTTTTTATCAAGTATTTTTTTATTTACTTTCTGCAACTTTTCTTTTCGTTCTTTTTTTGCTAATACTTGGCAAAGTGTCTTGTCACTGTGAAGCTTTCATTTATAAACCTCGTGTAATACTTTTGTGGCGCCTACAGACGAGGACAGATAATAAACGAATAAGCAAAAATTTGCTCCTTTTTTTCCTTTTATTCAGTGTCATTGAATTTCTTTCATAAAAGACATACCTCGCAGTTATATGACTCTTTTTAACTTCATACACATTATCATGTGTTGCATTGTATTTCTGTATTTGTATTGAAATCAATAATTCTTAAGCAAATATATTAAAATGAAATTTATTATTAATCATCCACAATGGATCCAAAATCGGAATGATGTATATCAAGATAATTTATTTTTTATTTTCATTTTATTTATATTTTTTCCTTTTTTTCTGGGCGTACTCAACTCAGTGAGTCTGTCGTCAGGCGGTATTAGGAACAACAAGAAAGAAACATCATGTGTCAAACATAGATCATGAAACACTTTCCAATATACTCACAAGGGAACCACTTTTGGTGTTGCTCGCACCTAGCATCGAGACCTGGTGCGTTTTGTAGCCCTATACATAAAAGTAAGAGAACCGAAAAAATTTCTCTGTTAAAATAATATTTTATATACTTTTTTATACATTTAATTTTTTATTATTACATATTTATTTGTTTATTTCACGCTAAAAGGGATTTAAGTCGCCAAATAGGGCGCTACAATTTTTCCGTCCGCTTTATCCAAAGAGAAAATGTACAGAACACATCACTAGAATTATATCAGATTGCGATTTTTTAAAATAATTGATAGCATAATAAACAAATATTAGGTTTTTAATTTTTTTTTTTCTATGCAGACGATAAATATATAAGTAATAAAAATAATTCTATAAAAGCTTCGAAGACCACTGAAAACTATTTTTTAGTGAAATACAAAATAAGCAACCTATTTTCTTTTGAAATCGAATGAAATAAAGTTTCGAATATTTAAAATGAAATGTTGCTGTATTAAATGGTCCTTCGGTAAAAGTAATCATAAAGTAAATTAATATTTTTACACAATTTAGAAAAATTACTGTGGCGAAATAAGTCGAACATTGCAATTTTTAGCTATTACAAATTCAGCTGACATTTGGCTAGGGTTGCCGGAAAGCTCTACTTTTGAAAATAAACGCCAACTGTTTCGACGCCAAAAATATGAATATAAAGTTGCAATTTTTCAAAATCAAATTCGTGGGTTTTTGAAGGAATTTTCAAACTTTTTTCAATATTTAATACTTATTATTAACTAATTTTTATTTTTAAATGCTTTTCTTTAAAAAAATTTAATGTTAATAGTCCGATAAGTAGTCTCGAAAATTGCATTTTCAGAAAGTTAGGCTGCTGTATAATCAAGAAATGTTATTTTAACAGAAAATTTTTATCGATTCTCAAACTTCATAATATAGGGCTTTAAAATGCACCAGGTCTCAATGCTAGATGCGAGCAACACCAAAAGTGGTTCCCTTGTCAGAATATTGTGACTAAACTTAACCGTTTAACCCTTACCGGCGCGGAGTAATTCTGGTCATAAACTGATGAAATAATGGACTGACACTGCAATTTATAAACGAATTTATTAGAAAATACGAGCTTACTTATTTTCATGTACAACATAATAGGAAAATTTTAGTTAAATATTCTTGGTGCCGTTTTTGGAATTAAAATTAGGTGTCCTTTTTTTAAGGACAACGCGCCGGAAATGGGTGAAAGGAAAGACGATAATTAGGTAAACAATTTGGAAAGCGTATAACACACTTGAAAACTCAATTTCAGCAATTACAATCGATAGTCGTAGAAGAATTCGAATTATTTTTTGCAGCCCTGTATGAGATTTATAGATTTGTATATACACTACATACTACATAGTATGCTAAAACTTAGTTCAATTAGGAAACGCACAACACAGTTTAAAATTCCCCTTTAGCAATTACCGTCAATAAACAAAAATGTACACTAATTCTTTTGCAATCTTTTGACGAAATTCGCATTTCTCCGCGCTCTTTTTACCGCGTTTTGTTTGTTTTTGACGAAATTAACGATTTTTTGACAAAATCCACATTTTTTCGCGATCCTTTTGACGAACATGGCGTGTTTTTCGCAATCTTTTGATAAAATTCGCATGTTTTTCGCGATTTTTTGACAAAATTCGCGTGTTTTTCGCGATTTTTGACGAAATTCGCGATTTTTTGACGGCGGTTTTTTCATATTTCGACGAAATTAGCGGTCTGGAAAAAGTTAAAAAATCCCTGCCGGTTCGGGCTTACAGGCGGAGGTAGATTTCGAAGTTAAGGACTAAATTCACCAACAAAACTTAGATCAACATTAGAGATAAACCCAGTTCCTTCACTAAGAATGAGCTCTAGGGAGATGAACATTTTGTGAAAATTCTAATATACACGAATACACACACGCATGTATATGGAATAGGTTTAAAAATGGCTAAAACAAATTCAGAAAACCTCAAAGTGTTAAAATATGTTAATATTTCCATAGTCGGGTTTTTATAATGTTTTAATACGTTTCTTCAAACTCACATGACGTTACATATTCACCTGCTGAGGTCCATTATATTTCCAATATGACGTAATACATATATTTTTTTAATTCGTCAAACTATTTATTTCATTTTGAGTTTTCATTCTGAAATCTTGCTCTAGAAAACTTATGACGTAATATTCAATTTGTTTTCAATTCGTCAAACTATTTAATTTATTTTTTCACGTGAAAATTCTTGCAATAGAAAAGCAATTGTTGTGGTGAGAATTTTATTGTTTTTTTTTTAATTGTTGGCAATTGCTATAATGAAAAATATTTATTTTTTCCAGTCATTGTTGTGTAAGAGATGGTTTTATCAGAATCTTGTTAAGACGGTATTCGAAATTTTTAACCCTCCCCATTTCCATTCCCTTGGGCCGATTTTGCTCATTTTCAATCCCCGCCGAGATATTAGCCATCTCAAAGTTGTTGGCGAGTTTGAAGACGGTCCGTGCATAATTGCGACTTTTATTGTGTGGACAAAATTTAGTACATACATACATATATATATAAACTTTTTAGGTGGGGGTGGTTTTGGGTTCCTGGGGTCATATAATGAAAAGTTATGAAGGAATTTTTCAAAAGTCGCACTATGGTAACGACTGCAATAGGTAGTATTTCTTAAGAAATCTACCTAAAATGGAATTTTTCTTTTTTTCTCGGATCGACGAAATCGTGCTAAATGTCATTTTGGTACTAAGTACGTTTTGGTGCAAAATTAAGGAAAGCTATTCCTGTGCAGATATGCGCAAAGTGCGCAGCACTTGAAACCCTACGTAATGTAACAGAAAACTTTTGACTGTCCCTGTAATTAAACTATACATCCGATTTTCATAAAATTTGAAATGACACGACAACATTTTGCAACAATTATATATTTAAAATGTCAGACCATTCGGTTGGGTAGTTTTTGCTCTGTTATATATGCGGCTATATATGTTAAAAATGGCCAAGAAACCGTAGACTTGAGATAATTCACAAAATACTTAGCGTCAGATTTAGTCTTCCACATTTCTTTTCATGTTTCAAAACGTGATAGCATCACATTATTCTTAGAACAGCAAATCGCAAAAAAATTTGCAGGAGATGGAACCAATTTCGCAGTGTAATGATGTGTCAAGAAAATTTGCTTGCGGAGCATTTCTATGATATTTACTTCAAATAATGAAACCGATGTGTGTCACTGGTGCACTACAACATTTTTTTCTATAGATTATAGAGTGTATTCATTTTTTTCTATAGATTATAGACTGTATTCATTTTTCTATAGATTATAGAGTGTATTATCTATCGTTCATTTACAAAGATACACTACAGAATTCAGTTACAGGGCTGAGTATGAACAATTATTTCTAGAGAAGCGTTTTCAGATGTCATATGCATTTTTAAAATTAACAAATTTTTAGTGTATTGCGGAGTAAATTGTTCATATACAGGGCTAAACGAAAGAATTTGCAAGCGTTACCGGATATGGATATAGCAATTGCGGAAAATGGATTATTAACTGCGGTATGTATTTTTAAAATTGTTTACTTAGATATCTTATTTCAGTGTATGAAAAAATGAAAGTTCTTAACAATATAATGCTAGAGTTGCATAATCTATACCTGATGTATGATTTATCGCTTTTGCTTTGTTTTTGTTACTTTTGTTATTCATAACAGAGTTTTATTGTGTTCCAATACACCACATGGCAGACAAATATTTTCCCTCTACTACTAAGATGAGAGAACTGAACAAGATATTTTCATAAAAAAAGGCCTGGGAGCGGAACAAGTCAAAGAAAAGGACGCTTATCTAAAGCTCAAATAGATCCAGATGGTTGCTAAAAAAACAGCCATATTTTTATCTGATATATTACACATTCGAACATGAAAACAACTTTAGAAAAACGAGTTAATATGAAGTCTTGTAACATTCTGAACTTTAAGCTTTTTTTTTTTTTTTTTTTTTTTTTTCCCCCCAACAAACATTATGCTATCGTTTGTTTATTAAGACATTATATTATGGCATTTTAAAACTTAATTTTTTTATTTAATCGTATTATCAAGAAAAGTGACATCACTCTAAATTATTTAATCTCCCTTCACTTTAAAATAACCCTCATCGCAATCTTTATAATCGTAATTAACAACTATTTGTGAAATATGCAGTTTTAAGGACTGTTGAATATAAATGAAAAAGACGACAAACAAATCGCATCACTAAAGTGCTAAATATGTATTTCATTACTAAATTTTGAAGAAAAGTACGCTTAATAAAGTTTATAAAGAAGCTGCAATGAAATGTTTCATCAAACGTTTAAAACATAACGTACTACCCAAGGTGAAGTAATCATAATGAATATTACTTTTAAAGTAATTTTATTTTCTAACGTTCACGCATGATTTCCAGGGTTGGCAAAAAACAAAAAAACAAAAAAAGAAAGAAAAACCGATTTATTTGGTTTAAACCAGGTTTTTTTTCAAAACATCTTTTCCTATTAAATATACATGCATATTTGTTGATAAAAATACATATTGTTGGGTATATAGGTAATATAACTTCATTTGAAAATAATTTAAATTAAATAATTACAGTAAAATATGGAGAAAATTGAAATCATTATTATTTGTAAACATTACTAGTAGCAGTCTTATGTTCAAAGAATAAACTGCTCTACACAGTGAAACATTGAAAATCTTTTGATTCCAATTAATAAATAAATATTTGATTTAGTTTCATGAATATAATATTCTTTCCTTTATTCTTATTCTTTATTTTGAATATAATATGGAAAAAATAAATTTCAAATACTTCTTGTGATTTAGTTTTTTGAGTGACAGTTCCAAATCAACATTTTTGGTCATTAGATTCAGCAAATAAAAATAAATCGGTATAACTAGCACCCAAATTTTGAATGCCCTCTTATTCGACTTCCTATCTTGATTTTAATTCTTAAAGAATAATTTTCCCAGTCAGGAAAAGTTTATTTAACACCTTGATCAAATTCTTAAAGATCATCTTGTTATGTTATTACATTGCTTTAAATAAAAATATCTTAACCCATTAATGCCTGGTGTTGCTTTTCGGCAACATACCCAATTTAGGCTCTAAAATACTATTAGAATAATACTGAAGCTATAATGCCTAATGTTGCCCATAAAATACATTCTGAAAATATTATAAAATCGATTTTCAACATGTAGATGGCAACACTTGTGCTGTTTAAGAATAAAGATCGATTTATGTTTTCAATTGTTGCTACTTGTTTTTTTTTGTTTTGTTTGGAAGCTTGCAAAATACCCTATTTTGACCTGCAGTGAGCAAGCAAAATTTATTTCTTAATATAGTTCCTAAAATTCTTGTGTGTTTAATGTTATAGAATTTTATCAAGGGAAATTATTTTTTCAATTAAACACCAGTATTTCCGATTAGTAACAAGCTGTTTTTTAGCCGTAAACTATACTTAAAACAAAATATGATTTTTTAAAGTATTTTTCCCATGATTTATTTAAAAAATGAAAGCCGAAAAACATTATTATAATGATTTTTGAAAAATCAGGCATTTAAGGGTTAAATGTTAAATATTGAATATTTTAAATCTATTTTATCTTTGATAAATTTACTACATTTTTTATCTTTAGAGCTCTAGATATGTTCACCAACACATACTAATTTATATCCTTCACATAGAAACATGACCTAGACCCACGAGCCACTATATCTAATACTTACTACTAAAATAAAGTGTTAAAAGTAGAAATCATTTACATCCAATAATTTGGAATACTTAAATTTAAAAAAATAAAGAAAAATATTTTATTAGATTTGTTCTAAAAAAAAAACAAAAAAAAAAAAACAAAAAAAAAAACACACACAATTGTTTTTTTTCTTTTGAGAAAAAAACCAGTTGGTTTAAACCGTGCCAACCCTGATGATTTCACGAAAAAAGATAGCCACATTTTTCATTGAATTTTGACATTTGGTATAGTAGATGCACGTATGTGAAATAACCAAAAATTTTGATATTTTAGTTAATATAATTAAAATACGTTTATTTATTACTTTAAAGTTTAGGAATTTCTTACTTTTATAAAATACCGATGCAGCAGCCCATCTTTTTTAAATTTTTAAGTCAAAAAAGTTTTCAATTGTGTTGAAAAATGTTTAAAATGATAAATGAGAATAAATAATTACGCAATTGGTCAGATTTCTTGATTTATAGCGTGGAATTCCCAATCTTTCCTGGTAAATGGAACTCTTTTAACATTATGAAACTGTCCATCATCATTATTATTATTATTCACCATGAACTCCCCCCCCCCCCCTACAGTAACCAAATAAAAGAAATAACAAATATAAATAAGTACGAGTAGTAAGTCAAAATTACGTCCACTACTAATCATATCACAATATTAAAATATTTATTTGCTTAAAAGACGTTGTAAAACACATTAAAAGTAAATTAAAAATCTGTTTTTTAATTTACTTTTAATCGTCTTTTAAGCAAATAAATATTTTAATATTGTGAAAAGAAATAACATCAAGAAATATTTAGAATAAAATACAACCAAGGACCGTTTGCATTCCACTAAAATGTACATTAGTAGAAAAATTTTAGAGATAGCAACAAATTCTTAAATTTTTTATTGCTGTTTGAATATTACTTTTGAATAATAATAATAAACAGAAGATTAACTCAAAATGTTTGCAATAAAGAGAAAAGATGCAACATTTTTACAGCATTATAAATAATGTAAATAAACAAGTAAAATCCAGTTGCTGCTATAAAGACCACTTTCAACAAGGTACATGTTGCAGTCCATTTCGGAACACTTCTTTTTAAGTTGCAGCGTGAAAGGAGAGACAAGCAGAAGTTTTTAAATATTATAAAACACATAATATAGTAAACGAGAATAAAATAATTAACTAGTAGCCCCATTTTTTTTTTTTTTTTTTTTTTACTTGTACAATGAAATTCTAATGTTTATCTGGAAGCAACCTCTTTGATATCTTGAAACTGTTATCAGTAACACTTCGTTTTCTTTTCTTTTTTTTTTAAACAAATTTCTACAATCAATGAACAGATAAGCAAAACAAAACCAGAGAAAATTTTAAAATAAAATATCAATGATCACCTGCACTTATTCCATTAAATATTAAAAGAAAGCTGTGTTAAATGACAACAAAGGTTTCACTCATTTATTTGTTCATTTCATGTTGAATATTCCCCTGGGATTAAAAGAAGTAATGTAGTATTAACCCTTTCGAGGGCGGTGTCCTTAAAAAAGGACACCTAATTTTAATTCCAAAACTGACAAACGGCACCAAGAATATTTAATAAAATTTTTCCTTTTATAATGTGCTTGAAAATAAGCAAGTTCGTATTTTCTAAAAACTTCGTTTATAAATTCTGGTGTCAGTTTATTATTTCATCAGTTTATATCCAGAATTACTCCGCGCCGGAAAGGTTTAACACAAAATATCTGTAATGCTACAGTGTAATAAAAAATACAAATTTCTACAGCATCAGAAAGAAAAATAAATAAATTTTTAAAAACCTGTATCTGTTACGAAGACCACTTTGAACAGGCAACAGATTGTAGTCCATCTCGAAAACCTTTTAAATTTCCATGACGAATTAAGATTTTTTTTTTTTTTTTTTTTTTTTGTAGCGCGATGTAGAAGCAAAAGACTTCGAGTTATGTTGAAAAAGTTTTAATATGACACATGAAAGCATAACCAACAAATCCCTCTGATTCCTTGACTTATACCATGAGGTTCCCAAGTTCGTCTGCAAATGCAACCCTTTTGATATAATATGAAACTGTCCGCCATTATTCCTCTTAATCATCTTTTATTCTTTTTCAATTTTTACAAAGTCGACGAACAGATAAGCAAAATAATACCAGAGTATTTACTTGGAATAAAATACTATCTAAGATCGTCTGCGCTTATTCCATTAAAATATGTATCAAAAGAAAACTTTCAGAAATAGCAACAAAGGCTTTGCTTTTTTATGATTACTGGTTAAATATTTCTCTTGAATAAAGAGGATAATTTTAAGATTAACTCAAGATGTTTGCAATGAAGAAAACAGATACAATTTGACAAACTTCCATGCACAGTCAACCATCCATTTTTTAAAAAAGTGCTTAGAACATCAACATTACGAGATGAAAACAACATTAGTATGACAGATTGCATTATTACAGTGATTTTTCAGGGGAAAAAATGTAAAGTATTTTAAGACCTTATATTTTAAAATATTATGCTTTTAGAGAAATTTCAAAGTGTATGAATAAAAAAGGTCGGTGAACTGAAAAGTGAGGAGGGAGAGGAAACGAAAAATCTTATAATCAGCAAAGATGTTGACGAGAGAATCCGTTTTGCAGGCACGTGTCCAAAATATTGTAGCCAAAAGGTTTTTTACCTTTAAATTTTGTAAGGTATGAAGCATAATTCGGATAAAAAGATTTTAAACTAGTATAAGGACATTAAAATGTACAAATTATTATCAAGAAAATACCATACTTAGTTCCTTTTATTTTATTTATTTATTTATTTTTATTTTTATTTATTTATTTTTTTTTTTTTTGGGGGGGGGGGGGGGAGGAAAGACAGTAAATATATTTTCTCGGAAATGAGACAGTAACATTCAATGGATTAGCAGAGACTCGAATTCGGACATTTCATAATAGCAACTGTTAAAAATGTTTTCATAACATTAGGCTCTTAATAAAAGTTAGGTCATTATGTTAAAATAAAATAATAATTAAAGTAATAATAAAATTATAAACATTGTACGCGATATTTAAATACTGCAGACTAATAATCAGAAAAATTCTATATCTAGTAGGTCGAAAAAAAAAAAAAAAAAAAAAGAAGAAGAAGAAGAAAAGCTGAAAGTTTTTAATATTAATTCCAGAAATATTCAACATTAAAAATTGTGCTAATTTAGGGGGTCATCTTAGAAATAAAAATTTTACAATAAAGATTTAAGACGAATTTTATAAATACTTTTTAATGGTATGTACTATGTGTTTTTTTTTTAAGTAAATAAATTGTTTAAATGTTCTAACAAATATTTAAGACTATTGTTACATTTATATTTTTTAAAAATTAAATAATTCTTCATAGCAATGAATATGTGGCTCACCAGACTGTTCTGCTTGTGATTTTTAAAGGAGAACCTCAAAAACTACTTAGATCAGATAGAGCTGCAATTTTTTATTCTTTTATTAGAAGCTTCTAGAAGGATCCAACCCGGATTTTTTCGAGCTACAGAATATACTGTCTGGTGTGCAGAACATAACATAGGTGAAAACAATATTTAACTGAAAACTCAAATAGATTTTTTTAATTTAATATGTTTTTTAAATTGCTCACTAACAAGACCAAAAAGCATTTTTATACGAAAAATCGCAATTAAGTATTCAAATAAAGTTTGAAAATTATTAAAAGCGATACTTTTGTATTAGCTGCATGCCAGGGATTAAAAACCAAAAAAATCGCCAAAGATTTCACTAATTATAGCAGCTTTTTTTATTCCGATTATTTCAGCCAATTTCCAGCTTATTTCCAAATCAAAAAACATACTTGAGACCAGAATTTTTTTCTCAAAAACTCTAAGAAATAAAAACATAACTTCACGTATTCAACATCCATAAATGAGTTAATTCTAATAGAAAAAAAAAAAAAAAAAAAAAAAATCTTTGCTAACGAATTGTCATCTAGAAATTATTACCCCCCCCCCCCTTTTTTTTTAAAACAATCAGCCAAGAAGGTTAAAGAAAACAAATTTAAGGCAAAGTTTTCAAGTTCCCAGTTCAACAACGCGAACACATGCATTTCTGACTAATTTTTAAACGCAAATGCATAAAATTGGCTATTGAAACGATTTGGAATCGAAACGAGTTTTCCATTTTTTGATAAATAAATTACTTATGGAGTTATAAGTGACTTTGGTGGCGTGGCGACCGGTTTTTCTCTTTTCTCGCGTTGGAAATTCGGTTCAAAACGCCAATTTTGACAGTGTATTTCTAGGAACAATCTTTTGCGTTTACCAAAAAATGGAAATCGTCTTTCGATTACATAAATCCAAATGATAACACCTGTCAATTTCATGCGTTTCCGAACAAAAATGAATTGAAAAATATGTCAGAAAGTAGACCCTTTGGATTTGAGAACAGCCTTAACCCCTTGAGGGGAGGTGGGATATATTATATCCCACCTAATTTTAATCACGATTCGCACCAGAAACTTTTAATTAAATTTTACCTTTTTAACTTTGAAGGAAAAAGGCAGAAAAATATCTTCTTCTTATTTTGAGCTAAATTCTTTCGTAAATTCCGGTGTGAGTTCAACATTACAGAAACACAATTGCTTGCCCCTGAAAGGGTTAAGCTCGATGCATAAACTAGAGAATTATCGCCCTATTTAGATTAGAACAAATAAATTTAAGGTATGATCCATGTCAATTCAGGCAGCCAAAGAAAAAATCTTACCTTCATAGTCTCAGAAGTTTTTGAATTGAACATATGTTAAAATTCAATAAAAAATAAGATACTTGTATATTTTGGTTTTGCCCAAAAAAATTCCTGGCCCGAGATACAGGCCGCCAAAGATGGCATCCCGGGCACCATTTCCAATTCGCCATTTTCGATAAAAATTTTAAAGTGCTCTATCTCTAGAACGGTGCAAGATATTTTGTTGCGGTTTTTTTTATTTTAAAGATAATATTCTTCTGTTTAAAATGATATACCCAATTTTGAAAAATGTATTCAACTTTTCTTGTGGCAACCTTTTTGAAAAAAAAATTTTTTTTTCAAAAAAAATTTTTTTTTTTGAAAATGCTAATCCTAAAAATTTTGATTTTTTTGCTGTTGATCAATACCATTGGGAACTATCTTCACTGTGAAGGAGAACTTCCACTTTTGAGTTTAACAAATTTTAGAAACATTTAAAACATTCAGAGAATTTTACAGGAACTGTATATGTACAGTTCCAGTAAAAGTCACTGAATTTTTGCTTATTTCTATCATATTTGTAAGGATAAGTCTACTATATATCCTAAACAAGTTAGAAATTACAATATCAAATGTGGCAAATGAGGTGCGTGCATAGTATTAACTAGTTTTATAAATATTCAGATCTTGGTGCAATAAGTGTTACACTCTTGGGCAAAAAGGCATGAATACAAAATTTACTATAATACCATATATTAAATTCAGTAATATGGAAGTAATATGAATCCATCTTAAAAGGACTTAATCACCATGGCAACCTAGAATCATTGCCTATCATGGTATATCATTGAATCAATTATGTATTATAGGATTTTTAAATAGAATGAAGAAAACTTTTATTAATGTATTTTATGTTTTAATTTGATTTCCATAGCATTTGAAGTGATACATACTTTATTGCAGAGGTTTACAAAAAATTACTTCCTGTGTCATAGAATGTGCATAGTGTTTACAGGGACACACAAAAGATTTCGGATACTTTACCTTATTGGAAATACTGTACATTAGCGATGATTGCTAGAGGTGCTTTTTTAGTTGCGATATGAGTTTTTAAGTTTAATTAAATATTTCCATATTACGTTGTGTGTATAAAGGCTGTAGATCATATACAGGGCTACACAAAAGAAATCGTAAGGGTATTGCTGGAAGTGCATTTTTAGTTGTGTTTGAGTTTTTAAGTTTAACTAAATTTTTCCATATTACGTTGTGTGCATAAATGCTGTAGATCATATACAGGGCTACACAAAAGAAATGTTAAGGGTTTACTGAGTATGAATGAAAGTAGCTTAAAGGTGATTTTTAAATGAGTTATGCATTTTTACACTGAACTACATTTAGTATACTAAGATATGTTTTGAGAATATAGATAAAATGATATACAGGTCCACGCAAAGAATTAGATACATTGCCGTCTATGGGTGATAATCTCTGGAAGTGTGATTTCACTGGTTTTAAGGATGTTTTAATCTTAATTAAATATTAGCTAAATAGTGGCATGTATATAAAGATAGTAGGTAAAATAGAGTTGTATGAAAGTATTCAAATATGCTTCCGTCTATTGACATAAATTTCTAAAAGTCAAATTCCGACCTATTTATGTGTTTTTAACAATTTCCAACGTAGTTGAAAGTCTTTATGGATTCGATTTGTCTGCCCATCTGTCTGAACTCTAACTTGTATTAATATAATTTGTATTGCTGTGTAATTGATATATGTTATTGAGATTGTTTTACTATGTTCAGTATTGAAAATAAAGTATGTATCACTTCAAATGCTATGAAAATCAAATTAAAACATAAAAGACATTAATAAAAGTTTTCTCCATTCTATTTAAAAATCCTATAATACATAATTGATTCAATGATATACCATGATAGGCAATGATTCTAGGTTGCCATGGCGATTAAGTCCTTTTAAGATGAATTCATATTACTTCCGTATTACTGAATTTAATATGTAGAATCATAATAAATTTTGTATTCATGCCCTTTTTGCCCAAGAGTGTAACTTATTGCACAAAGATCTGAATATTTATAAAACTAGTTATAGTATGCACGCACCTCATTTGCCACATTTGATATTGCAATTTCTAACTTGTTTAGGATATATAGTAGGCTTATCCTTACAAATATGATACAAATAAGCAAAAATTCAGTGACTTTTACTGGAACTGTATACATACAGTTCCTGTAAAATTCTCTGAATTTTTTAAATGTTTCTAAAATTTGTTAAACTCAAAAGTGGAAGTTCTCCTTTACAGTGAAGATAGTTCCTAATGGTATTGATCAACAGCAAAAAAATCAAAATTTTTAGGATTGGCATTTTCGAAAAAAAAATTTTTTTTGAAAAAAAATTTTTTTCTTCAAAAGGTTGCCACAAGAAAAGTTGAATACATTTTTCAAAATTGGGTATATCATTTTAAACAGAAGAATATTATCTTTAAAATAAAATAAACCGCAACAAAATATCTTGCATTGTTCTAGAGATAGAGTATTTTTAAATTTTTATCGAAAATCGCGAATGAGAAAGGATGCCGGGGATGTCATCTTTGGCGGCCTGTATCTCGGGCCAGGAATTTTTTTGGGCAAAATGAAAATATACAAGTATCTTACTTTTTCTTAAATTTTAACATATGTTCAATTCAAAAACTTCTGAGACTATGAAGGTAACCCCCCTGCCTGAGTTGATATGGATTCAGCCTTAAAGAAAAAATACCCAATTTCAATTAATTATTACATCTTAAAGAAGGCAATTAAAACTTTTCGAGGCCATTAAGAGTGGAATGATTCAGCAAGAAAAATGACATTTTTGTAAGTATTTACAGTTAATGACAGTTATTTACAGTTTACAGATGTTTAACACGAAAAATCGGTTAACACGAAATGATATAGCGGTCCGGACAGTATACAATTTAATAAATTTTTGTTCTTTTAACACGAAACAAAAATCGCTTAACACGAAAAAAAAATTCGCTTTCGAGCTAATTAGTTTAAGTTGAAATTGGTGAATTTTGCGTGTTAAAACCACTGAATTTTTGGTGAAAATCATAGAATTTCGTGGTTTTTGTAAATTAGCTTATGTTTTATAAGCATAATGGCTGAGAAATCGGTGCGAAAACAAACTGCTATTTCGCTTCAAATGAAGATGCTTAATGCAGTTGACGAAAAAAGGACGAAAACAGAAATCTGCAAAGAGTTTTGCATTGGCAATTCTACATTATCAACAATAATAAAAAACAGGGATCCCATTACGTTAATGTTTGAGCGCAGTATGTTTAAGCCTCAGAGAAAAAGTATGAGAACTGCTAAGCACGAAGATTTGGAGACAGCTTATCTAATTTTGTTCAAACAAGCTAGATCTCAAAATGTTGAAAAAGATACTTCAAAAAAAGATATCTGATTTTTCCCCCCCAAAAGAATCTTTTGTTTACTTGCTTTTTATCCTAATGAATGCAACTTACTAGTAGTTTAGCAGGAAATCGAAATAAAATTTGATGACATCGAAAATATTTGAGTTTTGTTCTTTTTTTAAGAATCTTTTAACGCGAAAAATTTTTTCGGTCCTCTCAGTTTCGTGTTAAACGTATTTCACTGTATTTTAATTCATAAATCTGTAAATTTTTTGAATAAGCTCGTCTCAAATGACGTCATTTTTGTATAATTTCGCCAAAATGACTTCATTTTTCTTTCAACTGCCTTGAAATTCCTTAAAAGAAGCGTTGACAATGTGCATTTTTAAGGGATAAACTTTTAAGCTACATTGTAATTATGGTTTTCTACTTGAAATTCGGTATTTTATAAAATTATTATATCTATTTTAAATTTTATACTAATAAAAAAAGTTTTTCTCTGTCTGTGTGTCTGCGATGGCTAGGAAAATCTATAACACCTAGAAGTCAGAAAATTTGAGTGAGGATAGTCTAAGGTTGGCTCCGTTGCACCTGAGGCTTAGATTTTTCATTTTTTAATAGTTAGCAGAGATACTATTCAAAATCGCATCGCCAACAAAAGCGTAGCAGCATGCAGCAGATCACACCTCTGCAAACGGCAATGCAGAAAAGAACTACAGATTGTTTTACATCGGCGTTTTGTCGAAGCGCGCATCGGCGAAACCGCTTGAGATACGAAGAAACAATAGACATTCTTAAATTTCGCACTTTTATGATTAAAACGCCGCAATCTGTTCGAAAACATATTAACTGTTTCAAATAAATAAATAAAATAAAAAACGTTCGATTTTGCCGTTTTGTTTTTCTTCATTTTGCCAACGCTCGTATCGAGCTCAATTACAGATACACGGAAAAACTAAAAATTCACTTTTAAAGCAAAGACTTCTTTTTCTACGACGATGCAATTCGTTTAAAAAAGAATTTTAATTCTTTCGAAAAATTCGCGACTGCAGGTCCCTTCGCGCTACCCGAAAACACTCTTTTTTACTTACGCTACAAGCAGTATTATCGGTATTTCGAGTCGAAATTTTCGACACAATCTTTTTATGCGCTCTTAGCATATCGGATTTACATCCATCACTCATAAAAATCTCGAAACACTCGGACAACTAGAAAAAATTTAGAAATAAATAAATAAATAAAATAAATCTGCGAAATTTTCTCTCAGAAAGCGAAAATGCGGGCGGCTTTGACGCATGTTTTCACGACTAAATACCGATATTTTTGCACGAAATTTTTACGCAAGCTTCGAAACCATTATAATTTATAACCGATATAAATTTCGAAGGGCTCGCCCGATAAGAACTATTTTTATTTTCAATGTTAAAGGACCCGATGCGGAAAAAAAAGAGAGAAGAAAACACAGCTTTTTTATACAACTATCAATGTTTTCAAATTTCAAAGTAATTGCTTAAGAGGCGCAAAGGCCAACATAGTGAAAAAGATTCCATGCCGGGACTCGAACCCGGGCCATCAGTATAGCGCACTGACGTTCTATCGACTAAACCCCATGGAACGATACCCAGCCTGGAAAATTTCTCACTATTATATGTTGGCAAGGCTACACACGCAGCGCAAGATGGAATATTTATCGTGAGCCACCGACATGGGGCAAACACGAAAAATAAAGGTTTAAATTTTTTTTAAACCTTAGCGTTTTATGTGCGGTTTTTTGAAGAAGTCCTAAGATAAATGCTACTTGTTCAATATAAAAACATTCATAAGTGTCGATACCACTATTTTAGAATAGTAATTTCAGAAAATATCTTAAATTGGTGATTAAGACCGCCACCCTCTCGACTAATGTATCTACGGATAACTTGTAGAAAGGAGTTTCGTTCAGATACAGTTTTGTTAAAAATAGAGTGCGCTCCCTGGTAGTGGAATGTGGAATTAAAAAACGCGATTTTATTTAAATTAGGAAATCTAACACGGCGATCTGTTTGAAACTTTAAGACAATTTACAACACATAATAAAAAGTTTTCAAAAGAATGGCGCGAGAAATTTCGTGGGGCGGAGGGCATTTTTTTTTTAAACCTTAGCGTTTCTTACCTTTTTATGTGCGGTTTTTGAGGACTTAATAATTATAAATTATATGAATTCGGCTTTATTTATTAAAGAATAAAGTGTTTTGAAAGGAATATTAAACGAAACCCTCTGTGCGATCTGTGATCACACTTACCCACTTGTTTTTTTTTTTAACATCTAATGTACATGATGACCTTCCTCCCTACCTTTTTTTTTTATCACTAGGGGGCTCGGCCCCCTACGAGCTACGCTCGCCAACCCCCTTCCAGACACCGTAGACTCTAAATGCACGCTAATTTGATCGGCTTTAAAAAGATTTCGAAAGATTGAATTATAATTTAAAAAACAGTGGCGATCTCTCTATAAACGGATTTCTATTCATTTCTCTTTGATTGGGGAATTTTAACGCCAAATCCGTTGCGGTACTACTTGATTATCCCGTCGACCCATTTCGCCAAATTATATAAATCGTCAAACCACTCGCCAAATTATACAAATTGACATAATTTTTATTTTAAATAACGAAAAAACAAATAAATTAGTACAACATTAATAAAAATACAAATAAAACGTCTAAATAAAAATAACTTAATGACTTAGACACGTGTAACAACATTTCAAAATAAGCTAATATAAAAGGAATTAAGTAAACAGAGTCTTTGTCTCCTGGTATTTTTTAACAAAGTGAAAAGAAAGTTATTTTAAATGAGACATTTTAAATTAATCGTTTTTAATCTGACGTAATTTTGACCAAACTATTCTTTCTCTTTTTGATATTCACGTGAAAATGCTTGTGTTAGAAATGAAATATTATTTGCGCTTTCCTAACAAAAATAGTTGAAAAGTATCCTCTTAAAATATCAAATAAATGTCTAGCGCGATTTCTAAATTTAAACCGTTTTGCAATATTATTTTGTGTTCATTTTATGTAATAACTGTAATGTGACGTAAATATGACGTAATTTCTCCTATTTAAAACTTCTAACGCATGTTAATAAATTTATTGTTTTACAAATTCCTTTCTCTCTTAAAATTCACGTGTAATTATAGTTTTTATGACGTAATTTTTAACAAGTTCCTGCTTTTTGTGTATAATTATTTAATTCTAATCCCAAATGTTTTTATCTGTTTATAATCGTCACGTGTAAATAAATTTTTAATTTATTTACACGTATAAATATTTTTTTTTTTTTAAGCAAACATTATTGTTTCCGCTGTTTATGCAGTTGGCAACAGTTTAAATTAATATCTTTCTAAAATCTGTTAAAAATATCTCTAGAAATGCTGAAAATCTGAATTTAAAATAGAAATAAAACCTCAAAAAATTAGTCAAAATAAAAAAATTAATGCAATCTGCACTCCGGAAAATTCTAACGCATAAAAGGATCTAAAAATGATTAAATTCCTATGAACAGTTTTTGCTCCTATAAAACTTTTTTAGTGGAACGATTTTGTCCAACTTTAGCATTAAATATCTCTTAAAATTATTCTTCGATCTGAAAACTGTCTGCATCAGCGTGTTTATCAAACATTTCTGTATAATACTACCGAGTTTCATATTTTTGTATGCATTTTTTTTCTTAATATTAACGAAGAAAGACCTCCGGTCACAAAAAATTCAAAACCGGCGGCGGCGGCGGCGGTGACAGCGGTAGTTACTTTTTTTTAGAATAGAGAGATGCTTCAAATTTACGCAACGGCTCCAGAAATCAAAATATGCAAGAAAGGAAAATACCAAACTATATACGCGTTCACTTCTCTCCCCAAAAGTGCATTTTGTTTAAAAAATACGAATATTAACCCTTTGAAAAAAATTACTTTTGAAAGTCAGTCATTTTTAGCAAACTGAAGTAGATATAGGTAAATATTAACCAGTTTTAAATGAAGAAAAAAAAACAATAGTGAAAAAAAAACTACAACAACTTGGTATCAGAAACAAAATATGGATTCTTTAAATCACAACTTTATCAAAATCTAATAATGCCACAAAGAGTGATGGATTAACGGGGTGGCCTGTGGCCAGAGGGGAAATTCCCCTCAAGAGAAATCTTGAGATTTGTATTAAAAATTTTTCTATTATCAGAGATCAAATCATACTTAAATAATGATTAGAAATTTATAGTGCTACCATAGCAATAGAAAATAATAATTAAAAAAGTAAATTATGTATTATTTAAATAAAAAATAGTGTTGGCATGAACAATCTAATATTTCCAAAGGAAAAAATGTTTCATAAAACTTGATATAGAAATTACAGGCAGCGATAGAATTGATAAAAAAAAGTCACTGGTTCCAAGGACCAGCAAACATCGCTACATAAAATTCTATTAAGTACTTTTAACCCTTTGAGTGACAACCCCCCCTCTTCCTCCTCCCAGAATATAAAACCAAACTTCCTTTCAGTTACCCAAAAGGTTCAGCATGATAAAATATAAAATTATAATTTGCTAAAAATTAAATAAATAGTACATAAACAAAAACTATAAAATTATTAATTATGTATCTTATTTCTGATTATTTATTTCGGGACCACCAAGGATTTCGAACGCTGATACAGGTAACATTTAAAAAAAATAAATTTACAACATCTTACATATTCTGATGTCAACATCCTTTTATCTATGCACATACAGAACACAGAATATTGAACAGGTAATATACGACAGGTTTTTGAACAGGCTTTTACATGGGCGTAGCTAGAGATATTATTTCGGGGGAGGGGGGGGGAATTCAAAAATTTTTCCACTTGAAAATAATTGCTCTATTTTCTAACTGAAAACATATGTGTAATGTGTGTTTAATGATAATGATACTTATATGTAAAAAAAAAAATTCCTTCATAGGAAAAATACTGAAACTAAAAACATAAAAATTATAAATATTGGTTCATTTAATGAAAGATTTTGTCTTCTTTTGTCTAGGAGTCATAATCGTACTTCATATTAAAATAGCCTCATGATATTTTAAGATTGTTGAGAAAGGAACAAAGTTTTGGAGGAAATAGAATAGATTAGAGAACTGTTGATGGACAACAGTAGAGAAATTTAGGTCTGGTAGATGATGTATGATATTTCCGTAGCACGGAGAAACGCAATGACAAACTGATTCTGGCTGCTTTTTTGTATTTCTTTTGATAATTTAACTAGTTTGCTGTTACAGAACTCACAAAAGTAGCCAGTAAGACAATAAAAGATTCTTATTTTTTTTACTATTATTTAAAAAAAAAGAAAAAGTGTTTAAAAAATCTGGAATTTCCCAACTCGAAGCTCAAATTTCCCAAGTTCACATATATTGGAGGGGGAGGCTCCCCACCCCATAACCCCCCACCGTGACGCCTCTGGGCTTTTGAAATTCATATTTCGTTAAAACATGTTGTTTGTTTGAAAATTGCTGCTATGTTTAAGAATTAATGAATAAATGTATCAGCAAATAATCTCAAAGATTTTAGTACAAAAGCGCATGGTCCAATTTAATAAAAATCACCTTTAACTGTAACTGGAAACAGCAGCCTGTGGAACTGGTGAAACGTACATACAAGTAATGTTACACTCTATTCCAACTCAACTTGGCAGCACTGTGAAAGGTAGAAACAGTAACATTCCGCCTTGAAAAGTAGTTCTCCGTTATTTTTTAATCTTAAATGGTGAAAATGCATACAAATTTATATGATTATGTTTATAAATTACAAATTTCGATATTTTGAAGCATACATTTAATGTAATTTCTCTGTTAAAAGTATTTAATTTAAAAGTATTTTGTATTTAAAGCGAACGTATAAAGTAAAAATCTTGGCGTAAAAACTCTCCTTTGGCGAGGAACAAATCTTCAAGGTTAAATATCTGGCGCGCTTTAGTGCTCTGCTACTCCGCGCATTCTTATTGTTCTTATGAATAGTTTTAATAATACTCGCTGTTTGCTTTCGCTTTTACTTTTCTTTATAATGTGTTCATAGTTTTTTATTTTTACTGTTAATTATTGTTATTATTTATTCGTTTATTAACTGAGTATTTCTAAAATTTGTTACATAGTTAAATATTTATTTGAATCATACTTATTTGAATTATAACATAGAAATTTGTTACACAGTTAAATGTTTATTTGAATCAAATTTATTTGAAGTATAACATAGAAATTTGTTACACAGTTAAATATTTATTTGAATTATAACATGTCTGATAAAGCATTATCTCCATCCACGCTTTACACACGTTCAAGGTGAGGAAAGTCAATCAAAAGTGCAGCTCGCAGAAATTCATTAAATGTTTATTCCAGACTTCGTCAAGAAAATCCCCAACATTCAATTAATGAAATCATAGAGGAAGTTTCCCAACTTAGAGGTGTTTCGAACAGAACAATTTTTCGTTTGAAAAAAGAGAAAAAGGCATCTGGCCCTTTAAATACACCCGGAAAGAAACGACCTGGAGCAGTGGGTAAACGCAGAAGGCTGAGAAAATATGACGAATTCACGTTATCTTGCATTCGACGAAAAATCCATAGTTTTTTTTCGCAGAAATGACATACCAACTTTGGATAAAGTTTTACAAGTTGTAAACGATGATAAAGAAATTTTTTTTCGAAAAATATTAGCCGGACTAAATTGTACAGAATATTAAAAGATTTGGGATTCTCTTTTGAAAAACGAAAAAGAGAGGCAGCTCTTCTTGAGAGGCAAGATATTATTTTGTGGCGCAGAAACTATTAGAGAAAAATTACAGAGTATAAGAAAAAAAAATTCTTCTATTTATTATCTTGATGAAACATGGGTAAATGAAGGGTATACTCAGAGTCCCCCCCCCCCCCCACCAAAAAAAAAAAAAATCTTGCAAACAAAATCGAAAAGGTAAAAAAGGTTATTTGTAGAGATAGACCTCAGCTATCCAACGCAAAAGAAAAAAAATAATTTAAAAATACTGAAATGCAAACGAGATATTATTTTTTTTTTCTCCATAGGATTAGAATTAGCAAGCGGGTGTTTTTGCGTGAGTGAAATAGTCCCTTAATTTTCAGCAGTGTCAACAATTTAATAATAAATGCAGTTATTAATTATTTAAAAATCAGCTTATTTTGATTTTAAAAAAATTATGATTTTTTTACACCCTAATATCTATAATTAAAAATGTACATTAAAAATGAGACGGGCTCAGTGTAAGATCTAGCCTTTTCGGAATTTTTGCCAGAGGTTTTGGTATAAATAACAAATTTTCTGTTTTAAATAGATTTCCGGATAATTTGGTTTTAATTTTTTTACCCAATATAGATAATACTGTTTTGTTTTCAGTAAATTTCATTCGGAATTCGTACAGCGATTTTTAAAATTTTCTCGATTTTTTTTATCTGATTTTTAATTTTTTTTTTGCTTTTTGCGACAATTTTTTGACATTTGTAAGAGGAATTCTGTTTTAAATTTGGAGCTTAAATATAGAAAATTTTGCCCTTTGCGATTTTAAATTTCTTAGACAATTTTCGATGCGATTTTTTTCTTTCCAATGTGATTTTTTCAACATCAGTACATGGAATTCGACTTCAAATTTTTAGTTTAAAACAGTAAATTTTGACATTTTTTCAATAAAGTTTTTCCACAATTCGTGCACCCTTTTTTAAAGTTTTCGCTATTTAAAAAAAAAAATTCGCATTTTGCGGGCCGGGCGACGTCGGGCGGATCAGCTAATATAATATTAGATAGTGCTAAAATCAGTCCAAAAAAAGTAAAAATAAGAAAAGAATAATAATGCAATTCGTTATTTTAATAGATTATATAATTAATTTCATAGGAACTTCAAAACGTACAGATTTTTGCACACGCATTATACTTTTCCGCCAAAATGGCGCTTTTCCTTGGTTACTAGTGATCCTTTGCTCTTCAAGCAAACTCCGGTTGCTACGGCAACGGCTGCGATTCGGCATTTGTAGCATAACCAACGCTGCCAACTTAAGGTGGAATCAAGTATAGTTGTAATTTTCCAACCGGGCAAAAAATTACACATACAAAATACTGCTACTTAGTAATCTAGTGCAGCAGTTCCCAACCTATAAGTCATGACCCACTAGTGGGTGTTTTGGTGAGTCGCAGAACAATCAAGGTTTGTCACAAAAATATATCTTTTATTTCATTTGTTTAAAAAATATAACAATTTCAACAGCAAATAACATTTCACGGGAAAATCGTTTATTTCCTTCTGGATGACTATATGAGTAGAATATCCAGAAATATCTAAATCAGCTTTGAATTGCTTGACGGGGTACAACACGACATACTTGCAGGGATGTAGTGGAGGGTATGCAGAGGTATACGCCATATACCTTCTGGATTTTTTTCAAGAACATCGTATACCCTCTATTTCTCAAAAAAGCTATTGTATATACACTCTAAGGTATACTCTCTGTATTGAGAATACCTCTGTTTTTTTACGACTACATCTCTGCATACTTGAGTGAACATGTTTATTCTACTTTCGTGTTTTTTTTTTTTTTTTTTAAAGTATAGAAACAAACTGTGTATAAAAAGTGACTTAAGGTTAAGATTAACCAGTTTTTACTCTGATATATCAGGTTGTAACGAAAGTTTTCCGCCACAGTTAATACGGTCTGTGCAAACAGTTCGCGTTGACGTGTTTGCTCATATTTTGTCAAACAATTTTTGGCATTTGAAAGAAAGAGACTTGCTTTATAACACTGTGATGTGAAATTTGCAAAAAAATATCGTTATCATTAAGTACAAGGTGTCTGAAATGGAACTATCACGCTACCAGATTAGAACCATCATTTACTTCCAGTTCTGTTGCAAAAAGTCAGCTACATAATGTCACCGAACAAAGAGCACAGCTTTAGGTACTAGTGTTTTATCACATTACACTGTGAAGGTTTGGCGGAATGGTGGTTACTTATAAAATTACAGTTAATTATATATATTATATTTAGTATTATGTAATGGTGATTTGGCAGAAAACTTTCGTTACAACCTAATAGATGCCCTCATCAGTAAACACCAGTGCCAGAAATCTCACTGATTATAAAGTTATATTTTGTTAATAGTTAAATGTAGTTTTAATTACCTTTGTAGTTTGTGTGTTGTTTTAATTATTATTCCACTTACACACATTGGGATCACCAATTCTTGTTTTTGTTGATAGAGTATCCTTCTTACGAAAATTTGTCTTATTCGTAGGATAGGATAGCCAATAACTTTTAGAGGTTATACAACAATTTCCAATATATCCTTACATTAGGTGGGTCACAAAAATTTTTTTACTTAAAGGTGGGTCACGTACCAATAAAGGTTGGGAACTGCTGATCTAATGTAATAGTAATGTACTGTGTGTGAGACTGCTGTAAGCTGTATTAACTGACATTATCAAAACCTATTTTTTTTGGTATCCCATTAAAATTTTGGTTACTGTTAGTGGAGCAATACTGAACAAGTGGATAAGTGTGATGGCAGATCGCACAGAAGGTTTTGCTTAATATGTCTTTTAAAACACTTTATCCTTAAATTAATAAATCAAAACTGTTAATTTATAATTACTAAAATCTTACATAAATGGCAGCAACATTACATTTAATTTTAAAATATATTTTAATCAAATTAAAAATATTCAAGTAATATTATTTAAATAACATTAAAACATCCGAATATTTTTAAATTCATCAATTTCAAAAATTTAGCAGAAGTATAAACAAAAAATAATACTTTTAAAAGCAAAAAATTGTTTAAAACACATCTAAAATGCTGAAATAATTCAGTAAAAATCTTAATTCCTTCACTTTTTAAAAACTCACCAGATGATGCCAAAAATGAAAATTAACATACATTAAAATTCAAATTAAAAAATCACCTTTTAATTCCTCAATAATGCATATAGATAACTTGAATAAAAAATGTATTCTTTGAAAAAATTGGCTGTAGATGGCAGCAGCAAATAAAAAATAGTACAGAGAAATCCAATATTTATACCTCTGTATCGAATTAATCATTAAAATTAAGGAATTTTTTTATATTAAATATGGATTTGATTGTATCATCTGACATGTTAAACATTAATTGTTACTAAATGTGCATAAAAAAAATATATATATAAGTGAATAATTCTCCAGATTCTTTTACAATTGAAATTTCAGATTTTCTCTGTCTGAAATAAAAGAAATTTTAAAAATTACAGCTGCACAAAAAAATAAAATAAGCCTTTAAAATTGCCAGAAAAAGAAAGGAATTTTCTTTTAATTAAATCCAACTGAAAATGAAGTGTAATAATAAAAATCAAAATTTTGAAGTTCCACTTGAGAGATTTGAACCCATAATCTACTGCGTGGGAGACATTTGCAAAACCATGAAACCATCGGTGCTCACCAATATTTTCTAAGTTTAATATTATGTTTTGAAATTGAAAAGAACGAATTTTCTTAATTAAAATAATATCAGGATTTTTCAAAATTTTATGATTTTGGGAAGGTCAGGTGGTATTCAGCTCTGTAACTTAAATAATTTCTGAGTACAAAACTAGGATGGACAAGCAGAGAAGTGAGACTATAAGGGTTTTGTGAGATGAACGAATCCCTAAAAATGTTGTTGTTTATGATGGCTAATTATCTACACGAGGAATATGGGCCCAGAGTGGTCTTTCTAAGGGAACATAACACGTATTTACACAAGGAAATCCAAGGTTTGAAGAAAACTACAGAAAACTCTGAACAATTAGGATGACGGGCGCAATAGGGTTCGAACCTAGCACCTCCCGTCTACCAGCTTTGAGAGCAGAACCTCTCTGCCACTGGTGATGGGGCTCCTAAAAAATTAATATTTACGTTTAGTGTTTAGTTTATGGTAAGTTATTAGGAGGTTTGCCTTATTTTCCTTTTTATAGTAACTTTTAGAAATTAGCTTTTTCACAGACTGGACATTACTGTTTTTGTGTACAACATTTCACATTTTCTGGTTAAAGGTTAAGAAACTTTTTTTCATTCATTCTGATAATAAAAAAGACATAAATAATTACCAACATTATCAATAACAGCTACTTACTGTTCAATGTAGAACTCACAAAGAGACTCGCCACCTTCTAATGGAGGTGAATTAGAACGGAAATAGCCTTTTTCATTTCCCTGCTCTTTTGAGCAATCATCTGGATCATCATTTGATAACCACATTATAGAATGTGGACATCCAAACCTGAAATAAAGAAATATTATGAATACATTTTTACAATTTACTAGTAACAATTTAAAGAAAAAATACAGTCCACTCCCTCTAATCCGCGACTCTATAATCCAGAAATGCCTATAATCTGCACTCTATTTCAGATGTAAATGAACAGTTTAAATCTTTTTTTAGGGTTTCGTTCATCTGACGAAACCCTATTCATATCACACTTCTGTCTGTCTGTCTGTCCGTCTATCACAGAGCCCGTTCGTTCTCAGAAACTATATATGTTGGAGACTTGAAATTTTGCATTTTTATAGCTGAACATCTTACATAATACGACAAATCATAAAATTTTGAAAAAGTCTTATATTTACCATTCCGGGTTCTAACTTGTGTATTTTAAGCAATTTCTCTAATTCAACTCATAATTAAGTTTGAGACTTGAAATTTTGCATACTTGTAGCTGAACACTTGCAATCACACGACAAATCATAAATTTTTCAAAAAGTCTTATATTATTTACCCTTCTGGGCTATAACTTGCGTACTTTAAGAAATTTTTCTAACCTCACCCCTTTTCACATGGAAGCAGGGATGTAGTGGAAGGTATACGAGGGTATACGCCATATACCCTCTGGTTTCTTTTAAGGAACGCCATATACCCTCTGTTTCTCAAGAAAGCTTTAGTAATATACAATAGGGTATACTATCTGCTTTGAGCGTATACCCTCTGCTTAGAACGTAGACCCTCTGATTTTTTTACGACTACACCACTGCATGGAAGGCACTTTTCTAACTTTTCTCGACACCTCTCACGTGATATATCATTGCACAGCACTTTGACCACTCTTTCATATTATGCACCACAGCCTCACTTTTTACTGCCAGGGGGCGCCTACCTATCTTGCGTGCTATGGGCCTGATCCCCTTGACTAATATATCCACGGATAGGTTGTAAAATGGAGTTTCGTTCACATAGAAATTTGTTTAGAAAAGAGTGTGCTCCCTGGTTGCAAAATGTGGAGCTAACAGATTTTTCAAAAGAATAAAGTGTTTTGAAAGGAATATTAAACGAAACCCTCTGTGCGATCTGTGATCACACTTACCCACTTGATTAAGGAAGATAAGGGTCAATATCTGAAAATTGGACAATTTGTGTCCACTGCCAATAATATTCCATTAATTATACTAAAACCAAAAACTGAAAAATATAATATATTGTAACATTTGTTATAACAATTACCAATGATAAATGGACATATGATGATGTATAAATAATTAATTTTAAGTTTTAAACAAACGAAATCATCACTTCAGTCCCTGTTCCCAGGTACAAATATGCAATATTAAATGTATGCTGTAAAAATTTTTATAAATATTTTTAACTTTTGCTATTATATATTTATACCTATATATATATATATACAGTATGGAAAAATATAATGCTCCTTTACTCGTATAGATTGTATAGTAAAATACTGTAGTAAGTATATTTGTCCCTGAGGTTGACCATCTTCTCAGTCCCTCTAACCACACATTTAGGTTAACAGATACTGGCAGAATTATTTCCATTGCAACAGCAATAACAGTTCAACGATCCACCATGGATAAAGGTAAGTTGTTCTTCTCATCGTATCATTTTTAGAAATATTTAGTTTTTGTTCTGAAAAGGGATGAGTATTTTTTATAGCATTATTCATGTCCCCATATTTAACTTTTTATCAATAAAAAAAAGCTTATTGTAACTTTATTTATGTAACATACAAATGTCATATGGAATATTTAATCATTTACATGTGTTCAAAATGATTCACTAAAATGTCTGGTCAGCCGTTAAGACAAAAACATCACCTCAGCCCCAAATATTAGACACTGATTTTGATATTAACAGACCCTTTCTTGCATAAAAGTGTACCCTACGCATAAAATATACATCCTTGATCTCAAAACGCTACAGTATTCAAGTGACAAAACATGTATCATAGTATATAATTGTATTTGGAAGTTGGTACATTAATTCAAAAAAATAAAAATTCTGGAGTGAAATTGTCCAGTTTTCAGATATTGACCCATAACATACACTTTGACCATAATAAAATTTGACTGATCTAATGAATTTATTAAGAATTTTAATAAATTTTAAATGCATTAATAAATTTTAATGCATTTCTGCATTCATTAGAAGGAAATATTCTGTGTATCTTGTAAATAACTATTAGACTGCTATATCATTTTTATATCTTGCTATATCATTCATATCTATTCAACGCCTTAATTGACTATATAAAATGTTAAATTGCTTTCGAAGAGGGGTTATCTCTTTTGGATAAATATCTTAGTTTTTTAGAAAAATAAACTATTGTTACTGATCAAGAAATCCTGGCTCTTAAAAGGCTTCAAGATTAAGTTGCAGAGCATAAATAAAAAAACTATAAACAAACCACTATCACTGCAATGTTTGTTATATTTAAAAATAAGTAGAAATGCTTTCTATTAATTTTGTATTATTGCTATTTAAATGTATTTCTAATATTAAATACTTTTTTTAATGTAAAAAAGCTATTAAATTAATTTATATTATAATTATTTAATTAAAAGCTACAAACATATAAATTCATAAAACTTTGCTTTAATTAAGTAATGTGTCACACAAAATACATACATAAAAAATAATGATTTTTTTTATATATGTAGTATTTTGTGTGACACCTCATTTAATTAAAAGAAAGTTTTTATGAATTTGTATGTTTATGAAAAGGTGATGTTCTCATTTTAAATTTAAAGAATTAAAAAACATTTTTAGTAAAAGCTACAAAGGAAAACATTACCACTGCGATGTTTGAGATTTAAAAATAAGTATAAATGTTCCTATTAATTTTGTATTATATCATTTAAATGTATTTCTAAAATTGAATATAATTTTTTAATATATAAAAAAAGCAATTTCTATCATTTCTGTGTTATTTATTTACAATGGGATTACTATATTTGTTGATAAATTCCAAATATTAGAATGTATACACAAAGAAATGACCTATAATCTACAAAATTCTATAATCCGCAAAACCCTCGGCCCCGACCAGTGCGGATTAGAGAGAGTGTACTGTATTGCATAATTATTCATGTGTAACTTATATATTAACACCTAGTTTACTGATAAACAATTAGTTTGCAAAATGATAAGAATATCAATCAGGGTTACTTGATATATATCAAGATATATATCTGCTATTTATTTTCAAAATATCAAGATTTTTTTATATTTTCATACTTAATATTTTCGAAACATCATGATTTTTAATATTTTCACATATTTAATATTTATTTTCAAAATATGTTTGATATTTTCGGCATTTGATCATTTATTTTCAAAATATCACTGTGCCAGATATTTATAAAACAAAAGTAAATAACATTTTCAGCTGTTATTGATTTACTGTAGACACAGAATTTTTGCCTCTGGCAGTGACTTTAGCCAAAGAAGAAACATATGTTTTTCAAGCTTTAGACTTGAAGTTTTTATTTTTAAACGAGGAATAACTAATAATTATATCAGACAATAATTAATTCAGAACAGCCATTGAAAGATAAATTGTCTAATTTAAATAATCAGTTATATACAGTTTTATTAGAAAAGAACCTTTTCTGTTTTTGGTTTAGTTGAATTTAAACTGCATAGCATGTTAGGGAATACAAAATAAGCTTACATTTATGTCAAAAATTTTCAATTAAAAAAAACTATTTTGCATTTAAAATTTTGTTTTGTAAATTTTTGATAGTTGGAACTGAATCCTATAGTAGTTAATATATATATATATATTGTTTTCATTTTTAATCTATTCACTTGATTATAATGGTTGTTCGGGCACAGAGAAAAATAATTTTTGCATTAGCTTTTTTTTCTCACAGAAAACAACCATTTTGCTTATATCATTGAATTTTGTGCCCTTGAAAACGTAATTCAATTTATAAGCTTTTCCATTATTTGTCGGTGTCCACTTTCTTCTTTTTTCTTCCATAATAATTCCTATAATAAATTATTTAGCACTTTTTTTTTTTTTTTAATACTTACAGCTTTAATTCATAATATTACGGTTTTTGATAGTGGTGGGTTATGTTTAATTAATGGTTATATATATAAGTGTATAAAGCAAATTGTTTCTGTTTTCAATTTTGTTCTAAGTGAAAAAAAAAAAAAAAATGAAAAGAAAAGACAAATGCATTTTTTAAATATTGCTTGATTAAGTTTTCTTGCTAAGTGCAATATGTTTCAGTTTCTAATTCATACTATGCTTGAAAATCTTTATCTGCATTAAAAGCTGGGTATTTTGAATATATCGGATACATATCGAAAATATCAGATATTTTTGAAAATATGATATTTACGAACACTGAATACATAGTGTACGATACACAGTGTTCCCATTAGCAGGGCCATTGCTAAGACTTTTTCTTCGGTGGGGAGAGGACCTTAAATTGCCAAGTCAAATTTCAGTATTTGCCAACTAGTTTTATAATTTTGCGAAGTTACCACAATTAGAAAATATAATACAGTCAAGGATCCATAATCCGCAATTTTCTATAATTCACACTGTTTAATGAATGTAAACAATTAAACAAATTTACAAATTGATAAAAAAAAGGATTTTTTAAAAGAAATATCGGAAAAAATTACATCTAAAAGTGAATATAATCAATTTTTAAATACAAGAATTTGAAAAATGCATTTTTTGAGATAGCATATTAAACTAATTATTATATTTCATATTTTTCTTTTCATGTTATACTGAATATGAAATTAAAATAGTGTCCAAAAATAAGAAAATGACATGTAATCCATAATACTCCATAATCCGCAGTATTCCATAATCTGCACAACCTTTGGTCCCAACTTGTGCGGATTAAAGAACTTTGCCTGTATATAGTTCTTATTTGTAAAAAGTTTAATAATATTCCCAATAAGATTTGTAACTTTTGTCAAGTTTATCAGAAACAGTAAGTATACTACAGTTTTTATTAAAGTTTTAAACAAATTGCCCATTAGTTCATTTTTTGCAATACCCTGAACTTTTTTAAATTAGCAAAATGAACACTGCTCTTTTTAAAGATAAAGAAATTCTCTTTTAGTTGTATTTAAAGATTTATTGCAAAAATTGTCAGTTTATTTTATTAGCGCATGAAGTAAGAGCAGCATCTGTTATTCATTTAAGCCCTAAAAATTAAAATCTTTATGAGATGTCTAATTATGAATTTAGAATATTAATTATTTTTACTTTTCAAAATTTCCTTTCAACTCAATCATAAAGTGTCTTTAAAAGAGTTATGAATTTCAAAAGTTTTTTTTTAAATCATTCTATACATCATCCCCTTACAAATCAACAACAAAAAGAAGTCCAGAAAAAATCCCCAAAAACCTGAATAAACACAAAAGAAAACCCGTAAACAAATGAAAACCTACTGAAAAAATATCGAAACCCTGGAAAAAAAAAAAATATCACAAAATCCCTGAAAAAAAAACCTAACCCCAAAAACCCAGGTTTTTGCCAACACTGGCCGTAGGTGCAACTTTGTTTTTGCATGGTCCTGCTGTATGTAGTATTATACAAGGGAATTCTATGAATATATAACATTTCTTAAAAAATTACGAAATTTAAATTTTTATAGGGCCCCCCGGTCCTATAAGTTATATTTAGTAAAATTTTCATTTTACACTGACAAGTAATACAAAAAAAGTCCCGTTATTCTACGATTAAAATTGACCAAGAAATAGCTGTTTAATGTTGGAGCATATATTTTTTGTTGCAAATTGGTGGTCATTCACAAATTTAGTCGAAATATAATTTCATCAGATATATTAAAAAAATGGTTGAGAGTAAAATTAACATTGCAATATTAATTTGAAATCTTTAATCATTCTGACATATTAATGCAAAATATACAATTTGTAATAAGCATTTAAGAAGAAAGAAAAAACAGAATTTTTGTTAAATAAAATGATGCTAAATTAACAGCTTCAATTCTTTACAAAATGATACGTATTTAAAAATATTATTAGATTGAACTAGCCTGCAAAAGTTGGGTTTTGTCATATTTTTTAGCTTTTGATAATTGATTCTTATGTATTCTGTACCGCTGAATCCGAAGTTGACCTTCATTTTTTACCATCATATAAAGATTTTCACGTAAATTTTAAAGTTAAAAAAAGAAAAATTGCGAAAATTTGATACTATAAAACAGATGTGATTGTTCTGTTTTTAACTTTTAATGACTGATTTTTATGTATTTTTTACCGCTGAATACGAAAATGATCTTCATTTTTAACCATCACATCAGGATATTTCGTAGATTTCAAAGTTAAAATTGAACCTCCTCCCCCACCTCATCGGACCACTCAGCTGTTTAGCTGTAAGAATCCCAGGATAAGCAAAACTATTGAATAAATTATTAAATAAAATAAAATAAAAAAAGTTTTACATAAGTTTTACAGTATGAGATTTTCATATTTTAACTTACACATTTATGATTTGCAAAAATATTCTAATGTGATGGTTAAAAATGAAGGTCATTTTCAGATTCAGTGCTAAAAAGTACTTGTAAAAATCAATTATCAAAAGTTAAAAAACACACCCATCTCCTCTATTTTATAGTATCCGATTTTTGTTATTCTTTAACTTTGACAGACAATTTATGATTTGCGAAATATCCTGACATTTTGGTTAAAAATTAAGGTAATTTTCGGATTCAGTGCTAAAAAATACATAAAAGTTAAAAAACTCAACAATCACAGCCTTGTATTATCTAATCTAAAACTTTTTCTTAAATTTCTTGGCGATAATCTATCCGAAATTTTTTGTATTATCCTGTAAAATAAGTATAAATGATAACCACTGAAAATCATAATAATATTAGATTGTTATTGGATTTGCACCAGTATGTAAAATGTAATCTCGATCGGATATTTGGAAGTGAGTTAAAGTTAGAGTACAAATTTTGAACTGGAAAAGCATACATATGATTGTTTAAGTAACATAAAAACTTATAAAAATAACATAATTTTTGTTAACAGAAATCATAAAAGAAACAGTCTCAAATCCTGACAAAATAAAACGTATGTTATTTTAGCCAATCTGAAACTTAATAAATGTTAATTTAATCGTAATACTTGTACGATTTTTTTTCAAAGCACAGATACACATGAAAGAAGATCTTCAAATACTTTAAGCACTTGGTATGTGACCCCTCAAAGCCAAGCCAAACTCACTTGTTTACAGAGTAGAAAAGTGGCATAAGTCATGCATTTTTAAAGTTTCATAACTCGCTCAATTTTAATGTTATATGAATGGGAATTTTTTTGTCTTACTTGTCAGTGTAATAGGAAAATTTTATTTCAAATTTTATTAATAGGACCGTATAAAAATTAAAATTTCGTAATTTTTTAAGAAATGTTTTTATTGACCCAAATCGCTTTTAAAATATTTCTTTACCTGATTTAAAACATTTTTGTAATTGGAACTATATGTCTATGACTAGTGGTTTAGGAATTAGCCATTGGACACCATTGAGAGCGGACACTGTATATATATAACCTGCTGTTCGACAAACCATATGCAAAGTAGGGGAGAGTGGTAATGAATGGGCCAATAACAAAATATGAAAAAGTATTTGCATAAAATTATTTTAGATGCCACCAATAGATGAAGCTATTTGTTCTACCAAACTCATTAAATTTTCCATTGTTTGGGAGAAGCTATTTTCCCACTAGAGTAGGATGGTCAAGAATCTGATTGAAAAGTAATTTTTTTCCCTTTTCAGTAAAATAAATAAGCTAAAAACTATCTATTATTTCATTGCAGATATGTGTATTAGCAAGTCTTTGCATATCTGTAAACTAATTTTAGGATGTATTTAGATGTCATTTGAATTTAATGTACAGTAGAAGACCTTTATAACGCAATTCTCCATATAACGCACAACTTCTCAGATGTAAACGATGATTTTTGCAGTTAAAAAGTACCTGCATTTTCACATTGTAAAATATTGCTACTCTCTAGAGGACTAAATTTGATACATTAGTTCAACTTTATCTTCTAATTTAAGACCTTTTTACTAAAAAAATGCTATTATTACAATAAACATTTTTGAAAATGTCTAATATAAGGGATGGTTGTGTCAGTTATATTTGAATCATGCTTATAAAGTAAATTTAACAATGTCTGACCTATATTATGCAAAAATTTATAATTTGGATAACTCTTGGTAACAAGGAATGCAGTATAAAGATATTCTAATGTATTTTGATGTGTTTCAGACATATTTGGCCATATTTAGAAGGTAAATTTAATAATGTGATCCATATAACGCAAAATTCTATGTAACGCACAACCTTGTGTTTTTAGGTTTGCGTTATAAAGATCTTCTACTGTATTAGAAAACCCTGAATATATTCCAGAAGTATAGGTGGGGATGAATGGGCCACTATATCATGGTCATGAATGGGCCACCTTTGCCCTGATCATGAAATTATGGTTTTTCTTTCTTTTTTTCTGATTTTCTCTTTAATATGAAACATAACTGAATGTAATGGATTTAGATTAAATTACTGTCTAATTAGAATAGTTTCAGTGATGTCTAAAAAATAATTTGCACATTTTCACCCTAAGAAATATCAGTTATTTATTAGAAACATAAGTTACATTGTATAAATGATTAAGGTGAACTGTCCAGTTGTTGACCACACCTACCAGTTTTTTTCCATTTGATATAAAACTAGAATAATTGTTTATATTCTGAATCTGATGGATAGAATAAATAATACCAGAAATTTACACTAAATAGTCAATTAATAGGCAGTTCCAAGTTCCAACCCTATTACAACCATGCAGTAGCGTATCCAAAGGGTGGGCTGATAGGGCTGCAGCCCCCTCCGAAATTTATAGAAAGATCAAGTTTAATTATGAAAGTTTAGCAAAATCCACTGAAACCTGCTAAGATGACATTCAAATGGAACCAAAAATTATTCCGTTTTAGACAGGTTAATAAAGTGTGATAGAAATTATCTTAGAAAGTGTGCTATTTCGTAGAGACCATGAAATTTTCCATTTCAGCCAAGTTTCTGTTATACACAGGCTCTCTTTAAACACGTTTTATTGTATAAAGCATGACATGTGATGATTAAAAGGGCATTATCCATTTTTATTACTTGCTATTTATCAGTTTGAAAGTCTTTGATTTAATGTAATGCATTGATTAGGATATCTTCTTAGTATTAACGGCAAAGCCTTGAACCTTTTTTTAAAATGTACTTAAATGCAGTACAGTGAAAATGCTCTTAAATAACTTTAAATTTGCTTTTATTTACTGTTTATTGAGATACTGTTTAGCAGATAACTTTCAGTATCCCGTTTATAAAAATGCGTATAACCATGGAATTATACATGCTAAGAAGAAAACTTTCCTAAAACGAAATTTTTCCCAGTCTCATGCGATTCCATCTTAGCAGGTGCTTGTGATTCCATCTTAGAAAATATTATTGTATCTCAGCCCCCTACGAAATGATTAGTCTAGATACGCCACTGCAACCATGTCGTTTAATATTAATTTTGAAAAATATAAATTTCGTTAAATCATAATGTGTATTATCTATTATTTTTATGTATATTTTATATTCTTTCTTCTTATAATCTCATTATTTTGTCATTTTTCCGCTACAATTATGTGATTTAATAATATCACTTTTGATGTTCATAAATTTTGATAAGCATTGTGCATTACTTACTATTTCAGTATGCTTTGATGATATCATGTCAAGTACTATTCCTTTTGTCATATTTGGTGAATAAAAGATTAATTCCACATTTTTTCATTGAATTCATTTAGTGGCCCATTCATTACCGTCAATGGCCCATTCACCCACATGGGTGGGGATGTATGGGCCAAATTTCTATATTTTTATTTTCTATTATCATTCATTATAGACATTTTCTAATCCAATTTTTATGACTTTTTTATATAACCAAATAAGTAAAGTAACTGAAGAGCCAATTCTGAGCTAAAAAAAATTATTAGAAAAAATTACAAACCAAAAATTGGCCCATTCATTACCACTCTCCCCTACTATGTTTGAAATGATACTTGTGTTTACTAGCAAAATAAAAGAGAAAGAATGTTGTCCACTTGTTTTGTTGATAAGAAGTTCTGTCTGTCCTGCCCTTTGCAAGGGCGAGTGCAATAAGACATTATTACTGTTGAATGCATTATGTAACAAAAAGCTATTATTAAATACTTTTAAACAATAGCTATTTCTTTTAAGTGTTATTTGATATAAAGTTATTTCATATATAAAGTGTTATTTTACTGACTTCTCTTTGTTTGAATCAATAAAGTATGTGAAAAATAAATGTAACCGTATTTGTATATCACTCCAAACAAAAGAAGAAAAAAATCAAAAGAATTTTTAGACATTGATAACGATATCATTAGGGGGGGGGGGGAGGATGGGGTCCAAAATGACCTAAAAGTTGATAACTTTATATATGTACAGCCCCTTAGCAGAAATTAATCAAGTTTTCTGTGATATGTACCATTTATTTTGAATTACAGTGGTGCTTAATGCATATTTTTGCAAGTGGGAGGTTTTTTTCCAATCAAAAACGGGGATGCACAAATAGAACAAGTTGGAAACTGCAAGTCAAACATGACAAATAAGGTTGATGTGAATGTGAACAGTTTGTACTATAACTAGTTTTATAAAATTGTTTTGCACCGCATATTGTACTGAATGTATATTTTAGTGCACTTCATAAGTGCATATCAATTTCATTCTGTTCGAAAAGCTGTAACATCATTAAAATGCTCTTGAAATAATTTTTTCCCATTGGCCGCCATGTAATGGAAAACTTTTGACTGTTTCTGTCATTAAACTATGCATCCAATTTTCGTAAAATTTGAAATGAATCGCCAAAACTTTGCAACAATTATATATTTAAAATTTCAGACCATTTGGTTGGGTAGTAGATTTATGGAGTCACTTTGTTGCAAAATGCATCAAATTTGCAAGCTATGTATTTCTAAATGTACTATAAAATTTACAACTTCAATTCAAATTCCAAGAAATTAAACAGAATTCATACCATTTTCTTATAAAGAGTCTTCTAGAAAATATTAGCAAAGTTAAATTTTTAAGCTAATTTTTGAAGAAAACAATCACAGAAACATCATAATGAGGGAGCAATCATTTATAATTCAAGATTGCACTATGGGTACTTATGCATTATCGAGGCCTTTGCCAAAAATGGTAGTTAATCATCAATTTTGTTTATTATTGTCAATTGTGTTCAAAACAATAATTTAATGTATATTTAATAAATACACAACATCATTTTAAATGATAAGTAATATAAAAACTAGGGATTGACCGAATACCGAATAGTCGATTCGGTATTCGGCATGTAAACCGAATATTCGGCTTCAGCCAAATACTTAAAAGTATTCGGCCGAATAATTTTGGATAGGTATTTTCTTAGAAGTAAAAATTCTCTTTTACTTACAAGGGAACCACTTTAGGTGTTGCTCGCACCTAGAATCGAGACCTGGTGCATTTTGTAGCCCTATGCATAAAAGTTAGAGAACCAATAAAAATTCTTTGTTAAAATCATATTTTATATATTTTTTTATATTTATAATTTTTTCTTATTGGATTTTTATTTGTTAATTTTACACCAAAAGAGAATTAAGTCGCCAGATATGGCACTTCAAAATTTTCACTAGCTTTATACTTGTAATAGGTTTACGTCCGAACCATTACAACACGGTGCATAGCGAAAATATTGAGCTAGGGTTGCCGGAAAACTGTACGGGATGAAAAAGACGCCAATCTTTCCCCGTCAAATATGTAAATATAATATTGTATTTTTTTTAAATCAAATTCGTAGGTTCTTGAAGGAATTTTAAAACTTTTTTCAACATTTTATAGTTATTATTGACTAATTTATATTTTAAACTATTTTTTTTTTTTTTAACTTTTACTTTAACAGCCCGAAAAGTGGTCTTGAAAATTGCATTTTCAGAAAGTTAATCTGCTGTAAAATCAAAAAATATTATTTTAACAAAAAAATTTTATCGATTCCCAAACTTCCCAATATAGAGCTTTAAAATGCACCAGGTTTCAATACTAGGTGCGAGCAACACCTAAAGTGGTTCCCTTGTTAGAAATAGAATAGGCTAAACAATAAGTTTTAATATTGTATTGTGTGCATGAGTTCATAGTTCAGCTGCACAACAAAAAACAAGTCAAAAGCCATTTTTAATTAAAAAAAAAACTTTTTCCTTTCTAAAATAGTTTACATAGCGGTGAAATCAAAACAACTGTCAACAACAGAGAATAAAAAGTAAGGAAGATGGGCATCTTACCCTTATCATTTAATTTTAACTATTTCTACATTAGTTTCCTTAATTTAAATTTATTTAATGTGTATTTTCACACACATTAAATAATGTGCACATTAAGTAATGTGTATACACATCAAATATGTATATCAGAAATCATCTCTGTATATCTAAGGTGTATATTAAAGAAAAATACACCCCTATGCCTATCCTATAGCCTATAATTATATACCTATATATATCCCAATCATTAAATTAAAATCGCTCAAATTTGTTATCTTTATCACCATAATGTTAAAATATTAATCAAAATATAAATATGTATCAGTAATTTGGCAGAAAATATAGTTAAATGTACATATTGATATACCTTTTGTATCTGAAAACATTCCTATTCAATATGTTTATAATTAGACAATCAGTAAATCAGCTTTGACAACAATGTTTCTTTTTATTTGAATGAACTTTTGTTTTTCTGACAATTCTTATCCTTAATAATAGCCTGTATAGTTTAATATTTTCATAAGTTATTTTGGGTATTGACTAGTGATAAAATAATAAAAAATAAGTGATGGGTTAATGAATTTGTGAGTGGAAAGAAATCATTAAATTTTTTTGTGTAGTTAGATTTAAGAATAAAAATATAATTGAATTAAATTATTAAGAATTTAATGTTAATTAAAGTTTATTAAAAAAGCTAATATATGCAAAAATGTGTATTAAAAATTTTTAAGTATTCGGTTGCCGAATACCGAATATTCGGTGTACACTTTGACCGAAGCTTCGGTATTCGGCAAAATTGCTGCTTCGGTCAATCCCTAATAAAAACAAACTAAAATAATACAAAACAGTAATTTAGTATACATTTATAAAATACATAACACCAAATTGATAGCTTTTAGCAATAAATTATACTGATGATGGAAGTCTTATTTCTAGCGGTTTGTTATGTCCAAGAGAATCAATATAATATAAATACTATTACATTATTTAAATATACTGCATTAATGAATATATCTATGCTACATCATACTAGATAGTTCTACATATATATAAATACTTCTGCCACTGCTTTTAATATGGCAACTATATAATATTAACTGTCCAGTTAAGAAAAAAAAATTGATAATTATTATAATTAATAAAAATAAATAAATAAACAAGGGTTATTGTAATTAATATTTTTGGTGCTATTGTTGGTGCAGTGAATATGACCTGTCCTGCATAATACATAAGTACCAATAATTCTGTTTCAAACCAGAAATTTTATTTAATAAATGAAGTCAAATAAGTGTCAAGAAGAAATAAATTACATTTTATTGAATGCAATTACAAAATTATTTGGACTGTGATACGTATGCCTGAAATTACGGTAGTTAATGTGCCAGAAAGGTTTGTACTGTTGATTATAAAAAAAATTAAAACATCCCTAATATGTATTTATATTATTTTAAAAAGTATTATTCTATAGAAATTTTCTTCATTCATAGATACATCACTCTGTGAAAAAGTTTATAAATAAGACTAAAAATAGAAGATTTAAATTAAATTAGAGAACAATAACAGAAAACATGACTTAACTGTGTGGATAAAAGCAGGGCTGTGGAGTCGGTGGGTAAAATGGCAGACTCAGACTCCGGGATATTCTAACGACTCCGTCTCCTATTCAGACTTCTGGCTGGCAACACTAGTACTCGGGACAGTAGTGTTGCCGGTTGGTTAAAATAAAGATAGAATATAAGAAAAAGCTAAAATCTCATTATTTCGGCATTGATTATTTTTTTAGGGCTTAAAAAATTATTTTTTTCGCTTTATAATTTTACAATTTCGCGCCCGCAACCCCGAAAACTCCATCTATCTAAATCTAAAGAACATAAAATGGAAATTTTACTATTTTGGATCTGCGGACTGAGAAGAAAAAGTGAAATTGTTACAATTTAGTTGTTATTTTGCTCCTCCAGACTTGAAAAACTTATATGGAAAGGAAAGATGTAAATTTTATTACTTTGCAAATAATTCAGATCCTTTGGATTCTAATGAAATAATTTTAAATAATTGCATTTTTTAAAATTAATTTTACAATTTATTTCAGGTTCTGCAGACCTGACAAATCAGAAATTCAAAAGGTGAAAGATAACGAAATTTCACTATTTTATTGTTATTTTGGGCCCAGTAGCAGAAATTTCTCCAAGTGTCTGCGACAGATACTTCAGGGGCAAAAAATAATCTGCAGATAAAATATTTTTACAACTGAAGTGTTAATTAATCAAACAATCACTTATCTGTAGCGTTTTTAGGCATTTTATAAATTTTTATTAATAATAATCTTAACTTTTTGTATTAAGTAATAAAGAGCTAAACATGATATGAAGAAAAATAAAGGTTCGATGGAAAAGAATCTGTAAAAGAGAAAAGAAAATCTGCAACGTCCGTCTGCCGTCTCGAACTTTCTGCTATCAGGATTTTGGGTACTGCCAATTCAGGAAAAAAAATTACAATTTCATCTTATTTTGACTCCTGTGCCCAAAAATAAATAAATAAAAGAAGGGTATTTTAGAATTTTGATCATACAGACTAGACTAGAAAAATTTGCGGGGGAAAAAACGAAAAAGCTTCTATAACAATATTATACCTGGTTCTTAGTTCTTTTGCCTCCAAAAATAGCACAGATTTATAATTTTTGCATTACCTTCGGTAAGAGATCTGCATGAACCAAAATTTTAAGGCATGTCCCCTAAAACGTTCCGCCGTGCTTTTATATTTATTCTCACTCCAATCATGCCTATTGCATATTGTAAATTACTCCTATTTTATCGGTGTAGTTTGACTCTTTCAAATTTGTTATACTGAGCTTGTCAGTCTGCTCAATTTATTTATCAGTCTGATCTGGCCCATTAGCATAAATTGTCTTAATTCTATTTCTACTTACACGGCCTGTTTGAAAAATTACCTCCATTTTCAGGCCTTGGGTCCTTCCAGACCTTTGTACCTCGTGTTCTATTCACAACTCCCAAAAATACGAAGGGAAGTACGGCACAGATGTCATATTCGCCCCATATTGGCACGATTTTTTTCGGTTGCCATTTTGGCGAAAACATCAACAGCATAAACAACATAATCCGGGTTATCACATTAAGCAAAATAACGATACTTTGGCGCCAGTTAAATACCCGTTGCGTATATGACATTGGCGTCAGAAAAAAATTGCGCCAATATGGGGCGAATATGACATCTGTACCGGAAGTACTTATATATTAAATGTAAAATATCTACTACACTTATGAATTAAAACAGATTTCATCTAGTCTGTACATGAGTAGTACACTGTACCTACCCCTGTATCTACTTTATACACTGCAGTAAATCGGTCATCTTTAACTTGAGTAGCTTGATATAGTCCTTAAATGCTGATAATAATTCATTTTATACATTTAAAATTACATATAATTAGTTTTATTTCAGCTTAAAATGTCTAACAAAAAAATCTGGAGTCGGAGCTTGTTTTTTAGCAACTCCGACTCTTTTTCTCAAAAATGGGTCCGACTCTGACTTTGCATCCCTGGATAAGAGCATTTTTTTTCTTGATGCACAAAGAGAAAAAAAAAAAGAGTAGGTAAAATGCAAAATTGAACAACTGATAAAAGACATTTAACAGATAAAGATATATTTATACTACTTAAAACAACATTGTAACGCAACTACGATAAAAATTTCTTTTACATTACATAATGCGAAAAAGTTACAAAAAAATATTTAAGAGAAAACACAGCATTAAAAACAAATTAGTTCAAACCTCTTATTTTTCTTGTGCATTTTTAAAAATATATATTTAGCTAAATTATACTAATATGACACTGTGTTGTTAATTGATAATCAGAGATAATACATTTCAATATGAGGGCAATATTTCCAAAAAGTGCACTTTTTAATGAATATTAAATTAAAGCATTAGATTATGAAATATCATCATATTCATATTATACAACATTAGTACTACAACGATTTAGATTTTGTGAATGTAATATATATGTTACAGAATTATCAACTTCCGCACTTATTCCTAAAATGCATCAATCATTTAAAAAATTGCATAAATTAATAACTGTAGTAAAATATATTTTAGCAGTTCGTAGATCACAAATATATATAAAAAATAGCAATATTTAGAATCGACAACAAATCAATAGAATATACCATCGATTAATTTTATGAAAATAATTTAACTTTCTCCGAAAAATCAGTGAACATAGAAATCATACTTACTAATTTTACTAGTCAACACTCCCAAAACAGCAGAAGACAAAGCTATATAAATTGTCCAAATGCTTAGCTTTATAATAGAGGAATGTCATGACTTAAAATGGACTTATCAAAATAAAAATCTTATTTTAAAACTGAAATATCGCATAAGAAAAACAACGTGTAAAAAATTATTCAAAGACGTTGAAAAATTGTAAACATGCTGTATCAAAACAACTGATCATTGACGATAACAAGAACAGCAGAAATTGTGTCGCTGGAGGAGGGAAAGTTCTTTAAGAAATCCCTGTTACCTCGAATCTTTCCCCTAGAACAACCCAGCAGCCATATCAGGGTGTAGTGATTTGGTACTTTTAGTTACGATTTTAAATTAATTAATAAATAATGAAATTTATTGTAATAATTAGTTATGAATTTTTATTTTAATAATTTAATACTATGGAAAAAGAAATCTACATTATGGTCCTTGAACAGCGAAGAGTGGCATTGGTTTCCATGACAACAGTACGAAATTGTGATATTTCCTAGATCCCGACCTAAAATCCTGATTTGGCTGCAAACACTGGTGAAAGTGAAAGTTGTTTTAGGGATTAATGAGAATTTGGATTTTTTCCCTGAATAGGGAAAATAAGATGCAGCATCCCTTCACTAATCCAAAGTTAATGATGACGGCATTTTCCCATTAAAGTGCCGCTCTCCATCTGGTTACTAATGACGGCTGTAAATTGCCGCGGGGTGTGAAGGAGGAAAAATGGCATTTGATGCAAACCGGACGAGAGGGAGTAGAGAGGCAATTCCCTTGTGTGACTCAGAAGTTTTTTCATCTGTAGCATGCGAGGGAATGTATGTACTCAATAAATATAATTCAAAAGTGACGATAAATTTTAAATATGAATGGATTTCAACTGATTCTTGAAATCTCAATTTAGTTTGAACTTTTCATGTTTTGTTTTTTTTGTCCCTTTTTCAAGGACTAGGAAAGCTATTAAAAAGTATTTTATCTTTTTATGAAAGGGCTTAATAATTAAAAGGCCATTTATTTACCGATTTTTCTCTGCAAGCCAAAATAATTTTATCACTTGGCTTTTCAAGTTTTATGTTGCTAAATTAAATTTTTGAAAATGTAATCCAAAACAAATAAATATATTAAGACATTCGAACAAATATAAAGGGATGCGATTTTTTTTTTTTTTTTATAATAATATGATGTTAAGAATAATACAAAAGTGAATAAAATTATAAAATTATTTTCGGCTTTTTTAGTAAGTTAAAGAGCAAATGATTTTGCTGCTGTTTTTTCTAATATTTTTATTTGTTTATTTCATCAAAATTATTTTTCTATTTATTTTAAAATTTCAAGGATTTAAAAATAATAATAATAATAATAATAATAATAATGTGTGTAATTAAAATTACTATAATTCAATAGCAAATAACATTAACTGCATAAATTTCAAGCAATTCCAGGAATCTAAATTTAATTTAAGTTTTTTATGCGCTATTTGTTTTTTTAAAAAAAATCTATTTATTTATGAAATGAATTAGTAATTGAAACACATTGTATGCGTTTAATGATTTCTCTCGCAGCCAAAATAAATGAATAAACAAAGTAAAAACGGATAAAATTTTATTTTTTCGCATTTCAAGTTTTATATAACTTAATTAAATTTTTGAAAATTTCATCTAAAACAATTTTATTTTTTAGTACGTTTTAAATTAATTTGGGGGGATAAACATTTTCAAGATAATGTGATTAGAAAATATGTATAAATGGTAAGGATAAAATAATATCTGCTTTTCAAAATAAATTATAAAATTTAAAAAAGCTATTTTACAGTTTTTATTTTTCAACCATTCTATTAATTATTGTTTGATTTCACTAAAATACTTTATTTAATTATTTTATCTTATTTATTTTTGTATAATTTTTGAATAATAAAAAATGCATCTTCAAAAGTAGTATAATATAAAAGCAATGTTGACATTTAAATTTCAAATTATTTGTAAAAACATCAGCTTAATTAGCTAAAACAATGAAAATGTATAAATGGTAAGGATAAAATAGTTTCTGCTTTTCAAAATAAATTATCAAATTAAAAAAAAAAAAAAAAAAAAAAAAAACTTATTTTACTGCTTCTATTTTTCAGCTATTCTACTGATTATTGTTTGATTTCATTAAAATATTTCACTTATTTTATTTTATTTATTTATTTTTCTATAAATTTTGAATAATAAAAATACGAGTCTTCAAAAGTAGTTCATATAACGTAAAAACAATGTTGACATTTAAGTTTCGAGTTATTTTTTTAAATCATCAATTTAATTAACTAAAACAAAGAAAATGTATAAATGGTAAGGTAAAATAATTTTTGCTTTTCAAAATAAATTATAAAATTTTAAAAAGTTATTTTAGTGTTTTTATTTTTCAGCTATTCTATTAATTATTGTTTGATTTCCTTAAAATATTTCAATTACTTTATTTTATTTTATTTATTTACGTTTCTATAAATTTTGAATAATAAAAATATGTGTCTTCAAAAGTAGTATAATGTAAAAACAATGCTGACATTTATATCTCAAGTTATCTTTAAAATCATCAATTTAATTAACTAAAACAAAGAAAATGTATAAATGGCAAGGATAAAATAATGCCTGCTTTTCAAAGTAAATTATTAAATTTTAAAAAGTGATTTTAGTGATTTTACTTTAAAGTTATTCTATTCCTTATTGTTTGATTTCATTAAAGTAGTTTAATTGATTACTTTATTTATTTATTTTTGTATAATTTTTTAATAATAAAGAAAATGCATTTTCAAAAGTAGCATAATGTGAAAGCAATGCTCACATTTAAATTTCAAGTTATTTTTAAAATCATCCATTTAATTAGCTAAAACAATGAAAGTCGAAAAGTCGATAAATGGTAAGGATAAAATAATTTCTGCTTTTCAAAATAAATTATTTAATTTAAAAACGTTATTTTACTGTTTTTATTTTTCATCTATTCTGTTAATTATTGTTTGATTTCATTAAAGTATTTTATTTGATTATTTTATTTATGTATAATTTTTCAATAATAAAAAATGCATAAAGTAAAAGCAACGTTGACATTTAAATTTCAAGTTATTTTAATCGTCCATTTATTTAACCAAAACAATGAACGTGTAAAAATGGTATGGTTAAAATAATTTCTGCTTTTCAAAATAAATTATTAAATTTAAAAACGTTATTTTGCTGTTTTCATTTTTCATCTGTTCTATTAATTATTGTTTGATTTCATTAAAGTATTTTATTTAGATATTTTATTTATTTACTTGTTTATTTTTGTATAATTTTTCAATAATAAAAAAATGCATAAAGTAAAAGCAACGTTGACATTTAAATCTCAAGTTATTTTAATCGTCCATTTATTTAGCTAAAACAATGCAAATGTATAAACGGTAGAGTTATAATTATTTCTGCTTTTCAAAATAAATTATTAAATTTAAAAACGTTATTTTACTGTTTTTATTTTTCATCTATTCTATTAATTATTGTTTGATTTCATTAAAATATTTTATTTAGATTTTTGATTTATTTATTTATATATTTTTGTATAATTTTTCAATAATAAAAAAAATGCATAAAATAAAAGCAATGTTGACATTTGAATTTCAATTTATTTTAATCGTCCATTTATTTAGCTAAAACAATGAAAATGTATAAACGGTAGGGTTAAAATATTTTCTGCTTTTCAAAATAAATTATTAAATTTAAAAACGTTATTTTACTGTTTTTATTTTTCATCTATTCTATTAATTACTGTTTGATTTCATTAAAGTATTTTATTTAGATTATTTATTTATTTATTTTTGTATAATTTTTCAAAAAAAAAAAAAAAAAAATGCATCTTCAAAAGTAGTACAATGTAAAAACAACGTTGACATTTAAATTCCAAGTTATTTTTTAAATCATCCATTTAATTAGCTAAAACAATGAAAATGTATAAATGGTAAGAAAAAAATAATTTCTGCTTTTCAAATTAAATTATTAAATTTTTAAAAAAGTTATTTTACTGTTTTTATTTTTCATCTATTCTATCAATTATTGTTTGATTTCATTAAAGTATTTTTTTTTTATTATTTAATTTATTTATTTATGTATAATTTTTTCCATAATAAAAAAAAAAAACCGCATAAAGTAAAAGCAACATTGACATTTAAATTTCAAATTATTTTAATCGTCCATTTAATTAGCTAAAACAATGAAAGTGTATAAATGGTATGGGTAAAAAAAGTCGTCTCACTCCTCTGTTTGTCTGTCACAGAGCCCGTTCTCAGAAACTATATACGTTGGAGACTTGAAATTTTGGATTCTTATAGCTAAAAAGCTTTTCACATCAATCGACAAATGATAAAATTTTGAAAAAGTCTTATATTTACTCCTCTGTTCTATAACTTGTTTATTTTAAGCTTTTTTTCCTAACTGAGCCCCTAATTAAGTTGAAGACTTGAAATTTTGGATATTTATAGCTGAACATCTCACATCAAACGACAAATCATAAAAATTTGAAAAAGTGTTATATTTACCCCTCTGGGCTCTGCTTCTGTATTTTAAGCTTTTTTTTTTCTTTTTTTCTAACTGAGCTCCTAATTAAGTTGAAGACTTGAAATTTTGGATTTTTATAGCTCAAAACCTCACATTATACGACAAATGATAACATTTTGAAAAAGTCTTATATTTATTCCTCTGGGCTCTAACTAGTGTATTTTAAGCTTTTTTCTTTTCTAACTGAGGCCCTAATTAAGTTGAAGACTTGAAATTTTGGATTCTTATAGCTGAACATCTCACATCAAACGACAAATAATAAAATTTTGAAAAAGTGTTATATTTATTCCTCTGGGATCTAACTTGTGTATTTTAAGCTCTTTTTTTTTTTTTTTTTTTTTTTTTTCTAACTGAGCTCCTAATTAAGTTGAAGACTTGAAATTTTCGATTCTTATAGCTGAACACCTCACATCAAACGACAAATGATAAAATTTTGAAAAAGTCTTATATTTACTCTTCTGGGCTGTAACTTGTGTATTTTAAGCTTTTTTTCTAACTGAGCCCCTAATTAAGTTGAAGACTTGAAATTTTGGATATTTATAGCTGAACGTCTCACATCAAACGACAAATAATAAAATTTTGAAAAAGTGTTATATTTACCCCTCTGGGCTCTAACTTGTGTATTTCAAGCTTTGTTTTTCTAACTGAGCTCCTAATTAAGTTGAAAACTTGAAATTTTGGATTCTTATAGCTGAACACCTCACATCAAACGACAAATGATAAAATTTTGAAAAAGTCTTATATTTACTTTTCTGGGTTGTAACTTGTGTATTTTAAGCTTTTTTTCTAACTGAGCCCCTAATTAAGTAGAAGACTTGAAATTTTGGATATTTATAGCTGAACATATCACATCAAACGACAAATCATAAAATTTTGAAAAAGTGTTATATTTACTCCTCTGGGCTCTAACTTGTGTATTTTAAGCTTTGTTTTTCTAACTGAGCTCCTAATTAAGTTGAAAATTTGAAATTTTGGATTCTTATAGCTGAACACCTCACATCAAACGACAAATGATAAAATTTTGAAAAAGTCTTATATTTACTCCTCTGGGCTCTAACTTGTGTATTTTAAGCTTTTTTTTAACTGAACCCCTCATTAAGTTGAAGACTTGAAATTTTGGATACTTATAGCTGAACACCTCACATCAAACGACAAATCCTAAAATTTTGAAAAAGTCTTATATTTACCCCTCTGGGCTCTAACTTGTGTATTTTAAGCATTTTTTCTAACTCAGCCCCTAATTAAGTTGGAGAAGTGAAATTTTGCATACTTATAGTAGAACACTTGCGATCACACGAAAAATCATAAAATTTTCAAAAAGTCATATACTATTTACTCTTCCGGGCTTTAACTTCTGTATTTTTAGCAATTTTTCTAACGTCCACCATTTTCACCCGGCGTGCACTTTTCTAATTTTTGCAGACAGTTCTTTGACCACTCTTAGCCATAGCCGTACATATTTTAGTTCCAATTTTTACCACCAGGGTGCGCCTACGTATCTCTGGTGCAATGGGGCCGATCCCCTCGACTAATATATCTACGGATAGTTTGTAAAACGGAGTTTCGTTCGGATAGAGATTTGTTTAAAATAGAGTGCGCCCCCTGGTTGCAAAATGTGGAACTAACAGATTTTGCAAAAGGATAAAGTGTTTTCAAAGGAATATTAAACGAAACCCTGTGTGCGATCTGCGATCACACTTACCCGCTTGTTTTAATCATCCATTTAATTAGCTAAAACTAAGTGCGGAAGAGTGGGGCAGTATTGTATTAACCCCTTGAAGGGCGGTGATGCCGTCACGGCATCACATAATTTTAATCCCTAATTGCCACATTGGCACCGGAATTTTATAATGACAATTTCACCTTTATTAAGTATGCGAAAATACGCTTTTACTTGTTTACAAATAAATTTTTTTGCATATACTGGTGTCAGTAAATTAATTCAACATTTTATGAATACAAGTACCTTGCCCCTGAAAGGGTTAAGGGGCTTCCTAGTTGCATCCAACATCACGTCCGATCTGTTGATTAATTGTAATTAAATGAGCCATTTGGGTAAAAGTGCAGTTTTAGTTTTAAAATTACTTATAGAGGTCATAATAAAATTTAAGGACATTAAAAATAATAAAAATAGAAGATAAAGATGTTTTTTTTTTAATTATAAAAGCTAAGTTTAACATGTTCACGATCACGCCAGCGTCGATATTCATATTCATGTTTTTCGCTGTGTGGGACGGCGCTCGAATTCACATTTTGCTTCATCTGGCGGCGCGGTACTGTCACTTATTCAGACACTGTATTTAATGACTCGCCCCTCTCATATTTATTGAATTGAACTCGAATATAACAAGCAGAGTCGATTATGAATGTCTGAAAGTTCGTAAAGAGTAAGCAAATTACTTAGAGACATTATTTTATTGACTACATATGTACGAATTTAATATAAAATGTCTTACAATCTAAAGAAATATGGACAACATGATATAAATGCATTTCTGTAAGGTAGAAGCCACGCCTTAGTCAATGATAGTTTTCGAATGAAAAGAGAATTCTCGTTTCCCGTCGTGAACGTATTAAGTTTAAGTGCGACCTGTTAGAAAAACTAATCGCTTTCAGAATTGGATAAACATCATCAATCATGTTAGACAAAGTATTCTCTTTCAGAATTATATAATCACATCATTAATCAAGAAAAACTGTTTTTTCCTGTCATTCAAAGATACTTTAGCTGTCATAAATAAAGACTTGATTATTACTTTACACGATTACTTCCTGTTTGTGAAATATGTGATTAAGAAACAAATAAACATTCAAATTAAATGACTATTATTGTGATACATGAAAGAACTATTGTCATAATTTATGACTTTAAGTATTTAATGTTTTATTCATATTAGTAATCAAGATTTCCTTTTATTTGTTATTTTTAATTATATATCAATAATCTTTTTTTGTAAGATATAATTTTTATCAGTGTGTTTTCAGAAATGTAATAAGAAAGGAGCAAAAATGTATGCTCCAGTTTGTAATTTTAAAAACAGGTAAAATATAGTATTTTAAATCTAAAATTCTGAATAATCCATTGGATAAAATTATGCACAAAAAACCACATATCAAAATAAAAGAAAACAAAGTTGTTTTACAGGAATAAATTAAAGGATACTTTAAAAATCAATGGAGACAGACACAGAAATTGCCCATCAATGGATAGAGAAGAAACTTACCTGATTTGAAGTGGACGATCTACAATTAAAAGGTAAGGAGCTTTACCTTATCTTTATTTTGTGATTGAATGTGATTATTGTTATTTACGTTAAGTCTCACTTTTTATCTAACAATGATTATGAGACTGACGCGCTGCCTTCCTTAAATATTAAATTTTAGTATATGATAATTTAAAGGGTTTATTTGAAAATTAAAAGGTGGTAATAGAAGTAAAAAATGACGACATCAAAAGATGCACAGATAATAGAGAAGCTAAACTCGAATAATTACAATGTTTGGAAATTTAAAATCGAGATGCTTCTCATTAAAGATCTCTTTGAGATCATTACTGATGAACCACCAAACCCAATTACGACCGATTGGTCCTTTTAGGACCAATCGGTCGTAGAGCATTTAAAACTATAATTAACCTCAGCATTGAGGATAGCCAGATCGGCCACGTAAAAAATATTCAAAATGCAAAAGATACATGGAACACATTAAAGGCAATTCATGAACGGAGCAATTTGTCAAGTAAGCTATACCTTTTACGCAAGTTGTATAGCACAAAATTACCTGAAGGTGGTGATATGGTAGAGCATATCACAAACATACTTGAGTTGATAGATAAATTATCGGCAATCGGTGAATCTATAAAAGACAATCATATTTCAGCGTTGTTACTGTGTAGCTTACCAGCTTCATACGATACATTAATAACTGCATTAGAATCCCGTAATGAAGAAGAATTGACACCTAGTTTTATTAAAAGTAAATTGATAGATGAATATAATCGCAGAAGCGATAGTTCAGAATCATCGGAAAACACCGCAAGAGCATTTAAAACTACAAAGAAATTTAACAATGCGGGTTACAAATTCAATAATGCGGGATACAAGAAGGAACAAAAATACTGTTCAAATTGTAAATTAAAAACCCTAACACTAAAGATTGCTGGCATAATAACAATTATAAAAACAAAAACAATACTTCACATAATACGAACTATAAACAAAATTACAAAAGAAATTTTAATTCTTCGCTTGTTTTCCAAAAGGATGATAAAACTGTAAGAAATGATTATGTATCAAATTCAGATAAAAATGCCGATTGCAATGAACATGAAAGTCAACAAGGTAATAAACATTGTGCATTTATTATAAAACCACGCAATAACAAAGCGTGGATAGTTGACAGTGGCAGTTCTAGTCACATAACAAATGATCAGCATTTATTTACAGAAATTAAATCAAATGAAAAAACTAATGTTGTAATTGCAAACGGAAACAAATTAGTTTCTTATGGATCAGGAAATACACTAATAAATACTTTAACTTCTGACGGTGAGACACACAACATAACACTAAAAGATGTTCTATATGTTCCAGATATTGAATCGAACCTATTTTCCGTTAGTAAAGCTACAGAAAATGGATGCGAGATTTTATTCAAAAATGGTAAATGTAAGTTAACGTATAACGGAATAACCCGCCTAGAACCGGTAAAGAAAAATAACTTATATGAAATTATATTAGCAAATGAAAGCGCAAACGTAAACTATGTAAATAAAACTTACAACTGCAACAATATTAATTGCATAGAATTATGGCACAGAAGATTCGGCCATAAAAATTTTGCATCTATAAAACAAATTGAAGAAAAACACCTAGCGAAAGGAATACAAATTAATAATTGTAAATATGACACAACTTGTGAAACTTGTATCAAAACAAAGCTAATAGATGTACCTTACCCAAAATTAGCAGATTATAGAGCCACTAAACGATTAGCGTTGATACACTCTGATGTATGTGGGCCTTTCCAGACACCGACCATAGGCGGAAAAACATACTTCTTAACATTTGTAGATGATTATTCTAGATTCACAATTCTGTACTTATTATCAAAGAAATCAGAAGTTTATGAAAAACTTAAGGAATTTGTTGCCTTAGTTAGTAATAAATTTGGCGAAAAGCCGGAAAATATAAGAACAGACAATGGAGGGGAATTTAACAATGATTTAGTGGACAATTATCTAATAAAGAACGGGATTAAGCACCAACACACTGTTCCGTACTCTTCGAGCCAAAATGGCGTAGCTGAACGTAAAAATAGAACTTTAATTGAAATGACGAGAGCTTTGCTTAGCGAAGCAAACTTGCCTCAAAAATTCTGGGGTGAAGCTATCTGTACGGCGAATCACTTGCAAAACCGACTACCAACAAAAGCTTATGAAAAGTCCCCGTATGAGCTTTAGAATGAACGATCACCAAACCTACATTACATTAGAGTATTCGGCTGTAAAGCCTTTGCATATGTGAACAAAAATAAACGGCAAAAATTAGATGATAAGGCAGTTGAAGGCATTTTTGTCGGCTACGAAAATTACTCCAAAGGGTACCGCATCTACACAAGTGGTAAAGAAATAATAATCGCAAGAACTGTGAAATTTTTAGAAAACAAAAATACACACGAAAAGGTAGAAACACAGTTAAATTTGAGGGAAAAACAATCCGATGAAAATGACAAATCACAGAACAAAAACTTCGTAGAAATTGAAGTGACAAACACTGAAGACACACCAAGTGAGTCAAAACAATTAACACCAGAACCAAGGCGGTCAAATAGATCAAATAAAGGAATCCCTCCAGACAGATTCATTTACATGACAACACACGAACATATAAAAGAACCAGAAAATTTTCATGACATAATGAATATTGAAAACCCAGAAGAAAAAAAGCAATGGTTAAATGCGACACAAGAAGAGATAAATTCTTTTAATAAAAACAAAACATGGACACTTGTAGATCCCCCACAAGGTAAAAAAGTAATTGGATCCAGATGGATCTTTAAAACCAAATATGATGATCAAGGAAGAATACAGAAGTACAAAGCGAGATTAGTGGCAAAGGGATATTATCAAAAATATGGCGTAGATTACGAAGAAACTTTTGCCCCTGTTGTTTCATATACAACACTCAGATCTTTTATAGCAGCAGCAGCTTACCACAAATTAAAAATTAATCACGTTGATATCAAGACTGCTTTCCTATACGGTAACATAGATGAGGAAATTTACATAACTCAGCCAGAAGGCTATGTTATTCCAAATCAGGAAAACAAAGTATGCCGCTTAAATAAATCCATTTACGGGTTGAAACAAGCAGCCAGGGCATGGCACACTAAGATAACAAAATCGTTGAATGATTTAAATTTTAAACAGTCTAATTCAGACACATGTTTATATATTCGAAATGAAGGAGAAAGCAAAACGTATATTATTGTTTATGTAGATGACATTTTGATAGCGGGAAAAGATGACGAAATTAAAGAGATAATAGAAAAACTTAAGCAAGAATATGAATTAAAAAATCTAGGAGAACTAAGTTATTATTTAGGTATCAAAATAGAGAAAAAAGCAGAAGGTTACGAATTAAATCAAAGGGGTAAAATAGAAGAACTAGTAAAAAAGTTTAATTTAGAGGAAGCTAAACCAGTCGGTACTCCGATGGAACCTAATTTTAATAGATTAGAAGATGATGAGAATTTACTGCCAAATAATATTAAATACAGACAGGCGATAGGTTCATTGCTTTATATCGCATCCGTCAGTAGACCTGACATTTCTGCTGCAGTTAATATATTGAGTAGAAGAAATGAATCCCCGCGTCAAAAGGACTGGATGGCAGCTAAAAGAATAATACGATATTTAAACTGTACTAAACAATTAAACTTGCGCATTGACACTAAATCTAAACCGATTTTAAAGGCTTTTGCGGATGCCGACTGGGCAGGTGATACTAGTACAAGAAAATCAACCATCGGCAACCTTTTTGCCTTAGGAAATAATCCAATTCAATGGATTACAAAAAAACAGTCATGCATTGCCCTTTCATCAGCAGAGGCTGAATATGTCTCAGCCGCAAGTGCGGGGCAAGAAATTATTTATTTATTGAGACTCCTGGAAGATTTAGACTTAGCACAAACAAAACCTATCTGTTTATATGAAGACAACCAGAGTTGTATAAAAATGATTGAAAATGAGAAGTTTTCAAAAAGAAGTAAACAATAGATATTCGTTTTCATGCTATAAAACAACTCAAAGAAGATGGAATAATTGAATTAAAGTACTGTCCATCGAAATATATGATTGCTGATGCACTAACTAAACCAGTCCCCAAACCTGAATTAGTGAATCACAGAAATTCAATGAACTTGTTTACCTCATCAATCTGAAGAGATTAAGGGGGCATGGTAGAAAAATAATCTCTTTCAGAATTGGATAAACATCATCAATCATATTAGACAAACTAATCTCTTTCAGAATTATATAAACACATCATTAATCAAGAAAAACTGTTTTTTCCTGTCATTCAAAGATACTTTAGCTGTCATAAATAAAGACTTGATTATTACTTTACAAGATTACTTCCTGTTTGTGAAATATGTGATTAAGAAACAAATAAACATTCAAATTAAATGACTATTATTGTGACACATGAAAGAACTATTTTCATAATTTATGACTTTAAGTATTTAATGTTTTATTCATATTAGTAATCAAGATTTCCTTTTATTTGTTATTTTGAATTATATATCAATAATCTTTTTTTGTAAGATATAATTTTTATCAGTGTGTTTTCAGAAATGTAATAAGAAAGGAGTAAAAATGTATACTCCAGTTTGTAATTTTAAAAACAGATAAAATATAGTATTTTAAATCTAAAATTCTGAATAATCCACTGGATAAAATTATACACAAAAAACCACACATCAAAATAAAAGAAAACAAAGTTGTTTTACAGGAATAAATTAAAGGATACTTTAAAAATCAATGGAGACAGACACAGAAATTGCCCATCAATGGATATCGAGAAGAAACTTACGTGATTTGAAGTGGACGATCTACAATTAAAAGGTAAGGAGCTTTACCTTATCTTTATTTTGTGATTGAATGTGATTATTGTTATTTACGTTCAGTCTCACTTTTTATCTAACATGACCCACCTGTAGTGCACGCCGTCTATAGCATAACCGAGTGTGACCCACCTGCAGTACATGCCTTCTACACTGTTAAAAATTTTCCAGCATTCTGGAAGGTCATTCGACCGTTTTTTGAAAAAACGGTTTCATAACCATAATTTAACTATATTCTGACCATAAAATGGCTAATAATATGGTCAGAATAGTGTTAAAATTACGGTTGTGTAACCGTTTTCGGAAAAAATGGTCAAATGACCTGCCAGAATGCTGCACATTTTTAACAGTATATGGAACAGTTGAGTGTGACTCACCGGTGATGCGCGCCACCTGATGGGACAGTCGAGCGTGATCCACCGGTGAGGCAAGCCGGCGTGAACGTGTAAACCCATTAACTGCCAAAACTATAAAGTATTTATTTTCAAAGCTCTTGTTGAAAGTTGTTTGTCACCACAAATTCAGAAAGGTAATTTTCGATTTCTTAAATCGGAAAGTTTCAGACAATAAATAAGGCAATTTTTTTCATTCTAAAATAGTGGTAGCAAAGTAGCTATTTTAATCAAGTGCAAGTAATTTCACCGTTCGCGTCAACGCAACACCAGCGGTTAACGGGTTAAGGAAACAAACTGATACAGTTGAGCAGCATTGAGGTTTTCCTAGTTGAGAGTAACTGCTATTGGTTGATAATCTTGTTATATTATGAAAAAGTGTACTTTAAAATTACTTAATAAATAAATGACAAAAAATTAAAAAAATATAAAGAATTTTAAATCTAATTTTAATAAAATCTAAAAGATTAAGAAAGAAAATTTAAGGTTAAAAAGCTTAAGTCAAGGTAATACAGCAACAACAACAAGAAAAAGCAAAAATAAATTAATATTTTTTAATTTAATTTTTCTATTTTAAATATTACTTAAAGTTTTTTAGAATGCTTTTTCAGTGCTAGATAATTCCGAAATTTCATAAAATTCAAAGATAACATCTGACAATTCAACTCGGTGAGTTCAGTTCGTTGAAGAATGAAATTTTTACAATAGTATTCGTCAGAGCATTATGACATTTTTCTTGCTATAGTTTGTAGAATCGAAAGACCTATTTAAAAAAAAAAAAAAAGTCATGTTTTGAAAATTAATGGCAGGAAAATTTAGTCAACATAATCTAAATTCCTACCTTTTTTCAACATTTTTGCAATTACATCGACTATATATCTACTACAGGCGAGAAATTTGAGCATATTTCAATTTTATTTGAGACACCCTGTACATTTTGTTAATAATTGATTGCATCTAAACTTGTATCTATTTCAAGTTATTCCCAAAATTGCAATTTACCTGTGATTTTTTAAGTTTTTTTTTAAGACTAGGGGAGCTATTGCCCTTTACAAGCTACGCTCGCAAACCGTCTGAAACCACGCCAATTAAAAAAAGTATATATAGTAATAATAATAAAAAAATCCTGATTACCAAAGACTGAATGATATTATTACGAACAATGGCGATCTACTGTAACCGGGTTGCCTTTCATTTATCTTGGACTGGGGAATTTTTCGTTTCTCATGGTCGTATCCGCCGCGACAGCAGGCGGTTGTTTTCATGATTGGTTAAGTAAAATCAATTGCACATTTGAAATCCACTTGTATAAAATGAGTAAGTAAAAATTGTCACTGCCTTCCGGACTTTTAGAACAATGATTTAAGAAAAAGTTTTAAATATGATGCAATTTTCACAAATTAATAATTTTCGCATGTAATAATTTAATTACTACGTTGAGCAAAAAGTTCTGGGAAATTTGTTAAAATTGCGTTGCTATGCGCAAATTAACAACAAGAGCAATAAGGACTATTCTTCAAAGTAAAGACCATCATAGTCCACAGCTTTCTGCCGGATTCTGGATTTGCTGGAAGAACGAAGTTTGTCGCCGTACTAGCACCTTCATCCTCATTAATCTCATCGACGGCTTTCAGAACCGTTAGACCCTTTTTCTCCGATAATGCCGGATCAACACACGCAAATCATATTGTTCAATAGACACTTTGGAGCCGAAATTCCTCAACTCCTATAGATATACCACTAGTGCTCCTATATAAGATACAAATTCTGGTAACTATTAGATTAAAAATTTCCCAGAACTTTTTGCTCAACCTAATATTAAAAAAAATCTTTCTTTTTTAACATTCATGTGTAAATGTATTTTTCAGATGAAAAGTGTTTGTAAATAACTATTTGGGTTTTTAAAGTAAAAAACGACTTTTTCAAACTATGAATTAAATTTAAATCTCTATTCAGAAAATAATATTTTGAATAATTGTTGAAAAAACAAACAAACAACAAAAAAAAAAAAAAAAATATGATTGCACACTGAATCCAATGAAAATCTAGTCAAGTATGTGTAAGTAAAGTCGCATGACAATATTTAAATTATTTTTTTCAGAAGATGAACTCTTGGACAATAGACATTTTTTTCTTTACTCCATGTATTTAATTTAATTTTTATTCAGACGAAAAACGTGAGATGTTCGACGATGAGTTTTATGTTGTTAATTATGGTTTGAATATGCGTATTCGTAGTTGCTGTGATGTGATTGTCTAAATAAATGTTTTGTGTGTTTAAAGAAGTTATGTTTATAGTAAAATAATTATCATTATTTTAACTAAAATGTTAAAAATAAATAACAATATGGTAGCGGCGCAGTAGTTTAAAAAAGAAAATTTTGTATTTTGACTGCACAAATAAGAAGAGTAAATAAATATGAATTTCATCAAAACTAGGCTTAATACAAGATAAGAATTTGTTCCATTGGACTAACCGCCAATACGAAAAATTTAACAGGTAAGAAATTTATATGCATTTAAAAATTGTTTGGAAGATAAAGTATTTTAACTATGTGTGAATCCAATATGTTTGGAATTCCTAGAATAGAACCGTTAACAAGTAAAAACTATACATTATGGAGTATGCGAGTTGAAGCTTTAATTAAATCAAAGCATTTATTTGATGTTATCGAAAATGATGAACTGGTAAAAAATGAAGGTGATCCTGATAGTTTAAAAGCGCATAAAACATGGTTAGAAAAGAATGATGAAGTTTATGGTATAATTATATTGACATTGTCAGCAGAACAAACGATGGCAGTTAGAGGGATTAAAAAAGCTAACGGTTTATGGCAATTACTGAAAAAGCATTATGCGGGAATTGAAAATCAGAGAAGAATTTAATTAAAAATTAATCTTGCGAGAATAGAGAAAAACGAGAGAGAAACGATTGAAGAATATTTGATAAGAGCTCAAGGGATAGCTAATGAAATATTAGAATTGGGTACAGAAATTGATGAATGCGAATTAATAGGATTTATTATAGAAGGGCTCCCCAAGAAATATAGCGAAGTAACAACTGCGATATCATCAAACCCAAACATAACTTAGAAAGTAATGCGAGAAACTTTGTTGAGATATGAAAGAAAATATGATAAATTTCGCGAAAACGAGTCTAAAGCATTTAGGGCTAATGAAAAGAAAAAGGTTCTATGTTTTGCTTGCGGAAAGCCAAATCATATAGCGCGGAATTGTTATAGTAAATCGGATATGACACACTCGCAAAACAATAGGGAATATTCGCCTAAGAAAAATTTTCAAAATTATTATAGTAATAAAGTTCAAGATGTAAGAGAATACTCACGCAAAAATAAGAATTATAACAAGAATAATAATGTTTCAAACAAGAAAACAAAAGAATATACATGTTTTACAAATGAACATGCATTGCAGTCAAATGAATTCAATAGAAATGAGTGTAGAGAATTTGAAAATAATAGGGAAATAACCTGGATGTTAGATTCAGCTTGCATTTCACATATGACGCATAAAGAAGATATTGTTGTAGAAAGAAAATATGAAGATATAGAAATTGCAACTGCTGACAGCGAGCGATCAATACAAGCGAAATATCGTGGAAATGTTCATGTTACGGCTTACGATAAGAAAACTGGCGAAACAAAAATAAAACTTACAGAGGTTCTTTGCGTACCTAATTTAAGAGAAAATTTAATGTCAGTTCCAAGTTTAGTTAGAAAAGGAAAGTATGTAACATTTGATAATGAAGGAGCAGCCATTTATGAAAAGAATACAGGCGAATTAATAGCTAAAGGAACATTTGAAGATAATACATTTAAAATAAACTTAGCTGTGCAAGAAACAGATGAAGTTAGAAACGAATCTTGTTTAAGAACAAATGAATCAAAGAAAGAATTATGGCATAGAAGACTTGGGCATATAAATTATATATTTACAAAGAATGTCGAGAGAAAATCTTGTAAGGGGATTAGAAAAGATGAATGGTGAAGAAACAAAATGTGAAATATGTATTCAAGGGAAATTAACAAGAACACCATTTAATCATGTGATAGAAGGAACAACACGCATTTTAGAAAGATTATATGTTGATTTATGTGAACCAATGAAAGTACACTCATTGGAAGAGAATAAATACATGCTAATGGTAATAGATGAATATAGTAGAAGATATTGTGTAGATTTTTTAAGAAGTAAAGATGAAGCAAAAGAATGAATTATAAATATAATAGAGAGAAGAGAAAATGAAACCGGCAAGAAAGTAAAAGCGGTTAGATCAAATAATGGTGGTGAATTTACTAACGAAGAGCTCGAGAATTATTATAAAAGGAAGGGTATAAAGAATGAAAGAACCACAATTCATAGTCCACAAAGTAACGGGATTGCAGAAAGAGCTAATCGGACTGTTATTAATACTGCAAGAACATTGCTGATAGAAGCAAAACTACCTTTATCCTTTTGGGCCGAAGCAGCATCAACAGCTATTTATATACATAATGTTACTCCAACAGCCACGAGAAAGAAAACAACATTAGAATTATGGTCAAATACTAAACCAACTGTGAAACATATGAGAATATTTGGATGTAAAGCTTTTTATCGCAACGATGATATCAATAAAAAGAAATTTGATTTAAGAGCAAAACCAGCAGTGTTTATCGGATATTCAAGAGATCGGCGAGCATACAGATTGTACGATTTAAAGGAAAAGAGAATACGTGAAAGCAGAGATGTAGTATTTATAGAAGAAAAAATGGGATATGAAGATATAGCTAACAAGGAATAAATGACTGAATTTGAATACATCAACATTACCAATAATAAAAATGTAATAGATGAACAAGAAGAGAATAATTCCGATGAAAATGAAGAAGAATTAAATCAGAAAAAGGAAACAATTGCGTTGTCAAATGATTTGAATGATTCTGTGACAGAAGAATATGAAGTAAATGATATAATTAATGAAAATGAGGAACAGAAAGAAAAAGAAACTAATAAGAATAAGCTGTTTGAAGAACCTAGAAGATCATCACGAATTATGAAAGAGAATCCAAAGTATTTAGCAAATCTAGTGCACGAGGAAGTTCCAAAGAATTACAAAGATGTATTAAATTCTAAAGATAAGGATAAATGGATAGAAGCAATCAAAAAGGAATTACACTCGTTAGAAGAATACAAAACGTGGAAAGTTGTTGACAAACCAAAAGATGTGAAGGCACTGAGAAGCAAATGGATTTTTACTGTAAAAGAAAACGGCGAAGATGAAAAATATAAAGCAAGAATAGTAGCCGACGGATCAAGACTTAAATTTGGAACAAATTATCAAGAATCGTATAGTCCTGTAATGAAAACTGAATCATTTAGAACTTTGTTGGCAGTCGCAGCAATGAAAGGTTACAAAACTAGATTTTTCGACGTAGAAACAGCATATCTGAATGCAGATCTAGAAACTGCTGTTTATATGAATCCGCCTGAAGGTCTACAAATTGAAGGAGGGAAAAAATTATTGGTAACAAAAAATTTATATGGATTGCCAGAAGCAGGAAGATGCTGGTACGAAAAATTAGTTAATATATTTGATAAAATTGGGTTACAGCCATGCAAAACAGATCCATGTGTGTTTTTTAATAGAAATGATAATAAATTTATTACAGTTGGAATGTGTGTCGATGATGGAATAATCGTTAGTGAATCCGAAGAATTAATAAATAAATTGATACAAAAATTGAATAAAGAAGCAAAAATTAAAGAGCTGAAGAAAAACATTAAATTCCTTGGTATTGATATTGAAGAAAATAATGGAGAATTTTTGCTAGGGCAAGCTAAGTATGCAGAAAAGATCTTAGAAAGATTTGATATGGAAAATTGTAAAAGTGTGAAAACCCCTGGTGTTTCTGGAATAAAATTAGATGAATATGAAAGTGAAAATAAAATTGATGAAACATTATATTTAGAAATGCTTGGAGTATAGGATATCTAGTAAGAGGAACAAGGACAGATTTAGCTTTCACTTTAAGTAATTTGTCTCAATATGCAAAAGATCCTAGAGAAATTCATTTACAGGCAGTGAAGAGAGTTTTGCGGTACATTCAAGTCACTAAAAACTACAAACTTCAAATTAAAAATAAAAAGGGCCAATTATCACTTTGTTCTGATGCTAGCTGGTGTACTACACGGGATTCAAAATCATTTGGTGGATATATCGTAACGATAGGAGAATCACTAATTGAATGGAAAAGTAATAAACAGAAACTGGTTGCGCTTTCTACAATGGAATCTGAACTTTTAAGTTTATGAGATGCAGTTTGTGAAGGAAATTGGTTAATGGGTCTTTTAGAAGAGTTAAACCAAGAAGAAATGGTGAATCCTCCAATAAAAATCAGTACTGACAGTCAATCTGTAATTGATTGGATTAAAAACCCAAGAGTGAATAATCGCAACAAACATATAGGTAGAAAATATCATTTTGTAGAAATTGAAACAAAATATGTCAACTCGTCTGAACTGGAGGCAGATATAATGACTAAGAATTTGAGTTATGATGTCATGAAAAAACATATTACAAGTCTAGGAATTGCTGAGGATTATTGACATGCGAAAGGAGGGATTTGTAAGTAAAGTCGCATGACAATATTTAAATTACTTTTTTTCAGAAGATGGACGGTAGACTTTTTTTCTTTACTCCATGTATTTAATTTAATTTTTATTCAGACGAAAAACGTGAGATGTTCGACGATGAGTTTTATGTTGTTATTATGGTTTGAATATGTGTATTCGCAGTTGCTGTGAAGTGATTGTCTAAATAAATGTTTTGTGTGTTTAAAGAAGTTATGTTTATAGTAAAATAATTATCATTGTTTTAACTAAAATGTTAAAAATAAATAACAGTATGTACCTGTAAAAAGATGGTTTAAATTGCTATGCATAGTTTTTGATCACATAAAACTTATTTAATTGACCGATTTCAACATTAAATAGCGCTTAAAATAATTCTCCGATTTAAAAACTGTGTGCTTTAGAGTGTTTCTCGAACACTTCTCTATAAAATTACAAGTTTTCGTGTTTTATATCTATTGGTTTTTTTAATATAAGCTTAAAAAGTGTAAAGGCCACAACAAATTCAGTTACGACAGCAGCAGCAGCATTAGTCACTTTTTATAAGAATAGATAGACTAAAGCGGCCATAGGAAGGATATATCGCTACTCGTGCCCGAAAACACATCGTTGGTACCATGTCAAACTATCCAATATGAAAATTTCGTATTGGATAGTTTGAAATGGTACCGACGACATAAACGTTATCTATTACGGTGGAAGTGCCAGGTTCAACTCCCGGTGACTCTTAGCGTGGAGTTTCCGGCTGTATTTGTGTCGTCCTGTGTATCAACGCTGCCACCTTGTGTATGGAAGAATGTATATGAAGAAATTAATCAGAAGATACCGGGTGTTAAAAATTCAGTAACTTGCAAATGCCGACAACCGTTAAAAAATTTTCTGTAGCAGGGTTATGTAAGATGTCAGGATTTTTCTTTACTGAGATTCTCGATTTTAGTTTAAAATAGCGGTGAAAGATGGCGCTGCAAGCAATAGGCGCTAAATCGGGTCCCGATTTTTGTCCTCTCTCTTCTCTCAGTATTGATGCGAAAGAAGGAGGTTAAATATATAGAGTGGTTCTCAGTCGATAGTGCAATTTTGTTCTTAGGGGCCCACTCCATATATTTAATCCCCTTCTTTCGTATCAATACTCAGAGAAAAGACAAGAGAGAGGATAAAAATCGGTCCCGATTTAGCTCATTTCGCTTGCAGCGCCATCTATCGATGCTATTCTAAACTAGAATCGCAGTGAAAAAACCAAAACAAACTCCTGACATCTTACATAACACTCCTGCAAGAATTTTTTAAATAGCTGTCACTATTTGCAAGTTTTTGAATTTTAAAATTAGTCAGTCCATTTTAGGACACCTGCTATATGTACAAAGGAAGAAATTTGTGTCAAACCTTGTATATGTTATAATAGACACCGCGCTCTGTATGCAAACAATTGTGTTACATAGCATAGTTGTTAATGAAGTCTTCGTGGAGGCTAAGAAGAAAAAAAGGCAAGTTCTGATTGGAGGTTGAGAGGTCACATGATGGTCCATAAAGATCAACAGCATTCGTTGATCAGCTGATTGTAATCGCCCGGTTAACACTGCTATAAAAAGGACTCTTTTATTTTAGTAATATCACCTTTTTTATCTAGTGGTTTTTAAAATGACTATTTCGCAAAAAATACCGGTTTCAAAGTTCGAATCCTTGTTCAGCGTAGGATGTTCCATAGTTATTAGAAATCCAATTTAAAATGTGATCCTGGTTTATTTAATTCCCCAAAACAACGAATAACGATAGCACCACGAAACAGAACTAATTAAGTTGAATTTTAAAAGTATGGAAAAAAAAATCTTTGAAACATCCCCTTACTGAGAACGGGAAAAGCAATAATTCAGAAACATATGATAATAATAATAATAGCAATGAATAAACTCAAACAAATTTTAAACTCTTTATCACAATGGGATTTTTATGCATGCACAAATTTAAATCGAAAAAAATGTAACATAAATCCGGGACAACTGTTTAAAGATACCACAAGAGAAAAATTTGTATAAACGAAATCTGTCTTTAGTGGAATTTTCGCCCTGCCCTATCTTGACAGGTTTTACTGTATGTAATAAACGCTTGTCGTTCCAAACCCAGACTCGATCACAGTTAATTGATGTATCTGAAAATTGAAAGTAGAAAAAGGACATTCTGAAAACAATTATGAAGCTTTTATTAATAGTAATTACGTTTTAAAATTCAGAATGAAAACAATTTTTAAATTGTATTTATATTAAACTTAATAAAATACAGCTATGCAGCTATTTTTCCCAAAACCAAAATTAACATCGACCTAAAAAAGGCCTAGTTTATATTTAAAAATTTGACTTCTGCTTCACCTTCTTATTTTTAATTTTATTATTATTTACAGAATCAATACTTTTTCATCTTTTCATTTTAATATGAAACGTTACATTTTTTTGTGTGATTTCTGTTTTATTTTTTCATTAACATAGACGAAATTTCCAGACATATTCTTATGAATTATGTATTTCAAATGAAGAAATTAAAATTGCCATTACAAAAAAAAAAAAAAAAAAAAAGTAATTTAATAGATTACAACGACCATTTGGAATTTTTTTTGACTTAATATTTACGTAGTTTTAATTCTGGGGCATTTCGACAAGAGAGGCCGAGAAAGATAAGAGGTTAAAAATCGAAAGCAGTTCCACCGAATCATCCACAGATCGCGACAAATCACCTTCGTAACAAAATTTAACCGAAATATCTAAATTTCGTCCAACAAATTCCGTCGCATCCTCTTCAACTACAGATCGCAAAGATCAAACTTCATCGATAAACTCTCCAAGTACCGTTTCAAGAAGAAAAACAGTTTACAAATCGAAAGCAGCTCCACCGAATCATCCACAGATTGCGACAAATTACCTACGTTGAGCTCAATTTTTCCGGGTTAGAATCAACCCATTGTAAAACGCCGTGGCTAGTGGATTGGAGCCCCTCGAGACATGGCCTTTTACTATCAATCGATTAAACATTAGATTGTTTCCTTTTTTGCGTTCGTCTTTTATTCTGTAATCGATTTTCATGGGGTACATAATCAGTTGAAGATCTCGATTTTCATGGGCTACATAATCAGTTGAAGACCTCGATTTTCATGGCCTACATAATCAGTTGAAGACATCGGTTTTTGCTTTGGAAGGCGATTTTTCTTTCGGCGTAGCTCTTTGGCTTTGGATTTTTCCATATCTGATAATTTGCGCCTACCCATTTTGTAACTTTTTCAATTTTTAACGATTTTATGCCTTTCGATTACCTATTCAAACAATTTTTAACGATTTTATGCTTTTCTATTACCTATTCAAATAAAAATTCTTCTAAAAGCAAAGAACATCGTTGAATTTTGTTAAAAAGAAATAAAATGTGAGCATCATTTGGCCCCATCCTCGACGAAAACAACAAACATTTCCAAATAATAATAATAATTAAAAAAAAAAAAAAAAAAAAAAAAAAAAAAAAGAGGCGAGGACTCCACTCTTCAGAATGATATTTATAGTAATAATATCCGTTAGGTTAGTAATATGTTTGAATGCTGTGTAAATTAAAAAGGCTTTTGTAATTGTAAAAATAGCTTTTAAAAATTCTTTAATATATATAATACACAACAATTTTTATTAACAGACATTTTTAAAGTTTACAATAAAACTCGAGGAAATAATAATAATAATAATAATCATAAAATACTCCGAGGAATTTACTTTTAACTAATAATGCTGCAAATTATTACTTCTTGAGAACAAAATGTAAAAAGAATGCCCTCATAAGCTATATATATATATATAAAATAACAAAAGCAAAAATTAAAACGATTTAAACTTACATAAAAAAAAAACAAAAAAAAAAACATTTAAACCAGAAATATTGTATTGAAAGAAAAAAGAAAAAAAATATTAATTTTTTAAAGCAATTACTTCTTTAACAGCGACTTCTATCAAGTTAATATTGTTCTTTTACAGAACAATAACAATATAAATACACAGTGAAAAAAATGTAGTCTTAGAGCCGCCCCGTGTCGCAAAATTGCCCATACAATTTATATGCTTATCTGTGTGGCATGTTAGCTGTTGTGGTAAATACAATACATGGAGAACAAAGCCCTTGTATATATGTATAAAATCATTCTTATGCAGTAGTGCTTATTGTAGCCCAATCTTTGCTATATATACTTTATTGTATAATTTTAACCCATTTATGCCTAGCGTCCGATTTTTGGGACGCTTCGAATTTTATTAAATTTGCATAATTTTCTTCTTTTTTTATAACAGGAACATTGTATGAAATAATTATTTACGAATGTCTGTTACCGAAAAATGACAGCATGCTTAAATGAAGGCTTTTTTCGGAGTTTATAGATTTTTAATTTTTCAAGATGGCGAAATGTAAAAAGGGAGTTTGTGATTTTTTCTACCAAGGATTCAAATAAATAGTCATAATCTTAGCTTGTAGACTTCTTTGAAATACGTATTTTTTTAAATAGTGAAATTATATGTTCGTTCTAGCCTATTTTTTATGCATTTTTGTAACGAACAAAAAATAGGGTGCTAGGCACAAATGAGTACATATATTTACTAGCCATTTAGGGGATGGTTATTTATGTAAAGTTCTTTTCAAGATGTTTATGAAGTATATTGTTTTTAAGCCTTAAATACGATTATTCTTAGTTTATTATTACTAATAATAATGTTATTAATCTATGTAAAAAAATGCATGTATTTTTTAGTAGTTCAGAAAAATATTAATTATAGTATATAATATACAATTTAAAAGCTTATTTTATATAAATTTTGAAAAAACATATAATTATGCATATTGCACTATTACAAATATTATGCATATTCCCACGTTTAGTACGTTTACATTTTATATTAAAAAAAAATACAAAAATATTTTAGCGTGATTTTTTTTAGTATTTTTCCAGTTCATTTTACAACATTTTAAAGTGATTTTACCAACAAATTTGAAAAAACAAAAATTAAGGCGCAAATGGGTTAATATTTTCCCACGTCATGCATACAATGAACGAGTTCATTATTTTTTCTCGCAGATGTGTGGGTTTAAAAAAAGATCACTCCAAGTAAAGGTACTATAGTCTGTGGCGGAGAATTTTGATTTTTATAGCTCATTCGATTCGTCTCATCGAGCTGAGTAATTATATACCTCGCATATTAGTCCAGGCAATAGAGACCGTACAGGGGCTCTACCTAGCAAAATTCATGGTAGTTCTGGAAAAAGGCTTACTATATGTTTTTTGGGTCGCTGAATCCGAATTTTTAACTTCCCACCAAAATTTCCCCCGTCAACCCCCCCCCCAAATTTTGGTAAAATGACCCCCCCCCCAAAAGGTTTTTATTAAAAAAATAAATTTTTTATTGTTTTAGGGGAAAAGTATCTAGAAATTCAGAAAGTGGACAAAATTTGCGACAAACTAGATGTATGACATTGACAATATGACTTAGGATGAAGGGGAAGACGGGATCTGCCTCGAAACATGCGAGCGGTGCTGCGTGAAATAAGTTGCGCAATTCCACTTAACCACTCACACATTTACATTCGTCCTCCCATCTCCCCTCCGAGCTTCCTCTATAAGGTTTAATTTCAGTTTTTTGGGTCGCTGAATCCGAATTTTTAACTTACTCCCAAAATCCCCCCCCCCCCCAAATAGTTGTTTTTAACTTAAATTTCTTATTGTTTTAGGGCAGTATTTCCCAACCTTTTTGTGGCTACGCCCCACCGAAGCAACTGTAAAATCACAATCCCCCCCCCCCCTTCTATAACGTATATGTCTCTTATTATTTGAAAAGTGAGCACTATTCCCCTGAAGGAAACCTAATAGAGTTTTCACATTTTTTTACTTATCATAGAGGTGAATTTTCTGCAACAAATGTGTTTTTAACATAGTTTTTAAATTGCAATGATACTATAAATAGTTTTGTTGTTCCTTCCCAACTTACCTCAATGTTTAACAGAAGTGTTATATGGTCTGCATTTTTATCTTCACAAAATTCCTAAAAAGTCTGTCACAGTTAGCATTAAAATTGATAATATTGACACATTTTATAATTCATTTTAGTAACTTATTAAGTGTTGTTGGAAAAGCTTTGGACACCAAACTTTCTTTCTAACGATAACCATATACACAAGAAGCATTTCAAGATTCTGACCTTTATCAATTTTAATCCCTTGGGGACGAGCGACCGGTATACGTGCCACTTAAGGTGTTCAGAATCCTTCATTATTCTCACCAGTTACTTTTTATTGTAAAGTTTACTTTATTTAATCAGAGCATTTTCGCGATTGAATTACAGAAAATTTTCTGTTTTGAAAAACCGGTGGTTAAGATTAAAAATTAAGCAAAGTGCTCTCGTCGCGAAGGGGTTAAGCCATTATTCCCCCATCAAAACGCATTTATCTTTTTCCCTCCCCAATTATCGTTAATTAACTGTCATGTATTATCACATTTTCAAATTTAAATTGTATATGTTTAATGTTAATTCATCGTGTGGGGGCATGCACTTCAGATATAAAAATTTACTATTTATCCATTTCTTTTTCTAATGCTATTAAAGCTTTATAAACTTATAAAGTTGGTAGTACCACGTTTAGTTATTTCATATATTTTCAGGTTAAATATGTTAAAAACAATAAGATTTAGGTTTACGCTTCTTGTACTCTTCAGTAATTTCACGTGTAAAAGTTTCGTCATGTTACATATAGCAGAGCGAATAGATAACAATAGTCCATTCGCTATATGATTGAAAAAAATATATAAAAAACATTACTAACCAGAAAAATTATAGAAAATTTTAAAAATAAGAAAGGAAAAAAGAGCTAGAAAGACTTTTTAAAAGATTGTTCATATAGTTATTCAGGTTAAGATTCCCTTTTAAACATTTTGATTCGAAATTTTTTTAAAATTAAAAACAAATATATATTTATTTTTAAATTTTGCATGTATTACTTTTATTTTTAGCCTAAACCATTATTTTTTTTAAAAAAAAGACAGGAAATGGGTGAGTTACAAATTTGAAATTGCCCCCCTAAAAAGTCATATTGCCCCACGGTCGGGCGTACGCCCCTCGTTGGGAACCACTGTTTTAATGGAAAAGCATTACGAAATTCAGAAACTAGACAAAATTTGCAACAAATAGGATACATGACATTATGACGTGGGATGAACGGGGAGGGGGAGGGCTCCCTCTGAACATGCACTACGGCGCTACGTGCACTAAGTTATGAAGTCCAGGCAATAGGAGATTTTACCTGGAAAAATTAATAGTAATTCTGGATTTCGACTCACTTTATGTTTTTTGGGTCGTTGAATCTGAATTTGTAACTTCCCCCCAAAATTTCACCCGGCAACCCCCTACCAAAAATTGATTTTTTGAAAAAAATTGGTTTTTGAGAAAAGCGCGCGGGGAATGTTCCGAGGCAGTGCCCTCTCTCCCCGTTTATCCTACGTCATAATGTCATATAGCCTATTTGTTGCAAATTTTGTCTAGTTTCTGAATTTCGTAATGCTTTTCCCCTAAAACAATAAGAAATTTAAGTTAATAACAACTATTTGGAGGGGGGATTTTGGGGGGTAAGTTAAAAATTCGGATTCAGCGACCCAAAAAACTTAAAGTAAACCTTATAGAGAAAGTTCGGAGGGGAGATGGGAGGGCGAAAGTAAACGTGTGAGTGGTTAAGAGGAATTGCGCAACTTAGTCCACGCAGCACCGTGCGCATGTTCCCAGGCAGATTCCCCTTCCCCTTCATCCTAAGTCATAATGTCATGTATTTAATTTGTTGCAAATTTTGTCTACTTTCTGAAGTTCTAGATACTTTTCCCCTAAAACAATAAAAAAAATGATTTTTTTAATAAAAACCTTTTTTGGGGGGCTTTTTGCCAAAATTTTGGGGGTTGCCGGGGGAAATTTTGGTGGGACAAATTCGGATTCAGCGACCCAAAAAAACATAAAGTAAGCCGATTTCCAGAACTACCATTAATTTTGCTAGGTAAAATTCCCTATTGCCTGGACTATATCGGCTGTTGAGTTTTTATAAAGACAGGGGGCCGGGTCAAAGTTCAAAATTTCGTTCATTGAAAAACAGATGCTTTCAAAGAAATAAGTAAGATTTAAGTTTACTAATTGTTTTTACAGTGCCATACATTGCCAGTATCTACTATAAGGTTATATTATTGCTGTTATTATAAGAAAATAAAGACGAAAACTGCATCCTTCCTACAGATTACTGTTTTAACTCTTTGCATTCGTATGTCCAGTCTGACTAGACATCATCTTTCTTTGCAAAATTTGTTTATGGCATCAGTAATAAAGGAAAATAAAGTTTGCCTTATTTAATTAGAGCATTTTTGGAAATGTGTACTTCAAGGAAACTTCTTTTAAAAAGGTGGTGGCAACCGAATAAAATTTGTGTAAGTGACACCCGAGTCGAAAGAGTTAAAATGCAGGAAAGAAAGCAGAGCTGCTTTGAATGCGTCGTCGAGTCAGCTGTAGAAGCCTGTGAGAAATATTTTTGTTATATTTACGTCTTCGGAATGAACAATGAGTCAAAAATTGACTATCATCAATTCATGTCAGTGTAAGAACCATAAATAAATTTAAATCTGACTTATTTCTTTGACGGCAACTGGTTTTTAATGAAAGAAAATTTTAAACTTTGTTCCGGTCCCCCTGTCATTATTAAAACTCATTAGCCGATATGCGAGGTAGCAAATAACTTAGCTCGATGAGACGAATCGAATGAGCTATAAAAATAGAAATTCGCCGCCACAGACTATAGTAGCTTTACTTGCAAGAGAGAGTTTTAATACAGAATCACAATCGGAAAGGCCCAAGTATGTTTAGAACTAATACAGTGGACAGCACCTTTTGATTTAGAAATAGACTTCTATGCGTGGTTCACACTTTTTTCCCCGGCATGTACAATCGAATTTTTTTTTTTTTTTATTATTAAGTTACAAAATAAGTATATATTTGAATATGAATATATGTACGCTGCCAGATTAGCCTCCATTTTTATTTCGAGTTTCAGATTGATAACAGAAAATTTTAAAGAAGGATCTTTACGCTATAAGTAATTATAAAATTGATGTCATGATAAAGCAAAAAATTCTACTTTTAATTTATGGCACGAATTTGAATGTTCTGAATTAAAATGGAGGCCAAACTAGCAACCCTGGTATGTACAGTCGTAGAAAAGAAAGAAAACACCCCCTACTAACTCTGCAACTAATTATATAATAGAAAAAAATTACAGGTACCAAACGATCGGAAATAAAATCTACTTTTAAATTATGTATATAAAATTTGCTTAGGGGGGCATCTACAAATGAAAACCAGACCAAACTTTGTTTTTTTTTTCAAAGGCAACACCCAATTCTGACAATATGTTTTAAATCTTCGGTTTAAACTATGCCTAGAAATGAAATTTCAAGTCATTTGGATGGTAAGTTTTTGAATTATAAACATTCAAAATTTAGAACTTCTAATGTTTAATTACATTTTCATATTTTTATTAATATCTCCTAAAATTATAATTCTAATGTGGTAATTTGTTTTGTTTAATCTATATAAATAAAAATGTAAATGTTCGTTTGTTCAAAGTCGCTAATCTCCGAAAGTTCTTCACCGATTGCTTTGAAATTTAGGGGTTGGGTTGCATTCGAATACGGAAGTGTTGTTATATACTTATTATGAACCTCTCTCCCCCCCACCCCGACCAGGGGCGCCTTTTAATTTTTTTTCCAAAACCCATCATGTGATATATCATTAGAAAGGCCTTGGACTACTGTTTCATATTATGACCCTCTCATCTCGCTCCCCTTACTTTTCCCACGTGGGGGCACATTTCTATATAAATAAAAATATAAATGTTCGTTTGTACGAAATCTTAAACTTCCGAAAGTTCTTCACCGATTGCGTTGCATTCGAATACGCGCGTGTTTTTATATACCTATCACGAACCTTGTTCCTCCCTCCTCCAATTTTCTAGCCACCACCAGCGGGGCGCTTTTTAAATTTTTTCAGACACACGTCATGTGACATATCATTAGAAAGCCCTTTGACTATTCTTTCATATTATGCACCTACCACCCCCCTCATCCCACTTTCCCCCCGTGTGTGACCATTTCTATATAAAAAAATATAAATGTTCGTTTGTACGAAATCTTAAACCTCCGAAAGTTCTTCACCGATTTCTTTGAAATTCACCGTTTGCGTTGCATTTGAATGCGCGCGTGTTTTTATATTACTATTATGAACCTCGCATCCCCCTCATCCAATTTCATCTCCTGGGGCACTTTTTTAATATTTTTCGACACCCATTATGTGGTATATCATTAGAAAGCCCTTTGACCACTCTTTCATATTATGCATCTCCCCTCACTATGCTGTCCGGAGGGACACATTACTGAAATATTTCGTCATTATTTTTTATGATATTTGTTTTTTCTTAGTTCGTGTTTTTTCTTTTTAGCTCACAAGCTATTAAAGCCTGAGGGCTAATGTGCCCGCAGGTTCTGTATGCAACTATGTATGTAACGCGATAACTCTTGATAGAAACATCAGATTTGCTTCAAATTTTGTAAATAGTTTCATTCTGCTAAGGCGCTTCCCTGATTAGTTTTAGGAGTTCATCGGTTAAGTATAAAAGGGGAACAGGGGGCTAATCCTCCCTTAATTTAGATAAATGGGTTTTTCATGCAGAATTTTCTGATTTGCTTCAAATTTTGTAAATGCGTTCATTCTGATAAGGCGTTTCCCTGATTTGTTTTGAGAGTTCATTGATTAAGTATAAAGGAGCGAACGGGGGCTAATTCCCCCTTAATTTAGATAAATGGGTTTTTCATGCAGAATTATCTGATTTGCTTCAAATTTTGAAAATAGGTTTATTCTGATAAAGTGCTTCCCTGATTAGTTTTGGTGTTTTATTGGTTGTGCAAAGGGGAACGGGGGGAGCTAATCCCCCCCTCTTAATTTAGATAACTTGGTTTTTCATGTAGAATTATTCGATTTGCTTCAAATTTTGTGAATAGGTTCTATCTGATAAGGCGCTTCCCTGATTTGTTTTAGGAGTTCATTGATTAAGTATAAAGGGGCGAATGGGGGCTAATCCCTTCTTAATTTAGATAAATGGGGTTTTCATGCGGAATTATCCGATTTGCTTCAAATTTGGTATACCGATTTATTCTGATAAGGCGTTTCCCTGATTAGATATGGAGGTTCATTGGTTAAGTATAAAGGGGGGAAACGGGGGTAATCCCCCTTAATTTATTTTTCAATGGGCATTATTCTTTGAAATAAGAGTATAATATACAATTTGTGTGAATAGCCTGTGAGCTCAATGCCATAAGTTTAACTCGGCACATATCTTTTTAATTCACTCGATCTGCCAGGATGCCACCGCACGTACTTCAACTGACAATCGGGCTGCCAATTATGATGTTGCGAAATATTCACAAGCCAAATCTCTGCAACGTCACGCGGCTTGCAGTAAAAAAATAATGAACAACTTCGTAGAAGCAGCAATTTTGACAGGACCTTTCAAAGGTGAAGATGTCCTCATTCTTCGCATTCCTTTGATTCCAATATATGCGCCATTTCAATTTAAGAGATTGTAAATAACTTATGTGATTGGTGTTTGTAATCTCCATCAGCAAAGCTTAGGGCCAAGCTTGAAAATTCTGCGGTTCAGATCTAGACATGAATTGCTTCTCACACGGTCAATTATATGTTTCGTGTTCTAGAATCGGCAAATCAGACAATCTCCATATCTGCACAGACAATGTAACAAGAAAAAATATTGTATACCCACAAGTATTGTGAAATTAAACATGCACTTTCTCTTTTCTTTCTTTTCCATTTAGCCAGACTGAGCCACAGCAACGCGTGGCCGGGTACAGCTAGTTATAACACTAAAAAACCCAAACGTAAATACATTGAATTCGTAATTTTAAGAATTTTATAATATGAATTATGAAATTAATATTCGAAGAAAATATGAATTGCAATCTACAATTTTTTTCATAGATTTACTTTTATTATGTCCTGCTTTATGCAAATTAGCAATTTCAAATTTTTCTTCCTAGTAGTTTTCAAATTATAAGCAAAAAACGTCAAAATGACGGTTTAACCCTTTATGTACTGAATTATGAATTCATAAAAATTTTATCTTCTAAAGCATCTTTCGTGAATTGTTGAAACTACATTAGAAGATTTACATAATCATTTAATACATTTTAGAAGGATTTTAGAAGGATTGAAGGATTTAGAGGATTAATTAAATTTGAATTTATAGGGATTTTGTGCAATGTTTATAACCCCACTCAAATATTTTATTTTAAATATATTTCTTAGTATTTTGTAGAATTGGGAAATGTACAAATATAATGTTCTTAAAATAGAAATATAGAAATATTTCCGAATTGAAAAATTCCCCCGCAATCTCTCGCAAGAAACCCAAATCTTAGCTGATATATTTAAGGATTATAATTACACCAAAAAAACTAAAGACTCTGAACCCTCAACCAGTAATGAAACAATAAACTCTGATACTAATGATAGCACTACCGCAAACACCCATACCTCCCCTACTATAGAAAATTCTAAAATTCCTACAAATTACACCAACGATATAAAAGATATTCTTAATACCTTCAATGAAGTTAAGCAAATCTTTCAAATCACTAAATTCTTAAAATGTATAAAGAACATCTTAACTCAATCTAAGAAACTCGATAATCCGATGCAAAAGCTGATGGTTATATTAGCTGAATTTGATAAACTTGGAAGTCAACTCAACATTACTGAAGATTAAGCTCTTCAATTGTTAAACTTTTTTCTTTCTTTTTGTTTGTGCTGTTTGTTTAAAAAAATATTTAAAAAAAATCTTAAATTGCTTTTTTAATGCTTTTCACATGTTTTCTTCTTATATTTTACCTTTCTTTTTGTATTCACCTTCAAACTACTAGACTGGGTGGACGCCGTCCTCTTGCTGTCGTTTGTTCCCCTCGGCTTCTGCGTTTCTCTGTATATATAGTCAGAACTCTCCTCACTGTAGCTTTTTCTATTTTGTAATTATTTTTTTTTCCTTGCAGTATATTAAACTCTCTTGTAGATACGTAAATATTTAAGTTTTTTATCATTTTTCTATATTGTTTGCATTGTGTTTAACTTTTTTCTAATGATATACTTATGTATGGTCTCTGAATTGAGTCTTTTTTTTTTATTGGGCCTTCCTTTGGTAGCTTTTTCGCCTGTCTTGGACTTTTATTTGGATCATATGGAACTTTTTTTTTTTTTACTAGTTACACTAACAATTTTTTCTTTTAAAAATTGGCTATCTTCTTAGCTTTTACTTTCTTTTTATGTGGCTATAGCCGCGTTTAAACGCTCTTTTTTCCAAGACTCCCATTGCATTGTAACACGAAATATATTTGGCCTGGATGTAAAGTTGCCATGCAACTAGGGAATCCAAACACCTGCTAACATTGTTCCATTGTTCTATGATATTATAAAATAATAATAACTATTGAAACTTACTGGTAAAAATTCAGAATTCCTAAATAAAAATTCAGCCAGATGCGGAATGCCATAGTGTTGCCGCATCTGGCTGTTTTTTTATTGGGGAATTTTAAATTCTCACGAGTAAGTTTAAATATTTATTATAGTTTTATAAGATAATATATATTACACAAATAAAATAAAATAAAATTGCTATTCAAAATTTTCCGGTGTGAGTTCCAACACTAGTGAGAAGTCGGTCGATTAGTGATGACGTCACAACTCGTGTCCTCTGGCCTTGAGTATTTCGATGGCATCCACACAGCCCCTAAAATATGGTAACTTTAAAATAATTATTTTCTCGAAAACTTATCGTACGAGTGTGAAACAAAAAAAATTATGTCCTTTTCATGACCACAATTTGAATATATATATATTTTTTTCTGGGTAAAATGGGAAAGAACTCTTTTTTTTTTGTATTTATTTATTTTTTTTTTTATTTATTATTATTATTATTTTATTTATTTTTGTTTCCTTTAAAGCAATCAGTAAGGACTTCATTAGTAAAAAAAATGTTTAAAAAGATATTTTTTTTAATTTAAATTATCCAATTCATCTTGACTAACAAAACAGTCTGTCCGGATAACTGTAGGCGTAGTTTTAAATTTAGGTTTTAAACTAATAATATTTAAAATTACATTTTCAACTGGTTTTATGTAATCATAAAACATAGTATTTTAACTAGTTAGGCCCGAAACACTAAAATATTTATTTATTATTATTATATTTTAAGATTAAATTTTCTACATTGAAATTGTAACTTCTGTTACTGTAAATTTTCTTATCAAGGAAATGACTTCCATTGCCCCGTACAGATGTTACTACTGCGCTTACTTGTAGGTAAAAATATTAGAAAAGATATGCTATAGCCATTTTGAATTTGTTCTGCACACATATGGTCAAAAGGCTGAAACATCTGAATTCCAGATTACAGGGCTCCCAAATGGTCCGCCAACTGAATACCAATATTTTTTTAGAAAATTTTTCTTTTTAGGTTTTTCTTACGAACAGCCCCGAAATCACCTTTGAAAGTTAATTCTGGCTCAACCCTACCATAAAATTTTCTGTTAAAATTTATTGGTATTCAGTTGGCGGACCATTTGGGAGCCCTGAGATTAGTGTGTTTTTTGTTTGTAACCTATGTTATATAAATTTTAAATTTAAATATTGTCATTTTAATTAAAGTTTTATTTTTATTATATGAAATTAAGTTAATTTAATTTAAATGAATATAAGATTTTATTTTTATAAAACTACAGAAAATACAATTTTTTTCTTTGTTAAATGTAACATCTGCTACCTGTAACTTCTTTCATAAAAAGTGGGGAAGGATTGTACTTTGTGCCAATATATTAAGAAAAAGAAGAAACAACGTATAAAGGCACAAATAAAATGTGTTTAAAGGCATACAGCTGTTTCAAAACCTCTAAGGTTTCCTCATCAGTGCTTAAAATAAAAGTTAAAACTAAGACATTGTGTAAAAAGAGGGGGGGGGGAGGGGGGGGAGAGTCAGAAAAGCGTACCTTTCAGCTCTACTGCCAACGGTGAAATGCGACCTACGGCTGACAAACAGTTACGGAGTTGATCTCACGCGGATATTCAGGGAGACCAATCAAAATACCCAATTGCTCTGGAAGAGTCCAAACTTAGAAGGAGAAAAAGGGGGAGGGAATTATAGAAAATTAAACCATACCTTTGAAAAATTGGGCGTACTAGATAAATCATTAACTAAACTGTTTGAATTTTTCCCTATGTGGTAAGCCTCCCAGAAGTCCAGATCATAGATTGAAGTACATTTCTGTATTATGGAGGCTTCGGAAAATTTAAAATTATGGTTGTTGGACCAGCAGTGGTTGGCAATAGCGGAACGTTTGATATCACAATTTTTAACGCAAGTTCTATGCTCCCCCAAACGGATCTTAAAGGCACGCTTCGTTTGACCAATGTACATTTTGTTGCATTCGCAAGATATCCTGTAAATACCCCAATTTGAAAAACTGTCAATTGGATGTTTCAGATTTGTGAATTGAATATTATTAAAAGGAGTATAAACTACTTTAAAGTCAAATTTTGACAAGATTTTAGAAATTTGATGGCTTATTTTCGGAAAATATGGGAGTATAATTAAATTTTCACTACCGACAGTATTAGCCCTGGATTTTGTACGTTTACTTAGTTTTACTTAGTTTTCTCCCCCCTGCTCTCTAATAATATCTACACTTGCAGGAACTCTTATGAGTTTGTTAATAAGCTTCGTAGCTTCAGTGGTACTCAAAACAATAGTATGGTTTCATTCGACGTTAAATCACTATTTACTAACGTACCGGTTCAAGGTGCTTTAAATTGTCTTAAATTTCGCCTACAAGAATTTCATTATTCATATTACGAAATTGATGAGCTTATACATCTTACTAGCATTTGTTTATCGCAAAACACATTCATTTTTAATGGTAATTTTTATTGCATGACTGAGGGTTTGTCCATGGGCTCCCCCCTCAGCCCCATCCTCAGTGATATTTACATGCACTATTACGAATCAAACCTTTTCAAGATATTATCCTTTCCATTTTACATCCGCTATGTCGATGACTGCTTTGCATTATTGAACTCTGATGATCTTAATCTTACTAATATTCTCGATATTATGAATTCTATAGATGAACATATTCAGTTCACTTTCGAACTCGAAAATAACAGTCGTTTGCCCTTTCTTGATGTTATGGTTTTCCGCGAAAATAATTTGTTTCACACTACTGTTTACCGTAAACCATTCGCAGTATCCTTACCCCCACATCGCCTTTCATCCCATCCGCCTAATCAAAAGTTGGCTGCCTTTAACAGTTATGTTTACAGGGCTTTAAATATTTGTTCTTCCGACAGTTTACTAAAAACAGAATTAGACTATGTTAAATCTATTGCCATTGATCGAGGTTATACAGCTGAAATCGTCGATTCCATTCATAACAAACTAAGTAAACGTACAAAATCCAGGGCTAATACTGTCGGTAGTGAAAATTTAATTATACTCCCATATTTTCCGAAAATAAGCCATCAAATTTCTAAAATCTTGTCAAAATTTGACTTTAAAGTAGTTTATACTCCTTTTAATAATATTCAATTCACAAATCTGAAACATCCAATTGACAGTTTTTCAAATTGGGGTATTTACAGGATATCTTGCGAATGCAACAAAATGTACATTGGTCAAACGAAGCGTGCCTTTAAGATCCGTTTGGGGAGCATAGAACTTGCGTTAAAAATTGTGATATCAAACGTTCCGCTATTGCCAACCACTGCTGGTCCAACAACCATAATTTTAAATTTTCCGAAGCCTCCATAATACAGAAATGTACTTCAATCTATGATCTGGACTTCTGGGAGGCTTACCACATATGGAAAAATTCAAACAGTTTAGTTAATGATTTATCTAGTACGTCCAATTTTTCAAAGGTATGGTTTAATTTTCTATAATTCCCTCCCCCTTTTTCTCCTTCTAAGTTTGGACTCTTCCAGAGCAATTGGGTATTTTGATTGGTCTCCCTGAATATCCGCGTGAGATCAACTCCGTAACTGTTTGTCAGCCGTAGGTCGCATTTCACCGTTGGCAGTAGAGCTGAAAGGTACGCTTTTCTGACTCTCCCCCCCCTCTTTTTACACAATGTCTTAGTTTTAACTTTTATTTTAAGCACTGATGAGGAAACCTTAGAGGTTTTGAAACAGCTGTATGCTTTTAAACACATTTTATTTGTGCCTTTATACGTTGTTTCTTCTTTTTCTTAACTGTAACTTCTTTTACTACATATTTGTAACAGATGTAGCTAAATTAACAAAAATGTAGCTTAAAAATCATATGCGTAATAAAAATGCCTCAAATGCCGTTGTTGCCGAGATGCCGTTGTTGTTATATTAATATAAATATACTTCTACTGTCTAATTTGTGTTGCTCAATGTAACTTCTGTTACAAAAATGTAACCTCTGTTACTACATATATAATTTCTGTTACTCGCACTTTTTCTACATTTTTTTCTTGTTGTATATGAGTAGCTCTTAAAAAATTTTCCCAAAACATCAAAAGGCATCTCTTCTTTCAATATACTAAAACTATTTGACCATTTAAAAATATATTTAGTACAGGGATTTGAAAATTTTGGCTGTAATGCTGAATACAAGTATCAGGGGTTACTTATTGTTATATAAATTAATCCACATTACTGTTTTCATTTGAATATAAAATTACATATTTAAGTCTAATACACTAATGATGATATAATAGACTAGAAATAATATTTTGATAGGAATATAAATGTTGTAAATTGAGTGGATGTTGCCCAGTGCAATATTCATCTTCAACCCTTTCAGGGGCAAGGTACATTCAAGGTACTGCATTCTTAAAATGCAGAAATGAATGACGACACCAGAATTTACAAACAAATTTATTTCAAAATAAGCAAATGCTTTTGTTCACGTACTTAATAAAAAGAAAATTTTCATTCCAATAATCTGGTGCATATGCTATAGCCATTTTATAATTTACATATTAATTAGATAAAATAAGTAATTGTCGACAAACAAAAATACTGTTAATACAAGGAGAAAAAAACTGAAGCAACGAATAAAACATATATATACATTTAGGACGAATATTAAAATAATACGATTTCAAATAAAGTACGCAAAAACTTTTCATTCAAACGCAAACGCTTTATGCAAACGCAAACGCTTTATGCAAACGCAAACGCTTTATTAAAATTAAGTTAGGGGTTAAGGCATTTTCAGGTGACTGTATTTTTATCCTAACTATGAATTTAGCTATGCTGGAACTGATTTTATATAGGTTGTATACATATAAACACAGAAAAAAATACATTCGGTAAAAACTGAATACTTAAAAAAAATAACAAAAATTACTGGGAAAAGGACATAATTATTTTTTTCGACCCACGAATTTCATAAAAATTTGGATTTAGATTAATTGAAGGGTGTAGAATCTATTTATTGAGTCAAACTTGGGTGTTGCTATTGAAAAAAAAAAAAAAAACCAAAGTGTTGGTTCGTTTTGATATATAGGTGGCTCTCTTAGCAAATTTTATATACATCATTTAAAAGTAGGCTTTATTTCCAATCTTTTGGTACCAGTGACTTTCTTCTACAATAATTTGTTGCAAAGCAAGTAGGGGATGTTTACTTTTTTTCCCACGACTGTACATTTAATTTTCTTCATAATAAATACAACGTATTATAGAAACACAGAAATATAAATTGGAGTTTTTTTTCTTTAATGAGCCAATGTAAAATGATATTAAATCAATATTTATATATACACATATTAGCAAAGCTAGAAAATATATCTTATAAATATTTTATTTCTATAATATTGTTTAGTTTCAGTATACGTAGACTATGTATACTGAAAATGACTGCAGGGTTCGTACGGGTCTTTAAATTTCCAGACTAAGAAATTCTTCGCTACCAGTGTTTTCTTACGGAAAATTTCTCCTTAAATAAGGCGAAATTTCGTCCGTTTAAACTAGATTTATTTTTGCATTAAAAAAATTTGATATTTGGCCTTGAAAATAACGGTACCCATACGAACCCTGCATTGGCCAGAAATAGCTATATTGACCTGGTGTAAAGGCTAAAAGCTCGGTCCCGGTCAGATCCGAGAAAGAAATACTCCCTCCATCCCAAATTAGTTGCGACATTAGGTCAAAAATTTTGTCCCAAATTAGTTGCTACATTTCAAGTGGGTGAATTATGAATAACTTCCGATGCAGTTTAGTAGATCGACACCATTTTGTAAGGACTCTGCCACCAGTATATCATAAAGATCACTTTGTTTCTAAAGAATTGACGATTTATTAGCTAGAAGATAGGTTTATGCGATTACTGGTGGAAGAATCCTTACAAAATGGGGCGTGACTTAAGTGCGTGCAAATGCAAATCCTGGATTTTTTAAAACTAATTTGGTACTTATTTAAGGAGAGATGTGAGGGAATGCTTGGTAAGTAAATGTTGTTAACTGATAGCATAGTACCCTAAAATCTTTGAAAAATGTTCAAACAAAATCATAAAATCATCATTACAAATAATCAGTACAAAAGTAATCAAATGTAGCGACTAATTTGGGACAGAGGGAGTATTAAAATTACGCTCAACCCGACTAAATTTCTACAAACATTTTTGATATTTGTTAGACAGTTTTATCCTACAGTGAAAATTCTTTTAAAAAATATTAGATACTAAACATTTTGAAATACAGAATTTTTCAGTTTATATATCCGCAAGCGATGGTATACGGAGTAACATTTAAATGATTACATAAGACAATTATATTCAAATGAAGACTCATTAAAATTAAACAATTCAGAATGGAAGAAAAAGATGAATAAAAAAAGCCATAATTATGAATCCCTATAAAAGAAAACTAGTATGTTGTGGCCATCACAAAACTTTCTTCTATATAAATCACGTCAATTAAATCATTTAAACAATACAAGAAATTACATCAATTTAGCATCGATTCATATCAAAGTATATCTGAATTTGAAGTTTGATGAAAATTCGTGCATTAGTTCTTGATATAGAGCTATAGCGGAAATTCTGAAAAATGTAGCATAGCAGCGCCGCCTGTTGAGTGATTTGCACCAAAATATAAGCAGCAGTAATTCATATGAAGGTATTCCTGAATCTGAAGTTTGTTGAAAATCCAAGCATTAGTTCTTGAGACAGAGATATTGCGGAAATCGAAAAAAATGCAGCATAGCAGCACCACCTGTTGAGCGATTTACACCACAGTGTATAAAACGTCAATTCCTGTCAAGGACTAACTGAATCTGAAGTTTTATGAATATGTGTGCATTAGTTCTGGAGATTGAGCTATTGTGGAAATCGCGAAAAATGCTGCACAGGAGCTCCACCTGTTGAGCGATTTACACCATAAACTAATCAGCAGCAATTTATATCAGGGAATAACTGAATATAAATTTTTATTAAATTCCGTTCATTAGTTCTTGAGATAGAGCGCCCACAAAATTGGCGTCACACACAGACAGACAAACTTACAGGCTCACAGACAGACATCTTGTAAAAACATGTTTTTCAGGTTCTCTGACCCCTAAAACGTATAAATCCGTCGAAAACCGGAATTCGAAAAATTTCATGAATCCAATACTTCTTTTAAAATAAAGAAAGTGAAAAAAAAAATTGATTCTTAAAAATATTTTTCTTTAATTTATTAAGCAAAATAAAAGCATAATCTTGACCGGTTAATCTTGCCATTACGTATGTCATGCAAGCATTTTCAAAATTGGATCGAGTTATGTTGCAATTTAGCTGATTTTTTTATTCAAAATATTTGGCAAAATTTCCGAATAGTTACTTTCACTTCATTATTTACGGAATACTTGTCATTAAATAAAGGAAAAATTACTAATCCAAATTTCTGGTAGATAAATGAAAAATTCACAACATTGGTAGAAATAGGAGGGTATTAACTAATTCCGAAGGAGCCTCGAAACATTCTTGCATCCGACCTCGCTTTCACTAAGGACGGCTCTGTACGTAGTTAACCAATGACTGCATATAAAGGCGATTTCATTTATAAATATTAGATTAAGGAGCTACTTCAATTACGCGAAAATATCTGCTCGCTGATGCTAATCCCATAATAGGAGCGTTTTTTAAAATATCTAGTTTGCATAATGCAGAAAAAAAAATAGATTTATTGAAATTAAAACGAGATGTTTTAAAAGAACTCTCCCATAGGATTAATATTAGCGAAAGTAATTTTTCACGTGAGTGAAGTAGGTCTTTAAGTAGAACTCTGGAATAATTAATGTAAAGCTATTATTTTGTAAATGAATATATATAAACAATATTTAGTTTGGCCTCCATTTTCATTTCGAAATTTCAAATTCATACCGGAAATTTTGAAAGAAGAATTTTTACTATATGTATACGAGAAAATATTTTTACGTATTAAGTAAGTTTTATAATTTTGTACTACGTGCTATATAATTAAAATAATAAAACTTTGTAAAAAATCACCATAAAATAAAAGCAATACATAGGACGCGTTTCGAGATAAAAATATAACAGCTCGTCATCAGCTACAGTAAACACGTCACGTGTTTACTGTAGAAGTGTTTACTGAAGACGTGTTTACTGTAGCTGATGACGAGCTGTTATATTTTTAGCTCGAAACGCGTCCTATGTATTGCTTTTATTTTATGGTGATTTTTTACAAAGTTTTATTATTTTAATTGCTTCATATCGCCAGTTTTCGGTGCTGTTTCGCTACATGCTATATAGTATTTGACTTAAAATTAATCTTATAAAACATTCCTAGGAGGTTAGAAATAGATGGCATACCAAATACACAGCACGGGAAGTTTTGCTTTGGGAATTTGCTCAAGTATTTAACCCTTACCGGCGCGGTGTCCTTAAAAAAAAGACACCTAATTTTAATTCCAAAACTGACAATGACAAAGGCACCAAGAATATTTAACTAAAATTTTCCTATTATAATTTACATTACATTAAGTAAGTTCATATTATCGAATATATTCGTTTATAAATTCCGGTGTGAGTCCATTATTTCGTCAGTTTATAACCAGAATTACTCCCCGCCGGTAAGGGTTAAAGTTACAGACGTAAATGATTTATTTCTATTTTGACAAATCCTACTAAAACGTAGTTAATGTTTTTTTGTATCATTTGTAGGGCACTAAATCCCTTTGACTGCAAAAACAAAATAAGTTGAAACAGGCTTTATTAAAGTTTTTACGTTTTTAATTCTTAAAAAATGAATAACTGATAACCGACGTATACATTTGTGGGAAAGCACTTAGCTTTTCCCTACACAAAGCTACGGGCCACTGCTTTTGTATCTTTAAAGTTTACTGATCACAGCGCCTTCTCCTGGGATAGTGTGGCCGAGCACGCAGCGAATGCGTCAGAGATAGGAAGTTTGAAACTGCAGATGTACAGTCGTAGAAAAAAAAAAGTAAACACCCCCTACTAACTCCTCAACAAATTATCTTAGAAGAAAGTTACTGGTACCGAACGATTGGAAATAAAGCGTACTTTTAAATGATGTATATAAAATTTGCTTAGGGGGCCATCTACATATTAAAACGAATCCAAACTTAATTTTTTTTCAAAGACAATACCCAATTTTAACGAGATATTTCAAATCTTCGGTTCAAACTATGCCTAGACACCGAATTTCAAGTCATTTGAATGATAAGTTTTTGAATTATAAACATTCAAAATTGAGTGCTTCTAATGGTAACCCATACAACCAAAGACTGCCTCCGGACGTCCTATATGGTCCTATATAGAGCCGGGCGGTCCAATACCCGTCAGATCCTGTACAGAGCATAATTTGGACGTTCGCAGGACGCCAGAATCCGGACGAACCATCCACGATCGTCCGGTGTTGTCCGGAGAGCATCCGTGTCACCTGTACGCATGCGCAAGAAATTCTGACTTTGCTCTGTCCGTTTGTTGTTGAAACGAAATATTTTATAAACAACTGTGTTCTATTACTTATTTCTTTTAATAATGATTGAATTTATCCTAAAGGTAAGTAAACTTTCGAATCTTAACTTTTTAGAGTGAACTTTTGAATTTTGCACTAAAATATAAGGCTTTTGTCGTAATCTATACCATGAGACAGGCAAATTTTCATAGAAAACATATAAACAGTTATAAGCATTTTTCATATAAATACTCGAAATAATAATGTTGTATGATCGTAAAACAAACCTTTGTCATTATATTTTTACTGAAATAGTATTATTTTTAAAGATAGATCATTTCGTGAGTCACCAAAACATTGTTTATGACCCATTGTTTGGGTGTTGTGTTAGATATAAAAATACATTAAACATTCATTTTGTTGATGACGAACAAGCAAAAATATTCATAAAGCTTTAAATTCAACTTTTAAATCTATTTAACTATTAAATTTATTTATCTTTACAAAATCTAATAAAAAAACTCGTAAAGTATATTTTTATTCCAAGAATAACCTGCTTATAAAATCAATTTTGTATAAGATAAGAATTTTTAAATTTTCTAACTAAGCCTACATGTGGCCCAATAGCAAAGATCCAGTTACACTTTAGCAGCTTCAATTTGCCTTCATTTATACATATATACTGCATTAAAAAAGTATATATATACTAGCTGGTTTTTAGCTTGCTTTTTTTTTTGGTTGGGGGGAGGGGGTTCAGTGAGACACACAGAATCCCTGAAAAAAAGATAAAGTACACTGTTTTAATTCTTCATTTTAAAAATGTGTTTTTATGTTACATTTCTGTATTGTTTATTGTTTTGATGTGTTTAAAATCTGTCTTGCATTTTCAGAGAAAAGATTTTTCGAATAGCTTATTTCATCTGTCTGTTTTTCATTATGAATAACATTTTAGTCCTTGTTTGTGTTCCCTCTAAGTCATTATTTAAAGACGCAGCACCTGTCTTTTTAAAATCGGCAAAATACACCCTGCCTTCTTTTTTTAATATAGTGAAATGTACCCCTATTTTTGCAAAAATATCTCATAAAACTCTTCGACGAATTGCAGTATTTCAGAATCCGTGTGCCCTAGAGCTTGCAAAAATTATAGAACTTCCTTATTTCTTTAGGAAAACAGGTTATTCAATCATTGTAATCCAATTGTGTTTTTTAAATTTTTAATCCATAAAATCATTTAAAGTTAATGTTTCTTTGTTTACCATACATAAAAATCACTTTTTAACAATCACTGCTAAACATGTTAATGCAATTTCTCTTGAAAAAATAGTTCAAAATATAAGAAACACTCTATATCTCAAGTTGAAACATCATGTAGGTGCAAATATTTGCCCCTGTTTAGTAATAAATGTTTTTGAATCATGTAATCACATTGTTTTATTTATTTTATTTAAAGTATTCTTCCTTGTATTTATTTTCCGTCTACAGTAAACACTAGGCCTGGTAGCAAAATTTTTTTCAAATTTTTGCTCCATCCCATATATTTTGTTAGTTCTGCAAGCCTGGTAGCAGAAACAGTGCAGCACGGCAGCGGGCACTGTAGATTATATTAAACCTTGCAGATTAATCCACCAAGTTAAAAAGAAATGCTGGGGTTAAAATATAGCTGAAATTTGCTTTAAGTCGCTAGATTTATAGTATTTATTGTATCCTTATATTATATTTTCTTTATAAATGGAAATTTTGCTTACTTTAAGTGTTTTTGTCATTTCTTATGATAGTAGTCTTATTGAATCGCAGATAAATTTTAGTTTGCTGCAGACTGATGCAGAAAATTGTGCTTCTGGGTCTGCAAGTGTACATGATCTTAAAACTAAAAGTAAATAATACCATTTTTCAGACATAACATTTTTATTTTGTAATTTTTATTGGTACTTATGTAATAATTTTAACTGGATGTCTAAACTTATTATTAATTTCAGTACTTCTCCGTTATCCCATCAATCACTTTTCTTAAAAAAATAATTATTGCCAAAAAATTTCAACAACTAATAAATAAAAAATAAGAATGTTACCATTGAAATTGAGAAAAAAAAAAAAATCAGAAAAGCTCTGTTTACTAATTTGCTAACTATCAATTTTAAACGATATATTTTATAATAAACTATTATTGAAAACCGAAATAAAAATCTTGGATATTTAATACACTATTTTTCTTAACTATCCCCTCTCGTCTGGTGAATGTTTAAGTGATATCAATTGAAACAAATCTATTATATGAAGCTATGCATCATCCCAATAGCAGAAAATTCTCCAAGTGTCTGCGACAGATCTTTCAGCGACTGAAAATAATCTGCAGGTAAAATGTTACAAATGAACCCTTAATAAATTAATCATTTACTTTTAATGCCTTTAAGCATTTTACTCATTTTTATTAATAATAATCTTAAGTTTTAGTAATAAATAATAAAGAACTAAGCATAGTATAAAGTTGGAAAAAGATCCAATGGAAAAAAAAAAATCTGCAAAAGGGAAAAGAATATCTGCGACGCACGTCTCGCCCCGTCTGTAATTTTCTGCTACCGGGATGCATCATAAAATTTGTTCAATAGTTTTTCCTCTTTTAATATCATTTTGTTGCTGTTTAAGAACATAATTGTTATTTTAATCAACAAAATATCTAATAAATCAGTAAAACATCATTAAAAACACATTTGACATCAAGTAAATGTGCCGCTACGATCATGTAATTTTGGCATTCAATTTTATAGTTTGGTGGTAGCTTTTTCGGTACTTCTCCATTATGTTGTCGACTGCTTTCAATAAAAATAACTTTGGCCAAAATAGGATTAAATGCCAAAGATATATGATTGCAGCGTTACATTCACTTGAGGTCAGATGTTATTTTAATCCATAATATTATATATGATGTGTTTGTCATTTTATATGTGATATCTTATATGTGTTTGTCATCAGGGAATTTTTAATTTGATCTTTTTCTGTATTTTTAATGGTGTTTTTATTGGTTTACTAATTATTTCATTAATTAACATAAGAGTAAAGCTTTTAAATGGTGGCACTATGATATTAAATGAGAAAAAGCTTGAAAAATTTGTGATTCATAGTTACCTACAATAGATCCATTTCAACTGACCATTACAAACATTCACCAGCTGATAGAGATAATTAAGAAAATAATGTAAACAAATAAATATCCAAGATTTCTTTTTCTGTTTTAAGATATTGTTAATTTATTCTTTAACGTTATTGATAGCTGAAACTTTAGTGAGTGAGTCTTTTCCAAATTTGTTGTTTTTTTTTGTGCAGGGGGGAGGGGGGGGGGGTCCAATGGCTTCATTCTTCTATTTGTTTACTGTGTATTACAAATTTTAAAATTGGAGTTTGTTACGATAGAATAGTTTTTTTTTTTTAATTTTAATGAAAAGGGTCAAATATCCAAGATTCCTTTTTCTGTTTTCATTAATTTTATTGTTTAAAATTATTAATAGCTGACACTTTAAAGTGGGGCTTTTCCAATGCGCCAATTATTTCAACCCTGATCGTGAAAGGGATTTTTATTGAAAACCATGCGATATTTCTAAGATATTTGTAATTTTATGCCAGAAGTTTAATATGAGTTTTATTTTATTACTTTATTGAATAACAGTTATTTGTTCACTTATTCTAAGTACAGTCAAGGATCTCTAATCCGCACACCCATAATGCGCAATTTTCTATAATTCGCATTGCTTAATGAATGTAAACAATTAAACAAATTTATAAATTCTTGATCCAAAAATGATTTTTTAAAAGAAATATCTGAAAATTTTAAATATAAAAGTGAATACAATAAATGTTTTAATACAGGAATTTGAAAAATGCATTTTTTGAGATAGCATATTAAATTAACTATTATATTTCACATTTTTCTTTTGATGTTACACTGAATATGGAATTAAAATAGTGTCCAGAAAAATTAATTATTATATATTTCATATTTTTCTTTTCATGTTATACTGAATATGGAATTAAAATAGTGTCCGGAAATAAGAAAATGAGATATAATCCATAATACTCTATAATCTGCACAACCTTTGGTCCCAACTTGTGCAGATTAAAGAACTTTGCCTGTATATATTTGTGATTTTATAAAATAGTTTGAAAAAGGTCTGTAATTTTCAAATGTTATATTTTTAAAATGCTCACTGTACTATCAATTTTTTCTTTAATTTTTCAAATGTTTCAATTCACGTGATTTTCATTTTGTGCCAACTATTATGCTTGGCGACAGTGGTGTCTGTATAACGGAAAAGTACCTCCATTTGTTTACTAGGCATTACATACAGTTTGTTAAGATACAATAGTTTTTATTATTATTTTTTTAAATGTAAAGTTGTCAATGGGTAGAGCTTTTTATTTTTTATTTTTTTTTAAACTCGCACAATATTATTATTTTACGACTTTATTTATAAAATTATATACACAGACATGAAAATTAATGGTTCAAATTTTAATGTAATAGGTATCACTAAAGTCAAGAATTTCTTTTAAGCAAACAATAATGTTGATTATTTTCTCACAGCTTGTTAGTTTCTCTCCTGCATAATGCAAAAGATGGGATAATTAATCTGTTAGTCACAATGCTTGTTTGTAACGAGCAAAGTCATATAATTTTATTTTACTTAAACTTGCAGAAGTTTTTCTAAATACTATATTAAGTAATAGACAAATAAATATTCCTATATTTAATATATTCCTGATTAGATTTCCTTACTGTTGCTAGTTTATTTTACAATTTGATTCAAATGAAATTTGAAACCATTTTTTCTATTACATTGTACTTTACTTGACAAAAATTTTAATCTTATAAAGCTTAAAAGCCTTATCTTTCTAAAAACTGATGCATTATCTGTATTATATAAAACTAAATATATTTAAAATCATTAATATGTTTGTTTACATCTTGAATTTATTTAAACATAATAATAAAAAAAAAAACAATTGATTTAAATCACGATTTAAATTATGATTAAAACTAAATTGATTTAAATCAATGAATCCTGCGATGGAATAATGGAGAAGTACCTTAATTTCTTTGAATTTGTTTAGGTCAAATGTAAAGACAATAGAAGCTGCTTAATGCCACATGTGATCATTTATATTAAATTTTATTTTGAATTGATTTGACTTTTGTATCTTCAGTTATTTTATTTATTTTTTGTAGGCCCAAACTGTAGGATCCAAAAAGTCCCAGCATGGATAAAAGAAGGTTAAAAAGATACTGCAAACATCCAGCAGTCAAAGCTCAGTTCTACATAAAATGTTCAAGAAATTAAATTTCAAAATTGGTAAGTTTTTAAGTATTTCTGAATAAGGGTCCAAAACAATAAAAATTCATATCAAGTCTATGCATATTTGTTATATTTGTTGCCCTGTTATATATTCTTTAATTATACTTTTCTGCAGCAAAATTATAATTGATATTTTTTATTGATTTTTTTAATTGATTATAATTGAATTATAATTGATTTTTTTTATTGACATAACTGCAATTTTAATGTAATCAAATGATAATCATAAAAAACATTTAACTATTTTTAGTTCAACTGTATCTATATATTAATTAAATTAAACTTTACAAAGAAAATATAAACAATTTTTTGCAACAAATTTAGTCGAAAACAACTTTTATAAGTAAGTGAAAATCCATCTGTTTTAGAATTTTCATTAATAAATATATTGAGAAAATTAATTTTTATTTATTAACATGTATATTGAGAACCTAAAACTTAAAGTAAAATGTAGTTTTGGTTTGGGTTTAGACTTGGCAGTTATATCAAAATTAAATATATGGGAATTGAAAATTATATATTATATGCATTCAATTGTGGTGTCATTTTGGTTAGAAACCAGATTTGCCGGCTTTTTTTTTTGGGGGGGGGGGGGGGGGGGGGGGTTAACCACTTTAAAAAAGCTGGCTTTTATTGAAAAAAAGCCGGTTTTTATTTTTTAAAGTTGGTTTACAGCTAATTCGTTTTAAATTTGGATCAATTAATTTATAATACATTTATAAATATTTTCTACTGAGTAAATTATAAATTTCTATTAAATTTTCTCAAATAAATAAGTCTTTATAACTGCTAGAAGGCAACTGTGAAGGCATTATGTCTGAAAAAATATATACATAAATATTGAAAAGAATATAAGTTAGACTCCAAAAAAATAAATAAAATTTCTCTAAATAAAATTTTGAAAAGCTTGTTGCTAAGCATATTCATGCATATGCTATTCATAATATTTTTAATAGTGAGAAAATGACGTTTTTATTATGATTATGCATAATTTTAAATGTTTACTAGAAATAAAATAAGACTTTTATATTAATAGCTCTTAAAATTAATTAAGTAATAAAGCATGTAACTAAGTAACCATTCTCCTCTTTAATTTTATAAAGCTGTAAAAATGAAAAAAATCTGGGGGGGGGGGGGTTAAGGGTCAGTCAGTGTAAACCAGATAAAGCAGTTGGTATGGCGCTTTTCAAATTTAGCTGACATATTTGCAATTCTAACTACAAATCACTCGCAAAACCATCTAAGTTTTATTCCAGTATTAATGTTTTCATTGTTGAGAAATTGGGTTACTTATTAAATTCTAAATCAATTAAATGTCATTAAAATTAATTAAAAACACTTTAAAATGTGTAGTGTATAATTACAATGCTTCATTGTATAAAAGCCAATTATGACCAAAAAAAGCCGGTTAAAACCAGTAAAAGCCACCGGCGTGGCTTTTTGTGAAATTTTAGCCGGCTTTTTTGCAACCCTGTTAGAAACCTACTCCAAATAAACAATTGCTATATTGTATTTTCTGTTTTGATATCTCACAGCTAAGTGTTTTAATATTATATGTGGGGGTAACATTTTCTATGATTTATATATAAGAAAAAATGAAACACAGCAAATGTTACTAGATTAATATTAACACAATTATTCTAATTGGTAAACAAATCATATTAGATGTAAATTTCCAACATGTCCTGTCCGGACCAGGATTCGAACCCGGGATCTCCTGGCTGAAGCCGCCAGTGCTCTGCCATCTGAGCTATCCCGGACGATTCTGGTCGAACTTTTTCACCCAGTTAACCTTGAGGAAAAGTTCGACCAGAATCGTCCGGGATAGCTCAGATGGCTGAGCACTGGCGGCTTCAGCCAGGAGATCCCGGGTTCGAATCCTGGTCCGGACATTTTTCGCCCAGTTGGAAATTTACATCTAATATGATTTGTTTACTAATTAGAATAATTGTGTTAATATTAATCTAGTGTAATTTCGTATCCAGCGATTTCTGGAGTTCCATTACCTGAGATTTATTCTGTTGAGCTGAACAAGGTTTCAGACCAGATGCTGTATTCATCAAGGTTAGCTGGGTGAAAAAGCTCGACCAGAATCATCCGGGATAGCTCAGATGGCAGAGCACTGGCGGCTTCAGCCAGGAGATTCCGTGTTCGAATCCTGGTCCGGACATTTTTCGCCCAGTTGGAAATTTACATCTAATACAGCAAATGTTGTTTGAAGTCAGTTTCCAACCAAAATGTTAAATGCTGACATCATACACAAATGCTGATCATCATATATATTTTTTATGTGTTTAGTGGCAAGCTTTTCATTTATTTACTATAAAAAATAATTAAGGAATTCAATGGATCTCAGACATAGAACAACTAGATTGAATGTACTATTTATTATTTCATTAAAACCAAAACTTGACAGAACAAGTTATCAGGTAAGAAGTTTTAGATATAATGGAATCTAATGGTATAAATATTATGAAACTTTTATGATCTTGTGTGTTTTTACTTCAAGCTAAAGGGAAGAGAAAATATACCTAATTCTACCCTACCTAAAAATAGAAGTTTTTATTGCACTTGAAAAGAATGCCTATTTAATTGCTTTCATATTTAAATCTGACATAATAAAATGTTATCATTATTTTCTTTTGATTTATGTTAAAAATTAAATACTAAAAATTTTTGGTTTGTTTAAAGTGAATGTAATATATATAATTGATTATTAACATAACTTATTAATATATTATTAACAGTAAATATTGAGCTAAATGCTTACATACTTTTAAAAAATGTATTTCTCTTGAATTTTAATTTAAAGAAATGTAATTAGTTCAGAAAAAAAATATAACAAATACAAAACATATTTGTTACTTGAGAATGAAGTATTTTCATTCTGAGTTTTCATTATTTCTTCGCCATGGAGTAGGTAATGTTCTTTATCTGTTTTTATAAATCAATGAAAAAAAAAAAAAAAAGGGTACGAGAAAATTGATACTGCAGAAGAATCGATAAAAATTCTGAGAATTTTTTTGTTAAAATTTCATTTAGTGCATACTCAAATTTTTCATTTTAAATGAAAACTTCTTGCACATTCACAATTTCAATTTTGAAACTAAATACATGAAATTTTTAAACAAGCTTACTACATTTTTCAATTCTCTCAAATGAGACATGTCTTAAATTGTGGTTGTCTAAATACACGTATACGCATGAAGTTTGCACATTATTTTAATACGAAATTTTAATTCTTTTAAGTAGGGCATGTATTAAGTTGTAACCGATGTTTTCGATGGTGGCCTTTCCCCTGTTGTATCTCAAAAATCTGATTAAAATAAAAATTTTGATAGTGTTAAAAAACAAAGATTTTACCCTCTTATTTATTTATTTTTTTAGAAATATTAAAATTGCTATTTAACTTTATTTTTACCTATATTAAATTAAAAAAAACTGCAAATTTGATGTATTTATGAATTTAAATGACTTTGGAAAAGTATGAGGAATATCAAAAGAATGAAATTAAATTTATTTAATACATATATAACAATTGGTGTTGAATTCAGAGGGTGGCCCAGGAGGGAATCCTCCTCTTCCCCATATAGAAGGTTTGAGATTTATCCCTTTTAATGAACAAAAGTGCAATTTGACCCCCAGATCGGTAAAATACCCCCCCCCCCCCTGGAGCCACGGAAATCCCTCCCCGAGAGGTATGAATTCAATACCGATAACAATATTTAACAATTTTTTAAACTGTTCTAAGAAAATGAGGAATTTTTTATGCATTCAGCTATTACTGATAAAATTTGCTATTTTCCAAAAATTTCAATTCGGTTTCTTTTTCATCACTAATTTTAATGCAGATTTTGCTTAGGAGTAAAATTCATTTGTTAGAAAAGTATATTAAGTCTAGACCAATAGACCCTTGCAAGGCTTTCGCACTGTAATCTTTACTGTAAATTAAGTACATTTTTCCTAAATTTATATTTGCAATTTTTTTTTTAACCAAACAAATTGTACTAATAGGAGTGTACTATATCAAAAGATTTTCGTATAAAATCCAACTCAACTTTGTGTATTTACCTAAAAAACGGGGTGTTGAAATCAGAAAAAAATGTGTATGATAATATTAATCTAAAAGTATAAAGAAAATTCAGTTTGTTATATTAGATATGGGCAAAGAATCCTATCCAATGATACCCCATTCATTGTATGCTACTTATTAGTTGGAAAAAAGAGAGTTGATAAGAGAAATAATATATAATTTTTCTCTTGAAATGAACTAGTATTTTCTTTGTATTCATTTTTCATGCTTATTTTTAAATATTTTTAGTATAATTTATTTATATTGAAGGATTCCTATATTTGCGAAAAACAACAGGAAAAATAATCATACAAAAAGAAATCTAATAACATATATTTTTCAATAATATAAATATAAGATTTTAAAAATCAAAAAATGAGGGGGGGAGGAGGTTGCAATTGCTCCACCTGTCCTTTCTAAATGATGCTTCTGATTTTTATTAATTTTATTGTACACTGACATTTCTATTAAAAAATAGTGGTAACCTGGACAACAATTGTCCAGGCTACCCCTATTTTTTAATAGAAATCTTTCAGTGTGCGCCGTTGCTCAGTTTAAGATAAAATTAATAGAAATCTGAAGCCTCATTTAGGAAAAACAGGGTGGGGCAATTGCCCTCCCTTCCTATTTATTTTATTTTTTTATGTAAAGCGTCCGCTACTGATCCGAAGAGCATCCTATGAATGCCGCATGCCGGACGAGCAGAGGATGCAAATTCTATTTGTTTTATCTGGTCCTATGAGCGTCCTACTGTCATCCTATGAATGGCTGAAAATGACGTCCGAAGGACGTGATTAGGTGTCTCTTTCTGCTCCCCCCCGGACGTCCGCCGGATAACGATGGGATATTGTAGGACGTCCGACGGACGAGGCAGTATACTGCATAGGACGTCTTTCGTATGTCCGACGGACGTGTTTGTGTTGTATGGGAAATTACATTTTCATATTTTTATTTATATCTCCAGAAATTATGCTCCTAATGTGCTAATTTTTTGTGTAGCAATAATACTAATATACCAAAACATAAATGCGCTGATTTTGCAATTTTTATAATTTTATGATATGAATTATGAAATTAATATTCGAAAAAATTATGAATTGCAATCTACAATTTTTTTGATGGATTTAGATTTTTTAAGTCCTGCTTTATGGAAATCCAAAATTTCACATTTTTCTTCCAAGTAGTTTTCAAATTATGCTTAAAAAACGGCAAAATGATGGATTAAGGGTCCGTCTATAATAGAAGTGACTAGATATTTTGAAATTTCTTCTGCTGTCCTGTAATTTAGCAGGCTTCATTGACTTCTTAAGGTGCCTTGATCAAGATGGGGGCTCTCTCGGTTAACAATCGAGTTCCGAACTTCAATTTGGATTCAGCCCTTAAATACGATCGCTTTAAAATAATTAATATCTCAGAAACTTATGGTACGAATTGCATAAAAATTTGTGTTTAGGCTAATTGAAGGGTGTAGAGTTCATTTAAACTGTCAGAATTTTGTACTGCTATTGAAAAAAACAAAGTTATGGTTCCTTTTAATACGTAGATGACCCCCCTAAGCAAATTATATCTATATCATTTAAAAGTAGACTTTATTTCCAATCGTTTGGTACCAGTAACTTTCTTCTACGATAATTTGTTGAGGAGTTAGTAGGGGATGTTTACATTTTTTCCCACGACTGTACGTTTTGGAGCAGAACAAGTGCGAACTGAAATGAAAGGTGAAACGACGACTCGTTCAAGGAAGATGTTGTTTTTCTCGCCAGAGAGAAAGTTGATAGCTGATTGAGAGAAACTGTTTTGTTTGATGGTGGTAACAGAACGATGGTGCATAAAAATGAATATGACGTGCATATTTCGATTCTTTTTTCTTAAGACGGCTTTATTTTATCCTGTAAATAGTTAATCATTGTAGATATTCCATCAAAATTTTCAATAGATGCTTCAATACATATTTAGTTTATTCTGAAAGTGTCAGCTGTTTTTCTTATGACGAGTCACGACTCGCTTTTCTATATACTTAAAGATTCAATAATAAAATTGTCATTGGAAAAAAGATAGCCTCAACCAATTTCTAATCCGCGTGTCCAAATCTTAAGGCTGTTCTCAACTGCTCTGCTCAACAAGCGCAAAGCGTTTTGACACATTTACAAATTCATTTTTAAACGGAAAGATATAAAATTGGAAAGCCTGACCATGGAAGCGATTTGGAATCGAACTGTGTTTTCCATTTTTTGATCAATCAATTACCTGTTAAGTTATAAGCGATTTTGATCGCGTTACACGGCATGTTTCTCCCCTTACTGACTGGATTTACTTCTTTCGTTCGGAAGTACGGTTCATAATGCCAACTTTGACAGTATTTTCTGAAAGATCTATTGGGTTTACAAGAAAACGGAAAAAGCAATTCGATGATATAGTTTCTGAATAACAACACCTTCTAGTTTCATGTGTTTACGAACATAAATGAATCACAACTTATATCAGAAAGTCGACTCTTTGGATTTGAGAACAGCCTTGACATATATAAAAAAGGGTGTTTTTTATTATATATATATATATATATATATATATCCTTTTATCAGCCTTCAATTATCATCTTGACAATACCGCGCAATTTTTTGACTGCATTTCATAATTCATATTTTTTCCTAAAAATTCCCGTTACAATACATTTATTTGGCGTGAGAAATGAACTTGATTATGAAAAATTAGCTTCTTTCTTATACTTGGTAGAAAGCTCAAAAAAATGAATTTATTAAAAAACTTGCTTTGTTTATTTTTTAAGAAAGGGAACAGGAAAGAAAGAATGAAACATTATTCAAGCTATCTTTGAAAGGATTTCTAAATTGGTGTCTCAACGTATAATCATAAATTAATGAATATTTAACTATAATTGATAAAAACGTAATTAAAAAATATATATATAATTCTTCACTCTTTATTTATAATTTATTTTCTTCTTTTAACTTTTAAAATGTTTCATTGTTACAGTTGCACAGCGCTTTGGCTTATTTTGGCGATCATTTATTGACGCATCACTAAATCCATTGTTTTTTCAACTGCCATACAAATGTACGAGTTAGAGAGACTAAGCGATTTATCACCTGTGGTGTAATAATTGGAAAATGCCATAAAATTAATTAATTAATTAATTAATAATTAAGTTGTAAAAATAATAAAACATTGAAATAGTATTGCAATCGGTAACACCCCTTTGTACATGACTTTTTTAAAAATTCTAGTTCAAGCGTATCTGGATGCTAAAATTCCTTTACAAAATTATATCTTTACATACAAAAACCAGGTTAAGTTAAATAAAAGAGTGTAAAAAATATATTGAACGCATAAAAGTTATTAAAATGTTGTATTTGTGTGTAGCACAGCTTTATTGATTCTTTAAAAATATTAAAACCTTGATTTTAGAAACTACTGATTCAATTAAAGGTAAAGGGAAAAAATTACACATTCTCTCATTAAAATTGCAGCTAAAAGCATAAAAAACCAATGCTGGCATTAAAAATTGCAGCTAAAAGCATATCCCCCCCCCCCACACACACATGCTTGCATTAAAAACTGCAGCAAAGCATAAAAACCGCACATGCTCGCATTTAAAATTGCCGCTAAAAGCATACCGCCCCCCCCCCCCCCCCACACACACACACGCTTTAAAAACTGCAGCTAAAAGCATACCTCCTAAATACCAGGTTAAGTTAAATAAAAGAGTGTAAAAAATATATTGAACACATAAAAGTTATTAAAATGTTGTATTTGTGTGTAGCACAGCTTTATTGATTCTTTAAAAATATTAAAACCTTGATTTTAGAAACTACTGATTCAATTAAAGGTAAAGGGAAAAAATTACACATTCTCTCATTAAAATTGCAGCTAAAAGCATAAAAAACCAATGCTGGCATTAAAAATTGCAGCTAAAAGCATATCCCCCCCCCCACACACACATGCTTGCATTAAAAACTGCAGCAAAGCATAAAAACCGCACATGCTCGCATTTAAAATTGCCGCTAAAAGCATACCCCCCCCCCCCCACACACACACACACACGCTTTAAAAACTGCAGCTAAAAGCATACCTCCTAAAAACCAGGTTAAGTTAAATAAAAGAGTGTAAAAAATATATTGAACACAGAAATGTCATTAAAATGTTGTATTTGTGTGTAGCACAGCTTTACTGATTCTTTAAAAATATTAAAACCTTGATTTTAGAAACTACTGATTCAATTAAAGGTAAAGGGAAAAAATTACACATTCTCTCATTAAAACTGCAGCTAAAAGCATAAAAAACCAATGCTGGCATTAAAAATTGCAGCTAAAAGCCTATTCCCCCCCCCCCCACACACACACATGCTTGCATTAAAAACTGCAGCAAAGCATAAAAACCGCACATGCTCGCATTTAAAATTGCCGCTAAAAGCATACCCCCCCCCCCACACACACACACTCGCTTTAAAAACTGCAGCTAAAAGCATACCCTCCCCAACACACACACACATGCTCGTACTAAAAACCACAGGTAAAAGCATAAACACCTCACATGCTCACATTAAAAAACCACAGCTAAAAGCATAAACACATCACACGCTCACATTAAAAATTACAGCTAAAAGCATAAAACCTGGACACATACTCGCATTAAAAACTGTAGCGAAATGAAGCAAAACAAGAAGATAATTTTGGACCGCCCAGAAGGTGGAATCGGACCACTCTGTCTCTCGACAGCTACGGGTTTGAAGCCCGCACACCGGACCACCGATGCTCATCTGGGCACTAAATAATGCAGGAACAGCATTTATATGCCTGTCGTAAATAACTTATTAAGTATTTATGGTGTGAATTGAATAAATAATTTTTCTGGTATTGCTATATCCAGCTTTTAACTTCACTTTATTCTGAAAGTGACAGCTTATTTTAATGAAAATAAATATATATATTCATCAATCCATATGAAAGCTATGAATGTTTTTAAACATTAAAATAATATTTCAACTCCAAATGAAGCAGAATAAAATATCTTAATAGCTTTAACGCGTTCACGCCGGCGCGGTGGGTCACACTCGACCAAAGCCCTTGAATATGGGCTTTTAATTCAAGGGCTTTGCATTGAACTGACAAGGCTTGTATATTCAAGGGCTTTGATATGGAATGTCTGTTATTAATTAAAACAGATATTGCTATTTTAATTTTCTGGTGTGAATTAGGCATATACGAATTTAAAAAAAAATCTATTAAATTCAAAACACTGTTGTTTGAATATATGCAAAGCTGGGCACTAAAGAGTTAATGATGTTACAACCTTTCGAACAGAATGAAATTGATATGCACTTATTGAAGTGCACTAAAATATACATTCAGTACAATATGCGGTGCAGAAAATATTTATAAAACTAGCTATAGTACGAAACCACTTCATTTGCTATGTTTGACGTGCAATTTCCAACTTGTTTTGATGTAAAAACATTATGTAATAAAAAAAGTATCTTTCGTTTTTTATAAAACTAACCATTTGTTATATTTTAACATCATCATAAGCACCACATTATTTTTTAAACACAAATAATATTGTAGGTTTCCTTATTAAGTTTTTATACAGCACTATCAATAGATTTTAATATGAAATGCTTTCCTTGAAAAAAATTTCTATTGCAATCTCTATAAATTGCTTTATAAAGTGAATGGCAGAAAATTTTACATACCAATCTCAATAGATTTCTATGTGAATTTTTTCAAGTATATACATATATATATATACAGGGTGTTCCGTTAAAGGGGTCCAATATTAATAGGGGTAATAGAGGAGATCACACGGAGCATAAATCAGTATATAATGCCTGGCCGGATCTCAATAATTTTCAAGTTACAGCAAATAGAATGAAAAATCGAAAATTTGTAAAAAAACCCTCATTGCTAAACTATCGATAATGCTACATAAAAACGAAGCACATATTTAGAAAGAGCAGAAAAAATCCTACGAAATGACATAAGTTGTTTTAGAATATTGAGAATTAATGGCGAGTTACAAGCTCTGAAACAGTGAAAAAATACAAAATCAAATATTTAGCAAAATAGTTAATCGTTAATTCCAAAAATGCAACTCTACCTACATCAAGGAAAATGTTATAAAATTTGGTCCATTCCGAAAGCTTTCGAAGAAGCTGACAATAAACCATATCAGTTTAATTGTATGGGAGAAATCAAGCAGTTCCCTAGTTACAACTCTGTACTGTTGCACGCTCGGAAAGGGCGAAACTCCGCCCATGACGATTGTAAACACCCCGTTTTAATATCTTTCAATTATACATTTCTGATCAACCTCTATCAATACCCTTTCATTATTCAGTCTGGTCAAGTGAATGACATATTGTGCAGCTCTCGCCTTGTCTTAAAGCAAACTCCGTGACTGCTGCGTTTCCTCCATGAACTTTCAGGATGATGAAGAAGAAGTACTTTTTATGCAAATTTTCTATGTGTATAGGAAGAAAAGTGTAATAAAACAGCAGTCATCAGTGGGCGTTATGTTAAAGGGAGGCTGTTGTAAGTGGGATTGTAGTAAGTTGATGTATAATAATTATGCCGGAATACTCTAACGAAGAATATGCGGACATGCATCTGATGTACGGGCAAGCTCATGGAAATGCATGTCTAGCACAGCGCATGTACCGTGAGCAATTTCCAAGGAGACGTTGCCCAAGTTCGAAACTCTTCATAAAAATCGATAGACGATTACGGGAGACTGGATCGTTTAATACAGCAAGCATTGATGCAGGGAAACCTCGACATGTACGAACACCTGCAATGGAAGAAGATGTACTGAATATTTTTAAAGATAACCCCTCCACGAGTACACGAGCTGCTGCGTCTGAAGTCGGTGTTTCTCACCAAAGTGTGTGGCGTGTTCTGCGTGCAGAAAACATGCACCCCTTTAATGTGCAGCGGGTACAACTGTTATCAGTAACAGATTGTGCTCAGCGGACAGAATTCGTACGCTGGTTGCTTAATGTAACAGAAAATAATCCACAATTTCTGGAAAATATTTTATTTACTGATGAAGCAACATTTACGAGAGAAAGCGTGGTAAACACGCACAATATGCACACATGGTCATATACAAATCCGCACACTGTTTTCCCGTCGAACGCACAACAAACGTTCAGTGTGAACATATGGGCAGGTGTCCTCGGCGATTATCTCATAGGACCATATTTACTCCCAGATGTACTCAATGGCAGTACGTACTTGGTTTTCCTACGGGATATCTTACCGCAGTTACTGCAAAATGTGCCAGCAACATTGCGCCACAATATGTGGTTTATGCACGATGGCGCACCGGCACATTTTTTCATAGGTGTTCGCAATCACCTCAATTCAACATATCCTGGGAAATGGATTGGACGCAGTGGACCTGTTGCTTGGCCTGTACGCTCTCCAGACCTCAATCCGTTAGACTTTTTTGTTTGGGGACACCTTAAATCGCTGGCGTATGAAACGCCTGTGGATACACCGGAGGATTTACTAGCGCGAATCGTTGTCGCTGCAGGAGACATTCCCAACTCCGTCGGAGTTTTTCGGCGTGTTCGCCAATCTTTACGACGTCGCTGTCGGCTGTGCGATTCTGTTAATGGGCGCAACTTCGAACACCTATTATAATAATGTCCGTTCGTCTGCCTTCCGACATTGAACTGTGCAGCGCAGGCCAGAAGACTATGCTTCACATATGTCATAAAGTACGTGGAATGTAATTCTTTATTTGTCATTTTTCTTTTATTTTCAACACTTTTTGGCACAGTATTTTGTAAGTCACAGATTGTGGTGTACTCAAATTGTAAATTACAAAGTTTGTATGAATTAATTTAAAATTTAGTGTCTTTTTTAAATTTATAATTAATAAAATTATTATGCTATTTGTTATTATTATTTCCTATCATAAATTATGATGCACATATACATACAATAATTGTCCATGTAAAACATGTACTGAAACTTCTTGCATAGTTACAAATCGCAATATTTTTAATTATTTCCGAATTTTCACCACCAGTTTAATTTTAAAGAATTTAACTTAAGCTTTATATCAATAAAAGACCACCTTAAAATGTAGACTATTATTGTTCAGTTATTTTGGTTCATTCAACTCTTGAATAATTAAAAATGTTGCATCTCAGAAGAAGCATGATCGAAAATGTATAGTTGAGAGTAATTAAAAAGGCGGTGTTTCCAATCGTGATGGGCGGAGTTTAACCTTTGCTAGTGTCAAAGAAAGCGGAGTTGTAACTAAGAAACTGATTAATTTCTCTCACACAATTAAACTAATATGGTTCATTGTAAGCTTTTTCGAAAGTTTTCGGAATGGACCAAATTTTACTACATTTTCCTTGTTGTAGCTAGAGTTGTCTTTTTGGAATTAACGATTAACTATTTTGATGTATATTGGATTTCGTACTTTTTTCACTGTTTCAGGGCTTGTAACTCGTTAATAAATATTGCTATTTTAATACAATTGATGTCATTTTGTAGGTTTTTTTCTGCTCTTTCTAAATATGTGCTTCGTTTTTATGTAGCATTATCGATAGTTTAGCAATGAGGGTTCTTTTACAATTTTCCGAATTTTCATTCTATTTGCTGTAACTTGAAAACTATTGAGATCCGACCAGGCTTTATATACTGATTTATGCTCCATGTGATCTCCTCTATTACCCCTATTAATATTGGACCCCTTTAACGGAACACCCTGTATATATAAATAACTATAGATTCCTAAAGAAAAATTTTATGTAATGCAAATCCCAATGCAGGCGTCTCCATCAAATACTCTTCGACGAAAACTTTAGAAATGGGCGGTCCTTTAGAACTTTCCATTCATTTTGGTCAAGATTACAAATTTCGTCACACATGTGTAAATGTCGACAGATATCTTGAAATGTCTGAAAAATGATATTGTTTTTACGAATGTCGGTAATCTCTGAATGTTGGAATATTAATATCATTTTTACCGCATTGGACAATGCGGGAAGAGTCCCATAACCTTTGCCGGAAGATTTGGCGATTTTTTTGGCGCGCTTTGTTTGGCGATAAATGTTTCGATCTGGTTTAAGTTTGTTCGTCGGATTTCGGATCGTTCGAACAGCTTTAGGGTTGCTTTTTTTCGGAAATGCCTTTTCAAAACCGGACAACTGGATGACGTGGATCTTGAAGCTTATTGGTTTACTAGTATCACGGGAACTGTTAGTCAGCAAATTTTGAATTCGGTTAGATAAGAATTTGCTACCGCGGCCACGCCGACGCCACACTCACATTTGGATTACTCTCTGCGCCGGTCGATGTAAGTAGTCTCGTTAATTTTTCCAAGATTGCGGAAAAACATCATTTTTAAATCTTTATATTATTTTTAAATCAATGATTTTACACCATTTTTAAAAGAGAAAATGATGTAAAAACATGGATTTATAAATTACATAAAGATTTAAAAACGAAGTTTTTGCGCCACTTCGAAAATTTCTTCCCATGCAATTGCACAAATTTTAGCAGCATTCTGAATAAATCTAAACATGTGCTTTTTCAGATGAATAGTTGCTACCCTGTTTCAGACCCTAACTGGGATCATTTTATAAACATTAAATTCTTGCTGATTGTTTTGTTGTTGTTGTTGTTGTTGTTGTGTAAACATTTTTAAATTATTTTTATACATTTTTTCTATGATTTAATACTTTTTTTTTCTTTTTGCCAGTTGTGAGCGGTATTTTACCTGCATTAAAAATAATAGTTTTTGAAATATTGTTGAAATTTATAAAAAGTTTCTGGCCAGTTTTTTTCTCTTTTTTATTGTCGAAAATGTTTTAAGAACGGGGGGTTCAGGGGGGCAGAGCCCCCCTGACAATAACAAGTATTCATCTCAAAAAGGACATTTATTTAGAATGCTGCTAAAATTTGTGTAATTGTATCGGAAGAAAATTTCCAAGATGGCGCAAAAACTTCGTTTTTAAATCTTTGTGTAATTTATAAATCCATGTTTTTATATCATTTTCTATCTTTAAAAATGGTGCAAAATCATTGATTTATAAATAATATAAAGATTTTAAAATGATGTTTTTCTGCAATCTTGGAAAAATTTTCATGTCGCCAAAACTGCATTTTGGCGAGATTTTTTTCGCCAAAAATCTTCCGGCACAGGATATGGAACTCATCCCGACAATGCAAATAAAATATTAAAAATGAGGCAGTAAAAAAAATCAAGTTTTCTAAAAATGGCAAAATTGTTACATTTTATTGTTTAGAATACTATTTACGTATATTATAATATTATAAGTAATGCAAAAAATTGTTTGGATGCTTTCTTTTAAAGAGTAATTTTAAGTTACATGTATGAATAGCGACAGATATTGTAAATTTGACATCTGACATTCGAGATACTGGCCGATATCTGTGTGCTACCTGGGAAACATAGTTTTCGAAAGACCCACTAGCCGTAAAATGCAACGCATCGAAAATGCCGGCCATAGCTAGAGTGCAAATGGAAGTAATTCATAAGTTAAGTTGGTCTTCGAAAGACCTGCTACGCTAGCCGTAAAACGTGTCGAAAATGCCTGCACTAGCTACAATGCGAATTGCGAATGCAAGAAATTCAGTGTTTATCAATCAGTTGCTTGAACGTGTCAGCAACCGATTTTATGCAATTGCTGTTTCACGTAGAGATTTCATCAATCAGAAATTTTTGTTTCAATTTATATAATGTTTATGAAGAAATATCTGGTATGAGTTTTAGTTTAAAATGCACATTATTTTCATAATTATTTTGCGTAATAACAATATCTGCAATGACATGAGTGAGTATCCATGCATGTGCACGTCTACTGCTACCAGTGGTGAATACATTGAGCATACTAAACCTGGTTTAACTATTGAAATAAACTGTACTCTGCTTACATGTGTTAGTTTTAATTAGCATCTGTCTCATAATGCTACACTCCGGTACGCGATGACTTGTCTAAGTGGTAATTGAATATCGAAATACAACACGGAGGTTCTATTAAATTTATTGTTACATGTAAGACATCATTTCATACTAAATCGAGGATGCTCTATAACTTCCTATTTGATTTTTTTCCCTATCGCTCAAGGATTTCGAATTCCATCCCATCAGTTGCTTGAACATGTCAGCAAAATATTTTATGCAATTGCTATTTCACATGGACATTTCATCAAACAGAAATTTTTGTTTTTATATATATAATGTTTATGAAGAAATATCTGGTATGAGTTTTAGTTTAAAATGCACATTATTTTCATAATTATTTTGCGTAATAACAATATCTGCAATGACATGAGTGAGTATCCATGCATGTGCACGTCTACTGCTACCAGTGGTGAATACATTGAGCATACTAAACCTGGTTTAACTATTGAAATAAACTGTACTCTGCTTACATGTGTTAGTTTTAATTAGCATCTGTCTCATAATGCTACACTCCGGTACGCGATGACTTGTCTAAGTGGTAATTGAATATCGAAATACAACACGGAGGTTCTATTAAATTTATTGTTACATGTAAGACATCATTTCATACTAAATCGAGGATGCTCTATAACTTCCTATTTGATTTTTTTCCCTATCGCTCAAGGATTTCGAATTCCATCCCATCAGTTGCTTGAACATGTCAGCATAAAATTTTATGCAATTGCTATTTCACATGGACATTTCATCAAACAGAAATTTTTGTTTTTATATATATAATGTTTATGAAGAAATATCTGGTATGAGTTTTAGTTTAAAATGCACATTATTTTCATAATTATTTTGCGTAATAACAATATCTGCAATGACATGAGTGAGTATCCATGCATGTGCACGTCTACTGCTACCAGTGGTGAATACATTGAGCATACTAAACCTGGTTTAACTATTGAAATAAACTGTACTCTGCTTACATGTGTTAGTTTTAATTAGCATCTGTCTCATAATGCTACACTCCGGTACGCGATGACTTGTCTAAGTGGTAATTGAATATCGAAATACAACACGGAGGTTCTATTAAATTTATTGTTACATGTAAGACATCATTTCATACTAAATCGAGGATGCTCTATAACTTCCTATTTGATTTTTTTCCCTATCGCTCAAGGATTTCGAATTCCATCCCATCAGTTGCTTGAACATGTCAGCATAAAATTTTATGCAATTGCTATTTCACATGGACATTTCATCAAACAGAAATTTTTGTTTTTATATATATAATGTTTATGAAGAAATATCTGGTATGAGTTTTAGTTTAAAATGCACATTATTTTCATAATTATTTTGCGTAATAACAATATCTGCAATGACATGAGTGAGTATCCATGCATGTGCACGTCTACTGCTACCAGTGGTGAATACATTGAGCATACTAAACCTGGTTTAACTATTGAAATAAACTGTACTCTGCTTACATGTGTTAGTTTTAATTAGCATCTGTCTCATAATGCTACACTCCGGTACGCGATGACTTGTCTAAGTGGTAATTGAATATCGAAATACAACACGGAGGTTCTATTAAATTTATTGTTACATGTAAGACATCATTTCATACTAAATCGAGGATGCTCTATAACTTCCTATTTGATTTTTTTCCCTATCGCTCAAGGATTTCGAATTCCATCCCATCAGTTGCTTGAACATGTCAGCATAAAATTTTATGCAATTGCTATTTCACATGGACATTTCATCAAACAGAAATTTTTGTTTTTATATATATAATGTTTATGAAGAAATATCTGGTATGAGTTTTAGTTTAAAATGCACATTATTTTCATAATTATTTTGCGTAATAACAATATCTGCAATGACATGAGTGAGTATCCATGCATGTGCACGTCTACTGCTACCAGTGGTGAATACATTGAGCATACTAAACCTGGTTTAACTATTGAAATAAACTGTACTCTGCTTACATGTGTTAGTTTTAATTAGCATCTGTCTCATAATGCTACACTCCGGTACGCGATGACTTGTCTAAGTGGTAATTGAATATCGAAATACAACACGGAGGTTCTATTAAATTTATTGTTACATGTAAGACATCATTTCATACTAAATCGAGGATGCTCTATAACTTCCTATTTGATTTTTTTCCCTATCGCTCAAGGATTTCGAATTCCATCCCATCAGTTGCTTGAACATGTCAGCATAAAATTTTATGCAATTGCTATTTCACATGGACATTTCATCAAACAGAAATTTTTGTTTTTATATATATAATGTTTATGAAGAAATATCTGGTATGAGTTTTAGTTTAAAATGCACATTATTTTCATAATTATTTTGCGTAATAACAATATCTGCAATGACATGAGTGAGTATCCATGCATGTGCACGTCTACTGCTACCAGTGGTGAATACATTGAGCATACTAAACCTGGTTTAACTATTGAAATAAACTGTACTCTGCTTACATGTGTTAGTTTTAATTAGCATCTGTCTCATAATGCTACACTCCGGTACGCGATGACTTGTCTAAGTGGTAATTGAATATCGAAATACAACACGGAGGTTCTATTAAATTTATTGTTACATGTAAGACATCATTTCATACTAAATCGAGGATGCTCTATAACTTCCTATTTGATTTTTTTCCCTATCGCTCAAGGATTTCGAATTCCATCCCATCAGTTGCTTGAACATGTCAGCATAAAATTTTATGCAATTGCTATTTCACATGGACATTTCATCAAACAGAAATTTTTGTTTTTATATATATAATGTTTATGAAGAAATATCTGGTATGAGTTTTAGTTTAAAATGCACATTATTTTCATAATTATTTTGCGTAATAACAATATCTGCAATGACATGAGTGAGTATCCATGCATGTGCACGTCTACTGCTACCAGTGGTGAATACATTGAGCATACTAAACCTGGTTTAACTATTGAAATAAACTGTACTCTGCTTACATGTGTTAGTTTTAATTAGCATCTGTCTCATAATGCTACACTCCGGTACGCGATGACTTGTCTAAGTGGTAATTGAATATCGAAATACAACACGGAGGTTCTATTAAATTTATTGTTACATGTAAGACATCATTTCATACTAAATCGAGGATGCTCTATAACTTCCTATTTGATTTTTTTCCCTATCGCTCAAGGATTTCGAATTCCATCCCATCAGTTGCTTGAACATGTCAGCATAAAATTTTATGCAATTGCTATTTCACATGGACATTTCATCAAACAGAAATTTTTGTTTTTATATATATAATGTTTATGAAGAAATATCTGGTATGAGTTTTAGTTTAAAATGCACATTATTTTCATAATTATTTTGCGTAATAACAATATCTGCAATGACATGAGTGAGTATCCATGCATGTGCACGTCTACTGCTACCAGTGGTGAATACATTGAGCATACTAAACCTGGTTTAACTATTGAAATAAACTGTACTCTGCTTACATGTGTTAGTTTTAATTAGCATCTGTCTCATAATGCTACACTCCGGTACGCGATGACTTGTCTAAGTGGTAATTGAATATCGAAATACAACACGGAGGTTCTATTAAATTTATTGTTACATGTAAGACATCATTTCATACTAAATCGAGGATGCTCTATAACTTCCTATTTGATTTTTTTCCCTATCGCTCAAGGATTTCGAATTCCATCCCATCAGTTGCTTGAACATGTCAGCATAAAATTTTATGCAATTGCTATTTCACATGGACATTTCATCAAACAGAAATTTTTGTTTTTATATATATAATGTTTATGAAGAAATATCTGGTATGAGTTTTAGTTTAAAATGCACATTATTTTCATAATTATTTTGCGTAATAACAATATCTGCAATGACATGAGTGAGTATCCATGCATGTGCACGTCTACTGCTACCAGTGGTGAATACATTGAGCATACTAAACCTGGTTTAACTATTGAAATAAACTGTACTCTGCTTACATGTGTTAGTTTTAATTAGCATCTGTCTCATAATGCTACACTCCGGTACGCGATGACTTGTCTAAGTGGTAATTGAATATCGAAATACAACACGGAGGTTCTATTAAATTTATTGTTACATGTAAGACATCATTTCATACTAAATCGAGGATGCTCTATAACTTCCTATTTGATTTTTTTCCCTATCGCTCAAGGATTTCGAATTCCATCCCATCAGTTGCTTGAACATGTCAGCATAAAATTTTATGCAATTGCTATTTCACATGGACATTTCATCAAACAGAAATTTTTGTTTTTATATATATAATGTTTATGAAGAAATATCTGGTATGAGTTTTAGTTTAAAATGCACATTATTTTCATAATTATTTTGCGTAATAACAATATCTGCAATGACATGAGTGAGTATCCATGCATGTGCACGTCTACTGCTACCAGTGGTGAATACATTGAGCATACTAAACCTGGTTTAACTATTGAAATAAACTGTACTCTGCTTACATGTGTTAGTTTTAATTAGCATCTGTCTCATAATGCTACACTCCGGTACGCGATGACTTGTCTAAGTGGTAATTGAATATCGAAATACAACACGGAGGTTCTATTAAATTTATTGTTACATGTAAGACATCATTTCATACTAAATCGAGGATGCTCTATAACTTCCTATTTGATTTTTTTCCCTATCGCTCAAGGATTTCGAATTCCATCCCATCAGTTGCTTGAACATGTCAGCATAAAATTTTATGCAATTGCTATTTCACATGGACATTTCATCAAACAGAAATTTTTGTTTTTATATATATAATGTTTATGAAGAAATATCTGGTATGAGTTTTAGTTTAAAATGCACATTATTTTCATAATTATTTTGCGTAATAACAATATCTGCAATGACATGAGTGAGTATGCATGCATGTGCAGGTCTACTGCTACCAGTGGTGAATATATTGAGCATACTAAACCTGGTTTAATTATTGAAATAAACTGTACTCTGCTTACATGTGTTAGTTTTAGCAGCATCTGTCTCATAATGCCACACTCCGGTATGCGATGACTTATCTACGTGGTAATTTAATATCGAAATACAATACGGAGGTTCTATTAGATTTATTGTTACATGTAAGACATCATTTTATACTTAATCGAGGATGATCTATAACATCCTATTTGAATTTTTTCCCTATTGCTCATGGATTGCGAAATAGGTTTGATAATTTCCAAATTTCACCGCTACTGGAGTTTGCTGACTGTTGTATTAACTCTGTTAAGAGTGCCTCCCTGAATGATACCCAGGGCCCTCGCTAAGCTCCCCCCCAATAAAAAAAAAAAAAAAATTCTCGAATGTGATTACACTTGGCAAATTTACAAACTTAGTTAGCAAATTTATTTAAAACACGCCAGCGTGCATCACCGGTGGGTCACACTAGACTGTCCCATAGATTAATATACAAGATGGGACATTTACAGCAAAATCTGTAATAGCAATGGTACTAGCGTCACTACCGACAAGGGGGAAGAATTAACAAACCATCAAAATTTGCCTATGTTGATGAAACTTGTTTACGCTCTATGTTTTGAAAATCTGTTCTTTCCTAAAACGAAGTAGGCAGACGATATTGTATTTATGCTTTATTTATTTAGCTGCTTTTTTTTATCGTACCTGTATTGTTCACCTTTAACTTACAAAATGATAATTAGAGTAATAATCTCTCTATTCTAAAAAAAAGTAACTACCGCTGTCACCGCCGCCGCCGCCGGTTTTGAATTTTTTGTGACTGGAGGTCTTTCTTCGTTAATATTAAGAAAAATAATGCATACAAAAATATGAAAATCGGTGGTTTTATACAGAAATGTTTGATAAACACGCTGAAGCAGACAGTTTTCAAATCGAAGAATTATTTTAAGAGATATTTAATGCTAAAGTTGGACAAAATCGTTCCACTAAAAAAGTTTTATAGCAGCAAAAACTATACATGGCAGTGTAATCATTTTTAGATCATTTTATGCGTTAGAATTTGCCGGAGTGCAGATTGCATTAATTTTTTTTATTTTGACTCATTTTTTGAGGTTTTATTTCTATTTTAAATTCAAATTTTCAGCATTTCTAGAGATATTTTTTACAGACTAGGGGGTTCGGCCCCCTACGAGCTACGCTCGCCAACCCCCGTCCAGACACCGTAGACTCTAAATGCACGCTAATTTGATCGGCTTTAAAAAGATTTCGAACGATTGAATTATAATTTAAAAAACAGTGGCGATCTCCCTATAAACGGATTTCTATTCATTTCTCTTTGATTGGGGAATTTTAACGCCAAATCCGTTGCGGTACTACTTGATTATCCCGTCGACCAATTTCGCCAAATTATATAAATCGCCAAACCACTCGCCAAATTTTACAAATTGACATAATTTTTATTTTAAATAACGAAAAAACAAATAAATTAGTACAACATTAATAAAAATACAAATAAAACGTCGAAATAAAAATAACTTGATGATGTAGACACGTGTAACAACATTTCAAAATAAGCTAATATAAAAGGAATTAAGTAAACAGAGTCTTTGTCTGCTGGTATTTTTTAACAAAGTGAAAAGAAAGTTCTTTTAAATGAGACATTTTAAATTAATCGTTTTTAACCTGACGTAATTTTGACCAAACTATTCTTTCTCTTTTTAATATTCACGTGAAAATACTTGTGTTAGAAATTAAATATTATTTGCGCTTTCCTAACAAAAATAGTTGAAAAGTATCCTCTTAAAATATCAAATAAATGTCTAGCGCAATTTCTAAATTTAAACCGATTTGCTATATTATTTTGTGTTCATTTATGTAATAACTGTAATGTGACGTAAATATGACGTAATTTCTCCTATTTAAGACTTCTAACGCATGTTAATAAATTTATTGCTTTACAAATTCCTTTCTCTCTTAAAATTCACGTGTAATTATAGTTTTTAATGACATAATTTTTAACAAGTTCCTGCTTTTTGTACATAATTATTTAATTCTAATTCAAAATGTTTTTTTCTGTTTATAATAGTCACGTGTAAATAAATTTTTAATTTATTTACACATATAAATATATTTTTTGAAGCAAACATTATTGTTTCCGCTGTTTATACAGTTGGCAACAGTTTAAGTTAATATCACTTTCTAAAATCTGTTAAAAATATCTCTAGAAATGCTGAAAATCTGAATTTAAAATAGAAATAAAACCTCAAAAAATTAGTCAAAATAAAAAAATTAATGCAATCTGCACTCCGGCAAATTCTAACGCATAAAATGATCTAAAAATGATTAAATTCCTATGAACAGTTTTTGCTCCTATAAAACTTTTTCAGTGGAACGATTTTGTCCAATTTTAGCATTAAATATCTCTTAAAATAATTCTTCGATCTGAAAACTGTTTGCATCAGCGTGTTTATCAAACATTTCTGTATAATACTACCGATTTTCATATTTTTGTAAGCATTATTTTTCTTAATATTAACGAAGAAAGACCTCCGGTCACAAAAAATTCAAAACCGGCGGCGGCGGCGGCGGCGGTGACAGCGGTAGTTACTTTTTTTTAGAATAGAGAGATTTTAGAAAGTGATATTAATTTAAACTGTTGCCAACTGTATAAACAGCGGAAGCAATAATGTTTGCTTCAAAAAAAAAAAAAAAAATCTATATATATATTTATACGTGTAAATAAATTAAAAATTTACTTACACGTGACTATTATAAACAGAAAAAAAAAACATTTGGAATTAGAATTAAATAATTATGTACAGAAAGCAAGAATTTATTAAAAATTACGTCATAAAAACTATAATTACACGTGAATTTTAAGAGAGAAAGGAATTTGTAAAATAATAAATTTATTAACATGCGTTAGAAGTCTTAAATAGGAGAAATTACGTCATATTTACGTCACATTACAGTTATTACATAAAATGAACACAAAATAATATTGCAAAACGGTTTAAATTTTAAAAATGCGCCAGACATTTATTTGATATTTTGAGAGGATACTTTTCAACTGTTTTTGTTAGGAAAGCGCAAATAATATTTCATTTCTAACAAAAGCATTTTCACGTGAATATTCAGAGAAAGAATAGCTTGGTAAAAATTACGTCAGATTAAAAACAATTAATTTAAAATGTCTCATTTAAAACTTTCTTTTCGCTTTGTTAAAAAATACCAGGATACAAAGACTCTGTTTACTTAATTCCTTTTATATTAGCTTATTTTGAAATGTTGTTACACGTGTCTACGTCATTAAGTTATTTTTATTTCGACGTTTTATTTGTATTTTTATTAATGTTGTACTAATTTATTTGTTCTTTCGTTATTTAAAATAAAAATTATGTCAATGTGTATAATTTGGCGAGTGGTTTGGAGATTTATATAATTTGGCGAAATTGGTCGACGGGATAATCAAGTAGTAACGCAGCGGATTTTGCGTTAAAATTCCCCAATCAAAGAGAAATGAATAGAAATTCGTTATAGGGAGATCGCCACTGTTTTTCAATTCCTACTATTAGCTCACACTCCCCCTATATTTATTTATTTATATATTTATCTTGTTCAAATTTTCAATCGTTAATAAAATACTCATTATTCATCCTATCAAGTTGAAATAAATTTTTTTAAACTGGTACTGGATGACAATTGATGTTAATACAGTTTTTTTCAAATATTAATTAATTAATTAAATTTTAATTAATTCATTTTAGTTTTGCATGGGAAACAAAATGGCGGCCATTGGTTATTGAAGGTCAATGAAAGTATTTTCAATAAGGGCTTACCATAGGGGGAACCTTGTTCTGTCGCCAAATACCGCCAAGTTTGTCGCCAACTTGGCGATATATCGCCAAATTTGGCGGTCAAAATAAGTCGCCAAAAGTGACGCCAACTTGGCGATATTTCTAATATTTCGCCAAATTCCCATAGAGTTCCTTTGTAAACCTACTTGCTTATAGAAAATCAACAAATTGAGATATTTTAATGCAACAAAAACTAATATTAGCTTAAGGGATTATATTAAATTTTTCTTTGATGACCTAAGTAGGAATTGACTTTAAAAACAAAATTTCTATATTACTTGTTTAAATTATAATTCAATCTTTCGAAATCTTTTTAAAGCCGATCAAATTAGCGTGCATTTAGAGTCTGCGGTGTCTGGACGGGGGTTGGGGAGCGTAGCTCGTAGGGGGCCGAGCCCCCTAGTATAATAGAAAAAAACTAAAAAATTGTGTTAATAACGTAAATATGTAAGTTTATGAGATTAAATTGTAAAAAATCAAATTCAGGTATTGTGTTAATTTATTCATATCGAATAAAACTTTATTGAGTGTAATATCAGTACTTCTATTTATTTTTATCTGTTAGAGTTACATAACTCTAAAAATATGTCGAAAGAATTTTTCCCGTCTGTAATTTTATTATTATTTCTTATATGTTAATATTACAAATATTATTGAATTGATTGTATGTTATTTACGTTAAAAACAATATTTTTATTTTATCTGTAAGAAAGTGAAAATGCGTAAATTTTACAAGATTATTGTAACGATTAATAAGTTAAACTTCTTAATACTAGAACGCCCGGAAATTTTACTCAAGTTTCATAAAAATATTTGACACCAGAATTTTTATTTAAAATTATTTGACTGATTTATTTAACGTAAATCTATGTGGTTTAAATTAAACTTATTTTATGAAAGAATTTCTGGTTCCAGTTGACATTTAATCACATGGTCGGAGTCGGTTCGACTCCTTCCGGCGTTCTAGTGTTAAATTAATAAAACATCGGCTATAAAACTTTTCCTACCAAATGGGAATATTTATGAAGTTTTCTGGGATTTGTGGAGTGCAATACTTCGCATATTTTTATATTACACCATAACTTTAGGTAGCTTTAAATCCAATTATATCATATTTAATTCATATGCCGCATTCAAGACGAAATTTTTACCTTGTTTTTCGTTGCACTTAAATCGTTCACTCATCATGTAAAAAAAAAAAAAAAAAAAAAAAAAAAGCCTATATTTGTGCATGAGCATAGAATAGATATTAGATATATAAAATAGAATATCTATTCTATGTTCATGTATCGGTGTAAGATTCTATTGAAAACGTAAACATGCAACATTAAAAAAAGAAAGATCACAATAAGTTAGAAAATAATAACGATATTACAAGGATGGGAAGTTTCTTCCCCATTGATACTAAAGGCGCTTCGATCGCAATCGCATTACCATTACGCTCTGTGGAAATGACCTATCTTGTACGTCAATCTATGGAGTGCCCCATCAGGCGGCATGCATCACCGGTAGATCACGCTTGACTATCGCATCAGGCTGCGTGCATCACCGGTGAGTAACAGTCGACTGGTTTATGGAAGGCGTGTACTACATTTGAGTCACACTCAACTATGCTGTAGACGGCGTGCACTACAGGTGGGTCACACTTGAATATTCGAAAATTCAGTAGTAAAAACAATTTATTATTAGAAACTTAATACGACGGGAAACGAGAATTCTCGTTGTCATTCAAAAAATATGGTTGACTAAGGGCGTGGCTTCTACCTAACAGAAATGCATTTATATCATGTTGTCCAATTTTCTTTATAGTTGAAGACATTTTACATTAAATCCGTACACATGTAGTCAATAAAATCATGTCTCTAAGTAATTTTCTTACTCCGTACGAACTTTCAGAGCTTTACAAATCGCAATCAATCTGCTTGTTATATTCGAGTTCAATTCAATAAATGTGAGAGGGGCGGGTCATTACATACAGTGTCTGAATAAGCGACAGTACCGTGCCGCCAGATGCAGCGAAATATGCATTTGAGCGCCATTCCGCAGCGAAAAACATGAATATCGGGGCCGGTGTGAACGTGTTAATAAAATCGATAATACACTTTCTATTCCTGATAGATTTGGCAAAAGTTACAAATCTAATTGGAAATATTATTAAACTTTTTACAAATAAGAACTACATTACATTTTCTACTTGTGCTAACTTGGCAAACTTATAAACAAGTTGGCAAATACTGAAATTTGACTTGGCAATTTAAGGCCCTCTGCCCCCCCCTCCCCCGTCCCTACTAAAAAGTCTTAGCGATGACCTTGGCGATAATAGCGAAATCTGCCATTCGGTTGAACGTGGCAGCCCTATATTTTCTTTTTTGAAGTATTTTTTTCATGTAGATGTAAAATTCGAATTGTTCCGAACATGATGGTTATAACTCTAAGAGAGGAATATTCTATTATCTATCTATATTTGGGTAAATAAAAAAGTTTATTAAGTTTCAAGGAAGAAATTTAAGCTGTTGTGTGTGAATTCTTCAAACCATTATGAGTGGAATACTTATTTTTTAATATATAAAAATTTTGATTTGCGGCGCAAGGAAAGATTATTCTGTTAGTTCCATGCAGTGTTGCCAAATTGGGGACTTTTTTAATTCAGGTTATTTGACTGTCACCATTTTTTTAAAATAGTATAATTCGCATTATTTTTCAGAATTTTTAATCTATATTTAAATAGTCCGAATATTTCTATTTCAAAAAAGCGGTGACAATCAACAATATGGGGGCAAAAAGTCACTAATCTGGCAACACTGGTTCCATGTCTGCATCTGAATAACGTAGTATTCATTAAGCTCCGGCATAATCACTTTACAATACCGTTATCATTCTCCGTTAACATTTTTTTCCAGGATAAACGAGCTTGCTTTCCCTCTTTGTATATGTATCTCTCTATTCTAAAAAAAAGTAACTACCGCTGTCACCGCCGCCGCCGGTTTTGAATTTTTTGTGACCGGAGGTCTTTCTTCGTAAATATTAAGAAAAATAATGCATACAAAAATATGAAAATCGGTAGTATTATACAGAAATGTTTGATAAACACGCTGATGCAGACAGTTTTCAGATCGAAAAATTATTTTAAGAGATATTTAATGCTAAAGTTGGACAAAATCGTTCCACTAAAAAAGTTTTATAGGAGCAAAAACTGTTCATAGGAATTTAATCATTTTTAGATCATTTTATGCGTTAGAATTTGCCGGAGTGCAGATTGCATTAATTTTTTTATTTTGACTCATTTTTTGAGGTTTTATTTCTATTTTAAATTCAGATTTTCAGCATTTCTAGAGATATTTTTAACAGATTTTAGAAAGTGATATTAATTTAAACTGCTGCCAACTGTATAAATAGCGGAAACAATAATGTTTGCTTCAAAAAAAGAAATATTTATACGTGTAAATAAATTAAAAATTTATTTACACGTGACGTTATTATAAACAGAAAAAAACATTTGGAATTAGAATTAAATAATTATGTACAAAAAGCAGGAACTTATTAAAAATTACGTCATAAAAACTATAATTACACGTGAATTTTAAGAGAGAAAGGAATTTGTAAAGCAATAAATTTATTAACATGCGTTAGAAGTCTTAAATAGGAGAAATTATGTCATATTTACGTCACATTACAGTTATTACATAAAATGAACACAAAATAATATTGCAAAGCGGTTTAAATTTAGAAATTGCGCTAGACATTTATTTGATATTTTAAGAGGATACTTTTCAACTATTTTTGTTAGGAAAGCGCAAATAATATTTAATTTCTAACAGAAGTATTTTCACGTGTATATTAAAAAGAGAAAGAATAGTTTGGTCAAAATTACGTCAGATTAAAAACGATTAATTTAAAATATCTCATTTAAAAGAACTTTCTTTTCACTTTGTTAAAAAATACCAGGAGACAAAGACTCTGTTTACTTAATTCCTTTTATATTAGCTTATTTTGAAATGTTGTTAAACGTGTCTACGTCATCAAGTTATTTTTATTTCGACGTTTTATTTGTATTTTTATTAATGTTGTACTAATTTATTTGTTTTTTCGTTATTTAAAATAAAAATTATGTCAATTTGTATAATTTGGCGAGTGGTTTGGCGATTTATATAATTTGGCGAAATTGGTCGTCGGGATAATCAAGTAGTACCGCAACGGATTTGGCGTTAAAATTCCCAATCAAAGAAAAATGAATAGAAATCCGTTTATAGAGAGATCGCCACTGTTTTTTAAATTATAATTCAATCTTTCGAAATCTTTTTAAAGCCGATCAAATTAGCGTGCATTTAGAGTCTACGGTGTCTGGACGGGGGTTGGCGAGCGTAGCTCGTAGGGGGCCGAGCCCCCTAGTATAGTATATTATTCCTTCAAAACTTTATGAAGATCTGTTTTTCTAACTGACTCTTTAATCACGTCATAAAAAATAATACATAGTATAATAATCTTCAATAAATATATGAACATAAAAATTATCAAAAGTCATAAAGCAGGATCAAATGATCTAAATTATTAACAATAAGCAATAAACATTTTTAATGGAATATACTTTTGTAGCATATTAAAATATTATAAAATTTGAAATTCTTTCATACTAAAATTGCTATTAAAAATAATAACTGAATAAAATCTTCGGGAAATTTTAGGACATCTTCAATAATTGGATAAAATCTTCACAATAGTTTTAATTCACTAATATCTTAAATAATAGATTTCAAAACATGAAATGTGTTAAGCTGCCCATATTCATCTATATTTGAAGGAAAGTAAGAGAGATAAAAATTAAACATCCAAGCTTATTCTTTATACACAGTGGCGCCAACTTTTGAAAACTATTGGGTCTCCAAACAATTTAAAGGGAAAATGACATCGTTCTTTAGCTTTCTTTGAAAGTTTGGGAAAAGATGCTATTTCAAGTTACGATAAGTTAGAATTCTTTAGAGTAGAATACAAAATTGCTATTTTATTTATATTCTCGTGGGGTCTTCATTTTATGGACTGCATGCAATATTTATTATTGGACTATAACACAAATATTTACTATTGTGCCATGAATTTGACTACAAATTGAAACGCCAAGGACTAAAAAATATAAAAATGGGCATTTAATGCAAATACACTGAAGTACTTGTATTTATATTATTTAAAAAAAACTATAACTATTTGCTCAAACTATATCTAATGATTCAATATACAATTACTTGAATCGCTGATAATAGAGATACTTCCAGTTACAAAAAGTGTACAAGTCATATACATCTTTCAGATAGGGCATGAAAAGGCATGCATATTAAAATATTTTTTTTTTCAACGTCGACGAAATTTCTTTTCATTGATTGAAAAACAAATAAGCACGAAAATAGACTAATGAAAATTGGGTGTGCTGGAAGAGCAATTTATTGGCCATATAAATTGGCGTCGCTGTTTAAACATCAGATCCAGCATTAGGCAGCTAACGGTGAGTGTTGGAATTTTTTTCCAACTTGTCGTTCTGATATCTCGCAAATTGGTATTCCAATATCTGTAGCTTCTATTTATTTATCTGTTCCCAACTCTATTGCCACACGCTCCGCACTCAGACTTTTATGATGAGATATTCATTCAGAAACTTCCAGACTCTGACATCCTTAAAAGATTATCCTGAAAATATCCCTATCGCTGCCGATACTTCTTTAACACTATAAAGACGACGAGGGGTCATTTTTGACCCCTACCATGTGAATATATTTCGCTTCGAACCAGAAATTTCTTTATAAAATAAATTTAAAAGACTCTCTCTCACACACACACACGCAGACAAAAAAAAGTTAAATAAGAAAATTAAAAAGTTTTTAATAAAAATTCTGGTGAAAAATATTTGTATAAAACATTTTATAAAATTTCCGGCCTTTCTAGAGTTAAGTATTTTTAAATCTTATTTTAAAAACTTATCAGATAATCATTATAAAATAAACTAGAGAAAAAAAATAATTAAAATCCTTAATACAGACTCTAATAATTCTATTTACCTGGTCCATAGTTATGTAAATCTTTTTATGTAAATTTGAAAGCCAATAAGATATATTTCTTGTAAAGAAAATCAAAGCTATTTCCTTTTCCATATAAATCCAAAGAAATGTTATTTAAAAGATAAAAAGAAATATCCAAAAAGCTTCCTTTGTCATCACTATTGTTTGCTTTATTTAAATGTAATAAATTGGATATATTTCGCTATATTTATGAACAGGGCTTTACAAATAAGATAAAATCTGGCAGAAAATAATAATAATAATAATAATAATAATAATAATAATAAAATAAATCTAGTTGTGAATAAAAAATATTTACACCCCCTCCTTCCCCTGTCAAAAGTTTTAAAAGAAATAATTGACAATAAAGAAATACTAATTGAAACAATAATAACAAGCACAGTTTAAATTATTCGTTACATACTTTCAGAAGAGGAGGCGGCTTCACAAACCATAGCCTCATCGAGTTGACAGCTGAAATTAAGGGATTAGTTAAAACTCGATTCGCATATTAAAATGCAACTGGTCTGCCAAGTCATACTTTGGTGGAAAACACCTGCAAACCCGATTTAAGTGGTTGACTGGTAAGTTTACCATTATATTTTCCTGCTTCCAGTTCTCCATTTTTTCATACTTTTGGGTGCAGGAAAACACAATGACAAACTTACCGATAAACCACCAAAATAAGGTATGCATGTGGTTTCTACCATGATACGACTTGGCAGACCAGTTGCATTTTAATGTACAAATTGAGTTCTGTCTAATCCTAGAATTTCAGCCATGAACTCGATGAGGTGATAATCTGTGTAGCTGCCTCCTGGTCTATTTAGAATAATAGATAATTTAGATAGATTACATAAACTAAAACTTCAAATGAAAGTTATCAAAATTACATATCTCTAAAATATATACAGTAAAATCGTGTTACAACGAATGCCACTTTAACTACTTTTTTAATTTAACCCTCTGTCTACCAGAAGGGTCCAATGGACCCGACATGTATATTCAAAATATCTATTCAAACCAGAAATTTCTTCAAAACAAACTAAATGTATAAATCAGACAATAATAAGTTAAATAAACAAATTAAATAGTTTTAAGTAAAAATTCTGGTGTAGAATGTTTTTATAAAACGTGAGTAAAATTTCCGGTAGTTCTAGGGTTAAGGGGTCTCAGAACTCTTAAAGCTTCAAAATTTTCGAAATTAAAAAAATTTTCAGACATTAAACGTCTATCTTTTGTGAACATTTTGATATAATTGTTTCCTTGCAATTCCTGTTAGAACAGAAATTATGGCTTTTAGAATTATACCCGCTCAATAACTGAAGCGGCGTTTCCGAAACGTTGTGGTCTTTTTTCTCTAAATGACGTTTTTGGGCATAATGCGCACGATATCTCAAAAACTTCTGAATATTTTTTCATGAAATTTTCAAAACATATGTTTCATGTTAGTTTGCATAAAACTGAACCTAAAATTTTCTTTTTATTGTTCAAAAAAATATATTTTTACGTGATTATACTGTTGAAATTTTCAAAATTTTGCATTAGCTAAATACAATTTTGAATTAAAAACATAAAAATGATTTAAATACAAATTCATTTAAGTTCAGGGTAATTTTTACAATCTGAAGTATAAGTAGGCACCAAAATTTTCATTCTAGTTGCAAAATTTATTTCGTAATCCTGAGCGTAAGCTGTTATACCAATTTTCTGCTCGTCAAATGTCTGACAGTTTGGAGCCCCTGCAAGTGCTAATTCTGCATCTTGAAATTTTTTAAATACATGAAATGAAAGAATATGCAGTAGAACCTCGATTATCCGAAGTAATTGTTACCGACCACCTTTTGGAAAATCGAGAATGCTTCAATTTTAAGATTAAGGAGAAATATATGCATTATTTCTTATTATGGTAACAAGTGTTTAATAAAAATAAAGCAATAGCAAAATACAAACAAGAATAAATTACTTGAGCTTTAATTTTGAAATTAAGTACCTTTTAAATATTTCACAAGGGTTTGAAACAATATTTCGTTTGTCGCAGTTTCGATTGCCTTTGCTTTGAAGCTCTATCACGAAGTTTTCAAATATTATTAGTTCGTCAGTATCACAGTCTTTCTGCTGCTCCAGCCAAGCCAAACCTTTTACAAAACATTCAGAATCTTCAGAATCGCTTAACTTGTTCGTTTTCTCCGTTCGTTCCACTCCGCAGCTTACGAGAGCTCAAGTTAAATTCAAAGAAATTGTAAGAAAGCGGATCGAAAATATTTATATGTACTCGTGGTTCGGAAAAGACTGCTTGCACAGGAGGAATATGATAGTTAAAAAAAAAAAAGCTTTCAAAATGGATTTTGCACACAAGAAATGTGATAGTAAAAAAAAAAAAAAAAAAAAAAAAGCTAAAAAATGGATTTCGGTTAACCGAGAGTTTCGGTTAAAAGAGTTTTGGATAAAACAGATTCTACTGTACTTATATCTTTCATCCCAATAAAAATTTTGCTTTAAAATCATATACATTTTAAGATATTAACTGTCGATAATGGTCTTTTTTTTTATATCTTTTCCAATTTTAACCCCTTGAGGGGCAAATAATTACGTTTGTGAAATGCTGAATTCCTACCGGAATCTTTGAAAAATTCTATTTCAAAATAAGTAAAGGCAATTTTACGACCTTTTTTCCACCAAAGTTAGAAAAATAAAATTTAATACAATTTTTCTGGTGTAAAATTTCATTAATCGTAGGTGGTATATAATATTTACCGGTGCTCCTCAAGGGGTTGAGTCTTGAGACCCCTTAACGAGTATTATTTTGGATTGTTAAAAAAATCCTATTATTCTGTTTCATTATAAAAATACTAACATTAACGAATAGCGGATTTAAACGGCGCTCCCCAGAGAATCATTGTAACGAGATTTTACTGTATATGTATATATGTTACCAGCCAAACAAAATTGGCCTAGGCCAAACTAGTTTATCCTAACGCGCATAGGATAAATTAGTTTTTCCTAGGCCAAACTAGTTTATTCTAATTCCCATAGGATAAACTAGTTTTTCCTAGGCCAAACCAGTTTATTCTAACGCCCATAGGATAAACTAGTTTTTCCTAGGCCAAACTAGTTTGGCCTAACGCTCATAGGATAAACTAGTATAGACTGCTATTCATTGGTCCGAACTAATTTATCCTAGGCCGATCTAGTTCATCCTAGGCCCATTCAATTTGGCGTGATTTTATTGATCCCAAAGACCGCCCCGGGCGTCAACCTTCCAGTTTGTCCTAGGCCGATCTAGTTTATCCTAGGCCAATGCAGTTTGACATGTTTTTATTGATCCCAACTACTGCTTCGGCGCCAACCTTGTGGAAAGCAGTATTGTCCCTGTATAATATATTTTATTCGATGAGGAGCGGGATACTGCCCCCCCTATCTTCCCCATTTCACAGCCGCCGGTAGTTACAAAATAAGTTCCATATGACAAATTGTGTGCTGGAGGACCAACGAATGGGATGAGAGGTTATCATAAAATTTAGAAGAGGAACAATTTAGAGGATTGATTAATAATGTACAGTATAACCTCGAAAATCGGGCATCGACGGGACCGGGACTTGAAAATTCAAGATTTCTGAAAGAATATCAATTATACTTCTGATATTTTTAATGGTGCATTTATTCATAAATAATTCAAAGCCGAGTGATATTTATGTGAGAAAAAAAAAACAAAAACAAACATTGATTTTTGTTTTAGATTTCTTTTTTTTTTTTTTTGCATGAATAAATGCATCATTACGAATATCAGAAGTACATTTGATATTCTTTCAGAAATCTGGAATTTTCAAAAAATCCCGGTCCCAGTTTGGCCTAAAATACATGTATTTTTAAGCTACCATTATTCCACAATTAAAATTCTCTTTAAAGAATAGTACATATACATTTATACGGATGGGGATACAGTACTGTAAAACCTGTTAGAAGAATCTGTGTATGACGAAATCCTGTTTAAAATGGAACTTTTTTTTTTAATCGGTGCAAATTGGTATAATAATCCGTTTGAAAAAAACACAATACATTTGCTAGGGACGACGGACCTGCTAAAAAAGGAACTTAACTATAACGAAGTTTTTTCTCTCCTATGCGATTCCGTCTTGGAAGGTTCTTCAATATAAAATTTTTCAGATTTTCCAATCTCAAAGCGGTGTAAAAAAAATTAATGGTATTAGTAATTATTCAGATATTTACATACAAATAGAGATTCATTAAAAAATCAATATAGTTTACAATAGAATCATCAATATCGTTAATCCACATTCTATGGCTTGGAGATTTAAAAATTAAAAAAATTATTTACAATAAAATCTTCTAAGACGGAATTTTACAGGAAAGAATAAAAATCCGTTATAGGCAGGTTCCCTTATTAGAAGGTTTCTCGTCTGTTGTAAATGCATTATATTCTTTTTACAAGTACTAATATCCTCATTTTACATAGATCAACATATTTCTTTTGTCAAACACGGGATTCCGTCATAAGCAGATTATTTTTCTCAGGTTTAACCGTACTTTAATTTTATTACCTAAAAATGCATCTACTCATATTACAAAAGTTAAAAAAATAATGAATATATAAATTTTAATTGTGGAATAATAGCGATTTAAAAATACGTGCATTGAAAAAAGTTGGGCCGTCAAATATTACTGATATTTTTACTGAACAGATCAGAGATCCTGCCGGTCCAAATGATGTTCGTATGAGCTGGGATGAAAATTGGACTGAATTTCTGCCTATGCAGACCTAAAGAAGAATGCAAGTCAGTCCCGACTTAAGCCGGAAAGAAACTGTGTCCCGGTCCATATTGGTCTGAACCTCTCGAAAAAGGTAATCCCCAAACCAAGCCCGGACCGAGTGTCGGGAAGGAAAATTGGGCGGGCCCGCAAAGACCCTTACATCGAATAACCGAAAGACTAGCTCACAACATTTTGTAAATTTGGACGCTAAACTTCTAACGAGTTTTTAGTGAACACTTCCATATAGATGTGTTTGAGTTGAACGGATTCGTTTGAAAAATTTTGAATTTGATCGTGAACTTCACTCATTTTTGAGAAATTAAATTTGAGTTTAAATTAGTTCGTTTTTTTTTTTTTTTTTTTTCCTGTGAGCGTGCTCAACTGCTCAACACTGGTTGGCATCAATTAAAGCACGTCAAATTGAATTGGCCGAGGATAGACTAGAAGGTTGGAGCCGAATGGGATCAATAACATCACGCCAAATTGAATTGGCCTATGATAATCTAGATCGAGCTAGGATAAACAAGTTCAGACCAATGAATAGCAGGCTAAACTAGTTTATCCTATGAGCGTTAGGCCAAACTAGTTTGGCCTAGGAAAAACTAGTTTATCCTATGGGCGTCAGGATAAACTAGTTTGGCCTAGGAAAAACTAGTTTATTCTATGGGCGTTAGGATAAACTAGTTTGGCCTAGGAAAAACTAGTTTATCCGATGCGCGTTATGATAAACTAGTTTGGCCTAAAATCTGGTTTAGCCGGTAACATATATATTGTAAAGGTTAAATTAACCAGCGTGTTCGGATAATGTTGATGCTTTAAATGCCTGGATAGTTGAGTACTGCAAAACCTATACCTGATAAGGGTGACATACAGGGCCGAAACTAGCCTTTTTTGCACCCAGAGAAAACATGGATTTTGGCGTCCCCCCCCCCCCTCTTCCTCCGCAAAGTCTATTTACAAAGAGAAATTTACTAATTTTCTAATAGCCGACTTATTTTAAAATCTGTAATCATAAAACACGTAATACTGAACTACGTAATCTGCTTTGTCAAATATTGATTCATTAAAATTTTACAAACAGAATTGAAAGGAATTGAAAAAAAAAAAAAAATCTGCATTATACAGGATCCTTATGCCATGTCATCCTTAGATTTTTCTAATCTATGCTTTGACATATCCCAGACAGGAAGTATAAACTCAATACAGAGTGGGCTCTTAAGGAGAGTTTGTACAGCGCATGCGCCTGTTGTTGGCTGCCTTATAGACCAATTCGTTAGATGGCAACGAGTCACGTGATGTCCATATTTTTCCATGTTTTTGACGTCATCACCGCTAATGGAGCGGGAGATTTGGTGATTTTCTTGGCGATTTTCTGGCAACCTCGTATACATTTGTTGACATACTAAAATTGTAAACAAAAAGCTATTATTATTTATTAACCAGAATAATAGCTTATAAAAAACATTATATAAGATAATATATTTAAGAATATTAATAAAATCAGTGTTACAAGTTATCACCTAAATATTTATTGAATATACGGTGGATAAAAAGGTTCCATTAGCAGCTATAACCATATAATAAAAAAATGATTTTTCACTCAAGATTATTTATTATGAAGTAAATGAAAATTTGTAGTTACAAAAAATAATAACGATCGATTGACATATTGCGAACGGAAACTTCCATATTTATTAAATATCTCAATCGTAACGCCTATTGTATATATGTATTTTATATATATATATCTATAACCGTATTTTAATATACTAGGCTGTGATGTCAAACCAGGATGCATTTTTTTAAAATTATTATTAATAAAAGTATGAAAGGATTATTTTAGAAATTATCACAACTTATTCGTAAATTTTGCTTCCTTTGCAATTTCTTCGTTTCTACAAAAATTGATTTTCTCATTATTATATTTAAATTTCTTTATTTTTCTGTATTAGAATTTATCAAATTACAAAACTAATTAAATACTAATGTAAAATCAATGGTTAAAATAAATGATATAATTCAAAAAATTGAGCATACATTAATATTCATTAACAATATTGACAAGTCATAAAATGTCAGCCTTTTAGCTTTCCCTTTATAGCACTTATCACTGCTCTAAAATTAAGCATTCTTTTAATATTAATTAACATGAACAAATTGAATGTGTGCTGTAGATATGTTTTTTAAAATAAATCTGATGGCACATTTGAAACTCTGAAAAATGTTTTGAAACTTTTTACAGATTATGTTTGTTGTGTTTTCACAGATTTATTTTACTTTAAAGTTCATCATTAATTGTTAAGTTAATAGAAAACTAATGTACTAAAATTTTGTTAAGACAAAATCGCTAGGGACGAAGGGAAAATTTCATTTTAGATACATTTCACTCAGCAAATATAATTATATGGTATATTTCTTTCACCAGAACAATGAAATTTTTGTATGTAATGAAAGGACTGTCTTTACCAAAATCCTGCACTAATGAAAGAATATCACAAACCCCAACGAAAATAATACCATAACATTATACATGCTTAAATTAATATCTAAAGCACAACTTTTTAAAAATCCCTAGCACTTCCTTCTGATGTACAGGCAAAGTTCTTTAATCTGCAGGACCAAGGGTTGTGCAGATTATGGAGTATTGTGGATTATATGCTATTTTCTTTTTTCTGGACACTGTTTTAATTCAATATTCAGTATAACATGAAAATAAAAATGTTAAATATAATAATTAATTTAATATGCTATCTCAAAAAATGCATTTTTCAAACTCTTTTATTAAAAAATTGATTATATTTACTTTTATATTTAAATTTTTAGATATTTCTTTTAAAAAATCATTTTTGGACCAAGAATTTGTAAATTTGTTTACATTCATTAAGCAATGTGAATTATAGAAAATTGCAGATTATAGATCCTTGGCTGTATTTTATTACTATAATAATAGTTCTTTGAGAAAAATTGTATTTTTTGTTAGTCAGGCACAGTTGATGAATTGACAAATAGTGTTCTTGTCACAATCATTTGTTTGTACTGCATTCATTTCATTTAAAATATAAATATTACACTTATTTTATTCAAAAATAAATGGTCAAGTGCGAGTACTACTCATGCTCAGAGGATTCCGTACAGTAAATCTATGAATTATTAACTCTATTGTTAAAAAAATCATTACTAAAAGAAAAATAAGGCTTTGTTAAAAACTATACAACGTAGGGTTTGGTATAGCTGTATATATACTAGAAAAGTATGAATGGGTATACTGTAAAAGTTCAATTTCGAAAGGAGATTGCAAAGTAGGAACGCTGCCTTGGTCCGTGCCGCGTTTTTCCAGATAGGTTTTTAATTAACTTTTAAAGGCACGGGAAGCGTATTGAGAGATCTACTCAATGCAAACTACTGGTGAATCCCATAGTATTTATGTGGTTAAATCTAATTAAATTAGTCTGTTTTTAACAATTTAACGTTTTTTTTTTTTTATACTGCTACTGGAGATTGTATTACACAAATGTATCATTAAAAGTTGTTATCTAGACTTTAAAAGCCGATGGTACATAGAGCACGCCACGACTGTCATTATGTGTCCAAAGTGTCTCTTTAAGGGACCTCTTGACTAACTTGACTAATTACCGATGATTTTTTAAAAAAATTATTATCAACAATGCTTTTATACTTCTGCTATGATAGGTACCTTCAGTTCTCCTCAACAACTTTGCTGAATGCCCGCAAGTTGAAATTTGTGTTTAACGGTAAAATACGCTTTTCTCAAAAACTATGTGACCTAGGGTAATTGCTATAATTTTCCTGCAAGGTTTATATTACCGTGTACCACCTCAAATTTTTTCATAATTTTAGTTTTAGTAGATTCTGAAATAAATGGAGGGGGCGGGGGGGGGGAACATATTTTTACACTACATTTGCGACTATATCTCTGAAAATATAATACCTAAAATTAAAAGAAATGTATTTTTGGGTTCAGCATTACAGAAGCTTACACACGATATACAAAGAAAATATTTTTTTTTAAGTAACTTTGTTAGCCCCTCTACATTTTTTAATAAAAATATTTGTAAATGTTTAATAATCTGAAAATATCTGGGTCAACAATAGTCTTTATTACTTGACACCTATTTGAACTTTCCATGTTCTATAGTTTACGAGTAAAATGTCTGTGACAGATGGACAGACAGACACACGAGTGATCTTATAATGGTTCCGTTTCTACTTTTTAAGTACGGAACCCTAAAAAAGAAAAATAATACTATAAATCAAGACATTTTATTTCAATATCAAAGCGGCTTAGAGTCAACACTATATATACAAATGCTGCTACCTCACAAAACTAGTTATGTCAAAATTTCAACCACCCTAAAATTTCAAACTGCTATGTCCGAGATATTTTTTAAGATAAAGATGAAAAAATTTGACAGAATCCTTGTATCAGGGATTCAGGGTATACTTAAAAGAAAAGACTTTTAAAATTTCTAATTTTTTGAGCTCTTTTGTTTTTTTAAATTTTATTGAAATGGACATCATTTTGAAACAAGATGATGAATGAAGCTGGCTAATGAACTCAGTCGAGACCTTGATATGTCATGTACACATACTGTTTTGGATGAGGCTGTACACTTATGCTGCATTTACACTATATGGCCTGTCAGGTCCTTTGGGTCTTTCAGGTCCAAGGATCGAAAAAATTGCGTTTACACTACGGCATCACATAAGAACTTGGCTTGCTCCTGCGTATATTTGCAGGTTGGAAGGTGGGGAACAGTCATGTTTGATTGTTTACATTCGTATCGAAATGAATGTACCAGTTTTGTTTGCACGGTAATTTCTTTTGCATTGACATTAATTACACATAAATTAATACAAATAAAGCGTTTTTCAAGCATGATTGTTCACAAGGAAAACAAGAAAATGCAATTGCCGTCCCCTGAATTTTCAAAATTTTATTAGCTAAATTTTCTTTTTCTCTGACTGTGAAAAAAAACAATACTTAAAATAGTGAAACACTGAGAAAAACTAAACTACTTTTTTATTAACTGGGGAGGGATATGATCCCTCCTTTCCACAAAATAAAATTTGCTTTTTCTTTTTGTGTGCAAAAATTACCTTAAACGGGTGTCCAGGAGGGCAGAGACGATTTTTCTTTTTGATTTAAGTGTTCAACAATTACTTTAAACTTTCCTTTTTACTTTTGTATGTTTGCAGCGATATAAAGATATGATTTTGCATTTAAATAACTTTATATCAATTAACATCTAAAAGAGGTAGTTACTATTTAAAAGGTATGAATATTTTGATGTAAAGAAAAAAAAATAACAAAAAAATATATTGTTTGGATAAATAAATAACAATTTCAAAAAACAATACCCCTTTTCCCCAGAAATATCTTATGACAACCAAGTGTCAGACTTCTCCCCCACCCTAAAATGATTATATATGCACAGCTCTTATATCAAGTTTCATGCAAATCAGCCAAAAAATGTAGATTTGTATAAACACTGCAGCAGCAAAAAAGGGTTGCATTTCAAAATTGAAATTTCTCCCAGAGTATTTAAAAAACTGATAAGATGTATTAAAAATACCTTATGTTACGATAAAAATATGTAAAAACCAATGTAAAGAAAAGCACAAGTAGCACAAAACGTTTATCATTTGTTTCAAGGCTTTATAAAAGGAATCTTTATTTCAACACAAATTTAATGAAAGAAAAAGTTAAGAGCAATATATGGCTAATGTGAGGTGTAATTATCAGTGTGTTATTAATGTGGGTACTACTTGATTATCCCGTCGACCAATTTCATCAAATTATACAAATTTACATAATTTTATTTTAAATAACGAAAGAAAAAATAAATTAGTAAAACATTAATAAAAAAACAAAAAAAAAAGTAGAATTAAAAATCACTTGATGACATAACAAACACGTGTATCATGTTTAATGTCCAGTGAATGTGATATTTACGATCATCCATTATTGGCATTTAATCTTATAGTTTGATGACAGTTTTTTGGTGGACGGGATAATCAAGTGGTACCTTAATGTGTATGGGGTTGTACATGTATAATGTTAGCAATATTTAGGTAATTTTAGCCCCTTCCACCTCACTTACAGTATCATATGTTATCATTCCTCAACCCCCCCCCCCTCCCTCCATAATGATATCATTATCAATGTTTAAAAATCCTTTTTATTTTTGTATGTTAATGCTATTGTTCTTTCCCACTCTTTTTTTTTTCTCTTTGAAGATTAAAGCGGCTTTTCTATGAAACCTTTAAACACATAAATGCTAAACTTATTTTGTTTGTTTCTGCTTTTCATGACACTGGTTTTTATTTGTCAGATATTGTATCACGCAAGGAGTAACAATTCTCCAAATTCCCTTCCAAATAAGTATATTGGCTGCACCACTGGTATAAGGAATATATACACACAAATAATAATTATGAAAAATTAGGCATAGATTATGAAATTCTCACCAACAAATCTAATAAGAACTTTATTTTTTTCATACAATGAAATGAAATATATTAATGAGCCATTTAAAAAAACATAACTGAATAAGTAAAAATCCATTTTCAGCACTTGTTGGTCGCATAACACTTTTGATGAATTATATTTATTGAATTTTGCATTTAAATAGCACACAGCAGACCTCATTAACATTAAATAATTACATGGCGATCCCAGTATATTTACGAGAGTTAGAAAGTGGGAAAATAGACAAACCAAAACTATTCAGCTTACTGAATAAACACTTTTCAACCACGTTGAAAGTGTTAAAAATGAGGGTATTTTCTCATTGTTTTATATCTTAGACATTTTGTTATTAAAAATAAATAGATAATTAAAAACATTTCTTACATGATAAACAAAGCAAGTAAATACTTGAAATACCATTTATAATAAAATCATATAGTCAAATGAAAACAACAAATTTTTAATAAATTTCTTTTATTTGACAGTACAAGTTACAGAAACAAAATAAAACTTCTTTATATTATAAATATTATTACATAACAAAATTTATTATTGAATATAATGATTACTACATATAATAAATAAAATAACATTGACATAATGCTTTGCAGAAAACTTTATTGATCTGCAGAAACAGATATTTATATTTTAATTTGAAAGAAAGATAAAGCATTTGTAAAAATAGACGGCCCTTTTCTGTTATACGGACACCATTGTCGCCAAGTGTAATAGTTGACGCAAAATGAAAATCACATAAATTGAAACATTTGAAAAATAAAAGAAAAAACCTTGTCAATAGTAAAGTGAGCTTTTTTAAAAATATAACATTTGAAAATTACAAACTTTTAAGAACTATTTTATTAAATCACAAATATATACTTAAAATAAGTGAACAAATAACTGTTATACAATAAAGTAATAAAATAAAACTCATATTAAACTACTGGTATAAAATTAAAAATATCTTTTAGCTTGCAGTAAACAATTCATTGATCAAAGACCAGGATAGAAATAATTGGCGCATTAGCATACATTTTGGCATGGTGTCCACATAACGGAAAAGTACCAAATAGACTGTATAACAAGCGAAATTGTGAACTATTAAGACAGGTTTTTTTTTTTTTTTTTTTTTTTTATAAAGAAGTAGGATAATCAATAATTTTCAGTTCGTATAATAATTAAGAAGTAATAAATAGTACATCAAAATTAAAAAGCATGTTTCTTGACATACTTAAACAAAAACAAGTGGGTAAGTGTGATCGCAGATAGCACAGAGGGTTTCGTTTAATATTCCTTTCAAAACACTTTATCCTTTTGAAAAATCTGTTAGTTCCACATTTCGCAACCAGGGGCGCACTCTATTCTAAACAAACCTGTATCCGAACGAAACTCCGTTTTACATACTATCTGTAGATATATTAGTCGAGGGGATTGGGCCCATAGCACGCGAGGCAAGTAGGTGCTCCTGGCGGTAAAAAGTGGAACTAAAATATGTAAGGCTATGGTGCATAATGTGAAAGAATGGTCAAAGGAGCGTCGACAAAAGTTGGAAAAGTGCTCCCCGGGTGAAAAGGGCGGAGATTAGAAAAATTGCTTAAAATACACAAGTTAGAGCCCGGAGGAGTAAATAATATAAGACTTTTTGAAAAGTTTATGATTTGTCGTGCGGTCTGAGATATTCATCTATACGTATGCAAAAATTCATGTCTCCAACTTAATTAGGGGCTCTCTTAGAAATAATTGCTTGAAATACACATGTGGTAGCTCAAAGGGTTAAACGTGAGACTTTTTCAAGATTTTATGATTTGTCGCCTGGCCTCAGGTGTTCTGCTATAAGTATGCAAATTTTCAAATCTCCAATTTAATAAGGAGCTCAGTTAGAAAGAATTGCTTAAAATACGCATGTGGGAGCCCAAAGGGTTAAATGTACGACTTTTTCAAAATTTTATGATTTGTTGCATGATGGTGTTCAGCTATAAGTATGCAAAATTTCACGCCTTCAACCTAATTAGGGGCTCACTTAGAAATAATTGTTTAAAATACACAAGTGGGAGCCCAAGTGTTAAATGTACGATTTTTTCAAAATTTTATGGTTTGTCATTTCATGCGAGGTGTTCAGCTATAAATATGCAAAATTTCACGCCTCCAACCTAATTAGGGGCTCACTTAGAAAGAATTGTTTAAAATACACATGTAGGAGGCCAAAGGGTTAAATGTACACGACCTTTTCAAAAATTTATGATTTGTCATTTGATATGAGGTGTTCAGCTATAAGTATGCAAAATTTCACGCCTACAACCTAATTAAGGGGTCACTTTGAAAGAATTGTTTAAAATACACATGGGGGAGCTTAAAGGGTTAAATGTACGACTTTTTCAAAATTTTTATGATTTGTCGTTTGATGTGAGGTGTTCAGATATGAGTATGCTAAATTTCACTCCTCCAACCTAATTAGAGGCTCAATTAGAAATAATTGTTTAAAATACACATGTGGGAGCACAAAGGGTTAAATGTACTTTTTCAAAATTTTATGGTTTGTCATTTGATGTGAAGTGTTCAGCTATAAGTATGAAAAATTTCATGACTCGTACCTAATTAGGGGCTCACGTTGAAAGAATTGTTTAAAATACACATGTGGGAGCCCAAAGGGTTAAATGTACGACTTTTCAAAATTTTATAGTTTTTCGTTTGATGTGAGGTGTTCAGCTATAAGTAGGTGAAATTTCACGCCTCCAACCTAATTAGAGGCTCACTTAGAAAGGATAGTTTAAAATACACATGTGAGACCCCAAAGGGTTAAATTTACAACTTTTTCAAAATTTTATGATTTGTTTTTTGATGTGAGGTGTTCAGCTATAAGTATGCAAAATTTCGCGCTTCCAACCTAATTAGAGGCTCACATAGAAAGAATTGTTTAATATACACATGCGGGAGCCCAAAGGGTTAAATGAACGACTTTTTCAAAATTTTATGATTTGTCGTTCGATCTGAGGTGTCCAGCTATAAGTATGCAAAATTTGAAGTCTCCAACATGTATAGTTTCTGAGAACGGGCTCTGTGACGGACAGACAGAGGAGCGAGACGAATAGGGTTTCGTCAGATGAACGAAACCCTAAAAAAAAGAGGAATGAAAGAAAATTTCAGTTGATTAATTGAAATAAACAATAATTGGTAAATAGTATTTAGTGAGACAAAATGAAGTAAGTCTCATTCAAACTGCTAAGAATATCAGCAGATTTGAAGACATCAGAAATGCAAGTGATTTACACTCCTGTTCTATTAAAAAGAAAACCTTTATGGTTTACACATCAAAATTTCTAAAAATATTTCAATAATACATTTAAAATACTCTATTTACTACTCATAAATAAGAAAAACTTACTGTGTGGGCAGAATATAGGTAAGACAAAATAGCTTTTGGACTATTGGCGCTAAATATTTATATAATTAGAAACATCTAAACAGAGCTTAAAATTGTTCAGTATCTGTATTTAGGATGGAGTGAAAGAATAAATAACTTTTAACTTCAAACTAATTATAAATTCCACAGAGTTATATGTTATATACAATCATCCTACAGTGGTATCCCAGAGATGTAAAACGGCCAAGAAGATGACCTCAAGTAAGATGGAGTGATGAAATCAGAAAAGTAGCCGGTGTAAATTGGATGACTAAAGCACTAGACAGGAAAGAAGAAACATTGGAAAAATCTGGGGGAGACCTACATCCAGCAGTGGATTGAAAACGGTTGATGATGATAATATCTCATTGTGTCACATATGCCAAGAGATAACAAAAAAGTATGATATATCTGAAAGTGTACCTGAAGATATCTGAAAATGTAATATAACCTGAAGATATCTGAAAGTGTAATATAACCTGAAGACATTTTTTTTAAAAATAAGAAGAAAGATAGAAGTAAATGTCTTACATTTGTCCCCAGAACATTGTTTAAATGCATGTTGCAACTTTTTAAAGGAAAATTAAGAACACACTCTCATTTATTGTAATCAGAAAATTATTATAAAGTACAAATAAACAGTAAAAATTACAAATAAGTACAAAGTAAAAATTATTTAAAAGTATTAACTGGTACAACTTACTTTTTTTCAGGCAGTAGGGAGGTCATGAATAAAAAGAGGGTTACATCTGAATAAACAATGTAATGCAAATAAGAAAAATCATAAGTGAGGCTAGTTTTCATGTTGAAATGGCTATGAGTCGCCCTACAATAAGAGTTTATGATAGTAGTAACGTGAGAACACAAACTAAATGTTAAACCAATGGCAGTGTTCTTTTCAAAATTCTTATCTGCATTTCAATACTTTGAATTTTTTTTTCTTTTTTTTTTTTTAGGCCTAGGTTACTTGAGGCTAATGTCTAATCAAATATCTTTACTTTTTTTTTTATATGCAGTTTTTTTTCTCTGAGGGCACTTTTAATTTTGGAACAGGATCTGAAACTGAAATTTTCCTCTGAAAAACTGTACCTGAAATAAAGAGTAAAAAGATACCAAATTAGACATTGACCTCAAATATCCCATGCAAAACAAAAATCATTTAAAAATATTCAAATGTAAACAAGAAATTTATAAAGAAAGTTGCCATTGGTTTAATATTAGTTTGCGAGCATCGTTACATAACTAACATCATTCGCATTGCATCCATTTAATCTATTATATATATAAAATCCAAATGGAAATTTCGTTCTGAACGCCTAGATTTCGAGTTCTACTGCATGGAATTTTACGGAACTTATATCGTTAGATAGGTATCATTTCAGGGAAGGTTTTAAGCTATAACACATCATTCTACCTATATTAGTTATAGAATTATGACGGAAAGTTCTGTTATTTTGGCGATAAGGTTTACCATTTTATTTCTTGGCGAAATTTATCGTTGATAAAAAAATTGAAACAGCTATTACACCTCGAAACATAAAAGAAAAAACTGTTACTAATTTTAATTAAAAAAAAAAAAAAAAGAAGGAAGAAAAAAATTTGTTTTAATGAGTGATAATATTAAAAAATGAAAATATTTAATTTAAACATGAAAGGGAATGTTAGTAATGCTTAAAAAATTACTCAGTTAAAATATTGCAATTGAAATAAGATTTGGCTCTTTATCTTTTGCGTCAGGTTAAGAAAAATGCATCTGAAAAATTGATAGAATGATATCAAGGAAGTTTCGATAAGTGCATGCTCAGAAATATTTGAAAAAATTATATAATATCTTCTCATGAGGAATATATAGAATATTCTTCTTGTGACATATAATATGTTTATAGAAAAAAAAAAAAATCCGCAGAACCTCGATTTAGCGTTTGTAAAAAAATAATGAAAATTTAATTTTTTTTTGGCGATTTAATGCTGGTTGGCGGCACAATAAAATTTTGAATGATACTTTTTTTTATGATAAATAATTTTTAAGTAAAACCTTTTTCTACTCTTCATACGAAGATAGTTAGATTAAATTTAACGTAATAAATACATTTTTATTACTACAGTTTTGTCATATACCTTTATATGTGTATATATTAAAATTTTATTATCGTAATTATACGGTTTAAAACAAAATTTCAGTTTATTAAATTTTTTCCAAATTCAAAATTAATGTCCGATTCGGAATATTGGTAATTGTAATAAAAATACAAATAAAGCATCGAATTAATGGTTTTAATGGCCATTAATGGCATTTAATCTTACAATTAATTAATAGCAATCATTATTGGCATTTAATCTTACAATTTGGCAACAGTAATTTGGTCAACGGGATAACTAAGAAGTACCAAATTTAATATTCCGTGCAACTTATTGCTATCTTTAACCTTCATAATATTTTGATAATTAATAATAAAACTTTAAATTGTTTGATTGCAAACACAATGTAAAACTATTCAGATGCAGAAACACACCAAAAAAAATCACAAAAACTAAGATATATTTTAGTACAGCATGTTATTATGTAACATGTTAAAAGCATTCAGAATTAGCCCCACCAAAACTTTCCAGAGCTTTATCTGACTCTGCTCAAGTCAGCAGAAAAAAATTAAGTCAGGAGCTGATCCGGCACGACTCATCAAATCAAATGAAAAAAGAGCTCGGCAGCAGGCCAGGCCAGATCTGGGCACATATAGGCAGTGACCCGGAGCCGAACAATTTTTGATGCTCCAGCTCCAGCTCCGCTCCTAGAGAAAATACTGTGGCTCCAGCTCCGGCTCCAACTCGGCTCCAACTTCGCGCTTTTGAGTTGCAGATTTTAATTTACACGTTTAATTTTTTGCTCACAAATACTTTCTACCTTCATTAAAGATCTGACAAAATGCATTTTTCTTCTCATCAAACTTCAAATGCTTGTTCAGAAAGTATGACATCTTTTAGCTTTTGCTTTTAAAATAGAAAGTTTGGTGGAATTTTAAACACAAAAATCTTAAATTTTTTCTACACTTTTCAAACAGCAAAAATTGTTCAACTATACATGCAAACAACAGGCGGCCATATTTGTTTTCGAATAGTGTTGTCACTTAGTTCAAGCAAAAGTAAAGTAGTGTTACCATGTTTCGAGAAGGTTTCCTTCTCTAATAATAATAATAAAAACCTAAAAAATGTTAAATTAAAATACTGAATAATGATGTACAGTAGAAGATCTTTATAACGCAAACCTAAAAACGCAAGGTTGTGCGTTATATAGAATTTTGCATTATATGGATCACATTTCACACATCATTAAATTTACCTTATAAACACGACCATATAAATCTGAAAGATACCAAAATACATTAGAGTATCTTTATACTGCACTTCTTCTCACCAGGAAGTATCCAAATTATAAATTTTTGCATTATATGATCATTTTATATTGTTTATTTTATAAACATGGTCCAACTATACCTGGACCCAATCATTCATTACATTACTCATTTCCAAAAATATAATATTTATTGTAATAATAGCAAAATTTTTTCATTAAAAAGTTTTGAATTAAGGATATAAAGTTGAATTAATGTATCAAATGTAGTTTTCTAGAGAGTAGCAATTTTTACGATGTGGGATTTCAGGTGCTTCTTACCTGCAAAATTCATTGTTTACATCTGAGAAGTTGTGCGTTATATGGAGAATTGCATTATATAGAATCGCGTTATAAAGATCTTCTACGATAATTAAAATATTTTAAGCCTAGAAATTTAAAAGACTGAAAAAAAAAAAAGATTTAAAAGAATATTAAAAACTAAAGGAGCCCTGGAGCTGGGGAAAATTTAGAGCTCCGGCTCCAGCTCCAGCTCCAGGAAAAACACAGCTCCGGAGCGCTCCGGCTCCAGCTCCAGCTCCGGGTCCCTGCATATAGGCCTCTAAAATATGGTAGCCCCCTCCAAAGCATAATCCTGGATGCACCACTGCTGGATATGTATATTAATTCTAATTTGGGGAGACATTGAAAAGTAAATTACAAACATTGACCAAGCAAAACAAACAATGTCACTAAATTTTATTTTTGAGCTGAGATCTTTAAAAATTAATTACAATATTGATATTGATGCATTTTAACAGAATTCTAAATTACACATACGCTTCTGATAATTTCAATAACTTATGCTAATTAAATAAATAATTCATCTCACTTTAAAAAATTGTAAATAAATAACCCAAATTATAACCTTGATATAATACCTTGGCAATACATTTTAGCTTATTTCAACATTAGTAATCAAATGCATTATTAGGTACATATGCAGCTTAATAATTATTAAGCAAATGAAGTTATAATGTTGATAATATAGATAACACTTTTTAGATTATTTCAATATTAAATAGATTTATATATGCAGCTTAATAATTATTAAGCAAATGAAATTATAACCTTGATATAATCATAATACATTTCAATATTAGTTATATTAAATGATTATTATATACAGTAGACTCTCTTAAATCCGCGACCATAAAATCTGCGAACGCCTAAAATCCGCGTATTTTTTCAGATGTAAACAATGAAATTTACAGTTAAATTGCATGAACAAAATTCAAGATGGCGCCGAAACCAGCGACTACCACAATGTTTTTTTTTACTAAATTTTTTGTTAATCATTCTCTTTTGGCTATTACAGCTGATTTATTACTAAATAAATTTACATTACTTTTGATTTTGATATAAATTAGCATATCTATATAAAAAATTCCAGGGTTCGAAATGGGAAAATCCACGAACTTTGTTCGCGGAACTTTTTCTTTAAATTATAGACAAATTTATTTCTAAACACACAAAGCAGTATCAGAAAAGCATTCAAGACTCTAAATAACAATGAAAAAAGTTACAGTGAGCACAATAAGCTATAGATACTGATAATAGCATTAACACTGTTCTCCTTGCCACCACTAGATGGCAGCATAGGACTTTTGGAATCGATTTCATTCGTAATACTTTAATATTTTTTCTAAATTTTTATTTTACATAATTATTTAAATAATTACTTACTTTTGAACTAATAAATTATTTTAATATTTTAGTTATTTGAATGTTTCACTTTATTGTAAGCATTCATTAAAATTTCCCTTGCTTACTACCAATCCAATTAATGTTTCAAAAATGTAAACAAATCAATGACCAGAAATCCGCACAACCTCTGGTCCCAAGCTGTGCGGATTTGAGGGAGTCTACTGTATATGCAATCTAATAATTACTAAGCTGATATTAAATTATAATTATCCAGGGACACCATTTCAAAAGTTTCATTGAAATGAGGAGAGTTATAATTTAATGTTATAGTAGAAGATCTTTATAACGCAAACCTAAAAGCGCAAGGTTGTGCGTTATATAGAATTTTGCGTTACATGGATCACATCATTAAATTCATTGTTTACATCTGAAAAATACGTGGATTTTAGGGTCGCAGATTTAAGGGAGTCTACTGTATAAACATACTGCAACCAGAAAAAATAGAATAACATGATGAAATGCAAAAAAATTTTACTCTCCTTGTAGGAAAGTGGCCATAAGGTGGCCGGTGGCTAGTGCTAATTTTGACCTTTACGACTTAATGTTTTTATAAAATATAGCTTGCTTATACATAACTACATGCTTTAAAAAAAAAAAAAAAAAACATTTAACACAATTTTATAAATCTGAAAGCTAATGCGAAAGAAACCTTGGTTAAAAAATTAATTATAATAAATTATAATTATTGTGTTACAAATTGAGTTAAGTGATTCTCTAAGATGCAGATCCATTTTATGGGAAAAGTGACTTTATAAAAAAACAACATGACTTTATGTAAAATAACATTTATAAATATACAATGTAGTGTTTAGAAAAGTAACTTACTTACAAGCATCATACTTACAAGCACCTATTACTGAAAACTCATATCATGAAAAACAAGCATGAAAAAGTCCCTTAATAGGATATTTACAAAAGTGAAAGTGGGGTCAACAGGTAGTAATCAACGAGCATTCGCATAATTCTTGAAAAAGTCCCATTGAAAACATTCTATAATTTAAATAAATTATAAGAATCATAATAAACTGATTAAAACAACATAAACAACGTAGAATGCATTTTTAAATTCTCTTTTCTTATGCAACAGAAAATGTATTAAAAAATTACATACTTACAGTCAGTCATATAAGTTAATACTTACTGGTCGAGTAAACATTTAGAACTGTTCCTGATTGAAGAGTTTCAAAAGTAGCACATAGTTGAAGGGCATTAGAAGAAATTCCACTTTCTTGCAGAAGACCACAAATGGTAGTCGCTTATTATACAGAACTACACACCTGTGTTCCCCTGAGAGCAAAAAACATCGTAAAATGTGCATCTATCCTGACACCAGCAGATTCATCAGACACTCTGTATTAAAACTTTTATGGATTTTGAAAGTTTTTCAAACTCATTCTGAAAAAAAAAAAAAAAAAAAAAATATGAATTTTTCCAACTTAAGCCACCCTTGGTCTGGAAAAAGGCGGGGAGGGGTGAAAAAATTCATATTCTAGATTTTACAGTTTTAATTATACTACTACTGAACAATTATTAAAGAAAATTTCAGAAAAATAGCATCTCAAATTTTTAAAAATAATAAGGGATGGTGTATTAATAGTACCTAATAATAACTAAAAGTAAAAACTGTTTATTTAAAAAACAGGTTTGTTCATTTTAACAAAAGTTAAATTTCATATCTCAAATTTTTTAAGGGGGGGGGGGAGATAAGAAGCTAAATACAATTCAAAGTCTTCACAACACTTTAGATACCATATTAGGATTGATTCATTGTAAAAATTAATACATTTAAAATTTAAAACTGATGAACAACAATGCAAATCATGTACAGAGTGTTTAATATGATATGAGCTTGCTATGATCAATCGATTATGTAACAGTAATGAAGAAAGCTGAGCAGTTAATTCAAAATTAATTTTATGGCTAAAAATTTGTTAATAGTTTTAGGATAAAGTTAAAAATTGCCAGTACTACAAATGCATTGAAATAGAATAATATGAAATAAATACCTGAAATAAGTTTACTCACAAAATGTCATTACCGTACGCGTACATTATAATACAATGACGACTGTATTATTTTAATTTGTTGAATGTCTGATGTACGTTATTTCATAGTGACTTTTTCTAATCCCAGGAAAAGCAAAAAAAAACATTATTTTCAGTATTATCATTATTATTACACCCAACAACTTTTACCTTACCATTGTTTAACCGAATACTTATCCGAATTTCATAACTCTTGAATAGTCTTCCACATCTGCTTTGAAAGGAGTCGAGAAATACGATATTTACTAAAAACGCTGACAAAATAACAATGACAAGACAATTTAAGCCTGCGTAAAATGTGGATAAATTATAGCACACTTGGCAATGATATCAAGTGAGATAAAGAAGCCAATATGGTAAACAGAAATACACTAAAAAGATGCTCACAAGACGTCACAAGATGGGCAGTAGATTGCGCAGATAGGAGATTTTGGTGTCCATGTTTTTGACGTCATACCAAAATGCCCTATTACTTGGCCTTAAGTGGAAAGTCTTCGCCAACGTGCTGAAAAAGGAAAATACGGCTGTGAGCCAGACTTTCCTCTGTGCTGACGTGAGCACATCAACATCAAAACAGATAGCAAGTTAAATGGAAAAAAAGTGTGCGGGGGAAGGGGGGGGGGAGGAATCAGAATCAAATTTTATTATGTAATTTGATTCATGCAAATGTTTTAATCAACATGAATCATATTATTTTATAAAATATTTTATTTCATCAATTTGTATCAGTGTAGTTTATATAAAAATAATTAATTTAATTTTATAATATAATGTTTCCGTTCCTTTAAACTGTAAAATAATTAGAATCAATTTTTATTATGTCGTGAAAAAAAAAAAAAAAAAAAGATGGGGGTGATCAGTATCAATTTTTATTATGTAGTTCGATTCATGCAAACATTTTAATCAACATTAATCATAGTATTTAATATGATATTTTATTTCACCAATTTGCATCAGTGTAGTTTATATAAAAATAATTAATTTAATTTTATAATACAATATTTTTATTCATTTAAACTGTAAAATAATTATTTAATACATTATGTAATTATTTGTAACAGGATATTTCTTTTAAATATAAAATTTTCCAGCACCTTTTATCTAATACAGAATGACTATTATGTGTTGATAAGTGTTATGCTATTTTTTAAGTTAAAAAAAAAATTCAGACATTTTTCTACGCGTCTACATCTTTTTTAGGGTTCCGTACTTAAAAAGTGAAAACGGAACCATTATAAGATCGCTCCTGTGTCTGTCTGTCACAGCCATTTTACTCGTAAACTATGGAACGTGGAAATTCGGGGAAGTAATAAAGACCATTGACCCACATATTTTCAGATTAATAAACATTCATAAATATATTTAGTAAAAATGTAGTGGGGATAATTATGGTACTTGAAAAAAAAAATCTTTTCTTTGTGTATCGTGTGGGATATCGCGTGAAAGCTTTTATAACGCTGAACTCAAAAATACATTTCTTTTAATTTTAGGTATTATATTTTCAAAGATAGTGTCAAAAATGTAGCGCAAAAATATGCCCCCCCCCCCCATCTAATTCCGAATCTACTGAAACTAAAATTATGAAAAAATTAGAGGTAGTAGACGTTAATTTAAACCTTGACGGAAAACTATAGCGATCACCATTGGTCACATAGTTTTTGTGAAAATCCCATTTTTCTGTTACACACAAATTTCGATTTACTGGCATTCAGAAAAATTGTTGAGCATCGCTGGATGTACCTGTCATAGCAGAAGTATAAAAGCATTGTCGATAGAATTGTTCGAAGAAAATCATTGGTAATTAGACGAGATATTAACCCTTAAAGATACGGCCAGTTTGGACATACACAATAACAGGGGAGGCGTACTCTATGCCTAGATAGCAAGTTTTAATGATATATATGTGTAATGTATGATATGTGTTGTGTAATGTATGTAATGTCCAGTTACAGTTTAAAAGCAATAAATGTCAAATTGTTAAAAACATACTAATTTCAGGGGTCACAGGACACAAAAAAATGGAAACAAACAAACAAAAAAAAGACCATTTTCAACATTTAATATCTTAAAATGTATATGACTCTAAAACACAATTTTAATTGGGATGTATAAGTATGATCAAGATATAAGTATATTCTTTCAGTTCATGTATTTAAAAAATTGTAAGATGCAGAATTAGTATTTATAGGGGGGCTCCAAACTGTTAGACATTTGTCGAACAGAAAATTGGCATAACAGTTTGCAGGATCACAAAATAAATATTGCAACTAGAATGAAAATTTTAGTGCTTACTTATACTTCAGATTGTAATAATTACTCTGAATTTAAGTAAATTTGTATTTAAAACATTTTTATATTTTTATTGCAATGTTGCATTTAGCTAATACAAAATTTTGAAAATTTCAACAGTATAATCACATAGAAAAATACTTTTTTGAAAAATAAAAAAGAAATTTTCGGTTCAGTTTATACAGACTAACATGAAATATATGTTTTGAAAATTTCATGAAGAAATATTCAGAAGTTTTTGAGGTATCCTGCGCGTTATGCCCAAAAAACGAGATTTGGAGAAAAAGGACTTCAAAGTTTCGGAAACGGCGCTTCAGCTGTTGAGCGAGTATAATTCTAAAAGCCATAACTTCTGTTCAAATGGGAATTTCAAGGAAACAATATCAAAATATTCAGAAAAGATAGGAGTTTTAACATCTAAAAAAATTAAAATTTCTAAAATTTTGAAGCTTTAACCCGACCACTTAACCTTTTCCGTCGCGGAGTAATTCTGTTTATAGTCTTATGAAATAATGGATTGACACCAGAATTTATAAACGAATTTATTAGAAAATACGAACTTGATTATTTTCACGTACATGATAAAAGGAAAATTGTAAATAAATATTCTTGGTGCCGTTTGTCTGTTTTGGAATTAAAATTAGGTGTGCTTTTTTTTAAGGACACTGCCCTCGAAAGGTTTAATTAGAATGAATCACATAAATACTGTGAGATTCGCGACTAGTTTACATTGAATGTATCTCTCAATACGCCTCGAGTGACTTTAAAAGTTAATTAAACACCTATCTGGGAAAACGTGGCACGGACCAAGGCGGCGTTGGAACTTTGCGACCTTCTTTCGAAACGCGCTTAGCACAATGCCAAATTTAAACTTCAACAAAGGTTTTGTTTTAGCTACACTGTAGAAATATAGGTTATTTCTAGTCTGAATTTAGTTTAATGAAATGCCAAATGAAGTTTAAATATGCATTGCTTTCATTGTCAGTACCGAATTAAGTTCATCATAAACAGATTAGGATAATATTAAAAAATGAGTTATACGGAATAGCTATATTTGATATTATTTAGGTTCCATATCTCTTTGAACTTTCATGATGTATCCATTTGCACTTTTCTAATATATACTGTTATACCCAACCCTACGTTGTATAGTTTTTTATAAAGTCTTAGTATTATTTTAGCAACTTTTTTTTTTATAATAAAATTACAAATTCATATATTTATTCTACGGAACCCTCTGTACGCGAGTAATCCTCGCACTTGACCTTTTTTTTTTGTTTATTTATGCTTATTATTTTTAACTTAATACTTTGAAATTAATTGCTTTTAAAGCACATAAAATGTATTCGTTTAAGTTATTAGAAATTTTCAATCCCTTCCACTCTTTTTTTTGAAGAAATAAGAAATTTGAATGGAAGGGAATGCCATATTTTAAAGTACAATTAAAAGTGATTTTGTTTGTATAAGCATTATTTTTATTTCTGAATATTTTTTATTAATAAAATTTATCGTGATTCAAAGAGTCATTTTCATCATTTAAGAAATAGGACCAGTGCATATATAGAGAGTAAGTGTTTATTAAATGGTTAGTATGTCTCAAAAATTGGTTTTAAATATCAATTTTGTCAGAATTTCCTGAAGATTCGTGGCAACCTCAATAGAATTATCTAAACAAAATAATTTATTAGGAGCGTTCAAAATGTAACGAGCTGGAGGCCTAGGAACAGAAACTAGTACATGTATTTCAGAAGTATTTGCCCTGGCTGTTGAGGCACTTGTCCCACTGAGACACAAGGCGGTGAATGGCTGTCTCGTAAAATTCCTGGGGCTGCGATGTGAGCCAGTTCCGCACGTGCTGCTTGACGTCGTCGTCCGAGGTGAATCGTTTGCCCCTCAGAGCCTTTTTTAGGGGACCAAAAATGGCGTAATCGCAGGGTGAGAGGTGTGGACTGTATGGAGGGTAACCGAGAACCTCCCACTTGAATTTCTGCACGAGTGCCGTAATCGTGTTGGCCGTATGAGGCTTTGCGTCGTCGTGGAGCAGAATGACCCCACAGGTGAGCTTGCCTGGTCGTTTTAATTTGATCGCTTCGCGAAGGGTGGTCAAGAGTTGCGAGTAATGCTGGGTATTCACTGTTGTCCCGTGCTGCAGGAAGTCTATCAGAAGGGGACCGTCTTGGTCAAAGAAGAACGTCAGCATAACATTTCCTGCACTTGTGTGGATAAACTTAGATTTTCTTGGTGGTGGTGACCCTGGATGTTTCCAATGGAGACTTTGTCGCTTCGATTCTGGTTCGAAGTGATGACACGAAGACTCATCTCTAGTCGCTTACAACTCGAATAGGCGTTGGACGACTGATGCATGCTTCTGCTAGCTTTGTAGTCTCGTAACTTCTACTCGTGACCCTTTAGCGGCGGGCATGTGGACTTCTGTGCTCTTATCGGAAACCCTCTTTGTTACTGACGCAACAATATCACCATTCTGTCACTGGTTTGCACATTCCAGACTCCGGCTCGTTTCTTTTTGAACGTCCCTTATACAATTTTTTAAAACTAGTCTCTGTACAATATTTTATTTCAGGAATGGTTTTTACTTTTAAGATGATGAAAGAAATAAAAATTATGCTTTGTATGCGTTTCTGAAATCTAAAATAAGGACACTTATAAAAAATATCCTTAAAAATAAATTAAATAAACTGAAATATTGTACCTTTAATGATATGCACAAACAGACATATAATACAGTACTTGTCTTACATTGTGAAACTTACTACCACTTTCTTTCTTTATTTTTTTTAATAGTTTGTTAATCAATTTCTTGACTCTTGTTGTGGTATAAAACATGCCAGGTTAAAAACAAAAACAAAAACTGCTTTAACTTATAATTTCTGCTGAGCAAGCATCACTAATGTCACATACAAGTTACGAATCTAAGTCTTCTCCAAAAACACCACTTACATAATAAAACTTATTTTACTACAATCTAAACCTTCAACAGTTCTCTTTAAAAAATGTTTTATTGTAGCACATAGAATTTTATTTGGCGGCTAAAAACTTTAAAAGATGACATTTAAAAAATATTTCTGAACAAAAATGCTCACTGACAATTTAGGTATGTAGCCCTGGTGTGGGAGGTACAATGCCTCCCCTGGAAGACTTAGGATTTTATTTTTATTAGCGATTTTAAGGTGGAATTTTTCCCTGGAACTCCTCAAATGCCACCTTCCCCCATCTCCGCCTGAGCTTCAAAATGATCTTAATTCAATTCAACACTAAATATATATAAAAAAAATATTAGAATTTCTAAATTATTTAACATACTTAGTTTTTTTTACTCATCATTCTCTTATTAATTATAACATAAGGTGAGAAAAAATGATTTCTTAAATTAATTTTTCAAAAATAAAATTGCTAAACAATTATTACATTTCCTAGTCTATTTTTGCTCTCTTGTAAATTGAAAAAAATAAATAAATCTACATGTAATTTTTTTATTACATTTTGAAAACCGTAAACTCTAATATTCAGTTGTAATAATATCATATTTCAGTTTTTTTATTTTTGCATTAATACAACACCAACTAAGATTGCTACGTTGAAACGTTAACAGATTTTTTTAAATAAAATTTTAATTTCGGAACAGTCCAATTCATCCATTAGCTCTTTTCATGTTCACACGGAGCCCTTTCTACCAGATGCTTATACAGTGAACAAATATTAAATTCAGTTAGTCCAAGAAGCGATAAATAACGAAATACATACAGTAACACCACTGACGAGCTGCAGATTCTAAGGAGCCCACCCTGGCCTATACTGGGAAGCTAGTATGTTTTGTTTCATCAATCGGTTACTGGAACATGTCTAATAACCGTTTTTTTAAAGTTTGGAACTATTAAAACTTAAAATACCAACAGAGCTGGTTGTTTTTTCATTTAAATTTATTCTAAATAAAAAATCTGGTATGAGTTTTAACTTAATGCGTATTAATGCATATTATTTTCAGTTTCGTGTAAAAAGTATAATAATTATATTGTGTATGCATTCAAAGTTAAAATAAAACTCCATTGATAAATAATTAAATGAGTATGCATGTAAGGCATGTCTATACTGGCAGTGATGGAGATGTGGAGCATACTTCACCATTTTCGTTTCAAAACCTATCAAATCCACCCAAAACAGATCTGCGCATTTTCTCACGTATTATTGTTGACATTTTCGTGGTACACGAGAGACTTTATTGAAAGATAAAGCAGCTGGTGAACGAGGAAGCACGGTGGTTAAAGCTCAAACCTTGTAACTAAAAGGTCTCAACTCGTGTCCTTGTTCGCGGTTTAGCGGTATTATAGTTTTGTTTGGATCTTTATTGAATTAATTAATAAAGGTTATTTATAAATATATACAGATCAGTCGATCTTTATTATCAGATGCTTTGTAATTTTATATTTTCAATTAGAAAATTAAATAACATTTTAATAACAATTAACTTGAACAAAATTAAATTATAATCATAATTAAGTTAAAAACCATTTAATTAAAATTTTTATTGCATAAAATTTAAGTTGAACAAAATTAAATTCTAATGAGTTACTACTATTAAGTTAAATAAAATTTAATTAACACTTTTATTACATAAAGTTGAATTTTAAATAAATTTCAATAATTATTATTTTTAAATTTGAAAAAAAATAAATAAATCTTCATGTAATTTTTTTATTACATGTATAAGCTATTTTTTAATAATTAAATGAACGTTTAGTAAAATACAAAAACTCCGAAACTTACATTTAAAATATTTTTATATTTGAACTTTAGTAACAGACAAATATCAAATTAGCAGAATTAATTTTATTAAAGTTTTCATCTTTTAAAATCAAGCATTATTCTTGATATAATTTTTTAAAAAATTAATTTATTGGTATTCTTTTTCCCATGTACATCTATAGTTATAAAGTAGTAGAAAATTGCCATAATTAAAATTTTCTTAAAAGTATATATACATACATACATATATATATATATATATATATATACATTAGAATTTTACGAATTTGTTCATATATTTGTGATTTCAAATTTATTATATATATATAATGGTTATATATTTATTTATATTATTTATATATTATTATATATATATTTATATAATAGTTATATATATGAAAAAAAAATATATATATATATATGATATGGGTTATTAAAGCTGTAAAGAAAGCGGTTTTCACTCTTAGGCTTAAAACTTTAAATAAGATTAGAAAAGATTGTGGTATTTTTAAATTTTCTAATTTGTATTTTAGGGACCTGCTTTGTGACTTTCATAAATTTAGATTAAGGAATTTTTCAGATTCTAGGTCAGAGAAAGTTTTCTTTACTTTGAATTTTCAAATAAATCTTTCGATGATTTTAAAATAAAGGATTTTTTCAGATATTATATATATTTTTTTTTCCACTTAGAGATATTGATATTGCTGTTGCTTATAAATATGCCTTTCCTCTTAGTAAAAAATTGTTCAACTGCAGATCTCTTGCTTTTTCTAATAAAATTCCTGAATCATGTATATGTGAAACTGATTCCGTAGATTTTATTGATGATTTCCATAAACATGTTATTACTGGAGATTTAAATATTATACAAAACAAAAATTTACATTTTATGATGGGATTGGGCACTAAATTTAGATTAAATAAAACAATTAACAAGAAAACAGCTATTCAGATTTTTGAGAGAGATTTAAATAAATTCTTTATGCAGTTATGTTACAAATTTAACACCCCCTTTGAAGCTTTTTCTCAGTGGGAGTGGTATATGATGAAGGAATTTGAATTTTTTGTTAATGTTAATAGTGAATTAAACAATAAGGATTATGTTTATCATAGTCTCAGTAAAGAAGATTTAAATTATATTCAGTGTTTACGTAAGAATTTTGTAATAGTACCTGTTGACAAAGCGGCTTCAAATTATGCAATTATTTGAAAACTTTTTTATATTGGCAAAGTTAAAAATGAGTTAAATCATAGTAAATTTTATAAAGAATGTAAATTAATTCATACTGTAATTGTTAATAAATTAAATGTTTATACTACTAGAAAGGCCAAGAAAATGTATTCAATAATTTTGCTATTAATAATTATCATAGTTTTTCATTTTTGTTTTTAACTCCAAAATTTCATAAAACACCTATTAAATTCAGATTCATATGTTGTAATTCAAGAGGTATTGGTAAAAGTTTAAACATTAAATTACAGGAGTTTTTGAAGCGTATTTATGGTGTTTTGAAGTTTAAGTACAGAGATACTAGTTTTTATTGATGTATCGTCAATTGCAATGAAGTTTTAAATAAAATTTTAAAAACGCCCATAACGCCTACTAATTTGCATATTTTTGATTTTGAAAATATTTTTTCTAATATACCTATTGATTTGCTTTGCAATACATTAAAAAATATTTTTGATTTGTTTTACATTGAGAAGGAGCTTGGAATAAAAAGAGATTTTTTCTTGAGTTTATGAAATTTTTGTTTTTATAATAATTTCATTACATTTAATAGCTCACTTTTTTACCAGATATGTGGCATTGGGATGGGTACTAATTTTTCAAAGTTCTGCTGCTAATCTTTTTTTTTTTTTTTTTTTTTTTTTTTTATGAATTTAACTGTGTTTTAAACACAAATAAGAGTTTTGCAGTTTTAAGATATAGCGATGATTTAATTATTTTCGATGACAAACTTTTGATCAGCAGCGTGCGAAGAGAAAACTGGGCCCGAAGCAAAGTTTCAATTTGGCATCGCCCCCCCCCCCCCCCCCCTTCCTCCCAACTTTTCTTTGTGACTTTTCAGACTCAGAAAAGAGAAGGTTAATAAAAGGGACTAAGACAAAGACCCAAAAACAAGTTTTGAAAAGAAAGAAGTCCTTATTCACAAATTTGTATTTCGGTGTGGGGTAAAGGAAATTGCAATAACTTTGAAACGAAAAATGTACTTACTTTAATTGGGGAAAAAAAAATCCCAATGTGTAAATATACAATTTTTTTTTCTACAAAAAAAAAAAAGGGGGGGGGGTTTGTAGTATAAATTTGGCGTCTCCCCAATTTCCGCGCCCGGGGCGACTGCCCGCTTTCGCCCCCCGCTTCACACGGCCCTGCTTTTGATATCGATTAACGATATCTATCCTCCATGTTTAGAATTAAATAAAGCTCCAGATGATGGTTTGCATATTAATTTTTTGGATCTTGATTTATTAATTACTGATAATATTATACTAATTAAGCTTTTTGACAAACGAGATTTTTAAATTTTTAATGCTGAATCAATACCACACTGGTTTTCAAATTAGAGTAAGAGGGTTTTCATCAACATTTTTTTGGCGATAGTTTAGAGATTTTATAGGATTTGTAGCAGTAAAGAGTTTTTGAGTTCGCAGATTTTTAAATTTACTGCTAATCTTTTTTATAATAATTTATTTCCAGGTCAGTTTATTTTTCATTATGTAAATCAGCTTAAAAAAGTTTTTTGAAGTGGCAACAGCTCAGCGGCCAAACATCGTAATGGAAGCCGAATCGACAGCTAATATATGAAGAGTGCAGGCTAAAGTCATTATAGAACATCTATAGTTGGATGAATATCAAGTTGAACTAGAGGTAAACTGGAATGGAATTGACGGAAAGATAAGTCTTATGGATACTGGCCTAGCTGGAATTTTAGGCCTTGTCTTACAACTCCTGCTGTTCGGTGGATGATGTGGAGTGTCATGGATGTTTTAAAGGTATCAAAAGGTTTTTCAAATCTTCACTTGTCAAGGTGGGGGTATGGCCTTCTCACATGTTCAATATTTATTTAATTTTTAGCTAGTTAAGGATTTAGTTTAATAATTTATTTAATTTAGTTTTTAAATGTTAAATTCAGTTTTACAGATTTGGTTATGGATTTAAATTGATTGGTCCTTTATGTTTTTACAGCAGTTTGGTTTTGTTAAGTTGTTTTAAGATGTTTAAGTTTCTCTATTTGATTTTGTTACACTATTGGAGTATGGGGGTTGGCCATATCTTGCGAAACCTGTGAGGATTCAATTTTTGTTTGGTACCTGGTTTTTAATTCTCCTCACCCTCCGACAGGGGCGTAGCCACAGATATTTTTTCGGGGGGGGGGGGGGATTAGAAAATTTCCCAACTTGAAACAAATTGCTCCAATTTTCGACTAAAATGATATGCACAACGTGTATAATAATTATAATGATACTTTTGCATAAAAAATTCCTTTCCAAAGAAAAATTCTGAAACTGAAAACATAAAAATTCTAATTATGGGTTTATTTACTAAAAAAATAAATACGCTTTTTACTTTCTTCTATCTTTACAAGAAGAAAGTATTGGATTCGTGAAAAAATTCGACTTCCGGTTTTAGACTGATTTATACGTTTTAGTAAGTCCTGAACACGATTCGACTGTTTTTAGAAAATATCTGTCTGTCTATATGTGATACAAATTTTGTGGGCGCTCTAACACAAGAACTAATGCACGAAATTTAATAAAACTTTAGAGATTCACTTATACAGTCGAACCTCGTTAACGCGAACACTCAAGGGGAAACTTTTTTTGTTCGTATTAAAAGTAGTTCGTGTTAATCGGAACTTAACTACACTGCTCAAAACAATTAAAGGATATTTGAAGTTTTATATAAAATAAAGATATAAACGAAATTTTTTTGCCGAAAATAGAAGAAGAGAATCACAAATGCAAATTTTTCTGGTTTTCAAACTGTGGAATATGCAAATTTTGAGTTCGACGTCAAAAACGTCGCTTCAGCGGCAGCGAATGAAATTTGACTTTCAACTGGATAAAAGAGAATGAAGACAAGGATGATCGGCATTCAGTGATTGCTTTGTTTCGATGAGTACGATGTCTCAGCGAAGTCATTTGACAGATTCAGAAGCTTTGAGAATTGTTGGTAGGTTAGAAGGGGGCCAAACTCGAGCCGAAGTAGCGCAAGCCATTGGAGTGTCACAAAGTGTCATTTCCAGGATCTGGAACCGTTTTTTGGAGAGTGGATGTGCAGGCCGAAGACCAGGGCAAGGTCGTACACGGGCAACAACGCTCAATGAAGATCGGTATTTAGCGTTAACAGCTCGGAGACACCGAACCATGAACGCTACTCTTCTCCAACAACACCTTCGCTCGGCTACAGGCACCACGATTTCAACTCAGACTGTCCGAAACCGGCTCCATGCTGTAGGTCTGTATGCTCGCCGACCGATGGTATGTGTTAGATTAACATCAAGGCATCGTCGCGACCGCAGGGAGTGGGCAACCGAGCATGTCAACTGGAGGAGAAATGAATGGAGCAATATTCTGTTTTCTGACGAGTCCCGTTTTTCTGTGCATCCGGATAATAGGCGTATTTTCATCTGGAGGGACCGTGGCAGTAGGAATAATCCTGCGTTCGTGCACGAAAGTGTCAGATTTGGCGGTGGAAGAGTGTTGGTGTATGGTGGCATCTCCATTGACGGGCGCACTGACCTCTACATCATTCGAGATGGAGCTCTGACTAGTCGCCGATATAGGGATGAGATCCTCAGACCTATTGTAGTACCTTACGCTGCAGCAATCGGAGATAACTTCATTTTACTGGACGATAACTGCAGGCCACATCGTGCAAACCTGGTGGAGGATTTCCTTTTCGAGGAAGGAATCGTTCGAATGGAATGGCCAGCGTGTTCTCCAGACATGAATCCAATCGAGCACGTTTGGGACACTCTAGGAAGACGAGTTTTTGGCCGCCAACAACCCCCACAAACTCTCCAAGAACTGGAAAGAGCTCTTCTGGAAGAGTGGGGCAGAATACCCCAACTCGTCATTAATAGCCTCATTGAGCCCATGCCTCAAAGGTGTTCAACGTTGCTGGCCGCCCGTGGAAACCATACCCCCTACTGAAAATTATTTTCTTTGAAGAAAACACCTTTTCTTGTTCTTTTTTTCTCATATGCACAATTTGTGTTTTTTTCCTGTAGTACACAAATGCGCAATAAAATGCATTTTTTTCTGCCAAACATGTGTAAATTATTCTCATATAACCTACTATGTCTATCGACCATGTATCAATCAGCTAAACAGTTTACCAGATACAAAATCCACCTAAAGCTGCAATATCCTTTAATTGTTTTGAGCAGTGTACATTACACACAACTGGACGAGGCAATCGGAAACAATTCTTGTTAACGAGGTTTGATTGTACCTTGATAAAAATTGGTGCTGATTTGTTTTTGATGTAAATCGTCCAACAGGTGGCACTGCTATGCGGCATTTTTCACGATTTACGTGATTTTAGCGATAATTATATTTCAAAAACTATTGCACGGAATTTGATCAAACGTCATATTCTGTTAAACCGTGACATAATTTGTTACAGATTAGCTTTTTATGTATATCATATAGCAGGTGGCGCTGCTATGCAGCATTTTTTACGATTTTGTGATAGCTGTATCTCAAAAACTAATGCACAGAATTTAGTCAAACTTCATATTCCACATAAGTAGCACTTCCACATAAATAGGTCCTTATTAGGATTGGGTCTATACTGTCCAAAGCTATCGCTTTTGTGCACTTTGAGTAAGGAATTTCGGTTGCAGACATCTAAGAGGCTGGGTGCCAAAGTTCAATTATTTCTTTGAAAAATACTATGCTTATATCTCCTTTTTAAATGCACGCATTTCAGCAAATCTATACCTTTAGAGTTTGTTATTATAGGCAAAGAATTGTCATTTAATTTTGGCACGGTGATTGTAAATTTTGAGGCATTAACATGTATGGAGTAGAAGAAAATTTTGGATTGGCACATCCGACTAGTTTTCACTTAAGAGGCTACTTCAGTCAGGCGAAAAGACCCGTTCGCTAATGCTAATCCTATGGAAGAAATTTATAAATATATCTCGGTTGCATTTCAATATTTTTAAATGGCTTCTTTTGCATTGGATAGCTGAGATAGATCTGCACAAAGGTTGTTTTTTACTTTTTCGATTTTGTGTACAGATATTTTTTATGGGGACACTTTCATTTTCGGAACCGGTTTCGAAAGTGAAAACATCCTCATTAAAAAAAATCTGTAATAAAAATCGAAAAAGTAAAAAACGGTCTGCATACAGATTAATCTCAGCTATTCAATGCAAAAGAAACCATTTAAAAATATTGAAATGCAACCGAGATATCTTTATAAATTTCTTCCATAGGATTAGCATTAGCGAACGGGTCTTTTCGCCTGACTGAAGTAGCCTCTTAATATTAATTCTTGTGATCTTCAAAGAAGCCCACCTGTTAATAACATCGCTTAGTTTAATAAAATTCCCTATTTCAATTTCATATTTTAAAAGCATTATGCTGTCAAGTCTATCATCCCTCACTGTAGCTTGCAATATATATTTTTAAAATTTTTATTTGACTAAAGATTCTTTCATTAGATGCAACGCCATAAAGATAAGCTGCTGTGAATGTTAAGGTACGAGTATATAGTTTGACGGCGTGACTCAAATAGTCTTTGAATTTCATGGCATGAGTAAAAGGTTTTTTAAGTGAGTTGGGATTTGGTTTATTTCTATTTGACTCTGCAAGTCATGTACATCCTGTTTCTCATATCCAGGTGAAAACATTATTAACTTTTCTCTTGCACAATTGTAATTTAAATATGGAATGCATTGCTGCAATATTCTCTTGATATAGGGAACATTGTCATATAAGCCCATTACTAAATTCCCAAAATTTTCTCGTATTTCTTATAATTCTTTACTGTAAGACTTATATGTATCAATGTCCATTGCTGTGCTATTATTTTAATCTATTGCCTTTGGTGAAACCGTTTTTTTACGGTGCTTTCGGAACTCAGCTTCTCCAGTCACATCCTAATATTCATAATTGTTTGTGAGCTTGTCTGTAAGGAAATCTTTATTTCTTCAAAATTTTATTCAAGTGCAACGTGTCAGTGTTACAGTGCATGTCGATTTTTCTTCAGTTGATGGTCTGCTTTCATGATCATATTTCTGTTCAAAATTAAAATCGTCCATTTTTTACCTTTTTCATCCTCGAATGGATTTTTAGATGCTCCAAAATCTTGCACGAAAACTCTTTTCCTATTATGAAGGGTTTCTTCGTGCTGAGATTTATAGTAACTTTTTAGAACAGCTTTAAGCACAGAACACTGGACTTTTGGTTTAAAATTTTATAAACACATATGAATATAAACGAACAGGACTGATATATATTTCCACACACAAATAAAAGTAAAATGTGACAAATTTATCTAAACTAACGACTTCTTATATCCGCATTTGCTCATATAACGCTTTTTACTTGGCAGTGAAGGGTTAACTAATTTTTGCGGCAAAAAAAAGAAAAAAAAAAAATCATGAGAATGAGTAAAATATTGTTCAAAAATCGCAAAATTAGTCAAAAAAGTTGTGAAAACTCATCAAATCTTCTTGCCCATAGCTGTGTTTCAAGTAGGTTACTACATTCCTTTCTGTTGTGCTACAAGTGATCTCCAATTTTCAAAAGAAGCTGCAACCCCTTTGGATTAAAATAGCTGGATTCTCTTTCCGGAGGAGAAGGGGAGGTAGGGTGAAATTTTTGAGAAAGGAACAAAGTTTTGGAGGAAATAAAGGAACTGGTTAGTTAGTTATTGATGGACAGGAGTAGAGAAATTTAGGTCTGGTAGATGTACAATATTTTTGTAGAACTGAAGAATACAATGATAGATTGAGTGTGGCTGATTTCTTTTGATAATTTAACTTGTTTACTGTTGCAGTACTCAAAATAATCACCAACACAATAAAAATTTCGTAATTTTTTTTACTATTACTTTAAAAAAAGAAAATGCCTCAAAAATCTAGAATTTCCCAACTCTAAGCTCAAATTTCCCAACTTCACATATATTGGGGGGGGGGGGGGGAGGATCCCCATACCCCCACCTTCCCCCCCCCATGGCGAAGCCCCTGCCCTCCGACGAGCAAGGAGTTGTTTATTTATTGTTTCTTGTTGCAATTGTTCATTAGTTTTATTGTTATGTCTTGCACTCTCTTTTCATAAATTTCATGATTCTCATACTTTTTGTATAGGTATTTAAAAATATATGATACATATTAATTAAAGTTATTTAAGTATATATATATATATAAAACGAAAATTAATTAACATTTTTATTTAAACGTATGTAATTAATATCAATTAATATTTTTATTTAAATATTTTTGAATAATATTAATAATACATAATATTAATATATAATATTATTATTTAAATATATAATTAATATTAGGTAGCTTTCATTACAAAAAGCTACCTATTGCAGCCGTTCGGAGGAAAGCGATTTCAAAAAATTTTGGTATATTTTCATCGATCATGACCCCCAGACCCCGAAACCACCCTCCGTTCAAAATTGATATATATATATATATATATATATATATATATATATATATCTGACCTTTGTCACACTGTAACTTTCGTATTTATGATCCGATTTCGATGTAATTCAATGTGTACATAGTACATACCAATGTCTCGACCGAGTTCGTTGGCCAGCTTTATCCGCCGTTTTGTTTCAAAATGGCGGCCATTTAAAAATTTAAAATTTGAAATGTGGTACCAAAAAATTGAAAATGGAAAAATATTTTTTCTTATGGATTTGACCTTTATACAAAGATTCCGGAGCAGTTTTTGTTTCGTCTATATCTTAAAAAATGGCTGAGTTATAGCATTTTGAATTTCTAGCGTGGCTGACATTTTGAAACGTTCTGAATTTTGTCACGCGATAAAAGGCGTATTTATGAACCGATTTCGATGTAATTCTGTGTGTACATAGTGCATACCAATGCATCGACCGAGTTCGTTGGTCAGCTTCATCCGCCATTTTGTTTCAAAATGGCCGCCATTTAAAATTTTTAAAAAATTTTAAAATTTGAAATGTGGTACCAAAAAATTGGAAATGGAAAAATATTTTTTCTTATGTATTTGACCTTTTTACAAAGATTCCGGAGCAGTTTTTGTTTCGTCTATATCTTAAAAAATGGCTGAGTTATAGCATTTTGAATTTCTAGCGTGGCTGACATTTTGAAACTTCCTGAATTTTGTCAAGCGATAAAAGGCGTATTTATGAACCGATTTGGATGTAACTTCGTTTATATATAGTACATACCAATGTCTCGACCGAGCTCGTTGGCCAGCTTCATCCGGCATCTTGTTTTAAAATGGCGTCCATTTAAATTTTTAAGAAAAATTTAAATTTGAAATGTGGTACCAAAAAATTGAAAATTGAAAAATATTTTTTTTCCTTATGTGTTTGACCTTGATAAAAAGATTCGGGAGCAGTTTTTGTTTTGTCTATATCTTAAAAAATGGCTGAGTTATAGCATTTTGAATTTCTAGCGTGGCTGACATTTTGAAACGTTCTGAATTTTGTCACGCGATAAAAGGCGCATTTATGAACCGATTTCGATGTAATTCGGTGTGTACATAGTGCATACCAATGCTTCGACCGAGTTCGTTGGTCAGCTTCATCCGCCATTTTGTTTCAAAATGGCGGCCATTTAAAATTTTTAAAAAATTTTAAAATTTGAAATGTGGTACCAAAAAATTGGAAATGGAAAAATACTTTTTTCTTATGTATTTGACCTTTTTACAAAGATTCCGGAGCAGTTTTTGTTTCGTCTATATCTTAAAAAATGGCTGAGTTATAGCATTTTGAATTTCTAGCGTGGCTGACATTTTGAAACTTCCTGAATTTTGTCAAGCGATAAAAGGCGTATTTATGAACCGATTTGGATGTAACTTCGTTTATATATAGTACATACCAATGTCTCGACCGAGCTCGTTGGCCAGCTTCATCCGGCATCTTGTTTTAAAATGGCGTCCATTTAAATTTTTAAGAAAAATTTAAATTTGAAATGTGGTACCAAAAAATTGAAAATTGAAAAATATTTTTTTTCCTTATGTGTTTGACCTTGATAAAAAGATTCGGGAGCAGTTTTTGTTTTGTCTATATCTTAAAAAATGGCTGAGTTATAGCATTTTGAATTTCTAGCGTGGCTGACATTTTGAAACGTTCTGAATTTTGTCACGCGATAAAAGGCGCATTTATGAACCGATTTCGATGTAATTCGGTGTGTACATAGTGCATACCAATGCTTCGACCGAGTTCGTTGGTCAGCTTCATCCGCCATTTTGTTTCAAAATGGCGGCCATTTAAAATTTTTAAAAAATTTTAAAATTTGAAATGTGGTACCAAAAAATTGGAAATGGAAAAATACTTTTTTCTTATGTATTTGACCTTTTTACAAAGATTCCGGAGCAGTTTTTGTTTCGTCTATATCTTAAAAAATGGCTGAGTTATAGCATTTGGAATTTCTAGCGTGGCTGACATTTTGAAACGTCCTGAATTTTGTCAAGCGATAAAAGGCGTATTTATGAACCGATTTGGATGTAACTTCGTTTATATATAGTACATACCAATGTCTCGACCGAGCTCATTGGCCAGCTTCATCCGGCATCTTGTTTTAAAATGGCGTCCATTTAAATTTTTAAGAAAAATTTAAATTTGAAATGTGCTACCAAAAAATTGAAAATTGAAAAATATTTTTTTTCTTATGTGTTTGACCTTGATAAAAAGATTCGGGAGCAGTTTTTGTTTTGTCTATATCTTAAAAAATGGCTGAGTTATAGCATTTTGAATTTCCATTGTGGCTGACATTTTAAAACGACCTGATTTTTGTCACGCGATAACAGGCGTATTTATGAACCGATTTGGATGTAACTTGGTCTGTACATAGTACATACCAATGTCTCGACCGAGTTCGTTGGCCAGCTTCATTCGCCATCTTGTTTCAAAAGGGTTGCCATTAAAATATTTAAATTTAAAATTTAAAATCAGGTATTAAAAAATTGGAAAATGAGAAAGATTTTTTTATGTGTTTGGCCTTGATACAAAGATTCCGGAGCAGTTTTTGTTTCTGAAAATTTGCTCTTTTGTTTATTTCTTAAAAAATGGTTGAATTATAGCACTTTGAATTTCTAGCATGGCTAACATTTTGAAACGATCTTGTATTTGTCACGCGATAACACACGTATTCCCCTATTTGGATGTAAGAAGGCATGTGGATAGTATACATCAATATCTCGACCAAGTTCGATGGCCAGATTCATCAGCCATCTTGTTTCAAAATGGCGACCATTAAATAAAAAAAAAAATTATATTTAAAGTGAGTTGCAAAAAAATTAGAAATTGAAAAAGGTTTCTTTCTTAAGTATTTGACCTTGATATAAGGATTCAGGAGAATTTTTTGTTTGTCTTTATCTTAAAAAATGGCTCAGATATAGCAGTTTCAATTTCTAATGTGGGTGACATTTTGAAAAATCTGATTATTTGCCTGCGACAGCACTCGTACATATCAACCGATATCGATGTGAGTGAGCATGTGCACAGCAATTACTAAGGTCTCGACCAAGTTCACTGGTTATCCTCATCCACTATGTTGTCTTAAAATGGTTCACTATAAGAAATCGCCGAATTTGGCAGTCAAATATAAGTTACTTTAAAGAAAAGCAGCTTGGATAAAGCTGACTAATTTCGCGAAATTCTCATTCATTATATTGAATCTCCTATATTCGGTTTCCACTAAACTGAGCTTTGTGTTTGAATTATATAAGTTGGCTTTTTTAAAATAAGGAATATGAAAGCTACCTCTTCCTCCCGGCACTGGCCGGAAGGACTTTTTTTACTTAGCTGTTTGTTATACATTCAGTTCAATTTTCAGTGAATAATTAGAGAGATATAAATTATGGAAAAAATTAATCAATTTGCGTTAAAAAACTCATAGACATAGCTCGAACAACGATCTTTTGTTTTGGATGATGCTCTTTGTGCAAGCTCAAACATTACTAGCATGAATTATGTTTAGGATAAATTAAATAATTTTTTAAATATTATTTGTTATTAATAATAGTATAATTCGTAATAGAAATCTATATATTTTTTGTCACTATTAGAATCTGGAAGGAGCAGAGTTAAATGATAGACTTTTCTCTTTCTTCCATTTCTTTCTTTTTCTTTTTGTCGTTTTTTTTATGTTGTCTACATCAGTGATATATTCGAATATCATTGATGTAATATCTGTTGACAGATATATTGTGAAATATAATCTCCAAACAAGGACATTAAAATAATCAAGCGAAGTAAATTGTTTTTCATGTGTCAAATGTGATTTACAAAAGTAATTATCGAAAGTGTTTATGATCTAAAAGAAGGAAGTGAAGTTGAAAAGTGATTGCACAATCGTAAACAGATATTTTATTATAAACATTTTTGCAATACTCAAGAACTATAAGACATTTATTAACTCTAATTTTAAATTACCGTAAATATAAATATTGATACAAATTATTTGTTATGCTGATTTATGGGATTAATTTCCTGTTTCTTTATTGTTAATAATATTTTATTCATGTATTTTTTCTCTACTTCCAGTTGTATCTCAAACTCTCAAACTGAGAGGTGTGTATGTTAAAGCTCTTATTAAATGTAATTTTACTTTTCTATTTATAAGTTTCGGCACTAATTTAACTTCACAAGTCACTCAAAATATGCGTCTTTTTAAACAACATGAAGTTCAGACCATCAGTCGCATATACGGATTAAAAAAGAAATACAGGAAGAAGATATAGATTCATTTACCCTTTCTGGAGGGAAAATACCAGATGTCAAAAGGATATACATAAATATAAGGTAAGCCCAATTTATTTTACCTATGCTTTTTATATTGAGAAATAGATAATTAATTTTGAGGATAAAAATCGAACATCACGCAAATTTTATGATAGCAAAGATTAAATATTGCTAACAAATTGATTATGAGAACGAAAAAAAAAACAATTTCTCAATAAAAATACAAATCTGGTAATCCGATAATCCGATAGGGTAATTTATTAGAAAAAATAAAACGAATCTTAGCAACATTATGGCTTCATCTACAAAAGATAGCACGACCATTGAAAAATTGAACGCCAACAATAATACAAATTGGCGGTTCAAGGTCGAAATGCTATTAATTCGAGACGAACTTATTGAAGTTATTACGCAAGAGGCCCCCACTCCATTGAATGATGCTTGGACCAAGAAAGACAGAAAAGCAAGGGCTTTAATAAATTTGTCCATTGAGGACAGTCAAATAGTGCATGTCAAAAATTTAAATACAGCTAGGCAAACATGGGACGCACTTAAACAAATCCATGAGAGATCTAATCTCTCTAGTAAGCTGTACTTGCTACGAAAACTGTACAGTACAAAATTAACTGAAGGTGGCAATATGACAGCCCACATTACTAAAATTTTAGAGATAGTGGATAAACTGTCAGCCATTGGGGAAAACATAACTGACTCGCACATTTCAGCACTACTGCTGTGCTCGTTGCCACCGTCCTACGATACCCTAGTTACTGCCCTGGAGGCTAGAGATGAAGCTGAGTTAACCGTGCAATTCATAAAAAGCAAGCTTACGGACGAATATACTCGTAGAGTAGATTATCGTGAAAATTCCGAAAACAGCAATAAAGCATATAAAACTCAAGGTAAATTTATTCATTCAGAACAGAAAAGAGGCAGCAATAAGTACTGCTCACACTGTAAAATGAAAAACCACTCGAAAAAAGACTGCTGGTTTCTAAAAACGAAAAACAACAACAGTTACACTAATAACTGACACTATAAAAATATAAACAATTCAACATCACTAGTTTATGAAGAAAATAATTTACATAAAAATGCGGAACCTGAAGAAAGAAAAGACACAGTAAATGAAAACAACAGTGTCGCTTTACTAACCGAAGAGTCCGAAAATAAAGACACTTTTATAGTGGACAGTGGCAGTTCCAGTCACATAGTAAATTCAAAGGAATTTTTTACCAAAATTACAAATAATAATGAAACAAACGTCACAGTCGCTAATGGTAATAAACTGATTTCATATGGATCTGGAGAGGTAATAATTCATACCAAAAATAAAAACAAACAAGTTATATTGCGTGACGTACTATATGTTCCTGACATAGAAACTAACCTGCTGTCAGTGAGTAGGGCAACTAAAAACGGTTGCAAAGTCAAATTTGAAAAAGATAAATGTGATATAATTCACGAAGGCGACGTTATACTTCAAGGTAAACTTAAAAACAATCTGTACGAAATACATGTTAGTAAAGATGAAAATCACAAGCACTATACAAATGTCACCTACAACTGCTCAAATGCAAATTGCATAGATTTCTGGCATAGGCGAATGGGGCATAGGAACTACGACACAATAAAGTTCATGTTATCAAAGGACTTAGTTGAGGGAATTAAAATCAACAACTGCAAACATAATGCTAAATGTGAGGTATGCATCAAGTCAAAAATCAGCGAGACCCCATTTCCTAAATCAGGTGCATACAGAGCTACAAAAAGGCTCGAGTTAGTACATACTGATGTATGTGGCCCTATAAATACACCCACAATTGGGGGGAAAAATACTTCGTCACTTTTATCGATGATTATACACGATTTTGTGTAATTTATTTAATGGCAAATAAAAGTGAGGCTTCAGAAAAATTGAAAGAATACGTCTCAATGGTGAAAAACAAATTCGGAAAAATGCCTACTAAGATCAGATCGGACAACGGTGGTGAATATACGGGTAACGAAATAAAAAAATATCTAAAAGAAAATGGGATTCATCATCAGCTTACCGTACCATTTAACCCAAGCCAAAACGGTGTCGCAGAGCGTAAGAATAGGTCCCTACTTGATATGGTTAGAAGTATGCTAAATGAAGCAAATCTCCCGCACAAATTATGGGGAGAAGCCATATGTACCGCGAATCACTTACAGAACCGGCTACCTTCAAAATCGGTAAGCACCACACCCTATGAATTATGGATGAATAGGAGACCAAATTTGAAATATCTCAAAGTTTTTGGCTGTACTGCATACGCCTACATACAAAAATCAAAGAAAGGAAAATTAGATAATAGAGCGGAAAAAGGCACTTTTGTCGGATACGACAGTCGCTCTAAGGCTATACCAGAACCTATACAAGTGACGGAAGAGTAATATTGGCCAGAAGTGTAAAATTTATAGAAAATAAAAATAATCCAGATACTAACGAAAATCTAAATAGAAGAGAATTAACCTCGGAAACAAACAAACAAACACAACAGAAAGACACGAATGAAATGGAAATAGATCTGACACCAACACAAAATGAACTAAGTCCACCACCCGCGTCAAAACAACAAATTCCACAAGTGAGAAGATCAGAGAGAACCAATAGAGGTGTGCCGTCGGACAGGTTTGCTTATGCAGTCCGGCACGATCCAGTATATGTACCTAACAGTTGGGAAGATATGATAAGTATAGAAAATCCTATAGAAAAACAGAACTGGATAAAACCGACAGAAGAGGAAATTAATTCCCTTAATGAAAATGAAACCTGGTGTTTTCTTGATCCCCCACAAGGAGCAAGAGTAATTGGGTCGAAATGGACTTTTAAAGCGAAATATGACGAATTCGGAAAAATCAAGCGTTACAAAGCGAGATTGGTCGCACAAGGATTTAGACAAAAATACGGAGTAGATTTCGATGAAACTTATGCGCCAGTAGTTTCCCACACAAGTTTAAGAGTCTTCATAACTGCCGCAGCATACCACAATCTCAATATTAGGCAGATTGACATCAAAACTGCATTCTTACATGGTGAATTGGAAGAAAATGTTTATGTATCACAACCTAAAGGGTATATAAACACTACAGAACCCAATAAGGTTTGTAAGTTAATAAAAGCCCCATATAAACTAAAACAAGCTGCAAGGGCATGGTATTCAAACATTAGTGAAACACTAAAGGAATTAAAATTTAAACAGAGCAATGCTGACAATTGTTTATTTATAAGAAAAGAAGGGGAAAACACGGTTTATATAGCAGTATACGTAGATGATATTCTCGTCGCAGGAAAAGATGAAAATATAAATGAGATAATAGATAAACTAAAATCTAAGTACGCACTTGAAGATTTAGGTCAAATTTCCAATTACCTCTGGATAAAAATGCAAAAGACTCACAACGGTTTTAAACTAAATCAAACAGCAAAAATAATAGAAATCGCAAAAAAATTTAATTTAGAAGATTCTAAGCCATATGGCACTCCAATGGAAACAGGCTTTCAACGATTAGACAATGAAGAAACACAAATGCCAAACAACACTAAGTACCGACAAGCAATAGGTGCGCTGTTATATGTTGCTACAATAAGTAGGCCCGATATTTTAGTAGGGGTTAACATTTTAAGTAGAAAAAACGAAACGCCATCTGAAAGAGATTGGAAAGGTGTTAAAAGATTAATAAGATATCTCTATTCAACAAAAGACTTAAATTTAGTAATCAGCGCGGAAGAACCACCCATCCTGGAAGTATATACTGATGTAGATTGGGGTGGAGATCTAAAAACAAGAAGATCGACAACAGGCAATTTGTTCCTTTTAGGAAAGAATCCAATACAGTGGATAACAAAACGACAAACGTGTGTTGCACAATCATCTGCAGAGGCAGAGTTCGTTGCAGCAAGAACTGATATGGCTGCTAAAACTATTAGAAGATCTCGATATACCGCAAAGATTGCCTATAGTAATTTATGAAGATAATAAATCTTGCATAAAAATGATAGAATCCGAAAAGTTCTCTAATAAATCAAAACATATTGATATCAAATATAATGTGATTAAACAGCTGAAAGAAGATAAAATTATTGAATTGCGTTATTGCCCAAGCAAGTCAATGACGGCGGACATACTTACAAAACCAGAGCCCAAGCCTGAATTTCTAAATAATAGAAACAAACTGAAATTACAGAACAATCCTCGTTAGGAGATTAAGGGGGTATTGTTGACAGATATATTGTGAAATATAATCTCCAAACAAGGACATTAAAATAATCAAGCGAAGTAAATTGTTTTTCATGTGTCAAATGTGATTTACAAAAGTAATTATCGAAAGTGTTTATGATCTAAAAGAAGGAAGTGAAGTTGAAAAGTGATTGCACAATCGTAAACAGATATTTTATTATAAACATTTTTGCAATACTCAAGAACTATAAGACATTTATTAACTCTAATTTTAAATTACCGTAAATATAAATATTGATACAAATTATTTGTTATGCTGATTTATGGGATTAATTTCCTGTTTCTTTATTGTTAATAGTATTTTATTCATGTATTTTTTCTCTACTTCCAGTTGTATCTCAAACTCTCAATTTGAGAGGTGTGTATGTTAAAGCTCTTATTAAATGTAATTTTACTTTTCTATTTATAAGTTTTGGCACTAATTTAACTGCACAAGTCACTCAAAATATGCGTCTTTTTAAACAACATGAAGTTCAGACCATCAGTCGCATATACGGATTAAAAAAGAAATACAGGAAGAAGATATAGATTCATTTACCCTTTCTGGAGGAAAAATACCAGATGTCAAAAGGATATACATAAATATAAGGTAAGCCCAATTTATCTTACCTATGCTTTTTATATTGAGAAATAGATAATTAATTTTGAGGATAAAAATCGAACATCACGCAAATTTTATGATAGCAAAGATTAAATATTGCTAACAATATCATGACAGCCGATGAGGAAACAATCTCTCTTGAAATTTTATATATGAAGGTTATTAAACACAAACTGCTATGTACGCGTTATTTACACTTGAGAAAAAAACTATATACACTTTTGTTATTATTTATGAACAGCATACTCCGTTCATACAACCATACATACTACTTCTCAAAACGAAACCAATATTTACTAGGATGCACTTCCGGCACGCATGTTCACAATACCTACTCGGTTCAGATTCGACACTGGCATTTCTCGGTAAGGGAAGACGGGGTACAATGAAACAAAATTTACTAATTTTTTTCTTCCTATCCATAATTTTGCATGCAGAAAAATGTAATTAATGCATACTTTTAATCTTGTATTTTCCCCATTTAAATAAATCTTTATTAGTTTCTAAACAATATCTTTATGCTTGAAAAATAACAGAAAGTAAATGTCTTACAGTGTTTCATTGTAACCCGTATACAATGAAACACATACTGGGGTACAATGAAACACTGCAAATGATGGAAACAATTTTCACCCAATATAGTTTATTTTATGAACAATGAGATAAATACAAAATCAAAACTTGATTAATAAAATACAAAAAAGGAACTTGATAAAAATCTAAATGAATAAATAAGAAAATTCTTTAGTTTAAGAAATACTTTTCATTTTATATTAAATTGGCTCAAGTCAGTTTCAAAAATTAGCATTTCTGCTTTTCTTTTAGTTGCTCCTGAAGAGATTGGCAGTTTCCACAGAATTTGAGTTTTTTCAGAAATGTAAGTTTCTGAAGAATGCACACATTTAAAACTACGTTGAAGTCTTTTATATAAAGTATACTTCATATTAGACATAATTTAAATGTATGATTTCTCCAACGGAATATATTTCCTTATGTTTCCATTTATATAGATAGGTTTGTGCCATACATGTTATGTGCGGATATCTCATTCTTAGTATCTCAATGATCAGCTGGAACAGGAAAAAAATCCGGATTATCGCAATCCTCTTCACACTCTGTAGCAGGCAGAGTTTGTTTCGAAAACAATCCCTTCTTCGCTTTTTTTTCCTCTTTTTACTTTTTAATTGCTTAACAAAAGCATTTTTTACTGGCCTGGTTAGAACAAAACTTCTTTTTTTCTGTTATTTCTTTTTTGCAAAAAAAAAAAAAAAAAAAAAAAATTATGGCCATTCCCCCCCCCCCCCCCATTCGGACCAGAAAATCAGAGTTCTAACTTTTTACGGCTGCTCTTTCATCTTCACCTAACATTTCATTTATAATAGCTGTTTCATAATAATGGAAGCCATCAGTCCATCAGAAGAAAATAACTCGGTGAAAGCGGAAACTCGGTTAGGCGGGACTCGGATAATCGGGACTCTACTGCATATGTCATTTTAAAAATGATCTTTCGAACATTTTTGTTGATGTTCAGAGGGACCTCCCCCTTGGATCCGCCGCTGTAGATTACGTAGTTCAGTATTACATATTTTATGATTACACATTTGAAATTTTAATATAAGTCGTCTATTATAAAATTAGTAAAATTCTCTTTGTAAATATACTTTGTGGAAGAGGGGGGGGGGGGGGGGGCGTCAAAATCCATGTTTGCCCCGTGTGCAAAAAATGCTAGTTTCGGCCCTGATTTGTATAATGTTGCAGGTATTGGGCTTATTTACACATTTAATCGTCTAAGTGAACTTCAGAGCTGTTATGTATGTGTTTACTGTCGAAAATTGTGTATTTTACGTAAATTTAGATTAAAATTCAATTGCATTCCACTTTAACTCGTTGTTTCTTTTCATAGAATCGATTGGAAGGATAACGGAAAATAAATATAGATTGCAACATGGCTTTAATGTCCATCATTACGTTGCAACCAAAAGAAAAACAATAAAATAATTTTTTTACTAGACAATTTTTTTAAAAACAAAAATTTAAAAAAATATTAAATCTTTGAAATCCAACCCAGTTTTAAAATCATATTTAATACTTGTAATAATGAGTACCATGATAATCTGTCCTTCTTTTCAATACAAGAAAAAACTATCCTTATTAATCTTTGAGTAAAAAATATCGTTAGCATAGCAAAAAGTAAAGAAAACGTAAAAGAATTATCCAACCACAGTTCTATTTGTTTCATCTTTACGAGTTTAATTTTCTGTTGCGTATAATATGCATTAAAAAACATCATAGTCATATAACGCACATTTAAAACCTCACTATCAACAGGTATGATCATGATAATTTTTATGACATATCTGAGTAACCTGAATTTGTGTATGTTTCTCCGTTGCAGTAAAAGCATACACAAAGCGACAGACAAAGACTGTTAGGAGGCGTGATCAAAGAAGAATTGCAGTTTTGCTAATTTAGCGGTTTTTTGTTTTATTCATATATCTATCATTATTTCTGATTAGTAATTTTCGCCTTAATTATGTGTTATTATAAATAAAGTAAATAGTACTATTCGGAAACAGTGTTTTTATGTGAATAAAAATAATCTGCTCAATCGGCAGCACTCGTGAAGAGAGAAGGAATTCGCATCTTAATTCTTAATAAATGAATTCGCGTCTTACCGTTAATTCTCGCTCCCCTCATATTCACGGGCTGTGTCTTTTTTTTTTTTCAGATTATTCAGATTTGTTTGCTTCCCACTAGTTTTATAGAATAGTGTAATTGGCTTTATCATGGTATCGTTTTACATGTCATTAAACAAAGTGAGCATTACTTTTTGAAAAAAGTGGTGCCAATAAGCAATTTGAATTTTTTAACCGTAATTTAATGCGATCGTTAAGGGGTTAAACGAGATTTTTTTCCTAAATGGACTGAAACTTTTATCGCGTATTAAGCGGGATCGCGTCATAATCGTTCGCGTATTAAACGTGATATTTTTGCATTAGCCTTATGGGCGATGTTCAAGGAACCAGAAAAAATCCGCGTATTAAGCGGGATCGCGTCTTAACCGGGTTTCACTGTAATTAAATGAGTATGCATGTAAGGCAGTGACGGAGATGTAGAGCATACTTTCGCTTCAAAACCTATCAAATCCCCCTAAAACAGATCTGCGCATTTTCTCACGCATTATTGTTAACATTATCGTGGTACACTTTATTGAAAGATAAAGCAACTAGTGAACGAGATAGCACGGTGGTTAAAGCTCAAACCTTGTAATTATACGGTCACAAGTTGTGTCGTAAGCGTGAATTCTCTCGGTCTTGGCTATTTCTCTGTCCTTACTTAGTACATCAATGGACAAAGCCGTTACATTACATAGTGAGACACTCTTCGACAGAGCCACTTGTCACATTGTCATAATTCATGAATTGGTTATTTGAACATGTTCAATAACCGATCTATTTTCACAAAAACTTTGGAAAAAAATAACAATGACTCATAAAGTCGTTACTTTTTTGATTTAAAACTATTTTATATAAAACATCTGGTATGAGTTTTAACTTTAAGTGCACATTATTTTCATAATGGTTTTGTGTAAAAAGTAGCGTATGCAGGGCTTAATTTCTAACGAAAAAAGTACCGGAGCCCTAATATTCTGCAGTTATAAAACCGTAGCTCCCCCCCCCCCTTCCACCGACGTCACTTCAATACATATATTTATATTTCATACATTGTTTGCAAAATTTGGAGGTTTTTTTTTTCTTTATTAAAATTAAAGTTTTAAATATACACTGGTGTCCAAAATTAAGGACCAGTCACAAAATGCCAATTTTTAAGTAAGCGAATACTCAAAAGGAAATAATATAATTCAAATAATTACTATCCCTACAACACAGCTAGTCCATATAGCACCCCATTCATGTCACACATGGTCACAAGTGTCCCAGTCACTATGGTGAAACAAAAAATAGGAAATTCTCACACGTCTCATTATGGGTCTCAAATGACCGCTATATGTGACTTTACTGAGACGTCAATGTGGATCTCTTCTTTGTGACGAGTCACCAGGTTACTTTACAATGTAGTTAATTGTGACCCTCATGTGACTGTCATTTTTAGACTAAATTTCAAAGTCATCATGAACGTTGCATTATGATAAGTCACCAAATAATATCACATTATATTCACATGGTGACTTTTCACAAAAGAGTACAATGGTGACTTCACAGTAGTCTCTCTGTCACCTGAAAGTCATCATGTGACTTTAATATGACATTATTTGGTAACTTATCACAATGTAGCGTTCACGAGAACTTTGAAATTGAGTCTACAGGTGACAGTCACATGACAGTCACAATGTAATTGCATTGTAAAGTCACATGGTGACTCGTCACAAAGCAGCAGCCACAGTGATGTCTCCGTGGAGTCGCATATAGTTTGAGACTCATAATGAGAGGTATGGAATTTCCTATTTTTTTGCTTCACCGTAGTGACTGTGACACTTGTGACCATGTGTGACATGAATGAGATGTTATATAGACTAGCTGTGCTGTAAAGATAGCAATTATTCGAATTATATTATTTCCTTTTGAGTATTCGCGTAATTGAAAATTAGCATTTTGTAATTGGTCCTTAATTTTGGACACCAGTGTATCTAGCTGCATATGTGCTTAACTGTCAACTATTCCACTTTTTAGTTTATCACTCCTTCCGAATTGAATTCTTTACCTAATTTTAATGTTAATTAGTTGTTCTGCAATTAAAAAAAGGTAAGGATTATGATTAGGAAACAGGGTTAATACCAAGCAGAAATTGCTCGCAGCATGCATATATATAATATATAATGAATGAATAACTAACAAAAACATTTAGATGAAAAATTTTCAGAAAATCATACGCGCCGTTTCATGTCCATCTGCTACGTGTGTGGCACTCTACTTTACATGTAAGGGGAAAATAATGTAGAAACTTGGAGATGGGAGGGAAAGGAAAGGGTAATTTAGGCATCGGTTTTTCGGAATCGCTATTACACTGGGCTCCGGAGCCCTGTATTTATGAGCTCCGGTGAATTCCGTCCAATGTTTAAATATTTACTAAAAACAGAGAAGTACCGGAGCTGAGCTCCGGTGGGCTCCGGCGCAAATTAAGCCCTGAGCGTATGCATTCAACATTAAAATAAAAATTCATTGATAAATAATTAAATGAGTATGCATGTACGGCTGTGATGGGGATGTAGAGCATATTTAACTATTTTCGCTTCAAAACCTATCAAATCCCCCTAAAACAGATCTGCGCATTTTCTCACGCATTATTGTTGGCATTTTCGTGGTACACTTTATTGAAAGATAAAGCAACTAGTGAACGAGATAGCATGGTGGTTAAAGCTCAAACCTTGTAATTATAAGGTCTCAAGTTGTGTCGTGAGCGTGAATTCTCTCGGTCTTGGCAATTTCTCTGTCCTTACTTACAATGGAACCACTTTTGATGTTGCTCGCACCTAGCATTGAGACCTGGCGCATTTTAAAGCCCTATATTATGAAGTTTGAGAATCGATAAAATTTTTCTGTTAAAATAATATTTCTTGATTATACAGCAGCATAACTTTCTGAAAATGCAATTTTCGAGATCACTTATCGGACTATTAACATTGAATTTTTTTAAAGAAAAGCATTTAAAAATAAAAATTAGTTAATAATAAGTATAAAATATTGAAAAAAGTTTGAAAATTCCTTCAAAAACCTACGAATTTGATTTTGAAAAATTGCAACTTTATATCCATATTTTTGGCGGGGAAACAGTTGGCGTTTATTTTCAAAAGTAGAGCTTTCCGGCAACCCTAGCCAAATATCATAGCTGTATTTGTAATAGCTAGAAATTGCAATGTCCGACCTATTTCGCCGCAGTAATTTTTCTAAATTGTGTAAAAATATTAATTTACTTTTTATTACTTTTACCGAAGGACCATTTAATACAGCAACATTTCCTTTTAAACATTCGAAACTTTATTTCATTCGATTTCAAAAGAAAATAGTTTGCTTATTTTGTATTTCACTAAAAAATAGTTTTCAATGATCTTCGAAGCTTTTATGGAATTATATTTATTACTTATATATTTATCGTCTGCATAGAAAAAAAATAATAAAAATGAATTATAAAAAAAAAAAAATCGGAATCTGATATAATTCTAGTAATATGTTCTGTACATTTTCTCTTTGGATAAAGCAAGCGAAAAATTGTAGCTCCATATTTGGCGATTTAACTCACTTTTGGCGTGAAATAAACAAATAAATATGTAATAATAAAAAATTAAAAGTATATAAAATATGATTTTAACAGAGAAATTTTTTCGGTTCTCTAACTTTTATGTATAGGGCTACAAAACGCACCAGGTCTCGATGCTAGGTGCGAGCAACACCAAAATAGTGTTGGGTAACTCATACATGAAGCACCTCATTTGTCCCATACACCATGACAATTTGTCCCAAAACCTCAAATTTCAGATTCGAGGTACCTCCGAAATTTTGTCATGTTCGCGTGTTTTTGAAGCGGCGAGACGCGAGAGCTGTTTCGTTTCAGGAGTATGAATGAAAGTGTGTGTGTTGAGTTGCCATTGTCTGTAGGTGAAAGAGTCGGAGTCCAACAGGGTTGCGGCCTACGTTTGAAGTTTGAAAAAGCTTAAGCTATGGGAAAGGGTGAAAATTAAAGGAAAGAATGTTGCAAGATAAAAACTGAGACGAATTTGGGAAGGGATAAAGGGGTTGGTCCTGAAGGGAAGAAAAGAAGAGAGCTATTTTTATTCTCTTTCTTTTAATATTATTGAATTCACACTTCCAACTTGTGCTTGTGCTGTGCTTGTCATTATGTATGTATCATTTGGGATAGGAAAGGATTTGAAATTGAGTCACTTAAGTATTAGAAACGAAAACGGTTCCAACCAGCCATGAGCCATTCTTTTAAAAAATGTCACTTGTTTTTTATGTGGAAAGAGGCTCACTTAGAGGTCTGCACGGGTCGGAATTTCGAGGTCCAGGCCCGACCCGAGCGAAAACTATCTCGGCCTGGTCCGGTGTAAAACATAAAAGTTCGGCCCGAGCCCCGCCCTGCACGTTTATATTTTCACAGTTCACCGCTCAGACCGTGCAGAAATAAGTAAAAACAGGTCCGGCACATACTTATGGGATAATTTTATAGTATATTTTAAAATTACGATATGTTTGAAAGGCAGAAAATACATAATAGCAGAATTAATGATTACTCAGATTCTTAGATGGTCCAATATTAAAAAACAAATTCATTAAAAAATTAATGTAGTTTAGAATAAAAGGGAAAAAAAAGGGGTTAAAAAGATAACTTTTGAAGCTGTATAATAAAATGTAGATTTGTAAAACTATTTCACTTGACTTATGAAGGCTTTTCTCAAATACAAATTAATTATTTTCTGACACATTTCTGAACTCATTTCTTTTCGGAAACGCATAAGATTGGCAGGCGTTCTTATTCTGAAACTATGTAATCGAATGGTGTAATTTTGATGAAGGCAATATATCTTTGAAAAAAAATGCTGTCAAACTTAGCGTTTTGAATTGAATTTCCAGTAGCGACAGAATGGGAAATGAGAAAAACCTGCAGCCACATGACAAAAATATCTTTTATCTTGACAAATAATTTATTTATCAAAAAGAGAAAACGCTATTCGATTCCAAATTCCTTGTATAGTCTGGCTTTTCAATTTTATGCCTTTACAGTTAAAAATTAATCATAAAATGTGTCAAAGTTTCCCGTTGTTAAGAAGTGAAATTGCGAATCACATTAGGATATATTATCAAATTTAACAGAAGTTTATTATCGCTATTAATATTTTTACAAAACGTATTGACTGCCCTACTCATCATGAGAACAATTAAATCCAGTTCCGGCCAGGTTCAACTATGGAGAAAAAAATGAAAGCCAGATCTCGGTTCGGCACGCGTCTGCTGAAAAAAAATTAAGCCCCGGTCAGACACCATGTAACTGTCCGATGATGATCTGTACGCAGTACATGTTGCATTTCTGTACTGATGCTGTCAAACTAGTATCAGCTCGTGACGCAGATTTATACTTATTATCGCGAAAGTCATATTCATAGAAAATAACTCATATTTTACCGGTTTCGGTCAAATTTTTATATCAGCCTGATAGACCCGCTAAATTTTTCTATAGGGCCAGCCCGACTGGCCTGTTCTATTTTTTTGCCGATCCGGCCCGTTGAAAAAATTATTCTGATTCTGCCGGCCCGATCTGTCCCGTTTGAAAATTTGCCTTCATTTTGCCTTGGCCATTGCAGACCTCTAGCTCATAGTTCTACATGAACAATTTTGTTATCTTAAGATTGTTATCAAAGACAAACGGGGAATTTTCTGATGCATTTACTAATTATATTCTTTCGTAGAACACAGAAACTGCAAATATAATCGAATGAACGTGAAATTTATAAATTCTTATCAGTGTTTCCCCCTTGTTATAGCGAGTCCATTAATCGATGCTTAGTAGAATCAGTTAAAAAAAATAAATCATAATATTTTTTCCGTATATTAGAATCAGCAACTATATTAGACATGATTCATTTATACAGCATTTACTAAAATAGTAAAAGCAATAAAATGTCAAATAAACAAATAAAATAACATAAAACTAATATTAGATTAATGCAAATTGTTTTAAAAAAATGAAACAAAATTTTAACGGATACACACTTGAGCAAGTAAATTTTATGTAGGAAATCGGCAGCCCAATTCATTTGCTCAATCAAAATATGTTTTCTTTTTACCAATAGTAATGTAGCAGAATTGTTTTGACGTTTTGAGTGACCTTATAAAGGAACTATAAGTGGTAGACACAGGACGGAAACTAGGGTGTGTGTGTGTGGGGGGGGGGCACAGAGGAGGCATTTGCCCGGGCAATAGAACGAAAGGCGAAGGGGAGGAGGCGCCATATGAATATTTTATTCGCCGTTTCACTCAAAAATGTTTACATACATACATGAAATACAGAGGAACTTGTAAGCTAATGTTAAACCTATGGGAGAGTTCTTTTCAAATTTGTAAAAGTGAAGTTTTAATTTTTTTTTTGTTTTTTTCCCATAGGGTACTTGCGGTAGATAACTTTTATTGCGCATGAGAACGGGGGGGAGGGGGGCGCAAAAACCCATATTTGCCCCGGGCTCAAAAAAGGCTAGTTTTGGCCCTGGGTACACACTTCATTTTTAGTACTGAACATGCTACGGTAAACTTTAATAACGTTTGTAAGTTGCATGACAATCTGACTATATTTACGCAAGTTAGATAATGCAAAGACGGGCAGAGAGACAGACAAAGCGAGTTCATAAACACTTTTAAACTATATTGGAAAGTGTTAAAAAAGCTCTATTTTTTTTAATATGACAAAGAAATATCACAAAATGTCTAAAAGTATGCAGAAAGTATAATATTCAAAAGCTATATTTTTTTAGTGTTCATATTTAGTATAGTATTTTTTAAATTAAATTTAATTTTATTCATTTTTTTTTCTTTTCTTCTTTTTTAATGTACGCCGTAGTGTTCAAAATGTTAAGCAACCAGAACCAGTGACTCTTTCTACTCACAAAACTACTTGCAAGGAGGTCTTGAATGGATCTAAGCACATGTTTTTACACGTAAATAACAATTTTCCTGGAATAGCTTCTTAAAATTTTGAAAATTTTATTTATTTTCCGTGTATAAGTTTTCATATAATTTTTACGCGAAATCCGTCAATACACTTGAGCACTTTATCAATTATTTCTATATAAATTTATTCTTAAGTAAAATGGAAGAAAGGCAGTCAATTTAACCTCACACACACACACACAATAAAAAAAAAAAAAAAAAAAAAAAAAAAAAAAAAAAAAAGAAAGAAAAAAAGAAAAGAAAACTTTTAAAATGCGAACTTAAATGATCAAGATGAAAGCAAAATTATTATTATTTTGCAACGAGAAAAATAATTTAGAATTGTGCGGAAAGATGCGAGGCCCACCTGAACTTTAACAGAACGCGCGCCCTGGGCAATCGTCCCGTGCCCGTCTGCCCGATAGTTGCGCCAGTCCTGAAGTTACAATCCCCTTACAACCATCCAAACACGTACTATGCTGTGCCTCCCTAGCATACAAATTTTTAAAATTCTTAAAAAAAAAAATCTGCATTTCTTCTTTTTCAATAGAAAATAAATAACTAAACATTCCTTTTAAACCCGCTACGTCACAGCACGCAGGGAATCTTAAAAATGCTTTTATGTTTTTAAACTATTATTTTTATTATTTATTTATTTATTATAAGCATTTCTTTGGGGGGTGAGGGGGGATTAAATTTTTCTAATTATTACTCTGTCGGAATAATAAATTAACGATCAAATCACAACTTCGTGTGAAAGCAAAGGTTGTCGAAAAAGATCAAAGTTTTCTTTTTCATTAGATATATTAATAATAATAAGCTTTTTGTTTTTTGTAAATGTGATTTTTCAGATGAATAATAGCAAGCAAAAATATGCATTATAATTTGCAACTTTTGCACATAACTTTTTAAAAAAAATTACTAAAATTCCTCACTGTGATTTTTCATTTCCAGTCCTGCTCCTTGTTCAGTATATGCTGAACAATTCAATTTTACATTCTTTGTAATCCAATTATTTCAAAAGTACTTTAAATTCTTTACAAGTACAATGATTTATTTCTACGGAGTACTATTACTGAAAAAAAAAAAAGTACTCCTGATAATCCAGGTAAACAGCGTGTTACTGCATTCATTCACTGTCCAGCTCTACTAATTCCATTTATGTTTTCCGAAAATTAAATACTTCTATTTATTAACCTGACAGCAACACTAAAGTACCCACTCCCCTAACATCTGACTTCACACTGTCAGGACAGTGGGGAAGCGGAAAGCCAGTATTTCCATCCCAACTCAATTGTAGTTCCTGCGTTTTAACTCATCACTACCTCATTCAACTGAGGCATGACAAAAATGTTTCAGAGGTACCTCACACAAACGTCCGAAATGGACCCTATTCAGGTGACGTCAGACGCCAGAGCCGGCGGTTGTTATGTTGATCTGTTATTCTAGCCACTGCACCGCCAGAATGCCAGTATGCGCAGGCGCAAACACCGCTAGCAGACGACTTTAGCCTTGACGCAGGCTACATCCATACATTTTAACTGAAAATTTGCAAATTTAGGAAATTTTCTCGCAAACAGAACAACATTTTGAATTTGTATTACAATATAATAAGAATAGGCTGCTACAACAAAGAATTGTTTTGCAGTATTTTTATCAAACAACTATTAATAAATCACACTCCATAGACTGCTATGCTAAACACCGCCAGTAAATACCGCCAGCAGACGATTTTTAGCCTCGACCTCAGGTTGCGTGAATAGGGTCCATTTCTCGTGTCCTACCACTACCCCCTACATACTACATGCCTCTCGCATTTGACTCAAAAAATGGAAGTCAGCAAGGTTGATAGATGGCGCTACTGTTTGGGGTATGTTATTGCTGTATTTACATGGATCGCCTCATAGACCTGCCTTTGAAAGCTATTATTATTTTTATTTTTTGCAGTAATTTGTGATTTTTTTAAACAGAATGTTTACTTTTAATGAAGTTAATATATTCTCTATAAATTGCCATATTGCTGTGTGCTTTACTGCTGTTCATCCAGCAAAATAAAGGAAAACATTTCTTTTCACCATTCCTGTAGAAGACAGTCAACGAGTCTTTTTAACATTTTTTCATTGTATTTTTAAAAATACAAATAGATATTTTTACTACTATTATTTGCATGTTTCTAATAACATTCCGTTGTATAATAATAAATTAAATTCATGTACAGTTGCTATTAATAAGGTGTATTTTTATTAATTTACAATGTCTTAAAAGGAAAAGAGTACCTTAATCTGAAAGAATCTGAAATAATATTGTTATTATTAATAATAAAAATGATAGATCAAAGTATTTCTTTTTATCACATAATTATGCTAAGCCTTTTCTGTATGAAAATGAAAATACAATAACATTCAAAATTATTTAAATTTCTTCCAGCAAAATTATAATGATAATAATAATAAATAATACACGATGAAATCGAATACGAATTAGTAATGTGATCAAAATAAATATGTATTCATAGCATTGTGTTTTGAAGCAATATAAATATTATGTAATTGAAATATATCAATAATTTCATTCCTGAAAGTACTTGGTTATTACTTGTAATAATTAATAATACAAATATAAAAGAAATGAAACTAAATTAAATGTTAAAAAAAAAAGAAAAAAAAAGAAAGAAAGAAACTGCAGAATTGACGTTTTGAGGCCTTGGCCGGAAGACTTGTTAGTTTCATTATCATAATAAATGTAATTAATATATATAGTATTATTATCACAATATCAATAAATTAATTATTTTATGTAGAAAATATAAAATAGGAATTAAAAAAAAATACTATTATCAATTTATTGAGACAACGTGTGTGTGTATCGGGGGGGGGGGGGGGTAGTAAAAAGATGAAAAAAAATGTCTTGGAACATCAGTGCACAGAATGGTATTTTCAACTTATTAAATTTCTTGAAAGTACTTGATCTACTACTCGTAATAATTAATAATGCAAATATGAAAGAAATGAAACTAAGTTGACTGTTTTAAACACTGCAAGAAAAAAAAAAAAAAAAAAAAAAAGAAGAAGAAAGAGAGAGTTCCAATTTATTAAATTTCCTGAAAGTATTTGATATATTACTCGTAATAATGAATAATGCAAATATGAAAGAGATGAAACTGTGAGTTGACTGTTTTAAACGCTGCAAAAAAGAGAGAGAGAGAGCAGAATTGATGTTTGAGGTCCTGACCCGAAAAAAAGATGTGTAGTAAAAAAGATGAAAAAAGTGTCTTGGAATATCAGTGCATAGAATCGTATTTCCAATTTATTAAATTTCCTGAAAGTACTTCATATATTACTCGTAATAATTAATAATGCAAATAAAAATGAAACTGTGAGCTGACTGTTTTAAACACTGCAAAAAAAAAAAAAAAAAAAAAAAGAGAGAGAGAGACAGGGAGAAAGAAAAAAAAAAAAGCTGCAGAATTGACGTTTGAGGTCCTGACCCGAAGACTTGCTAATTTCATTATTACAATAAATGTCACTAATATTTATAATATTATTATCACAATATCAATAATTTAATTATTTTAGATAGAAAATATTAAATAGGGAATTTCAGAAAAACATTGTAATAAATTTATTCAGGCAACATGCGTGTGTATGTGTGTGTGTGGCAGGGCCAAAACTAAGGGGGGGGGGGGCAGAGGGGGCATATGCCCCGGGCGCCAGAATGAAGGGGCGCCAAACGAAGGATTTTACCTTTAGAATGGATCATTTTATTCTGACGAACTGGTGGCTTCCATTATTATGGAACAGCGATTATAAATGAAGTGTTAGGTGAAGATGAAAGAGCAGTCGTAAAAAGTTAGAACTCTGATTTTCTGGTTAGAATGGAAAAAAAAAAAATGGCAAAAAAAATTATGCCCATTTTTTTCCCCATTCTGACCAGAAAATCAGAGTTCTCGAAAAAAAAAATGGCCATAATTTTTTTTTTCAGAAAAAAATTTGCCCATATTTTTCCCATTCTGACCAGAAAATCAGAGTTCTAACTTTTTACGACTGCTCTTTCATTTTCATCTAACACTTCATTTATAATGGCTGTTTTATAATAATGGAAGCCATCAGTCCATCAGAATAAAATAACTCGGTGAAAGCGGAAACTCGGTTAGGCAGGACTCGGATAATCGGGACTCTACTGTATATTTCATTTTAAAAATGATCTTTAGAATATTTTTGCTGGTGTTCAGAGGGACCTCCCCCTTGGATCCGCCACTGTAGATTACGTAGTTCAGTATTACATATTTTAAATTTTGAAATATGTCGTCTATTATAAAATTAGTAAAATTCTCTTTGTAAATATACTTTGTGGAAGAGGGAGGGGGGGGGGGGGTGCCAAAATCCATGTTTGCCCCGGGTGCAAAAAAGGCTAGTTTCGGCCCTGGTGTGTGTGTGTGGGGGGGGGGGGGTAGTCAAAAAGATGAAAAAAAAGTGTCTTGGAGCATCATTGAACAGAATCATATTTCCAACTATTTAAATTTCCTGAAAGTACTTGATGATTACTTATAATACTTAATAATTCAAATATAAAAGAAATGAAACTGTGAGTTAAATGTTTTTTAAACACTTAAAAAAAAAGACTTGCTAGTTTCATTATTATGATAAAGGTAATTAATATTTATAGTATTATTATCACAATATCAATGATTTAATTATTTTAGATAGAAAATATTAAATAGGGAAGTTCAGAAAAATATTGCAATCTATTTATTGAGGCAACTGTATGGTACTAGTACTGGAGTGTCAAGTAATTATGTTATTATTAGAATTAAATTTTAATTCACAATGGGAAGTACAACTATGAAGTTAGTTAAACATTGTTGATAGATTAATATAATGTAAAAAAAAAACAAAAAAAAAAAAAAACAGGAATATAATAATTATAATTATTAATTAAAAATTATTTGTAAAGCAATTCCTTAATATTGTCCTTCACTGACACATTCACCCCACATTAACCTTGTTTATTATTAATATTTTGCCTGAAAGAAATACATGTCTTACTATTTAGTAAAATTTAATTTAATCAAATACTTTTATGTTTTGCAATAACCTTTTTAAACTTGCTCATAGTTTTTGATCCATTGATTAAAATTCATGTACCATTTTATAGTGTTAATAAATATTTTCACTTCATAAACCTTGTTTATTTTATTTTTGATGGAAATCTATTTACAAGTAAATGTAAGTGCTATTAATTTATATATTATAATTAATTTTAAAAAAGAACATATAATTTAAAATTCATATAATAAAATAAATTATGTGCGTTATTTTATCATTCATCATTTGAAATTGAAGAGAAATTATGAAATAATTTCTCTTTTCAAATATTTTATAGAAAAAATATCATGTAATACAACAATTAAAATAAATACGAAAAGAGAAAAAAAAAGTGAAATTCTAGGAATAAATAACAAAAAATTTTTAACAAATTTTGCTTTTTAAGCTAATTTATTTTAAAATTTTCTTTTTAAATATTCTCAAAACAACTTTTGTTTACGTTATTTATCTATAGGTTTTTAAAAATCATGTCAATTGTCACCGATAGATGGCAGAGCATTTTGGGGCTAAGCTGACTTCCAGTTCTTATATGGGGAAAACAGTGAATGCGAGAGGCATTTAGTATGTAGGGTAGTGATGGGCGATAACGAGATGTTTTTCTCGATTTTCTCGATTGTATGGACATCTCGATATTTTTCGATTGTATAAATTTTTTCTCGATGACTACAGTTTGCAAATTTCTTTTATAAATCATATATTATGTATTATATACGTCATACATTTATCAAGAATAGTCTGGGGGTGAACTGGAATGAGTCGATGTATATAAAGACTAGGTGACTTCGACCACTAGCGGGCCCCTCCTGTAATTGGGGTCCCTAATTTATACGTAATCTTGTAATATGAAATCACGAACAGGTTACCCGCTATATACGGCACTGATATATGATAGCAGGCGGGTGTGGTGTGCACGCACTACAAAATCTTGTAAAAAATATAATATCGAAACGAACCAACGTCGGACCAGATCTCTTGGGGGAGGTGTCAAAGCGAGCGGAGGGGCACAGCAGCTGCATAATATGATTAAGTCGTCACAGGTCTTTAGGCCTTTCCAACCATATGTCACATGAGAAGTCTGGATCTGAATTTATAGAAATGCCCTCCCCGTGGGGGGAAAGGGGGGGAGGGGTGCGGGAGGTGGATAACATGAGTAAGTGGTCATAAGCCTTTCCAACAATATGTCACATGAGGGGTCTCGGCTAAATTTGAAAAAGTGTCCCCCGGGAGGGGCAAATTGGGGGAGACTGTCACCGGAGGTGCATAACATCAATAAATAGTCACAGACCTTTCCAACGATATCTCACATGAGGGGTCTTGGCTAAATTTGGAAAAGTGCCCCCGGGGGGGGGCAAAGTGGTGGTGGGGACACCGTAGGTACATAACATCAATAAGTAGTCACAGACCTTTCCAACGATATCTCACACGAAGGGTCTTGACTAAATTTGAAAAAGAGTCCCCCAGGAGGGGGGGGGCAAAGAGTGGGGGGGACTGTCACCGGAAGTGCATAACATCAATAAGTAGTCACAGACCTTTTCAACGATATCTCATAAGAGGGGTACTGACTAAATTTGGAAAAGTGTCCTCCGGGGGGGGCAAAGTGCGGGGGGGCGACTACCGGAAGTGCATAGCACTAATAAGTAGTCACAAACCTTTCTAACGGTATGTCACATGAGGGGTCTTGGCTAAATTTGGAAAAGTGTCCTGAAATTTCATATATTATAAATAATATTTAGCGGAGGGCTCCATAAAAAAATCCGATCTAAAATGATAAAAGCGGAAAAAACTACCCTCGCAGTGGGGGCCAAATTGGGGAGGGGAGGAAGAAAGTCTCATAATATGAAAGAGTCATCTGAGAGCTTACCGATGACATATCACATGACTGGTCCAAAAAAAGTTTGAAAATTGCTCCCCCTCTCTCCCCCCGTGGGCCCACTCTTTCACCCCGGAATTCACACAGCCGCCACTTTAAAATTTTTATGTTCAATAAATAATATTTACCGGAAGACTGCATAAAAAACCCATATTTAAAGTGATATTTAAATTTATTATAGAAATCGGCTACGGTTTTAAAAATTTGTTCGCCCCTTCCCCACCCCCCCTTTCGGTGAAGAAAGGTTCATAGTATGAAAGAGTGGTCAAAGGGTTTTTCGATTATATGCCACAGGAAGGGTTCGGTAAAATTTTTAAAATTGCACCCCATGAGTCCACTCTCACGTCCTCCTCCCTCGAAATCATCCGACCCACCTTCCTCTTTGAAAATTTTATATTTAATAAATAATTTTTATCGGAGGGTTCCAGGTATGTGACATCTTGGTAGGGCTAAAATAAGAGAAACTTTGAAAATTAGGGCTTCATTTCAGAGCTCATTGTCATGCCTTTTTCTCTATTTCGTTTCTTGGTACTCTCGATAAATTTTCTTACTTTTCTTCTCTGCCGAGGACGAGAAAAATCCTCGAAAAGCTTCTCATAGCGAAATGCTGAAAAGCGCGAGAGAAATCCTCGAAAGGCTTTTCATTGGGACATTTCGAAAAGGACGAGAGTAACAAGCGAGAGGCTTCCCAACGCGAAAGGTTGAAAAGGGCGAGAGGAAACTCTCGAGAGACTTCCCATCCCGAAAGGTTTAAAATCGCGAGAGAACCAACCATCGAGCAGATTCCCATCTGGAAGCGTCGAAATGCTGGAAAAATCATCGAGATGAGATTTGCCGAAATGCGAGATGGAAATGAAGCTTTCAGAGTCAAACTTACCGCATTTCTGGTTTAAGTCATAATTTCTCAAAGGAGTCCATCTGCTTATCCAATCACTTTTTAGCTCACAGGCTATCTAAGCCTGAGAGCTAATGTACCCGTCGGTTCTGTGTGTATGCATGTACGGTACGTACGTATGTATGTACGTAACACGATAACTCTTGATTAAAATGTACGATTTGCTTCAATTTTTTTTATGTTCATTCTGATAAGGCGTTCCGCTGTTTAGTTTTGACGGTTCATTGGTTAAGGATAAAGGGAGAGAAGGGGGGCTGGTCCCTCCCCCCTCCTTAATTTAGATAAATAGGTTTTTCATGCAGAATTCTTCGATTTGCTCCAAATTTCGTATACCGGTTTATTATGTTAAGGAGCTTCCCTGATTAAACTTGGAGGTTCATTAGTTAAGTATGAAGGGGGGAAAGGGGGGTAGAACCCCTCCTTAATTCAGATAAATGGGTTTTTCATGCAGAATTATTCGATTTGCTCAAAATTTGGTATACCGGTTCATTATGTTAAGAAGTTGCCTTCATTAGATTTGGAGGTTTACGGGTTAAGTATAAAGAAGGAGAAGGGGGCTAGACCCCACCCCCCCTTAATTTAGATAAATGGGCTTTTCATGCAGAATTATTTGATTTGCTCATAATTTGGTATACCGGTTTATTATGTTAAGGAGCTTCCCTGATTAAACTTGGAAGTTCATTGGTTAAGGATAAAGGGGGGAAAGGGGGCTGGTCCGCCCCCCCTCCCCTTAATTTAGATAAATGGGTTTTTCATGCAGAATTATTCGATTTGTTCCAAATTTGGTATACCGGTTTATTACGTTAAGAAGTTGCCTTGATTAGATTTAAAGGTTTACGGGTTAAGTATAAAGGGGGAGAAGGGGGGCTGGTCCCCCCTTAATTTAGATAAATGGGCTTTTCATGCAGAATTATTTGATTTGCTCCAAATTTGGTATACCGGTTTATTATGTTAAGGAGCTTCCCTGATTAAACTTGGAAGTTCATTGGTTAAGGATAAAGGGGGAGAAGGGGGGCTGGTCCCCCACTTAATTTAGATAAATGGGTTTTTCATGCAGAATTACTCGATTTGTTCCAAATTTGGTATACCGGTTTATTATGTTAAGGAGCTTCCCTGATTAAACTTGGAGTTCATTAGTTAAGTATGAAGGGGGGAAAGGGGGGTAGACCACCTCCTTAATTTAGATAAATGGGTTTTTCATGCAGAATTATTCGATTTGCTCCAAATTTGGGATACCGGTTTATTATGTTAAGAAGCTGCCTTGATTAGATTTGGAGGTTTATGGGTTAAGTATAAAGGGGGAGAAGGGGGCTAGACCCCCCCCCCCCTTAATTTAGATAAATGGGTTTTTCATGCAGAATTATTCGATTTGTTCCAAATTTGGTATACCGGTTTATTACGTTAAGAAGTTGCCTTGATTAGATTTGGAGGTTTACGGGTTAAGTATAAAGGGGGAGAAGGGGGCTGGTCCCCCCATAATTTAGATAAATGGGCTTTTCATGCAGAATTATTTGATTTGCTCCAAATTTGATATACCGGTTTATTATGTTAAGGAGCTTCCCTGATTAAACTTGGAGGTTCATTAGTTAAGTATAAAGGGGGGAAAGGGGGGTAGACCCCCTCCTTAATTTAGATAAATGGGTTTTTCATGCAGAATTATTCGATTTGCTCCAAATTTGGGATACCGGTTTATTATGTTAAGAAGCTGCCTTGATTAGATTTGGAGGTTTATGGGTTAAGTATAAAGGGGAGGGGCTAGTCTCCCCTTAATTTAGATAAAAGGGTTTTTCATGCAGAATTAATGGATTTGCTTCAAATTTAATATACCGATTTATTCCGATATGGCGCTTCCTTCATTAGATTTGGAGGTTCATTGGTTAAGTATACAAGGGCGAAAAGGGGGCAAGTCCCCTCCCCTTAATTTAGATAAATGGATTTTCATGGAGAATTATTCAATTTACTTTAATTTTTTTTCTATGTTTGTTCTGATAAGGAGCTTTCCTGATTAGATTTGGAGGTTCATTAGTTAAGTATAAAAGGGTTAAAGGGGTTATACCACCCTTAATTTAGCGATATGTTTCTTTTTATTCATGCAGAATTATCTGATTTGCTTCAAATTTGATATACTTATTTATTATAGTTAAGGAGTTTCCCTGATTAGATTTGGAGGTTCATTGGTTAAGTATAAAAGGGGAAAACGGGGGATATTTCCCTTCATTTATTTTTTGAGGGACATTATTCTTTGAAATAAGAGTATAATATACAGTTAGTGAGCTGTGAGCTCAATGCCATCAGTTTAACTGGCACTTATCATTTTATTGCTATTAACCGATGTGGGTTATGAAGCATAGTGGTTTATGTATTCAGTTCTATATAGTCCTAGTTTCAAACTTTACTGTTAAATTTAGTGTCATTTTGCCCCGAATTTTCAATGTTTCTCTTATTTTAGCTCTGCCAAGCTGCCCCATACCTGGAGACTCAGATAAATACTATTTATTAAATATAAAAAGTTCAAAGAGGAAGGTGAGCGAATTCTGGGGTGCGCGAGAGTGCAAAAAGGGAGGCGGATGGGGGGGGGGGGTAATTTTCAAACTTTTACCAAACCTCTCCTTGACATATCATCGGAAAGTCCTTTCACCACTCTTTCATATTATAAACCTTTCTCCTCCCAGAGTTGAATACCGGAAGGGGTTCGGGGTGGGGGCGTCGGTGACTTTTTTTTAATTGTAGAGATTTCTACAATAAATATCATTAAATGAGGTTTTTTAATGGAGCTCTCCGATAAATATTATTTATTAAATATAAAATTTTAAAAGTGGGGCTGCGTGATTTCCGGTATATTCTAGGACAAAAGAGGGAACCCACGTGGGAGGGGTAGATTTCAAACTTTTTTTGGACCAGTCATTTGATCTATCATCGGAAAGTTTTCGGTTATCATCGCAAAGTTACTCTTTCATATTATGAACCTTTCTTCTTCCTTCCTTAGTTTGGCGCACCGAGAGAGGCACTTTTCGAACTTTTTTGAAATCGTAGCGTTTTTTAAACATTTTAGATCGGATTTTTTTTTACGGAGCCCTCCGATAAATAATTTTTAATATGAAAATTTCAAAGAGAAGGATGGGCAGGGTATATTTCGGGGGGGGGGGGGGGCGATAATTGGAATCCTGGGAGTAAGGACTCTTTTCTATCTTTTGCTGACACCCCTCATGTGATATATCATTGGAAAGCTCTGTGACTACTATTTCATTTTATATATCGCCCGAGCCCCTCCCCTTACTTTGCCCCCCAGCGGGGGCACTTTACTAAATTTAGCCGACACCCCTCATGTGCCATATCGTTGGAAAGTCCTGTGACCAATTATTCATATTATGCACTTTCCTTGCCCCTCCCTCCTACTTTGCTCCCCGCGGGAGTTCGTTTAATGTATTCCAGTCGAAGACTTTATAAAAATGGGGAAATTAAAGATCCAATCTCAAATGACGTAGAAAAATCAATAAAAAATTTTGATCCCTTTTATCATCCTTTAGTTCATATTTCTGCCACTAGGGGGTGCTTTTGATTCTTATTTCTTTGGCCATTTTGGTGCTAATTGCCGAAAAATTCTAATTTTTGATACTTAAACTCCCCTTACCACTTCATAGCTACTCGCGTTTTTTCAGCTTTTTTTCAACCAGGGGGCACCCTTACAAGACTTTTCCAGTCTTATGGCTCCTTTATAGTTTCCCTTTGGTTTGTTGTTTCTTTATTCCATCTGTTTTCAGTTACCCTATATTTAATAAAATCTGCCTTATATATATGTAAAAACAATGATTTCAATAATCGATTCTAGAACATCTCCTTTGTAGATTCTCGAAAGTAATCGATGACTGTATCGATTGTGTATTTTACGATAACGATTTTTTTCGATTGGTAAATTTTCGAGAATCGCATATCACTAAGCCCTATCACTACTATGAAATTGTCGGTCAGAATAATAGCTAAGTTTTCCAATAACTGTTTTTAGCTTTTCTCGTTATAATCGATTGTAAAACATCTCGATTGTAGATTCTATGAATTAATCGATGGCTGTATCGATTGTGATTTTTTACGATGACGATTTTTCTCGATTGTCGAATTCTCGAGAATCGCCCATCACTAATGTAGGGGGTAGTGGTCCTACCCAACACTGCACCAAAAGTGGTTCCCTTGATAGTACATCAATGGACAAAGCCGTTACATTACATAGTGAGACCAAGGTTCTTTTACATAAGGTTGTTCCATTTGAAGGATAGCCAATCAGAGTAGAGCAGGACTGAAACGTCACGCGGCGGACAAGATCGGAGTTCGATCGGCCGTAAGAAAGTAAATAGATGCGTAAAAGAACTGAATATGAAATAAATAATTTTTTAAAAAGCAGATCCTCGAAAAATAAATTGAACGAAATCACTTTCCTTAAAATAATTTGTTCAAACACTGATTGGTTAATTAAATATAAAACACATAATGGTTAAATAATATCGCGATACATTTGTTTACATTCAAATACTTCAGTAAATTCGCGAAAAAAATTAAATGTTTAATGCGTAAAAGTACAAATGAAAACTTTTAAACTATTGTAAAATGAAATGAATGGATGAATTATATGAATATGATGACAAAGCAGCAATAATAAAAAGAGTAGAATTATCAAACAGAATAAATTAAACAAAACTCACACATCAAAACTTTTATCAATAATCCATTGTCCTACTACTAGATATAAGTTTTCAAAAAATTTCGAATGTCACTATGCTTATTCAGGATCAAAATCAATATGATTCAAATATCTGTAACAATATATATACACAAGGCTTAGTTTCTAGCAAAATAATAATTAAAAAAAAGTACCGGAGCTCTAATATTCTGCAGTAATAACAGCAAAGTGTATAATCCCCCCTCCCCCCCCCACACACGCATATTTATATTTCATACACTATTTGCAAATTTTAAAGTAATTGCGTCTTCCTCAAAAAGAAATTTTATATTTTTGACGTATCTTTAGGCATTAATATATAATAAATTCTAATAAATGAACACAGCAAAAACATTAAAATCATGAGTGGGGAATTTCAGAAAATCCTACTCGTCACGGACTTCTTTTGTATTGGTGCGCAGTATTTATAAACTCTGGTCTGTTCTGACTAATATTTAAATATTCACTAAAAATAAAGAAGTACTGGAGCTGCGCTCCTGTGGTATTCGGAGCAAATTAAGCACCGCGCGGAGCTAGAAAGTTAATCAGAGAGAATATTTTAAAAACACGAACAAAAAGCGGCGATTAAAAACGGCAGAAACAGTTGCGACTAATTCTGACATTCCTTATCGCCGTTCTGAAACCATCGAAAAAAAAAAACCTACACAGGACATACTATGTCACATATGTAAGCACTTTGGTAGGAAAGAACACAAAATATTTCAGATGGGAGGGAAATAAATAAAAATTTAGGCTTTGATTTTATAGAAACACTATTTCCGCTGAACTCCGGAGTGAGCGCCGGTGAATTCAGACCAATATTTAAATTTCCACTAAAAACAAAGAAGTAGCGGAGCTGAGAATCAAACAGACTATATTAACGATAATATCCAACGCAAATTAAGCACTGCTTATAGGCTAATACTTCAACCCTACATTAATTTTCATCTTAAATTTCTGCTTCATTTTATTAATCAGAGTAACACGAACATAATATTTAATAAAATAAATATTATCGTTATTCTGTTTGCGAATCGCCGGGTTAGCTAGATAGAAGTGCATGTCGCTGCATCAGCAACCGATGTACAACAGAACTACGAAAAATCGAAAAATTCGCACAAAAATCGTTATCACAGTGCCCCCTTCCAGGGTTACATATCCATTTTCATCTGGGACCTGGCGTCAATAGTCAAAAATATACGTATGAAGGGTGGTATGGTTCAAATCTATGCCTAACTTTGTATGCTTTCCGGTGAAAAAATAATGAAAATGGTACAAAAATCGCTATTATAGCGCCCCCTCCCGGCGGAATATCCCTAAATTTAACCTGGACCTGCTGGCCATAGTCAAAAATAGATAATTTCCTATACTTTCCGATGATATAATGAGACATACATGTATACGGACAGACAGATATTTTGAAAAACATGTTTTTCGGGATCTCCGATCTTTAAAACGTGTAAATCCGTCGAAAACTGGAAGTCGAACAAAAATTCTATTACAATACTTTCTTCTGTTATAGATAGAAGAAAGTAAAAAAAGATAAGGTTAAAGCAAATATTTTAATAGAAGATTTTTTTAAAGGTAAAAAAAAAAAAAAAAAAAAAAAAAAAATCCCAATAATAAAAAAAAAAAATTAAATTTTAATGCAATTTTTGACGTTTTTCTTTAAATTTTGCGGCGATTTTTCCATATGAATAAAAGGAATCCGGCTTTATTTTTTTAGCCCACTATAGTATTAAATCTTGTCATTTTTTCAATAAAGTTTATTGAGAGTTCGTGCAGAGATATTCGCATTTTTCTAGAATTTTTATGCGATTTTTAGAATTTTGAAATTTGTAAAAGAAACTCGGTTACCAACTTTTAGCTAAATATAATAAATTGTTTCGTCTGCGAGTTTTGAACTTTTTTTCCCCACTTCATGGCGATTTGTCTGCATTTGAGAAAGAAATCTGGTTTTAATCTTTTAGTCTAACATAGTAAATGCTGTCCTCTTTTTTTTTTTTTTTTTTCTTTCATTAAAGTTTATTCTGAATTTCTCGCGATTCTTTTATTCAATTTTTAGAGATTTTCGCGTTCTGCAGAAATTTTTTGACGTTCGTAAAAGTAATTCGGTTTTGAAATTGTAGCTTGATCTAGTAATTTTTGTCCTTTGCGATTTTAGAGTTTTTCTTTGCAATCTTCCAAAATAATAATCGCCAGTTAACAAAATGCCCGGATTATGAAAAATTCCGAATTTCGACATCCGGATTTGAGACCCTATACTGTATAGGGCTCCTTTAACTCTTCTTTATCTTTTTAAGAGTTATAGGAGCCTTAGTATTGTATTGTTAAATCTGCATACGTGTTCTCCGAGAGTTATTAGAACACGTTGATATAGTGCATTCACTAGGTTTTTTCCAAAAAGGCTGTTAAAATAATATAATAATTAAAATCATTCACAGAAAAAAAAATTCCAACGCAGAACAGCATACAAAAACGAGCGAAGCGAGGCGAGGGGAGAGAACGACTTCTAATAGTAGCACTTAGAAAAAATTCGGCTCCCGTTTCAACAGGGAAGAAAGGGAGAAAGCAGTCTGCGTTCTTCCCTCAACCTTGCGTAGCTTTCCCGTTTCGCTTGTATTTATTATTCGGTTATGAGAACATTAAAATAAATAACGTAGAATGTTGAATTTTATGATTTGATTATGAATTTCATAAAAAAAGGATTTTTTTCAAAAATGAATAACATAAATTTAAAAAGAAATAAATAAAAAAGAATAATATCTGTTATTTATATAAAAACCTTTTATATATAAATCTGCAAAAATTATTTTTAGATTTATAGCTTCATATTTTAATATATAATATTTTATTACACACACACACACACACACATATATATATATTAACATATTTAAAAAAAATAAGTACATTTGTCAATTCTGCGTTATATTTATATATAATGTAGTTATTTGGCAATTAATATTATATATAACTATATTCAAAAATGTGTGTCACGAAATACTGTTTTTTTTTTTTTCTTTTTCACCTCAGAAAATCCATTTTTACAGTATTCATTTTTTGTTAAGTTTTATATATTAATGATTTACCTTTCTGTGTGTTTACCTATTCTTTTTTTAAATAAGGCCAATTGACGTAAATGTTTAATATTTTGTTAAGATTAGCACAAACATCATCGTATCCTACTTTTTTTTTTTTCTTTTTTGCAAGCTTATATCAAAATTTCCAGTTTGGGGAATTTGATTTGAATATTTTACAATGACTTTTTAATTTATTATTAAATGATTTTATGGAGGAGGTATGAGATAATATATTTTTTAACGATTACGTTTAGCAGATTATGTAGGAAGGAGGGGGGAGGGGAGTTAAAATTTTTTACTTACATAAGGACGAAAATACCAATTTTCCCGTTTAATTTACTGCATCTATTTGACATTAAATGAAATTTCCCTTCCAGAGTTGGAATCTTTATAAGTTCTTTTTTCTTTTCTTATATATATATATATATATATATATATATATATATATATATATATATATATATATATATATATATATATATATATCAGTGTGATTAAAATGCTAAAACTTCGATATGTTTTTCAATTAACTCGATTTTTAAATGGACAACCCTCGTGGTTCATAAAATTAAAGACAGGATTTTCCTTAATATAAATTGACTGTTGAAAGGTATTTGCTTAGTATTTTTTAAAAATAAAAATATTAAGCAAATAGTCATTTGTTCATTATTTTTACAGCATGTCATGACATTTCATTTATTTTTTTAACCCTTTATGTCCCAAATTATGAATTCATGAAAATTTCATCTTCTAAACTATTTTTTGTGAAATTTTGAAACTACATTAGAAGATTTACACAATCATTTAATAAATTTTAGAGGGATTTTGCCATTTAAAGTCAATTAATTAAATTTGTATTTATAGGAATTTTGTGCAATATTTATAACTTCATTCAAATCTTTTATTTTAAATATTTTTTTTTTTTTAGTATTTTATAGAATTAGGAAATGTACAAGTATAATGCTCTTACAAGAGAAATACAGGAATAATTCCGAACTGAAACTTTTCACCCTCGAACTTTCAACGTTTAGAAAGCTGAAGAGGTGCAAATGAAAAAAAAAAAAAAAAAAAAAAAAAAAAAAAAAAAAAATCTTTTTAAAAATATTTTTGTTTTGTTCAACCAATAATGCTTTTGGAATAAGATAACGTAAAGTACCTATAACTCATTCTAAAATGTACTACTACTAATCGATGCATATTTTATATCAAGTTATTTTAATGGTACGTTAAAGTAGCGTCGGGGCATAAAGGTTAAATAATTAATTATTCGGATATCTGGTCCTTACACCTATAGAGCACACATAGAATTAAAAATATGAAAGAGAATGTTGTAAGAAATTAAAAAGAAGTGTTGTTTTAAAGTCTTTTTAATAATTTTTAAATTAACTTTTCAAATATTATTACAATAATTAAACTTTTTCTTTATTAAGTCATTTTCCTTCATAAAACCATTTAATAATGTGTCAATAAGATATTATAAAATATTTTTAAAAAAAAGTACAAAAGTTACAAAAATCCTTTAACCGTAAAATTTTACATAAGCTTACCCCCCCCCCCCCCCCCACACACACACAAAAGAAAAATAATAGGATATGAAAATCTGTTACAAAAATATATTAAAATATAATAATAATAAAATATGAATCTATAAAAATATTTTTTCAGATTTACCTAACGAAAGATTTTCAGATAAAACCATTCTATTTTTATTATTATTATTTCCTTTTAAAAACATTTTATTTTTTGCAAATTCGATGCTTTTTTTGTTTGTTTGTTTGTTCAAATTATAAGATTCAGCATTCTTCGTTGTTTATAATTTTAACAATTTCCATAATCGAATAACAAATGCAAGCGAAAAGGAAAAGCTACATAAGGCTGAGGGAAGAACGCAGTAGTTTTTCCCTTTTCTCCACAGCTGAAAGGGAAGGAGAATTTTTTTCTAAGTTCTATTGTTAGCAGTCATTCTCTCCCCAGACGCTCGTGTGACGTAATGCGCTAGCAGTTAAGAAATCTTTACAGTATGGCGCATCGCACGAATGGTACCACCCCTGAGTGAGACACTCTTCGACAAAGCCACTTGTTAGTAGTTGTTACATTCTCGTCATTCATCAATCGGTTATTTGAACATGTTCAATAACCGATTTATTTTCACAGATAATTCCACCAAAACTAAATACCAAAATAGTTATTTTTATCATTTAAAATTATTCTATATAAAACATCTGGTATGAGTTTTAACTTAAAGTGCACATTATTTTCATATTGGTTTTGTGTAAAAAGTAGTATAATAATGTATTGCGTATGCATTCAACATTAAAATAAAACTTCATTGATAAATAATTAAATGAGTATGCATGTAAGGCTGTGATGGGGATATAGAGCATATTTAACTACTTTCGCTTCAAAATCTATCAAATCCCCCTAAAACAGATCAGCGCATTTTCTAACGTATTATTCAGGGCTCGCAGCGTTCCTAAAATTTTCGGACTTTACTACCACTAAATTAAAACTGTAATCTTTGTTGCATAATTCTATTATAGATGTTAAAGTAATCAACCACGAAGAATTCTTATTTAAAATACTGGTAGAAAAGTGCGAAAATTTTAGGAACGGTGCGAGCCCTGTATTATTGTTGACGTGGTACACTTTGTTGAAGAGATTTTATTGAAAGATAAAGCAATTGGTGAACGAGATAACACGGTGGTTAAAGCTCAAGCCTTGTAATTATAAGGTCTCAAGTTGTGTCTTTGATCGTGTTTTAGTGGTATTATAATTTTGTTTGGATCTTTATTGAATTGATTAATAAAGATTATTTATAAAAGTATACAGATCGGTAGATCTTCATTATCAGTTGCTTTGTAATTTTGTATTATCAATTAGAAAATTAAATTAAATTTTAAAAACAATTAAGTTAATCAAAATTAGATTATAATTATAATTAAGTTAAAAAATATCTAATTAAAATTTTTATTACATAAAATTTAAGTTGAATAAAATGAAATTCTAATAAGTTATTAATATTAAGTTAAATAAAATTTAATTAAAATTTATGACATAAAACCGAATTTTAAATAAATTTCAATAATTATTATTTTTAAATTAATACAAGCTATTTTTAATAATAAAATGAGCATTTATTAAAACACAAGAACACCGAAACTTACATTAAAAATATTTTTATGTTTGAACTTTAGTAACAGACAATATCAAAGTACCAGAATTAATTTATTAAAGTTTTCATCTTTTACAATCAAGTACATATTATTCTTCATATACAAAATTTTTTATTAATTTAGTGGTGTTTTTTTTAACCACTAGGGGGCTCTGCCCCCTACGAGCTACGCTCGCCAGCCCCCTTTCAGACACCACAGACTCTAAAAGCACGCAAAGGGCGTAGCAGGATAAGCATTGAAAACATGTCTTTCAATCAAATTTCCTGATTTTTCCCCCCCAGATGTGGCTACATATCTGACAATATATTTCTCCTATTATGACCCTAATATTGATATTTAATGAGATAAAAATGTTTTTTCGATTTTTTAAAAAACGGATTTTCTCAAAAACTGCTGCACGGAATTTCATGCCATTAACTGGGGATATATAGATACCAAAGATGCATTACTGGTAATTTTTGTATAAATTTTTGTTCATAAAAACTGTGTGAAACAGCGAAATAAAAATTAAAAAATAAAATAAAAATAAAAGTCATATCTTATGTTTATCCGAAAATTACCATTTTCTTGTAAAAAATTCCCCATATGTGCCCGTATATTCAGTATAAATGCCGAAAGTCTACATTTGGTACTACATATAAATATTTACAAAAATGTATTGTAACATTATTGAAATTCATTTTAAGGCGTTATTTAGGGCGGAGCTACTCAACTTCGACATCTGAAGAATTTTTGGAAGAATGTGAGAAGAAAATATGTCAACTGATGTATTTTATATTCCATTAAGCATATAAGCCATGTTTTTCAACTTCATGTTCCTTTTGATATCGACAGCGTTAAGAATGTTGCTCATGTGTTCATTAAAATTTAAAATACAGCAATTCTGTAACTGTTTATTCAAAAAATTCTTCGGGTGTCGAAGTTGAATAGCTCCGCCCCAAATAACGCCTTAAAATGAATTTCAATAATTTTAATATACATTTTTGTAAATATTTATACGTAGTACCCAACGCAGACTTTCGGCATTTATATAGAATATACGGGTACATGTGGGGAATTTTTTTCAAGAAAATAGTAATTTTCGGACAAACATAATATATGATTTTTATTTTTTTAAAGTTTTATTTCGCTGTTCACACAGTTTTTATAAACAAAAAATTATACAAAAATTACCAGTTATGCATCTTTGGTATCTATATATCAGGGTTCGTACGCATCAGGGGATTCAGGGGATTTTACGTGCTTTGGTATCATAAATTTTTTAAAGCACGGGTCACTATATCTGAAAATAGATTTTTTTGTATTAAATAAGGCAAATATTACTTTAAGAAAATTCTGGTAAATGGTTCTTGAAGCGTACGAACCCTGTATATCCCCAGTTAATGGCATGAAATCCGTGCAGCAGTTTTTGAGAAAATCCGTTTTTTAAAAAATCGAAAAAACATTTTTATGTCATCAAATATCAATATTTATAGGGTGATAATAGGGGAAATATATTGTCAGATATGTAGCTACATCTGGGCAAAAAAATCAGGAAATTTGATTGAAAGGCATGTTTCCAATGCTTATCCGGCTATGGACTTTGACCGGTTAAAAAAAAAAAAATTCGGAAAATTGAATTATAATTTAAAAAACTTAGTGGCGATCTCCCTGTAAACGAGTTTCATTCATTTTCCTTTGACTGGGGATTTTTAAGGCAAAAATCAGCTACTGTAAAGAGCTGCAATGGCTGTTTTCGCCTTTGATTAAAAAAATAAAAAACGAGCTAAACAATTGAAAATAACCTAATGTAAAATAAATTAAGTAAACAGAGTCTTTGTCTCCCGATATTTTTTTAACAGCGCTATAAGAAAGTTATTTTAAATAGGACATTTTAAATGTATCGTTTTAAATCTGACGTAATTTTCACCAAAATTTTCTTTCTCTTTTTAATATTCGTGTGAAAATTCTTTTGTTGTTAGAAAAGTAATATTATTTGCGCTACCTTAGAATTCACAACAATAAAAGATCATCTTAAAGGTGAAAAGATCATCTCAAAATATTAAATAAATGTCGCGCGCAAATATATTTTTAAATTTAAATTGTTTAGATTATTATTTAGTCATTTTAAGTATTAAGTAATTTCCTCCATTTACGACTTTTAATACATTATAATGAATTTATTATTTTAAAATTTTCTTTCTCTTTTAAAATTCATATATAAATATAGTTTTTATGACGCAATTTTTAATATTTTCCTGTTTTTAACACTGAAATTGGCAACAATTAAAAATAATACCCTTTTCTAAAATATGTAAAAATGAATGAATCTCGAAATGCTGAAAATTTGAATTTAAAATGGAAATAAATCCTAAACAATTAGTCAAATAAAAAAATAAATACAGTCTGCACACCTGGAACTTCTAATGTATAAAATGGTCTAAAAATGATTAAATTCGTATGCGCAGTTATTGCTCCTATAAAACTTTTTAATGGAACGATTTTGATCAACTTTAACAATAAATATTTCTTAAAATAATTCTTCGATTTAAAAGTTGTCTGCATCACTGTATTTATCAAACATTTCTCTATAATACCACCGATTTCCATATTTTTGTATCAGCTGTTTTCTTAATATTAAGGGGTCTCAAGACTCTTAAAATTGGAAAAAATGAAAAAAAAAAAAAAAAAAGACCATTTTCAACATTTAATATCTTAAAATGTATTTGATTTTAAGACACAATTTTAATTGGAATAAAATATATAAGTATGTTCTTTCATTTCATGTATTTAAAAAATTATAAGATGCAGAAGAAGCATTTACAGGGGGCTCCAAACTGTTAGACATTTGATGAGCAAAAAATCGGCATAACAGCTTACGCGCACGATTACAAAATAAGTATTGCAACTAGAAGGAAAATTTTGGTGCCTACTTATAATTCAGATTGTAATAATTAACCTGAACCTAAATAAATTTGTATTTAAAGCTTTTTTATATTTTTAATACAAAGTTGTATTTAGCTAATGCAAAATTAAGAAAATTTCAACAATATAATCACCTAAAAAAATATTGCTTTGAACAATAAAAAGGAAATTTTAGGTTCAGTTTATACAGACTAACATGAAACATATGTTTTGAAAATTTCATGAAAAAAAATTCATAAGTTTTTGAGATATCGTGCGCGTTATGCCCAAAAACGTCATTTGGAGAAAAGTGGCTTCAAAGCTTCCGAAACGACGCTTCAGCTATTAAACGTGTCTAAATGTAAAAGCCATATCTTCTGTTCTAATAGGAATTTCAAAGAAAAAATGATATCAAAATGTTCAGAAAAGAAAGGAGTTTAACATCTAAAAAAAATTAAAATTTCGAAAATTTTAAAGCTTTAAGAGTCCTGAGTGTTAACGAAGAGTGTTAGAGAACCTGAGTGTTAACGGGGGTGTTAACGAAGAAAACCCCCGGTCAAAAGAAACTCATTAACGGCGGTGGTGACAGTGTTAGTTATTTTTTTTTATAGTAGAGAGATTTACTAGTTCATCTATAATTATAAAGTAATGGAAAGTTGCCATAAATAAAGATTTTCTTTAACATTATATATTTATATATTATTATATAAATATGTCATTAATTTTAATTAATATTAATATTAAATAAATATAATCAATACTAATATGTATATATATATATATAGTTACTATTAATTAGTATTAGTATTTAAATATATGTAATTGATATTAATTGATATTAATTAATATTAATATTTAATAAATATTATTTGTTATTAATAACAGAGCATTCATTTTACGAAAAATTGTTGAAAAAATTAGAACAAAGCTGATTTTTGCACTGGTGCTAGTTAGGGTATATAGGGTACATACTAAATGTCCCCATCGATCCAATGTCAGCCTGAGCTGCCAGCGGTCGGGAATGATCTTGAAAATCGGTTTTCTGTGAATATGTCATGAACGATGGTGTCGTAGAAAAAAAGTTCAATTAACCCTTTCGGGTCCGATTTTTTTCACTTTTGAAAACAAAATTAATTTTGCTTAAGGGGGTCCGGGACACAATTTAAAATAATTTTTATTGAGATAAATTTTGAATTTCTTGTGATGGTTAACCATGTTATTTGTAAACAAAATCACATGATGAAACTTCTCTATATATTTAAAAAAAAAAAAATTAATTTGAAAATTCCTTAAAAAAGTGGGGTAATTTAAAATCGTTATAACTCGAAATATTATTTGTAGAATTTCATTTTTTTATCATTTCAATAAACAGAAATATATAAGTTTTAATTTTGATTCAGCATTTTTAAAAATATTAATTAAAAAAATTAAAAATATTTAAAGTAAATAATATATTAAATCTAAAAAATCAAAAAACTCGACTGCGTAAAGAGAGAACTAATTATTTCTCATCAATGCAAAATTATTTTTTATATTACTTACCTATTTTTAGGTAGCTTTCTTTACAAAAAAGCTACCTATTGCAGCCGTTCGGAGGAAAGCGATTTCAAAAAATTTTGGTACATTTTCATCGATCATGACCCCCAGACCCCGAAACCACCCTCCGTTCAAAATTGATATATATATATATATATATATATATATCTATATCTATATCTATATATATATATATATATATCTGACCTATGTCACACTGTAACTCCCGTAATTATGAACCGATTTCGATGTAATTCGGTGTGTACATAGTACATACCAATGTCTCGACCGAGTTCGTTGGCCAGCTTCATCCGCCGTTTTGTTTCAAAATGGCGGCCATTTAAAATTTTTAAAAAAATTTAAAACTTGAAATGTGGTACAAAAAAATTAAAAATGGAAAAATATATTTTTCTTATGTATTTGAACTTTATACAAAGATTCCGGAGCAGTTTTTGTTTCGTCTATATCTTAAACAATGGCTGTGTTATAGCATTTTGAATTTCTAGCATGGCTGACATTTTGAAACGTCCTGAATTTTGTCACGCGATAAAAGGCGTATTTATGAACCGATTTGGATGTAATTCGGTGTGTACATAGTACATACTAATCTCTCGACCGAGTTCGTTGGCCAGCTTCATCCGCCATTTTGTTTCAAAATGGCGGCCATTTAAAATTTTTTTAAAAATTTAAAATTTGAAATGTGGTACCAAAAAATTGAAAATGGAAAAATATTTTTTTCTTATGTATTTGACCTTTATACAAAGATTTTGGAGCAGTTTCTGTTTCGTCTATATCTTAAAAAATGGCTGAGTTATAGCATTTTGAATTTCTAGCGTGGCTGACATTTTGAAACGTCCTGAAATTTGTCACGCGATAAAAGGCGTATTTATGAACCGATTTGGATGTAACTTCGTTTATACATAGTACATACCAATGTCTCGACCGGGTTCGTTGGCCAGCTTCACCCGCCATCTTGTTTAAAAATGGCGGCCATTTAAATTTAAAAAAAAATTTAAATTTGAAATGTGGTACCAAAAATTGAAAATTGAAAAAATATTTTCTTCTTATGTGTTTGACCTTGATAAAAAGATTCGGGAGCAGTTTTTGTTTCGTCTATATCTTAAGAAATGGCTGAGTTATAGCATTTTGAATTTCTAGCGTGGCTGACATTTTGAAACGTCCTGATTTTTCTCACGTAATAACAGGCGTATTTATGAACCGACTTGGATGTACCTTGGTGTGTACATATTACATACAAATATCTCGACCGAGTTCGTTGGCCAGCTTCATCCGCCATCTTGTTTCCAAATGGCGGCCATTTAAAAAAAATAAAAAAATAAAAAAAATTAAATGAGATACCAAAAAATTGGAAAATGAAAAAGATTTTTTTTGTATGTGTTTGACCTTAATACAAAGATTCCGGAACAGTTTTTCTTTCGTCTATATCTAAAAAAAAAAAAAAAATGGCTGAGTAATAGCATTTTGAATTTCTCTTGTGGCTGACATTTTAAAACGACCTGATTTTTGTCACGCGATAACAGGCGTATTTATGAACCTATTTGGATGTAACTTGGTCTGTACATAGTACATACCAATGTCTCGACCGAGTTCGTTGGCCAGCTTCATTCGCCATCTTGTTTCAAAAGGGTTGCCATTTAAAAAAATTAAATTTAAAATTCAAAATGAGGTATTAAAAAATTGGAAAATGAAAAAGATTTTTTTTATGTGTTTGGCCTTGATACAAAGATTCCGGAGCAGTTTTTGTTTCTGAAAATTTGTTCTTTTTTGATATCTTAAAAAATGGTTGATTTATAGCACTTTGAATTTCTAGCATGGCTAACATTTTGAAACGATCTTGTATTTGTCACGCGATAACACACGTATTCGCCTATTTCGATGTAAGAAGGCATGTGGATAGTATACATCAACACCTCGACTAAGTTCGCTGGCCAGATTCATCAGCCATCTTGTTTCAAAATGGCGGCCATTAAATTAAAAAATATATATATATTTAAAGTGAGGTGCAAAAAAATTAGAAATTGAAAAAGGTGTCTTTCTTAAGTATTTGATCTTGATATAAGTATTCAGGAGCATTTTTTGTTTGTCTTTACCTTAAAAAATGGCTCAGATATAGAAGTTTCAATTTCTATTGTGGGTGACATTTTGAAAAATCTGATTTTTTGCATGCGACAGCACTTCTATATATTAACCGATTCCGATGTGAGTGAGCATGTGCACAGCAATTACAAAGGTTTCGACCAAGTTCACTGCTTAGCCTCATCCACCATGTTGTCTTAAAATGACAGGCACTTTAAGAAATTGCCGAATTTGGCAGCCAAATATAAGTTACTTTAAAGAAAAGCAGCTTGGATAAAGCTGTCTAATTTCTCGAAATTCTCATTCATTATATTCATAAAAATTATTATTGAATCTCCTATATTCGGTTTCCACTAAATTGAGCTTCGTGTGTTTGCATGATATAAGTTGGCTTTTTTTAAATAAGGATTATGAAAGCTACCTCTTCCTCCCGGCACTGGCCGGAAGGACTTTTTTTATTTACTTGTATTGATGACTTTTAAGTTGTGTTTAATTGTTAGTTCCTATCTATAAACACTGTTTTGATGAAGTGTATAGATGTCTATGAAGGTTAGAGTTGCAGTAAAGCTCTAGAGATCCTACCTACACAACTTCCAAGTTGTGTAATATTTAAACTGAGCTTCTGACTGTAAAATAGTCAATGAAACATCGTCTTCATTTTGAAAGACCTATCCAATGATATGCCACTCAATAGGGTGCGTAAATTTTTTTCGTCTCTACCGCCTTTTTGTATTTTACGGCCACCATTTTGAATTTATAAAAACAAAACCTAGCCTGTAAGCATCGGACGGTTAAGACAAATCGATAGAGACCACATTCATTAAAATCCATCCAGCCGTTGGGATATTTCGAGGGTATAAAGAAATCCACATACCCAGATACGCGTGAAACACATAACCCTTCTTGGCAGTCGGGTAAAAAAAATGGTGTAACTTAAAAAAAAATCATATTTTCAAATGTAAATATTTTTTCTAATTTGTTGATTCAAAATTAAAGTAAAACAATTGAAAAAGACATGTTCCAAGTTTGAATCATTTAACTTTAACGGTTCTTGACTTATAACGATTTAAATACGTGAATCGGTGAAAAAAGCAATCATGAAGAAAAACGCATTTTCACAAGACGTCGTTTCCATTGTCAACCATTGCTTGAAAGCTAATTTTGAAAAAAGAAAAAAAAAATACTAAAAAAATATATTTCCTGTTCTAATTAAGGTAGAAACATGATTTAAACATCATTTTAAGCAGAAAAAAAACAGAGAAATTTTTAATACAAGAAAAGTTTTTTAGAAAATTTGTTGATTTTTGTGTCCCGGAGCCCCTTAATAATGTTAATCGTAGCTGTCCAAATAGATTTACTGAAGTTTAAAGATTATCTTATTGTCTGAAATCTAACGAATGTACTCATTTTGTGTACTATTCAATTCATATTTATAAGATAATAGGTTAAGGAAGAGTTTTTGGAGATGTTTGAAAAATATCGTATTTCAACAGGGTTTAACGGATGTTACAACTTTCTAATGTTTTTTTGCGTTTTATCACGCATGATTCGTTCAGAAAAGTAACCTGTATTTTAAATTCAAAGAGTGAAATATATGTATAAAATAAAGGAATCGCGAACGGTGCAAAGATAATTAAGCAAACTTTTATTATTACATCAGCCTCCCGCTTAACCGGCCCAAACGGGACCGAGGGTAAGCCGGTTAAGAGACAAAACCGGTTATTGAACCGGTTATAAACCGGTTATTGAACATAAATTATATTGTCGAAAATCGTGTCACATACCTTTATGAGAAGTTGAAATTGTTCTACATTATGTATATTTAATTTAATCAACCATAAAGAAATCAGCGACCTTCTTCTGTTGAAAGCAATATGCCCGACATTTTGCAGCGTAATCTTTCCATCTCTTTAACATCATAAGTTTAACCGAGGAAGCTGTTATCCGCCGCGCTACATAGTGTAGCAGAACTCTAATGCTTTTACCCTTCCGCATGAGGAATTTTAGCAGTATCAACTTTAACAGGATCATCATCAGGATCGTCTTCGTATTGAACAGCATTAGTTACTGTCCTAATTATATCCTAGTCCAACAATGTTTCATGCTTGAGATAGTTATCAGAGTCAAACAACTCTTATACATTTACGGTGATCTGTTCGCATTTCAAGCTTTTTAAATGTCTGTGCAAAACAGTTTGCAGATAGATGAGACATTATAGAGTTCCGAGGGGGTGGGGTTGCACTTTTGACCATTAAAAACACAAAATCTGAAATCTTCCGGGGGGATCTCATTATTTCTGGGGGGACAGTCCCCCACCCCCTCCGGCCACACCCTGAATTCAACAATGGTGAAGGTCAACGCTTATCCATTTAGAACCGACGTTCTCCTTTCTGAATTTTGTCTGCTTCCCCTCGGGATTGCATTCCAACTCGAAAGCGTAAGCTGTGTTCCTGAGGCCGTCATTCTTGTATTTTGCCTGATGTTGTGAAAAGAAGTCGGCCGGTTAAAGCGGAGTTTCGGTTAAGAGGGAGGCTACTGTATTGTTATTACTAAATGTCAAAACATAAATGAACTCATAATAAGAGAGGCATAGCCACATACTATCATTTCTATATGTAGATAGAAACAAAAGTAATTGTTAAGACAACATAGTATTCGATGCAAAGACATGTACTATTAATAGTACATCAGACCCGAAAGGGATAGCATTTTTTTCTCACACTCACCCTTTTACCCTTTTTTGTGAAAAATAAAAAACAGTGAACATACTTGGAAGAAAAATGATGGACGAAAAACGTACTGCTATTTTCAAAGGATTTTTATTGAGAGGTCTAAAATTGTTACTTTTGAAGGAAGATGATGAATGTATAATAAACATAATACTACCTTTGAGATTAAGTATTTAGCGCGTTTTCTTTTTCTTTCATTGTGGTTTCCCCAGTCGGCCTAACCAGCTTATAATGGCTGAATCAAATCTCAATCGTTTGACTGCTTGAGTAGTCGTTTGCACATCTGCAGCTTTTTTACTCGATTTAGTTTCGTTATCATTTGTATTTTTTTCTTCAGTTGTTGTATTTCCTTCAATATTTTCTGGTTGGTCTTCGATATCATCACTAGATTCAGGTACAGCGATACCCTCATTATTTGCAACGTGCAGGATACCGGCAATATCATCCTAGACTTCAAATTCAACTTTATTTACATCGTGATATGAAACTCTTCAACAATGTACGAAAATATCAAAACATTTCAATCCGATTTTTTTGGCCTCCACACGCTTTTCCAGATCCTTTGGAGTAAGTCCGAAAAATGGATTCAATGTTTTTTGGTGCGAGCGTCAAGGTAGTTGGAGACAAATTACGTCATTTTCCCAACCCAAGTTCTCAGACAAAAGTTATTGCTCAAGCAGTATTGTACTTGATAATAACACGTAGACTGTTAAATCTAGCTGCATCCTCAGTAGGCGGCAACGATCAAAGGCTTTTTTTTTACCAACAGCAACTCCTTTCTTGAAATATATATAACGTTGCTTGTTCAGAGAAATTTCTATTTTATTACTGCTTAAAGCAAGAAAAATAGTTTTTCCTGCCTCGGATATTTCAATTTGGGATATTTGACCACATTTAAAAGTGCTGATAGCTCTTATGTTACGGTCTCCTTCCTTTTCAAAATGTTTGATAACGATATTTTGCCTTTCCCAAACAATGCTGATGTAGAGACACAACTTGAAAAAGCGTGAAGGAACAATATGTGATCTTTCAGAACTTCATCGTTATTGAGACCGTGCGACGGTACAAGGTGATTCTAATTCTTCCTAGTCCAGGCTTACTAAAAAATACCTCTGTCTCTGGAGGTGCTGTAGGCAGTCAACAATACGGGCAAGTTTAAATCGTCGCTGACAGCAGCAGCAAGCGTACCACTTTTCTTCTTCAATGGCTGTGTTAGCCATAAGTGTATCCTAGACCGGGATGCGGCAGCACAGACAATCACCTCATCGAGTTCACGGCTGAAATTACAGAATTAGTTAAAACTCGATTCACATATTAAAACACAATTAATCTGCCAACTCCTATCTTCATGGAAAACACCTGAAAACCCGATTTTAGCGGTTGACTCGTATGTTTACCATTGTGTTTTCCTATACCCAAAGGTATGAAAACATGGAGGACTGGGAGCAGGAAAACACAATGGTAAGCCTACGAGTCAACCGCTAAAATCGGGTTTTCAGGGGTTTTCCACCAAGATAGGACTTGGCAGACCGATTGCGTTTTAATATGCCAAAGAAGTTTTAACTCATTCCGGAATTTCAGCCGTGAACTCGGTGAGGTGATTGTTTGTGCTGCCGCCTCCCGTTCTATCCGTATCGCCTCCTGCTTGTTTCGCTTCGAAACAATCATAAATTTATTCATGAGCATAGAGATGTGATTTGTCTTTTTTTGATGATCAGATTAAAAAAAAAATTCTTGACTAGACATGTTCATTTCACTAGCCATTTGACGAGACATATTTATATAAAATTAATGTCAGAAGTTACAATTTTCGAATACCTACGAGTCCTTTCGGCTGTCTTTATATTATAAACTTCGTTAGAGTAACCATCGATAACGATTAAACATTTACTATGGTAGTTTCTTAAGACATAAGAAATATAACTTTCTACGACACTCCTGTATGTTTCACCAAAAAGCTATAGAATAAGATGCAAAAGCCATAAAACATAAGGCAAAAGCCGTAGAACACGATGCAAAAGCCATAGAACACGATGCAAAAGTCATAAAACATGAGGCAAAAGCCGTAGAACACGATGAAAAAGCCATAGAACACGATGCGAAAGCTATAAAACATGAGGCAAAAGACGTAGAACACGGTGCAAAAGCCATGCTCCAATCGATGATATACGTAGACACAAATTCACTTGAATTCTCCTTGTCCGTTTTTTTCAAAGGCTCAATATAACAATGCTTTGGGGTTTTCTCTCATATCATTTTCATCAAATAATGATAAAGGACATAGAGAAAGTTCATATTGAAAGTAAGTTTTCACATCTCCTTGACGCTTCATACAAACGGGTATACTCTGAAACAACAACAGTGGATCACAAACCAAATATAGTCATTAAATTTAAACGACTCATCATCGAAACGACTCGTTTAAACGAATTCATCATCGCTAATGATAGTACTCGATCTTTACATGAAAGTTTCAAGTCACCAATTTATTTCCTGAAATCTTTTCAATGACTTTGCATCAGACGTTACATGTATCATGGTAATTTATTCTGTGATCTCCAACAATTCCGCTATATATTGAGATTATCTTACTAATAATAGGAAAAGTGGGGATTATTTTCAAGCATGCATCTAGTTTTCTAGATGCCTGCATTATCGATAGTGCACTTAGAATCTCGATAGCCAAAGTGTTGATCGGATGATTGTGCATACATACCACACAGCTTTTCTAGGGATTCACTTAATTACATTAGAAAGGGACCGCCAACGATCCATTTTTCCAATACGCTGTCTGTTATACCACTTCCGCGTGTTTTTCCACCCGATGATTTCATACTTCTCATAAATCTCTGTTCGATCGTCATATCTGTCCAAACACCGGATCAAAAATTTTCATTTCTTCCAACAGTAAAATACATTGCTTTCATGAAACGTGGGCATTCTGGTTCATACAAGAAGAGTCATATCTTGTATGTATACAGGGTTTCCCAAAACTTCGTGTACAAACTTGGTGGGGAGGTAGAGAACATCGTTAGGAACGTTAATTACATAGTTTAGAGCATGTACATAGCATTAATTACATAGCTAGCATGTTTGGAAATCGATAAGTGTCACTATATGCGAGCTCTCAAGGTCGGCATGCGTAGCTTCGTCGTTGTAGATGCCGATTTCGTGAGATCAACATGAATCACACGGACATCAACCCACACGGAGCCCGACCACGAGCCGCACAACAACGCTTTACTGTTAATGTGTGAACGAGTATCATGGTGTACAGTTTAGTCTGACCATATATCTTACCACCTCGACTGGATGCTTGCGAGTACCTCTTTTTTATTCACGGGTTTCTTCTTGAAATGCTTAACGATGTCCATGCACACATTTGACGCGGAATATTGTTTCAACCATGGAGGAAAGAGATATGCAGTATACTGTAAAAAAAGGTTTGAAATATAAAACCATTTATCGCTCAAATTTAAACGTCCACAGAAGGCCGAAACAAAACAAGCACCTGGAACAGAGACCAAATTCTTTGACATCACCGTGTATTTTTTTTCTCTAAATGAAAGTGATCTGCTTATTTTTAAGCATTCTAAAGCAGCATTCCATTGTATTATGAATTAAAACTGCATTATTAAAAGTTTTCATCTTTTTTTTCGTGAAAAAACATGCATGTGTTTGGGCCTACTGTAGCGGATTTTAGGGTTACTTTTTTCGCGTCACTTTCAGTCACCTTACTGCATCTCCATCTATCTCTTTCCTCCATGGGTTTCAACATAATGGGGATCCATATCATTACGCAAGGGGACGTAAGTGACCATCTGGATCGGACATTTGGAAACAATTGGATTTGTGTGACGGTCCCGTTGCATGGCCCCTCCAAATCACCTCATTTATCTCCTTTCGATTATTTTCTCTGGAGTGCCATGAAGCAGGGGCGTAGCTACCGTGGAGCAGTTGGAGCAAACTGCTCCAGGCGCACGAATCCTAAGGGCGCAAAATTAGAAAAAGCGAAATAGCGATTTCTTAAAATATTTGTATATTTTTTCATTATTAATCAGACATTATAGATGAATCTTGTTACTATCAGCGTATTTCTATAATATTTTACCTTGTGTTTAACCTCAACTATTTTGATTTAAAACATGTTTTCATACGCAGTTGAAAGAAACGTCTTCTATTCATCAAGTTTTAATTTTAATTCATACCATATTGCAGCCTCGAGTAACTTCTCCAACACCGTTTCAGCATGCCTGACTTTTTTCTGTAACTTTTCCGTAGACGACTGTTGAAGATTTTCAGATCTTAAAGTAATCAAAACTTATTTAACAAGGCTTATTCAACTTATTTAACATCGGCCACTTTACTGGCTACTACTATTTCCAAACAGTAATCTTTCTGGTACATTTCTATTAGAAATGTTTTAGACATTTATCATGATGATAACTGCACGGAAATAATGGTAGCCAAAGAGTTCACCGCTGAGAAACCTATATGTACGATGTAACAGTAGTAATTTACGAAAATTATTTTACGATTTGGGAAAAAATATAGCGTGACAAGTTGAAGAAAATTATTGACCATTTTACAAACGAAAACCAATAAATGAAAATTTTGAAGCTTTTTTCTTTTTGTTTGTTTTGTGGAAACTAAACATGCATCAATACAGATTACAAAACAATAATAAGAGCCGGATTTAAACATATTCTACATCAGCTTAGGGCGACAAAATTTAGATGGGGGGGGGGGTGAGGGGGAAACAGCAACTTAAATTTTGTGCGTATTGTTTTTGAGATTTTGAAAATATTGCAAATGTCAAATGCAAAATCGATAAGCTTCAAAAAGAGAGAAAAGTTAAGTACCAAATTAAGTGTTCCTTGGGGCCTGATTATAGCATGTGCAAAATTACACCACTTTTTCTAACAGTAGTTTTCCACATTAAACCTTATTTAATCGCAGAATTTTAGGATTAAATAAGGCAAAACATATTTTTCGAACATAGTAATGTGAGCTTGCTTAGGCCATAATCAGTCTGTGTCTACTCCCTCGACACACACGCACATTCCACCACCATCTGATAGCACATATTATAGTCGATGAATTTTCGATTTAAAAAAAAAAAAAGGAAGAAAATGTTTGGAGTTACTCCATTCAACTTTCTGAACAGTTTACAGATGTATTGTTTGTTCAAAACAGTATAAGAATGAATAAAACTTAGTTCCTAATTTTATATAGAGGCGAAATATTTCCACTAGTGATAAAGACGTCGTGTTTTAAAGAAAACGTGCACTTTCATTCATAAAGCTTAAACATTTTTCTAAAGACATAATTTTCAATAAATTTTCATTTCGCCAATGCCGAAACAAGGCCTATAAACAATAATAATAACAAAAATAGAATTTTACTAAATTAAGTCACATTCTGGCAGGCTCAGACTGGCCCGCCGGGCAACCGACCTGCGGGACGGTGTGCCCTAAACCAGGTAAAGCTGCTTCCTCCATCAGCTGAAACTAATAGTTTTAAAATTTACTATAAGCATTAGATATGAAAATCTTAAATCATTTAATATTTTTTAATCACTTTTTTGAAGACTTTTATTTTTTATTAATGATTTTTATTTCTCTTTGCAAGGCAGAAGAATTGATTTTTTTTCTTGAAAGTTTCTTTCTTGAAAGAAAGGACCATTTAAATATTTTAAACACTAACGTATATATTCTGGAATTTTTTCTGTGACCAGTTTGGACATGGTCTGCCCCAAGAATTTTCAGTCTGTCTTGTACCAAAGAGCGTGGCCTCTCTTTATAGATATATACGTATTTTATTTTATTTAGTTATTTCTAAAATCATTTATTAAGTATTTGTTTGAAATGTGTATAGGCTTCGTGTATTCGTACAATGCTGTGATTGTAATTTCCTCTATAATAAATTTTATTATACTGATTTTTGCGCTTTGTACTGCTTCAGGACTGTTTTTTCAACCGATTTTTTGGAGCGCGCATTTCACACAAAGTCAACATGATATATGACAAGACGTTTTTCTCCCTTTGTTGACTGGCTTTTCTGCTTTCTTCGGGAAATTCCATTGAAAATGCCAACTTTGACAGTGTTTTCTGTAAGACCTATTGTGTTTACAAAAAATACGGAAAACATCTTTCGATTACAAAGTTTCTGAATAACAACATCTGCTAGTTTCATGCGTTCTCGAGCAAAAATTAATTAGAACGTATGTCATAAAGTTGCTCCTTTGGATTTAAGAACAGCCTTAAGAAATAAAATCCTACAAATTTCAAGTTCATTTAAGAATATTATCACGGGCCTGGGCAACACCGGGTGGGTCAGCTAGTCTATACTAATAAAAGAAAATTTCGCTCTGTGTGTGGTGGCCAACGAAATCTATTGCACGTAGAAGTCTGAAAATTTGGGTGAGGGTAGTCCAAGACAGGTCCTGATGCGCCTGGAGCTCAGATTTTTAATTGTTTATGACCGGTTCCCCAGAGCACCTTTCAGTTTTTATACCTTGAATTGCTCATAACTTGCCCCGATCTTCTTCGTTTTGGGGACCCTTTTCCCATTTAGTTATTCTCCGTTTCTACATTCCAGTTAAGACCCTGGGCCGCTTGAAATTTTTGTGCGCCATGCATTTTTCACCCCCTAATATTGTCAACCACTCAATACATAACTTTAAAATTGAGAGTTGGACTCCTCTCCCCGGGCCAGCACCCTCACACTTTTATTGGGCACCTAGCGCCCTTTTTAAAGAATTTTCCCCACTTTTTTTTCCGTTTCTTTAAAATTTTATTCGAATGATTAATTCATACCCATGCTTAATTTCGACTTATTGAGATCTAAAGCGCCAAGTACTAGGACCGTTTAACATATTTTCATCTTAAGGCCCCGCTCTCAACTATCATTTGGCCCCTTTTGGACCTCCAATTATATCTCCCTTAAAAATGGTCTGATTCACTAACTTTTTTTTTGTAACAACATCTTACGAAATCCAGCTACTATATGAACGACACAAAATTTTTTTTACACTTCAGCTACCACAAAATTTGAATATTAATCGCCTTCTTGGGGCCCTTGGTGCAACTTCTTTAAAAATGATCCGATTATCTTGCAATTTTCTTTGACGTTGTTCTAGCGTCCTTTGACTACTATATAAAATACTAAAAAAATTTCATTTTGCCCAGCAACATTCCAGTTGTGACCCTGGACCCCTGGGACCTGGTACAGAGCCACTTGAAGTTTTTGTGTTCCTAAAGTTCCTAAATTGTTAATAAATTGCCTCCTTTTAATCCGAGCTTCGTTTTCGGAGCTCTTTTTTCATTTAGTTTTTTTTTTCCACTTCTACATTTCAGTTAAGATACTGGACCTCTAGGGTAACTTTTTGTGCGCTATGCTTTTTTTACCCCCTAATTGTGTCACACTATCATTGCATAACTTCAAAATTGAGTCTTGGACTTCTCTTCCCGAGACAACACCTTCATATTTTTATTGGGACCCTAGGGCTCGTTAAGCATTTCCTTGAAAAAAATTTCTAATGATTAGTACTTGATTAGTACTTATACCCTATACTTAATTTCGCCTAACTGAAAATCTAAAGCGCTAAGTACTAGGACGTTTTAACATGTTTTCACCTTAGGCCTTGCTCTCAATTATCACTTGGCCCCTTTTGGCCCCCCTATTATAGTTCCCCTAAAAATGGTCCGATTCACTAAGATTTTTCTCCTGACAAATTCTTACGTCCCCCAGCTACTACAAGAATAACAAAAAAAATTACTCGCACTTCAGCTACCACCAATTTTGAATATTAATCGCCTTCTTAGGGTCCTTGATACAGTTTCTTTAAAACTTATCCGATTGTCTTGCAATTTCCTTTAGCATAGTTCGAGGGTCCTCCGGCTACTTATAAACGACTAAAAAATTTTCTTATACTCCAGCTACCACCTTTTTCGAATATTAATCTTCGTTTTCGGCATCAACTTACGTTTACTCACTGCAGCCGTGAATTAAATATCGCGTTTTTTGTTAAAGGTAATTTGTTAAATTTACAGGGGGGTGGGGGCCACAAACACCATCCACTGCTTGCGGGTGCATTCTTTCCTCGGGTTCTTAGGGGCTCGATTTCAACGGGAATTTGTTCATTCAACCTAGATTACGATTCAGCTACTTTCTGTATCATAAAGTTTGTATTAGACTTCTGCTATCACCATTTTTGAACATTAACGGCGCATTCTTTTCTCGGTTATTATGGGCCCTATTTCAACTTAAATTGGTCCATTCAACTTAGCTTACGACTGTTTTAATGATTATAGATTCACCGCCAGGATTCGCATTCTTATCTCTGGTTCTATGAGCTCGATTACTACGGGGTTTGACTCATTCTACTTGGTTTTTGATTGTATCCGGAGCGTACAGAACACTGCCTTTGGTAGCGGGGACCCAGGACACAGGTTAGTTCAGAAAGAGGCTTGTCGGGAACACACTAGACACTACAGAAGGCAGTGGGCCACCCCTAAGACCGGGTTCATTTGAACTACTTTCGGAATATATAAAATCATACAAACTTTAGTTTTGTTTACGTTATTATAACGGGCCCGGGCAACGCCGGGCGGGTCAGCTAGTTACATATATATATATATATATATATATATGTAACTTCAAATTAAAATTACGCAGAACTTTTTTGAGTGACAAGAAGGCGCACAAACTTTACTCGCTCCAGGGCGCTGAATATGTAGCTACGCCACTGCCATGAAGAGCATTGTGTACGACACGCCCGTAAATTCTGAGATGGACCTGGAGGCACGAATCTCCATCTCTGTGACTACCATCAACGCAACAACCGGAATCTTCGAAAATGTCCGCCAGTCCATGTCGTCTAGGTGTCATGCATACATCCATGGCAACGGCCACAATTTTGAACAGCTCTTGGGATGCTTGTAAATCATCCATTGCACTCTTTTCTGCGTAATAAAGCGTTTTAATCTGCTTTATGCATTGTGACCTTACTGTGTCTTTGTGTTTCTTTATCACGTGAGGGTGACATTTCCGCCCATGCTTTCCTATGTAATTATGGTTCTTAACGATGTTTTCTACTTCCCCTCCAAGTTTGCACACGAGGTTATGGGATAACCTGTATTGGACAAGCTTTTGCATATTAGAAGTAACCACTAGCATGAAAAAAGTAGCATGTTCCGAATTGCTTCGACGTATAACTGTCAATTTCAGTTGCGTTCGGCCATTATAAATTTGTGCATCAACCATTTGAAAATATTGACTCTAAATATTTATCATTCTGTATTATTTGGGTTGCTTTCTTGACGATTCTTGGTCGTTCGCCTTCTTCATTAGTTTCCTGTTTTTCATACTATGCGGAGGTTAAAAGTTAAAAGTTTGTGACTAAATACTATAAAGCATATGACTGCTTTTCAGTGGCGCATCCAGGATTACACTTTGGAGGGGGCTAGCATATTTTAGAGGCCTATATGTGCCCAGATCTGGCTCAGTCCGCTAACAAGCTCTGTATTTCTTTCATTTGATGTGATGGGACGTGCCGGATCAGGTACTGACTTACATTTTTCCTGCTGACTTGAGTAGAGTCGTAACCAGCAAGAGAAGCCAGGGGAAGCTCTGAAAAGTTTTGGTGGGGCTAAATCTGAATGCTTTTATTTAACATGCTAGATAATGAAATACTGTACTAAAATATATCTTAGTTTTTGCGATTTTTTGGTGTGCTTCTATATTTGGTTAATTTTAAAGTGTGTTTGAAATCAAACGATTGAAATTTTTATCATTAAATTATCAAAATATTATGAGGGTTAAAGAGAGCAAGAGGTCGCACGGGTCTTGAATTTTTAATTAAGTAAATTTTAAGCATCCTAATATTTCGAATTTCGCAATAAAATTTATAAAAGAGAAAAAATTGTGTGATAAAATTAATATCTTTTCAAAAATTCTGATATTTAAGGACCTATTAAAAAATAATATCCTATCATAATTAAAAAAAAAATTAAATATCTAGTCTGGTCTGGGAGGGGCTTCAGTCCCCTTGGCTCCGCCCGTGGGTGCGTCAATGCTGCTTTTTAATACTTTCCAACGTAGTTGAAAAGTGTTTATGAATTCGGTTTGTCTGTCTGTCTGTCCGTTCTCTAACTCGTGTAAATATAGTCCGATTGCCATGAAATTCTTAGATGTTATTGGGTATCACTATGGTATGTTAGGTATTGAAAAAGAAGTGTGAAACATTCACGGTTCGTTTGTAGAGACACTCAAAAATTCCGTTACAAGAGTTACGTCTATGGTGGAAAATCGATTGCGGTGTATTTTTATGATATTCTACTATTTTAAACCTACTGAAACGTGTATATATAGATATCACTGAGGCGTACTACATTGTGCTTACTGTAGATTTTGTGTGCATGCAATTTATCGTTAATTTACAGGGACACAGAAAATAATTTGGCTACAGAAGAAATTGAACTATTAAAGCCTATGAACAATAAATTCTGCAAGTGCATTTTCAGTTCTGGTACTAAATTGAACTATTTTTAAATAATACTTGGTATGTATAATCTATAGATCATATACAGGACTGAACAATAAAAATTTCGATATTTTTCCGACCATTGATTGTAATGGAAAAAATTGGGTTTTTAAATGCATTATGCGTTTTTAAAATTGAATTATTATTATTATTTTTAAATATTACTTGGTGTGTATAAGTTCAATAGATCATATACGAGACAGCGCAATAGTTCTCAGAAGTACATTTCCGTTTATTCTCGTAAATTGCTAAAAAATATATTTTAAAAAATACTCCTGCGTCAAAAAATAAAATAAGCCTTTAAGGGGGCCGGGAAAACAAAATTCAACCAAAAAATCGATTTTTACTTTTTTATGTCATTAAATAGTTTAAACTTTTATCTTTCCAACGAGCTGTCACACATGTTTATAAATAAGGCTGAATCCATATCAACTCAGGCAGGGGGGTTACCTTCATAGTCTCAGAAGTTTTTAAATTGAACATATGTTAAAATTTAAGAAAAAGTAAGATACTTGTATATTTTCATTTTGCCCAAAAAAATTCCTGGCCCGAGATACAGGCCGCCAAAGATGACATCCCCGGCATCCTTTCTCATTCGCGATTTTCGATAAAAATTTTAAAGTGCTCTATCTCTAGAACGGTGCAAGATATTTTGTTGCGTTTTATTTTATTTTAAAGATAATATTCTTCTGTTTAAAATGATATACCCAATTTTGAAAAATGTATTCAACTTTTCTTGTGGCAACCTTTTGAAAAAAAAATTTTTTTTTCAAAAAAATTTTTTTTTTTGAAAATGCCAATCCTAAAAATTTTGATTTTTTTGCTGTTGATCAATACCATTGGGAACTATCTTCACTGTAAAGGAGAACTTCCACTTTTGAGTTTAACAAATTTTAGAAACATTTAAAAAATTCAGAGAATTTTACAGGAACTGTATATATACAGTTCCAGTAAAAGTCACTGAATTTTTGCTTATTTGTATCATATTTGTAAGGATAAGCCTACTATATATCCTAAACAAGTTAGAAATTGCAATATCAAATGTGGCAAATGAGGTGCGTGCGTACTATAACTAGTTTTATAAATATTCAGATCTTGGTGCAATAAGTTACACTCTTGGGCAAAAAGGGCATGAATACAAAATTTATTATGATTCTACATATTAAATTCAGTAATACGGAAGTAATATGAATTCATCTTAAAAGGACTTAATCGCCATGGCAACCTAGAATCATTGCCTATCATGGTATATCATTGAATCAATTATGTATTATAGGATTTTTAAATAGAATGAAGAAAACTTTTATAAATGTCTTTTATATTTTAATTTGATTTTCATAGCATTTGAAGTGATACATACTTTATTTTCAATACCGAACATAGTAAAATAATCTCAATAACATATATCAATTACACAGCAATACAAATTATATTAATACAAGTTAGAGTTCAGACAGATGGGCAGACAAATCGAATCCATAAAGACATTCAACTATGTTGGAAATTGTTAAAAACACATAAATAGGTCGGAATTTGACTTTTAGAAATTTGTCAATAGACGGAAGCATACTTGAATACTTTCATACAACCCTGTATTTTACCTACTATCTTTTTATACATGACACTATTTAGCTAATATTTAATTAACATTAAAACATCCTTAAAACCAGTGAAATCACACTTCCAGAGATTATCATTCATAGACGGCCATGTATCTAATTCTTTGCATGGACCTCTATATCATTTTATCTATATTCTCCAAACATATCTTAGTATACTAAATGTAGTTCAGTGTAAAAATGCATAACTCATTTAAAAATCACCTTTAAGCTACTTTCATTCATACTCAGTAAACCCTTAAGATTTCTTTTGTGTAGCCCTTATGATCTACAGCATTTATGCACACAACGTAATATGGAAAAATTTAGTTAAACTTAAAAACTCAAACACAACTAACAATGCACTTCCAGCAATACCCTTACGATTTCTTTTGTGTAGCCCTGTATATGATCTACAGCCTTTATACACACAACGTAATATGGAAATATTTAATTAAACTTAAAAACTCATATCGCAACTAAAAATGCACCTCTAGCAATCTTCGCTAATGTGCAGTATTTCCAATAAGGTAAAGTATCCGAAATCTTTTGTGTGTCCCTGTAAACACTAAGCACTTTCTATGACACAGGAAGTAATTTTTTGTAAACCTCTGCAATAAAGTATGTATCACTTCAAATGCTATGAAAATCAAATTAAAACATAAAAGACATTAATAAAAGTTTTCTTCATTCTATTTAAAAATCCTATAATACATAATTGATTCAATGATATACCATGATAGGCAATGATTCTAGGTTGCCATGGCGATTAAGTCCTTTTAAGATGGTTTCATATTATTTCCGTATTACTGAATTTAATATATGGTATTATAGTAAATTTTGTATTCATGCCTTTTTGCCCAAGAGTGTTACACTTATTGCACCAAGATCTGAATATTTATAAAACTAGTTAATACTATGCACGCACCTCATTTGCCACATTTGATATTGCAATTTCTAACTTGTTTAGGATACATAGTAGGCTTATCCTTACAAATATGATACAAATAAGCAAAAATTCAGCGACTTTTACTGGAACTGTATATGTACAGTTCCTGTAAAATTCTCCGAATTTTTTAAATGTTTCTAAAATTTGTTAAACTCAAAAGTGGAAGTTCTCCTTTACAGTGAAGATAGTTCCCAATGGTATTGATCAACAGCAAAAAAATCAAAATTTTTAGGATTGGCATTTTCGAAAAAACAATTTTTTTTGAAAAAAAAAATTTTTTTTTCAAAAGGTTGCCACAAGAAAAGTTGAATACATTTTTCAAAATTGGGTATATCATTTTAAACAGAAGAATATTATCTTTAAAATAAAAAAAACCGCAACAAAATATCTTGCACCGCTCTAGAGATAGAGCACTTTAAAATTTTTATCGAAAGTGGCGAATTGGAAATGGTGCCCGGGATGCCATCTTTGGCGGCCTGTATCTCGGGCCAGGAATTTTTTTGGTCAAAACCAAAATATACAAGTATCTTATTTTTTATTGAATTTTAACATATGTTCAATTCAAAAACTTCTGAGACTATGAAGGTAAGATTTTTTCTTTGGCTGCCTGAATTGACATGGATCATACCATAAATAAAAAAAAAAGTGTTGAAATTATTCATTCTTTCTATGAGTACTTCACAGCTTAATGGCCATTTAACCCCTTGAGGGGCAAGCAAAAATGGCTTTAAATATTGAACTCTCACCGGAATAATCGAAAAATTTTATTTTTAAATAAAGAAAAGCAGTTTTTTTTTAAAGATTTTCCCCCAAAGTTAAAAATGTAAAATTTAGTTAAATTTTTCAGGTGAGAATCTTGTTTAAATTAGGTGGGATATATTTTATCCCACCTCTCAAGGGGTTAAATCTTTAAGGGGGCACAGGACCTTTAAACTATTAAAAAATCCGTTTTCGGTTAATTCTGAAAGTTTTAAAATTTCTCAACAATATACAAAAAAACCCAATCAAAAATCTGCGTTATTTCTTGAGTTATAATCCTTTACAGACGGTCAGAATGACTGAATGTCCATAGGTATTGAAACTTTAAAAAAGCGTTTTCTCAGATTAGTAAATTTGGAGTTTGCGCGCACTGTTACTTTTAAACTATGTAAGCTACAGCTTAAAACAAATTAGCCAAATATGCGTTTCTTTATTGTCTGCAGGCTAAAACCAAAAAAAATTCACATATTTTGGTTATTTATTTTTTTGTACTTGGAAAAACTTGAAATTTTTTTTAAATCTTTGAAATCTTTTTTATTTTGTGCTAAAATTAAATTTTAAACATTTTTTTTTTGCGCATATTTTGGTTTTAAGTTATAAGTAGGTATGTTATGATTCTATTTCGTGTTCCAAGTGACATGTTCCAAGTTTGAACCATTTATCTTTAACGGTTCTTGACTTATAACAATTTAAATACAAGAAATGGTGAACAAACCCATCATGAAGAAAAACGCATTTTCACAAGAAGTCATTTCCACGACAACCATTGCTTGAAAGCTAGATTTTGAAACCAAATCGAAACGAAAAAATTAATATTTTATATTCTAATTAAGATAGAAACATGATTTAAACGTCATTTTAAGTAGAAAATACCAGTGAAAGTTTTAATACAATAACATTTTTTTAAGAAAATTTTAAGATTTTTGTGTCTAGAACTCCCTAAAAGGCTTGTAATAAGTTAAGATTATAACTTTTCATCAAAAGTCAATATATCAATGTCAAAAGTAATATAAAAATGTAACAAATAAGAAACAATTAAAAATCCAAAAGTAAGCTTCTACCGGACTTTTTGTCTGCCCTCGAACTACCTTTTAAGATAACTTTTTAGATACATAGGCTTAAAAGGAAAGCTAAACTAAATGTTTCAGGAGTGGAGGAATTCAAGAGGCAGAGCTCCCCTGAAAGTCTCTATTCTTTCAAATTATTTTTTTAAATACTGTCGAAACCCCGCTAATCCGAACTAAATGGGACCGGATAACAAAAAATTCAGATTATCCGGAATTTCGATAAAAATAGAAAAGTAAAAGATGCGTGCTAAAAGAAATGTAATTTATAAGTACTCAGCAGTATAATAAACATCCTCTAATCCGGCACGACTTTCGGAAAAAAGTAGTATTCCTTGTTTAATCACTCCTCATGTTTATAATAATCCGATGGAACTCCAGAATAAGGAATTACATAAGAAACCATTACAAACGGTTCAAAATCGCGAATCTATAAATAGCTCAGTCGATGAGGGGGGAAGAAAAAAATATTAGTTAATTTGCGACATCAAACTGTTGAAAGAAAAATAAAATTTTATCATCTGATTTAGATACTTTTTGCATTTTAGAAAAGAATTTTATAGTGACTGGGAAACAAACTGATATTCCAGATATTTTTAAGATGGCTTCTACGAGTAGGCCTACAGTGCATTTCTATTCGTGTACATATGTTGCACTTTTACATTATTAAGTACTTTTTTAAAAATTCTATTCAAGCTATTTAAAAAATAAAAAACATGTTTTCCTGCCATTTTTTGTTTAATTCTAACTTCTACAGGTTTTCCGGACATCCATCCTGTAATCCGGCATGCAATCAAGTATAATTTTCGAAAATAAAATCGGTTTGGATTAAACGGAATTTCAGATTAGCGGGGTTCGGATTAGCGAGGTTCTACTGTATAATATCAAAAAGAAAAAGCTTTCAGCATTTAGGAAAATAGTTAAGTTATACTGCTATATACTATAGTATGGATACATATTACTACAGAAATCACACTTTCTTCCGTTTAACTAAAGCCATACTCATATTTTCTATTACAGAATAGGTGATAAATATGTCGTAATGAAATAAACATAACCGACAAGAAGATCAGTTCCGTGAGGAATATAACATAACCAAAACATTTATTTTAACCCTTTATCTATTGATGGCACATTTAAGTATCATTAAAATAACTTGTTGTAAAATTCATTTAACACATCGATTAGTTGTAATACAGTTTAAAATGAGTTATAGATACATTACTTTATCTTATTCCAAAAGCATTATGGGTTACACAAAATAAAAATATTTTTAAATGGATGATTTCTTTTGCCTTTGCGTCTCATTAGCTTTCTTGGCGTGAGGGGGGGGGGGGTATTTTTATTCGGATATTTTTCTATATTTCTATTGCAAGAACATTATATTTGTACATTTCCGAATTCTACAAAATACTAAGAAAAATATTTAAAATAAAAGATTTGAGTGGGGTTATAAATATTGCACAAAATCCCTATAAATTCAAATTTAATTAATCTTTCTAAATCCTTCAGTCTTTTCTAAAATCCTTCTAAAATTTATTAAATGATTATGTAAATCTTCTAATGTAGTTTAAACAATTCACGAAAAAGTTTTTGAAGATAAAATTTTCATGAATTCATAATTCAGTATATAAAGGATTAACCAATCAAATGTGATGTATAAAATCCACAATGTAAGAAAGATTTTGATTGGTTCGGCTCTCAAAGACCTAAAAGTTTCCCCAGATGCTAGTAAAATTTAGTAATTTGTCATAGTCTACTTACTATGGCTAAGAAGCGAAATCGAAACTGGAAAGTCACGTGAGCAAGATGGACGAAGCGAACAATAAGAGCATTGCGTTGAAAGATAACTCAGAGCAGTACTGATGCGATTTTATTACTATACAAATGCTTTTCTCCACATGAAATTCACAATTTAATCGCTTTTCTATGCTTTTTCTTAAACTTAAAATTGAATTTACTCCGAATTTCGTACTCCAAAGCATTTTGTCATGAATATTTGAATATTAAGTATAATTTAGAAATAATAATTTCCTTTGTTACATAACGCGAGTTCGGAAAAAAAAGAAGCTTGGGTATATCAGAGATAATTAAAAATTTAAGAAATATGACCTATAAAGTAAATACAGTAAAACCTCCCTAAAGCGACCACGTTCCATTCCAATAAAAATTTGCCGCTCCGAGAGGCGGTCTCTTAATGGGGTTAATGTTTAAATCTAGATTTTAATTGTTGAAAAAAGGTAACAATTAATGTTACTAAAATTTATTTTTCACATTAGGAAAAAATATGAAAATTTAAGTATCAAAACAAAAGTTAATTACATAAGGTAATTACTGCAGAGTTTAAGAAATGAATACATTGACGTTTGTTGTGATTTTACAGTTTTATCTTTCATAACTTTTATTTTCAATTCCTTTCGAAGTTCAGTAAATAAATGCAATTTTTCTTTGGACGGGAACAAATAATGATGATTTGATTAATTTATCTATTTCTTTGAGAATTTCCTGACAGGATAGGGCAAGGGAGTTTATTGACCGTCATTCTTAATTTGTCATCAGAGTTAAATTCATTGCCTAAACAGGCACAAAGGGGTTTAAACACTTAAAAGTTACCGGGGTAAAAAAAAATCTAAACTTAGTTCAGAAGTTTGATGAATAATGCACTTTCCGGAATTATTTTTCTAATAAAACCTTCTTCAAGCAACCAGGAAAAAACGGCGTTTTCTACAAAGAAATTGGTCGCTCATGGAGGAATTCAACTGGGATGGTCTCTGAATGGAGCTAAAATTAGTATTGATCCTATGGGAATAAATTTCGTTCCATGAAAAAAATGGTCGTTCAGGGAGGTGGTCGCACAGGGAGGTTTCACTATATTTTATTTTAGTCTCCAAAACATTTGTTTATAATTAAATTATATTTTTGGCAATAAAATTAACGATACAGAAATTTATTGAATTGAAATCTGTGTAATGTTATAGGAGTGTAGGCAGAACGAAATACAGTGAGCGGCAAGATTTTCAATCAGATGTAACTGTGATCGGCAAACGTGACTGCATTTTTACTTTCTGCTATATTTACAAGAAGAAAGTATTGGATTCGTGGAAAATTTCGACTTTCGGTTTTCGATAGATTTATACGTTTTAGAAGGTCCTGAACATGGTTTGATGTTTTATAGAAAATGTCTGTCTATCACTCTGTTTGTGAGTCTGTCTGTATGTGACAAAAATTTTGTGGGCTCTCTATCTCAAGAACTAATGCACGGAATTTCACAAAAATTTAGATTCAATTAGATTGTGATATAAACGGGTGTTGATTGGTCTTTTGTGTATGAGGCATTTTCACAAGCTTTTGACTTTCGGGAATAAAAATCTGGTGAAATTAAACTTGCTAAAATAACATTTTAATCTGATAGACGAATGCCTTAATGATTCAAAATAAAGAAAAAATGGTCAGCAGCGAAATTTTGTTATTTAACTGAGGTCTAAGTTAAATTTGCGAGTTTAATTTTCCTTACCATTTCACCACTATAACTTTCTATTTTCTTCTAGATTTTTACTTATAATGAATTTGCATAGTACCTACCCACATGGCATTCAAATAAGAAATAATAAAAATGTAGTATTTTTAGTACAAAATTTTGGTATAACATTGTCTTAAAGAGGTGTTAAAGAAGGGACGGTACGGTAAAAAAATGGGACGGTGTAGGAGAAAAGGGACGAAATGGGAAAAAAAGGACGGCAAGGATGGAACGGTAAGAAAAATTATCACATTTTTTAGGCAAATCATGTTAAGACTATGTGGTAGCCAGAATGTTCATTGATTTTTAGAAACAGTTATTTACATGGGATTAAATTAAAAAAAATTAATTTACCTCAAAAATTGCAGGAATAAACATTGCGGACGGTAAGACTACCCATAAAGCCACGATGCTTGAAATTGGTATTTAAATGCTGATTTAAATTCTGCAATAAATTTCCTGTCAAAGAATTTTAGACATTTTTTCTCTAGCATACTTCTGCATGAGAAGAAACTTGAAAAAAATTCTGTAGCTGCATCTGAAGTGATTTTCTGTATAATTTTAGAAGAGGGGCGGTAAAGAATCTAAAACCCAGGGACAGAGTTTAAAATATAACAACAACCCTAAAAATGTGTGTGGGTAAATTTTTCGTTACATATTTAAATAAAACAATAGTTCCAGTTTCGGAAAAAAATTACATCGAATTATTTTTATTGAAACAGTTTTATACAGACAGCTCCAAACTTAAAAATCAGCATCAGGGATGGGAGTTTTCCTGGTATTTGGACCCCCAACATCGTCCAAAACTTATTTATCTCGTTAATATTGTTATGCAATCATGCAATGGGATGTTCCCCAGTATATGAAAAAACTAGTCGGATGTACCAATCCCAAAACTTTCTTCTATCTCATACATGTTAATACTTCAAAATTCGCTATCACACTGCCAAAATTAAATGGCAATCTATGCATCTCATGAGGATTCTAACGATATGAAATTCCGTGCATTAGTTCTTGAGATATGACTATTGCTGAAATCGTCTAAATTCAGCAAAATGCTGCCTAGAAGCGCCACCTATTGGGTGATTTATACCAAATCCTAATCAGCAACAATTTATGTCAACGTCTGACTGAATCTGAAGTTTGGAGAAAATCCGTACATTAGTTTTTGAGATAGAGCAATAGCGAAAATCGTGAAAATTTCTGCATAGAAGCGCCACCTATTGGGTGATTAACACCAAAACCTAATTAACAACAACCTGTGTCAACATACAACTAAATCTGAAGTTATATGAAAATTGGTCCATTAGTTCTATTGATAGAGCTATTGAGGCAATCGTGGAAAAGGCAGCAGAGAAGCGCCACCTGTTGGGCGATTTACACCAACACCTAATCAGTAGCAAGTCATATCAAGGAATAACTTAATCTGAAGTTTGATGAAAATCCGTGCGTTAGTTCTTAAGATAGAGCTATTGGGGAAATCGTGTAAATCCTGCAAAATTCCTCATAACAGCGCCACCTGTTGGGCGATTTACACCAAAACGTAATCATCATCAATTCATATCAAGGACTAACTAAATCTGAAGTTTGATCAAAATCCGTGCATTAGTTCTTCAGATAGAGCTATTGCGAAAATCGTGAAAATTGCAGCATTGCAGCGCCACCTATTGAGCGATTTACACCAAAAACTAATCAGCATCAATTTGTATTAGGCACTAACTGAATATCAATTTTTATTAAATTCCGTGCATTAGTTCTTGAGATAGAGCGCCCACAAAATTTGTGTCACATACACACAGACAGACAGACAGACAGACAGACTCACAGAGTCACAGACAGACATTTTGTAAAAACATGTTTTTTGGAATCTCTGACCCCTAAAACGTGTAAATCCGTCGAAAACCGGAATTCGAAAATTTTCATGAATCCAATACTTTCTTCTTGTAAAGATAGAAGAAAGTGAAAAACAACAACACAAGAACATATACTAAAATAAAAAATAAAAAATATTATTCAGGGACATAAAAGTCAAAAGAATGTGAGAATGCCCCGTATATCGCCCAACAGTTGGCGCTGCTATGTTGCATTTTTCTCGATTTTCGCAATAGCTCTATCTCAAGAACTAATGCACGGGTTTTCATCAAACTCCAGGTTTCATTCCGGATGATCATTCCCGATCGGGAACGTCGTTGGACACGGTAGAGGAAAGACGTGTTTCTGTTGAGCTCCCATAGTGGGAGTGGCTTATTACCGTAGTATTTTCGTATTGGTTGTGGAGAGTGTGACGTATTTCTGACGTTTGACGATCCGATGTGCTACTTTCCTGGGCAGCTAATCCCATCAAGGTTCTCAGAGAAGGGGTCTACTAACTGGTAATATGTTTTGTCTTGTTTCTCGTAAGGGTTACAACGATGTTAGGAGTTTGTCAGCAGATGATCTCGAGGCTGTAGGCTGGAAAGTCCATGCCGATTACTATTCTGAACTAGTATGTTGTGGCCATCACAAAACTTTCTTCTATATAAATCACGTCAATTAAATCATTTAAATAGTAAAAGAAATTACATCAATTTATTCATATAAAAGTATACCTGAATTTGAAGTTTGCTGAAAATTCGTGCATTAGTTATTGAGATAGAGCTGTAGAGGAAATTCTGAAAAATGCAGCATAGCAGTGCCACCTGTTGAGCGATTTGCACCAAAACACAAACAGCACTAATTCATATTAAGGTATACCGGAATCTGAAGTTTGATGAAAATCCGTGTATTAGTTCTGGAGCTGGAGCTACTGTGGAAATCACAAAAAATGTAGCACAGCAGCGCCACCTGTTGAGCGATTTACACCAAAAGGTACAAAACATCAAATCATGTCAAGGGCTAACCGAATCTGAAGTTTGATAAAAATCCGTGCATTAGTTCTGGACATTGAGCTATTGTGGAAATCGAGAAAAATGCTGCATAACAGCGCCACCTGTTGAGCGATTTACAGCAAAACATAAACAGCAGTAATTCATATCCAGGTATACCTGAATCTGAAGTTTGATGAAAACCCAAGCATTAGTTCTTGAGATAGAGCTATTGCGGAAATCACAAAAAATGCAGCAAAGCAGCGCCACCTGTTGAGCGATTTACACCACAAGGTGCAAAACGTCAACTCATGTCAAGCACTAACAGAATCTGAAGTTTGATGAAAATCCGTGCATTATTTCTTGAGATAGAGCTATTACGAAAATCGTGTAAATGCTGCAAAATTCAGCATAGCAGCGCCATCTGTTAGGCGATTTGCACCAAAACGTTACCAGCACCAATTCATATCAAGTATTAACTGAATCTGAAGTTTGATGAAAATCCGTGCATTATTTCTTGAAATAGAGCTAGTGCAGAAATCGCGAAAAATGCAGCATAGCAGCGCCACCTGTTGGGCGATTTACACCAAAACCTAATCAGCACCAATTTATATTAGGGACTACTTGAATATAAATTTTTATTAAATTTCGTGCATTAGTTCTTGAGATAGTGCGCCCACAAAATTTGTGTCACATACACACAGACAGACAGACAGACAGACAGACTCACAGACTCACAGACAGACATTTTGTAAAAACATGTTTTTTGGAATCTCTGACCTCTAAAACGTGTAAATCCGTCGAAAACCGGAAGTCGAAAATTTTTACGAATCCAATACTTTCTTCTTGTAAAGATAGAAGAAAGTAAAAATGCAGAGAGTCTGCACTTAAAAAAACCATTGCTCAGCTCAAACGTAGCAAAGAGTCGTACGAGGCTGAAGCAAAGAAATTGCAAGCTTGCAAAGAACTGCAAAATGTCCTATGGACAGACATCATGACTATTCAGTCTAACACTGGTTTAAACCTGATGGTTTACGAGTATGCCAAAGATAGTGTAGATAAAAAAAATACCCCAAATTCGGAAAATGCCCAGTCCGTTGAGACACCAGTTGACTCAAATTTGGAGAGGGAGGTGGCGCCATCTGCTGATGCAGATGATAACCTAACTTCTTCTTCGAGTAAGAGAAGGCTGGAGTCCTTAACGGACTCTGAAAATTCTGCCCCCCCTGGTGAGGCAAATTTCCAACTTGTTGCATCTAAAAAGAGCAAAAAAAAAAAAAAAAAAAAAAAAAATGTGAACTTAGATAGTTCCAGTAATATGGAGGTTACCGAAACTGAAGTAAAAGTTAAAAAAACTAGGATCCCCCCCCCATCAAAATTGTTCCACCTGAGAGGTGGTCTTCTCTTTTGGAAAACTTAAAAAGAATGGCACCCTCAACCCGTTCCAAGGCTAAGGGTAAATACCTTAGTCTCTCTTTCGATAATGTTGAAGACTATAGAACTGTTCAAGCTTGTCTTATCAAAATTAATGTGCAATTTCACAGTTACGTACTTGAAGACGTAAAACCACTAAGAGTGGTTCTTCGGGGTTTACCCGTTAACACCTCTGTCCCGAAAATCCAAGAGATCCTGGAGATTGATTTCCCGGGCATCACGGTGACCCATATGTATAGGGGCACCGTGAGCAACAAAAAATTCACGCCCCTCTTTTATTGTTCGATTCCTCAGCAAGAAGGTGTTGACAGCGTCTTTGAGATCACAGAATTATTAGAAACCGAGGTCAGTTTTGAGAAGTATCGGGGGCGAAAGGGTCCATCACAGTGTTACAACTGTCAGGGGTTTTTCACTCAAGCCTTGCGTGCAACCTACCTCCAGTGTGCCTTAAGTGCTCCGGAGATCATACTACGAAGGATTGTGTGAAAAGTTTCGATGAACCCTGTCGGTGTTTCCACTGCCGATCAGATCACCCTGCTAATTATCGGAACTGCCCCAAGTTTCCAAAAACAACCCCCCCCCCCATGAAAGGCAAAAATCTTAAAAAAATAAAAGTAGCAACCAACGACAAGTTGTAACTGTTAAATCAGATAGAACCATTTCTAATAGGAAAGTTGAATCCTCCCAATCTTTTAGGGAAGCTGCTATTGGACGTAAGGTCACCTTACCCCCCACCCCTCTAACCCTCAAAATTCTAAAACTTCGGCCCCAGTTAAGGATGTCTTTTCGGCTGCCGAATTTATCCAAAATCTGATGCAATTCGAAATTAATTACAATGCAGACATTGTCTGCAAGGCTTTTTCGGAATCCCTTCCGGCACTCCGCATGGCATCCACGGAGATTGACCGGATATTTATTTTATACTCTAAAATTGTAACTTTGTCCAAAATTGGTTAGGGTCGCTATCAAAAAGATGTGCGCTTCCCCATTTTTCGATCTTTTCTTTTTTTTTTCATCATGTTCCCAGCTAACAATAATTTGGACTCTCTCTCCATTGGTATATTTAATGCCAATGGGCTAAAAAGACAGGAAACTGAATTTCAAGCTTGGGTTTAGAGTAACAATTTAGACTTCGTTTTGGTCAGCGAGGCCCATTTTTCCCAGGGAATTGTCACCAAGGTTGCCAACTACAAGTTATTCAATGTAGACAGGGCTCGTAGGGGCACTAATGGCGCCAGTTGGGGCGGCACTGCTATTTATGTTAAAAGTGGGTTTAATGTGACTCTCATCAATAATCCCCCTCTAAATTCCATCGAAGCTACTACTGTTGTTTTGGACTTTCGCAATATTCCAAATCTTCTTATAGCAGCCGTTTATGTACCTCCATATGTGATAGAAACCTGCTGGAGCAAGACTTTTCCAGGCTAACTAACAATTTTCCAAATTTTATTCTTGCGGGTGATTTTAATGCTACTCATCCCTCTTGGCACTGTAGATCTACGAATGGGTTTGATTCCAAACTCAGGAGGTGGGTGGATCAAAATTTTGCGCAAATTATAGCGCACCCCACACCCACTTTTCCACTATCTAATAATTATCTTGATCTTGCAATCACCCGCAATTTCCCTTATCCTTACAGCATTCAAACGCTGAACGACTTAAATTCAGATCATTTGCCTGTAATCCTTCGGTATCGAGTTGACACGTACAACCTAGATTTAGGTAGGCTTCTTCACACAAGGTGGGAGGATTTCACCTTCCTGCTCGAGCAGCGGGAAACTCCGTCCATCGCCTCAGAGACGAAAGAAGAGGCGGAGGAAGCCACCAGTCAACTCGGTGACGTTCTCAGAGATGTGTACGAACAGTGTTCTCAACCGAGAACCAAAACTGTTGACACTCTCTGTCTACCGTTGGAGATCAGACAATTGATTACTGAACGAAATCGTGCTCGCAGGATGTGGCAGGTCTATCGTTCTCAATATTTTAGGACCCATTTAAATCAACTGCACAGGAGAGTCAAGGCTGCTATCTCCAAGTTTAGAAGTGAACGCTGGAACACTTTTGTTGAATCACTTTCAACAGAAAACAACACAATTTGGAAGGCTGCTTCCCGCATTCGTAGGACACGAACACACATTCCGGCTATTACTAGCCCTACTTGCCCTAATGGCATGGCATATACAAACACGCAAAAGGCTGAAGCTATCGCTGAAAGTCTTAGAGGTCAGTTTACACCCAATTCTGGAATGGACAACCCACGGGTTGCCACTGTATTGCAGACCACAGTTCAAAATTTTTTAAACACAGACACACCAAACACACTACCCTTGGCCACACCTTCTGAGGTTCGGGAGTATATCTCAGGCTTAAAAAAGAATAAGTCTCCGGGTGAGGACCGCATCTCTACTAATATGCTAATTAATTTACCCCATAATTTCATTCTTTATATAGTAATTCTAATTAACTGCATGATGAATCTTAAAATTTTTCCCGACTGCTGGAAAAGGGCCATTGTTGTCCCCCTACCCAAAAGTGGGGCGGCCGACATACATGATCCTGCCAGCTTTCGACCTATATCTTTATTATCCTGTCTATCTAAAGTTTATGAGTATGTTCTTGTCAACCGCCTCAAGGAGTTCCTAAATTCTAATGACGTGCTTATGCCGGAGCAATTCGGTTTTCGCGCACGTCATTCAACAACTCATCAGTTGTGGAGGGTTTCTGAACTTCTTCACGATGGCATTAGATCTGGCGGCGTGACGGGAGCAATCTTTCTCGATGTGCAGAAGGCCTTTGACAAGGTCTGGCATATCGCCCTTATCTTTAAACTAATTGCGCTCGGAGTAACGGGCCAACTAATTAAAATCTATAACGACTACTTTCAACTTAGATCCTTCGTCGTTAAAGTGGGAAGTTCCTACTCTAACCCTCAACCTATCTCCAGCTCTGTGCCGCAAGGCTCCCTCAGCGGTCCCACCCTCTTCAACATTTATGTCAACGATATTCCTAAAGAGCCTGATATCGACTTAGCAATATTTGCCGACGATACTGCCATGCTTAAACAACATAAACATGCACAGACAGTGTTCTCTAGACTTCAAAATTATTTGGACACACTTTCGGTCTGGTTAAGGAAATGGAAAATCAAAGTGAACAGTGCCAAAAGTGCCGCCATCTTCTTCACCAATCAACGTTTTACCCCAGATGCTAATCTTAACTTTAAATTAAACAACGAAGATATTCCCTGGAAGACTGAGTATAAATACCTAGGACTTAACCTAGATTCCAAATTAACATGGTGCCAGCACATCACTGAAGTTCTGGGGCGTGCTGACCGCGCTGTGGGCTCCCTTAATCCCCTTTTGGCTTGGAACAGTCCCCTGTCAATCAAATATAAATTGTTACTGTACAAATCAATGATCAGACCAATTTTGACTTATGGTTCTGCAATCTATGGTAGTACTTCAAAGTTTCAGTTCAGTAGAATTCAACTATTTCAAAATAAACTCCTGCGTAGGTTTACCAAGGCGACCCGCTATGTCCGAAATGACGTCATTCATCGTGACCTCAAAATTAAACCTGTCTTTGCAGAAATCAAGAAACTTACGATGAAGTTTCACAGGTCAGTCCCAGCCGTGAGGAATACTGCGCTAGATGCCATCCGTCGTTATGACACAAGAGTGGGGAGGAACCGGAAACGGCCCCTCGCTATTCTCACTCGGGATGACGACTTCGTCCCATGTTCGAAGACTTCGAGAAGGAACCCTTTTGGTGTCACCTAAACGCAGTATTCCCCGGGAAAATTCTATCTTTCCCTAGATTGAAAGAAACTTTCATCTAGCATTGGCTTTCCCCGTGACGTCATGCAGCACACTGTTTTTTGTTAACAGCCGCGCAATTCAACTTCCCTAACATTAATGTTTGTATTTTTCATCTTTTATATTCTGGACTCCCCTTTTCTTTACTGTTTATTTAATGGGTGTTACCTGCTATTTCAAAATTTTAAATTGTCTTAGTGCATCTTCGGTACTTCCACCAGGGAGAGATTAGGCTCTGCCTACCTTTTTCCCGCCGTCCTTGGGGTGTTAGCTCACGGCACCCCGGCCAATTATACATTTCCACCCCCATTTTGGTTCAGTCGACCGGCGGTGCTTAGGCATCCCGATCACGAAATTCATACCCCAGTTTTATAGTTATTTTTGAAGTTGATGTTTAAAATATTTTTTAGCACTTAATTTTAATCGTAACTTGTCCCCATTTTCGATCTCTGTCATTGCCAACATGCTATTTGCACTAACGGTGTTCTCTCGATATCTAGTAACACAAAGCCTTTTTAAAGGCTAAACGGTTTGTGTGAAAGCCGGACACCCGCGACACGTAATGCGCACTAGGCTTGACATCAAAATTAGTGAGCTATGTGGCTCCCCCCTTTTTTTTTATAAGTTCTTAGAATTGTTAGATAGGCTTGGCTACCTTATGCTATAGCTTTCTGTGCTCGTTGGTACCCTACTGTCTTTGCATCTTCCGTTTTTTGCTGACGCCAGTTGGTGAAGTGACATCGAAGTATAGGGCAACCAAAAAATTCTTGGATGCCTTATGCGCCCCTTTTTCCTGGAGGTTATATTTAACCTCGTGCTTTCAACTCTGGAATGGCCCTCGGGACTCCACCAGAGCTTCCAAATTATACTTTTAGGCCGTGCATTGTTTCGAAATTCACTCTAGTTCGTACTCACATTTAGTTGGAGGTTACGCGCGGTGGCGTTGCACGCAGCGTTGGCACTCCTTAAGCACCGCGATGTCATGTCATCAAACTTCAGATTCAGTTACAAGTTGACTTGAGTTATTGTTTATTAGGTTTTGCTCTATATCGTTCAACAGATGGCGTCGCCATTTTTCAGGATTTCAGCGGTAAATCTATCTCAAGAACTAATGTACGAAATTTCACAAAACTTTAGATTCAGTTAAATATTGATATAAACTGGTGCTGATAAGTTTTTGGTATATATCGCCCAAAAGATGGCACTTCTATGCTGAATTTTTCACGTTTTTCGCAAAAGCAGTTACTCAAAAACTAATGCACGCAATTTAATGAGACTTAATATTCTGTTACATTTTCACGTAAATAAATCTTTATTAGATTTGGGTGTAAATTAAAAATCCCTGCCGGCTCGGGCCTACAGGCGGAGGTAGATTTCGAAGTTAAGTACTAAATTCACCAACAAAACTTAAATCAAGATTAGAGATAAACCCAGTTCCTTCACTAAGAATGAGCTCTAGGGAGCTAAACATTTTGTGAAAATTCTAATATAAGCGAATACACACACGCATGTATATGGGATAGATTTAAAAAGGGCTAAAACTTCAGAGAACCTCAAAGTGTTTCATAGTCGGGTTTTTATCATGTTTTAATACGTTTCTTCAAAAGTCACATGACGTTACATATTCACCTGCTGAGGTCCATTATATTTCCAATATGACGCAATATATATATATATATTTAATTCGTCAAACTATTTATTTCATTTTGAATTTTCATGCTGAAATCTTGCTCTAGAAAACTTATGACGTAATATTCAATTTGTTTTCTTTTCGTCAAACTATTTATTTAATTTAATTTTTCGCGTGAAATTCTTGCAATAGAAAAGCAATTGTTGTGGTGAGAATTTTATTGTTTTTTTTTAATTGTTGGCAACTGCTATAACGAAAAATTTTTTTTTTCTGTCATTGTTGTGTAAGAGCTGGTTTTATCAGATTCATGTTAAGAAGATATTCGAAATTTTTAACCTTCCCCATTTCCATTCCCTTGGCCCGATTTTGTATATTTTCAATCCCCGCCGAGATATTAGCCTTCTCAAAGTTGTTGGCGAGTTTGAAGACAATCCGTGCATAATTGCGACTTTTATCGTGCGGACAAAATTTAGTACATACATACATACATACATACATACACACACACACACACACATATATATATATATAAACTTTTTAGGTGGGGGTGGTTTTGGGTTCCTGGGGTCCTATAACGAAAAGTTATGAAGGAATTTTTCAAAAGTCGCACCATGGTAACGACTGCAATAGGTAGTATTTCTTACGAAATCTACCTAAATCAAGTGTTGAATTTATACTCCTTAGGTTAGAAATTTCAGTTGCGGACATCTAAGAGGGTGAGTTCCGGAATTCAATGATTTGTTTGAAACAATGGGATACTTATATCTTTTTGATAAATGCACCCAATTCAAGGAACCTATATACCTTTACAATCCCAATACTGCGCATAGATTGTTATTTAATTTTGTCACTGTGATAGCGAATTTTGAATTATTGTTTTGGTATTGCCACATCCGACTAGTTTAAAACGGAGAATATAAACATGAAACAAGGTAAATAAACAATGTTTTTAAAAAATATTAAAAAATCAAAAATAAGTTGCACCAACATTTTTCAAAATTGGTAATAGACGCTTTCAGTCGTGACGTCAGTCATGACGTTTTGTTTGGAAACTGACTCCAAACAAACGGTTGCTATGTTTCATTTCTTAATTAATATAAACCGTAGAAAATGTTATCACTGCTTATAAAGTACTAAAACACCTAAAGGTGGTATATAGCTATAAATTATAGATATAATATACAGATGAAATAGAAAATGCAACGTAGCAACCGTTTGTTTGGAGTCGGTTTCCAAGCAAAACGTCATGATTGACGTCACACTGAAATCGTCTATTGAAAAGATAGCTTCTTTTTTTCGACATGGAGCTCTTCCCCCTTCTTCCCCGCACCCACCCCATCGAATTCCCAGTGTAAGATAAATTTTGAACACATGAATGTAAGACGAAAAGCCGAACTAAAAATGACTGCCATGGAAGGAAGAGGGTTTCAAGGGGTGCCCCCCCCCTGATGAAAACTCCTTAGTTCCATTTTCCCTTAATTTTTAATAGCTTTAAATCACTTAGGAAGAATAAGTTATATTTATAAGTTATATAAGTATAATAAGTTATATAAGTTTATAAGTTATATAAGTTATAAGAATATATTTTTTTAGTTTTTTTCTATCTTTGTAAGAAGAAAGTTTTGGATTCTTGAAAAAAATATACTTCCAGTTTTCAACGGATTAACACGTTTTAGATGGTCTTTTGAGAGTCCCTGTAAATGAACTAGTAAACTTCATTTTCAATAACGAATATGCCATGGTAAGTATTATTAACATATATCAATTACATGAAAATCTGAGAGTACCAGAGTTAGAGCATAAACAGACAGACATAAGAATTCATAATTCATTCATTCTGCCAGACAAAACCGAATTCATAAACAATTTTCAACTTATGTTGGAAAGTGTTAAAAAGGAAAACTTTTTTTTTCGCGTTTTAGTAACTAAATGAAATAACGAGTAAAAACCGAGAAATTGTTTTGATGAAAGGTATTCTTACAGTCTGAGACAACGCAGAGCGACGAACATATAACTAATTGACGAAAATTTCGCTATATCTAAAAGAAAAAAGAAATGTGTACAAAATTTGTAGGAAGCACTTTTAATATCACGCCAAATTAAAACAATTTGGAAATTGCACATCAAACGTGGCAAATGAGGTGCGTTCGTACTATAACTAGTTTTGTAAATATTTTTTGCACCGCATGTGTACTGAAGGTGTATTTTAGTGCACTTTATATCAATTTCATTCTGTTCGAAAAGCTGTAACATCATTAAAATGCACTTGAAATAATTTTTTCCCATTGGCCGTCATGTAACGGAAAACTTTTGACTGTCCCTGTCATTAAACTATACATCCGATTTTCCTAAAATTTGAAATGACTCGACAAAATTTTACAACAATTATATATTTAAAAATTTCAGACCATTCGGTTGGGTAGTTTTTGCTCTGTCATATGCGGACGGACGGACCGAACGACGACTATAGGTGCTACGTATTTATGTAATTACGAACGCACCTAACAATTCATCCCCATCTGTCCCTTACCTCCGTGGAAAGAATTATTTACCAAAGCAAAGTTTCTTTTTATGCCGCTGATTTTCGGAAATGATTTTGAGCTGTTTTTATAGTGTATTAATCAGTTTTCTGAAAGCGGAATATCGGTTTTTAGGAAGCTATCTGTCCTCAATTAAACATTTTCATCTGAATTTATACATGAAAGGCTAACAAAATAATATCAATTTTAATGTTAATGCTAATGCTTTTAATTTAGCATGCTTGGCTGTAAAACATGTTTGTTGAACATGAAAATGTTTACTTGAAAACTTACCATCCGGGAAACCTTTATTCCGGATTGAGAAAATCGATTAATACACTAGCAAAACTTCTCGGAAACGTTTCCAAAAATCAGTGTTAGCAAAAGAAACTTTGATTTTACAAATGCTTCTTTAAGTCTCGAAACTGTATGGATTTCTGAAATTTTTAAATTATAAAGAACGCATTTCGGAAGAGATTAGTGTATATTTTCGTTTGCGGTTCTATTATATTTTCCTAGATTAAGAAGCATTTGCCTTTTTCAACACTTTCCAACATATTAAAATAGCAATAAAACCCTTTGTGCAGGAATATTAAAAAGCAGTAAACCAACGTTTAAAGTGCACAAATAATGCGTGAAAAACAGCAAACAGCTGTTTCGAATCTACTAGCGAGATTCTTCTTCAGTGCAAGATAGGGAAAAAGGAACAGAGTGGCTCAGCCTTGCTTTTTCAAGCACGCTGTTCCTTTTTCCCTATCTTGCACTGAAGAAGAATCTCGCTAGTAGATTCGAAACAGCTGTTTGCTGCTTTTCACGCATTATTTGCGCATTTTAAACGTTGGTTTACTGCTTTTTAACTTTCCAACATAGTTGAAAAGTGTTTCTGAATTGGGTTTGTCTGTCCGTCTGTCTATCTGTCCGTCCGTGTTCTAACTTGCGTAAATATACTCAGATTATCATGAAATTTATATATATTATTGAGTCATGTTCGGTATGGAAAATGAACTGTGTAGCATTTACAGTTCGTTTACAGGAACACTCAAAAGAATTCCGTTACACTACAGTCTATGGGGGAAAATCGTTTGCCGCGAATTTTAATGATGTTATACTATTTCAAACGTATCGAAATTGATATAAAGATGTAATCAACGAGGTGCACTACAAGATGCTTACAATAGAATAATTACAATAGAATATAGAGTGCATAGCATTCATCATTTATTTACAGGGACGCACAAAATAATTCGGTTTATAAGTATATACACTGTACTGAACAATGAATTGTTGGAAGTGCATTTTCAGTTGAGGTACATGTTTTTAAATTTTTTTATGATATTGCTTGATGTGTATAAATTCTATTGATTATTTACAGGGTTCCACAAAAGATCTCGAGTACATTTTCGTTTATTGACAGAAAATGCTGAAATTTTCAACAGTGCTATGCGTTTCCTAACTGAACTAAATTTTAGCATATTGTATAATATATGTATATATATATCAGTGGTAGAATGGATAAAAAAAAGTCACTGCTCCCAAGGACCAGTAAGTTTGAGAGTTTACTGGTCGGCAATCATCACCACGGGCCGCTACATAAAATTCTATTAAGTACATTTAACTCTTTGAGTGACACCCTACCCCCCTCCACCTAGAATATAAACCAAACTTCCTTTTCAGTTAACCAAAATTTTCAGCTTAATAAAAAATAAAATTACAATTTGCTAAAAATTAAATAAGCAGCACATAAACAAAAACTATAAAATAATTAATTAGATATTTTATTTCCGATTATTTATTCCAACGGACTGTAAGGCTTAATGCAATTTTTTTTGATTGATTTATTTTTTTAAATAAAATAGAATTGTGTAGTTTGTGTTTGGTTGCAGTTTTTTAGGGACGGGAAAATTTACGTTTACCTGTCTGAGAGGGAAAGAAAGTTACTGGTCCTGTGGACCACTAAATCTTTCAAAATAGTGGTCCGATTGAATTTTTGGTGTTCTCAGACCAGAGGACCACCAAGGATTTCGAACGCGGTATATAAACCTATATATCATATACAGGGCTGAAAAAAAGAATTCGGATTTTTTCTGACTATACATGGTAATTTCTAAAATCAGGTTTTCAAATGTGTTTAAAGTTGTTTACTAAGACATCATCTTTCACCTTATTAACCCTTCACTGCACGACGTGCCATATCTGGCACATATCTAAAATATTATATATTTCATTATGTACCATGAATTTGGCTATATAACTACTGTAACTGATCAAGAACAATCCAAAGAATGAATTAATACTTATTTTGACTATGTCAGACGACTGCATTAGACATGGAATTAGAATTTGTTCTACGAAAACAACAACAAAAAATTCAATCAAGCTATTAAGGTACGATTTATTTTCATTAATTTTACGGAATTCTTAAAAATATTAATATAAAAAAAGTTGCAGAGTTTTAAGCAGGAAAAATTCATTAATTTAAGCTAATTTAGTTGAAAAATATAGCAATACAATATTTTAAAATCCTAGATTTATGCATATAGCACACACCATAAAATGTCAAATTTTAGCTGCAAAATTGAAAATAATTTTTTTTTACTACTTTTCCCATTATTAGACCGATGTATAGATTTCAAAAATAATTTTTCATAAAAATAGAAAAATTCGTGCAGCGAAGGGTTAAACAGTGAAGTTTTGTGACAAAATTCTGATTATGTTGGAAAGTGTTTCATAATATGCTGATTACTAATCTACGCATGATATTTCGCTCTTGTTCATACATTCAATAGGGTCCACTTTCAAACGTTGCACCAGGGCTACAATATCCTTTACCTTTTATGCCCTGACGGTACTTTAAAGTACCATTGAAACAACTTGTTATAAACTTCATTTAATGCATCGATTAGTTGTAATACAGTTTAGAATGAGTTGTAGATACTTTACTTTATCGTATTCTAAAAGCATTATGGGTTGCACAAGACAAAAATATTTTTAAAAGGATGATTTCTTTTGCCTTTGCATTTTTCAGCTTTCTTGGCGTCGAAGGATTGTGGGGGAAAAGTTCAGTTAGGAAATTTTTTTCATATTTCTATTGTAAGAACATTATATTTGTACATTTCCTAATTCTACAAAATACTGAAATTAAAAAAAATAAATAAATAAAAGGTTTGAATGGAGTTATAAATAAGGCGTTCTGTAATTGCCAAATCCCACAATCGAAAACACGTAGAAAACGAAGACTCATCTATTCCCGTCAACTAAGTGGAAGACCCTTTCATACTCATGATGAAAATTAAAGCATCGAAAGGTTTGCACTGTGGAAAGAAGATGAAATATGATGAATGGAAATAATGGCGCCGATTTCTGAAATTTTCTAAGAAAGAACATGAAAATCATTAGTATTGCTTAGGGGAGACCGGGGGAATGGCGTCACTCGGGGTTATGCGCCACCCCGTCTAGTTTAAAAACTAACGGCAGTTTGGGATAGTGATTGCGCCTGCACTATAGCGGCCAACAATAGAAACGGTGCCTAGAGTGAGAATGGTTTTTTGTACGTCGTTCGCTTATTCTAATGAAAAAATTTAGTTTTCATCTAGTTGCTTCTTATTTTGGAGCTTCAAATAAATAGAGGTAAATACTTTTTATTGAAACATTACGTACTTAAGATAATATTACCCGTAATCTACATGCATTCGCCGACATTTTGATGCAATTTGTTGAACAAGTTTGATTCTTCTTTCGGCTTTGCTGGGAGATTTCCGCTATATTATCCTTTCGGGGTAATGCCGCCACCATGGCAAAGAGTGACTTTTCCAATTTGAGTTAAATTGTAAGCTTAGCACATTAATAAATCTAGCTTAAGGAACATTGTAATTATTCATTACTTTGATAAATTATTGCTTTCTAAATATTTTCAGTAGGTTATGTGTTTCCTAGTATTCATTTTACGTATTTACTAGTTCATTAAAGTGTTCGTCATTACCCCGATATAGTGGCGGAATTACCCTAGTATCCTGGGTAATACTGCCAGTGTACAGAGGTTGAAAAAAAATTTTTTTTATGTGTGTTTACTTTACGGTTATGATTACGGTTAAATTTATACAGATACTAAAGATAATGATTCAGCTTTAGAATTTTTACTATTAAAAAATAAACATTTTTTTGAGGTGAAAAAAATTGAATTCCCTTAAGATGTCGCCATTTCCCCGGTCTCATCTATACTTAAATGTACCTTTTTGTTGTTCCCAACTCAAGTATTGATAGTTGTGTTACTTTATTATTTGCAGACTCGCTTGGATTTCAAAGCGAAGTAATTTATGGAAATATGCAAGATTTTGAAATAAAAATGTTATTTAACATTTAACTGATGTTACCGGTCTCACAGACCGCTACTTATTTCAATTTTTATAGTTTAACTTGTAACTTTCAGTTTAACTACAAACACCACCGAAATTTTGTTTCGTTTTGAACTTTAGTACTTTCACTAAAGACTTTTGAATAGGTGAAATTTAATTATGATAGTCCTGTACAAAATGTTTAGTACAAAAACACCATCCTATGAGTTAATCGTGCCTTTTATTCATCTTTCGATGAAGTGGTATTACAGACCGCTTCACATTAGTTATGTGAGAATTTCTCTCATATCAGTTAAAGGTTAAACTCATGCTGAGATATTTACTCTCAAAACCTAAGCGGTTTAATGAAATCGCTCTTGCTTTGCGACTCACTTACTAATTTAGTTTCACCTCTCAATCAGGATTGTGAATTCTTATTTTTTAGTTTTAACATATAGGGGTGATGGGGGCACATGTGAACAGTTCGCACAAATATAGCTTTTTCTCATAACTGTATTAATTTCTATAAACAAAAACTACTCAATATAGCAAACAGAACTTTCTTTTTACACATGGTAATTTTTTTAAAATCACCTGTATAGTTCTTCTTGCATTTTTTAATAGTTTTATAAATTCAAATAATTGTTCACATGTGCCCCGTCAGCGGGGTAGTTATGAACACACGTGGGGCACATGTGAACACAAGGAAAAAATATCCTTTGACATGCTTTTATTTTGTTATTCATTTGTCATCATAATCATTAGTTATATTACTTGTTAAATTAACCACAAAGAAAAAAATATGTATATATTTTTCTAGTTTCTGGGCGAAATGTTTAAGCAAAAGTTTATAAAATGAAAATAAATAGATTTGGGGGGGGGGAAGAAGGGGAGGCTTAGATGATTCATTATGTATTGGTGCAATAAAATAAAAAAAAAATAAAGAAGCAATTAAAAAAAAAGAAATTAAAACTTAATTTTTGCTTAGGGGTTGTTGTTTGGGTAAAATTTTAGGGAGGGAGCATTTACATACTGTTTATCAGAAATCTGCCGAAATACGAAAGATTCTCATTCCTGTATTTGCCTTCCCTCATAGCATGCATGGTCACGGTGACGTCATTGTGACGTCACTGTAAGTCACTGTGGTCACGTCACATCTGTGACCAAAATGCCACCACTCAGTGATGTCACTTTGTGACTAAGATGTGAACTTCTTAGAAAACTTTAAAAAATTACGAAAATTCTTTAAAACATGTTATTTACTGTAAAATTATGTTTTTCTGGCAATTAAAAAAAATTGTGAGGTCACTGTTATGTCACTGCTATGTAACGTACGTCACGTCACATATGTGACAAAAAAACCACCATATTGTAAGTCACAGTGTGACAAAAATATGAACTTCAAAAATCTTTGAAAATGAACAGAAATATTTTAAACAGTCACGAGTTACATGGCATAAGGAATAAAATATATTATTGGATAGCAAATGGTAAATTCTGTCACTAAAGGGGAGGGGGGGGGGGGGCATAATAAATAAAGTGCACGATACAAGCATTAATAAACTAAATTTTCAGGCTATATTTTATCAATTTGATATCTAAGATAGTAAATGTATACTTTTTCATGATTTCAATTTTATCTAGCATTTGGATAATATATTTAGAATTAGGAATATTAAATTTATACACTTTACATATTTAGTTTGCTGGGAAGAAATTTATTTATTTATTTCTTTTTTTACCGACCAGGATTATTCGAAGCACTTCTGTGGTTTCAAAATAAAAAATTTCTATTACAGTTAAATCTGCACCTTTTAATGAGCACGTAGAAAGAGTCTTCAGAGTTTAGTCATCTATGCATTTCTTGCTTTAGAATATTTTTATAATTTGTATTCAAGTCATAAATTCTACTTCTTTCAGACTTTTTAAATAAAATTAGCATTTTCCGAAAGTAAAAGAAATATACAAAATTTGTGCAAAACAAACTTTACTTTTAAAAAAAAAGAGGGGGTCTCGTTATTACCATTAAATTGATTTTTACACCTTTTGAAAATTTAAACAATGGTATATCTAATAAACTCTAATTATGAATATTATTATTATAATTATTTAGAAAAAAGGAACTTTACAATACATTTTAACTTGAATTATTTGGTACGGATAAAAAGAAAAAGGTTAAATACATTGGACATTTCTTCAAATACAAAATTTTAATTAACCATACTTTCAGAAAATTACTGCGCATTCAAGTTTCATATCTCTTGCATGCAAAAACAAATAATCTGTACCAGACCATCTGCTTGAAAATCGTCTGCCCACAAAAAAATAAACATGAGAAGACGCGGGAAATAAATAGTTCACTGTTTTTAGAACATCACCTTCACCACGTCTACAACACTTTAAGATAAGGAAATGACCATTTTAGGATACACGGATATTAATAGAACGTATATGTAAGTTTTATTTAATTTAAATATTTTATTCCTGATTTGTACATATGAGTTAAATAGTTTTGTGTTATATTTGTAAGAGACTGATCTTTAAATGTCAGACGCGATATATTCAAATTCGATAACTGTAAAGAAAAATATCTTAATCTGCCATCGCTTGAAAAAAAAAAAACTGCGCAGAGACTGTGCATGCCTACATTCATACTGGAATTAATATAAACATTAATTTACTCTTACTTGAGATTGAAAATGTATGGAACGACAATGATTTGGAATTATTTTATCGGCTTCTTACTATTTTTTGATTACTAACACTTATAGTTATTATTATTTTGGGGTTAAAAATGATGTTCGATTATCATGAGATTACGAAACTGTTTCAGATTAGAAATTAACATTATACTGGGAAAATGTATTTTTACATATTACAGTAGTGAAACATTTGAAAGAATTTCCTTTTAGTGCTAATAATATTTTAAATTATCTTTCAAAATCCTAAATCTTCAAACCAATGTTTTCAGATTTAACATTTGCCGAAATTATAAAATAATAGGGATTCCTTATAGCATATGGAAATATTTTTGAGATATTGTTAAATCTAATAATGCATTTAATTTATCTATTGAGTTTGCTGTTGTTTAATAGTACAATTATAAATACTAATTATTATTTTTAGTGTTTTTCAAATTGGTATATTTATTTTTTTAAATTGTATGTAAGCATTTTTTCTGTTTGTGATTTTAATCAAACATTTAATTATAGACATTCTGAATCGGTTATTAAATTTTCTTCTATTGTAAATTAATTTTCTACGTTTATGATACACGTAATTATTGGCACTAAAAAGTAAAATATGATATTTAAGCATTGAAACAAAGTGTTTTTCATGCCTGATGGGAAGTTATAGATTAAACTGCTTTAGTATATATTTTTTTAAAGTTCATATAATACAGGATACATAATATAGGACACAAGTTGAAAAGTGCTTATGACTTCGGCTTGTCTCTCCGCCTGTCCGTCTAGCAGTCTTGTCCGCACTCTAACTCTCGAAAATATACTCGGATTGCCCTGAAATTTTTGGATGTTATTGACGTTTACCATAGCACGGTACCTATTTGTAATGAAGTTTGTAGCATGCTTTGTTCATTTACAGGGACAGCCAAAAGTTTTCCGTTACATTACAGCCTATGGGAAAAAATCGTTTCAAATGATTTTTTATGATTTTACGCACGCTTTCAAACAGAATAAAATTTATATGCATTTATGAAGTGCACTAAAATATGCATTCTGTTGACTATGCGATGCAAAGAATAGTTATTGTTCATTTACAGGGCTAAAAAAGGAATTCAAATACATAATGATATAGGGGTGGAGGGAATTGTTTGCGGCATACTTTAATTATGTTAATCTATTTCATATATAATGAAATTGATATATGTCGTTGAGGTTTACATACTATAAATTATTTTATGTATAATACGAATAATACGTATTATTATACATTTACAGGGACACACAAAATATTTCAGATACTGTATTGTATCCGAAGTACTGTTCATTAGCGATGATTGCTGGAAATGTATTTTTAATTATGATATGCGCTTTTATGATTCACTATATTTATGCATAGTATATGGTGTATATAAATGCTACAATTCCTATACAAAGCTACACAAAAGTATTCGTAAGGATTACTGGGTATGGGCGCAAATTGCTTAAAGGTGGTTTTTAAATGAGTTATGCTTTTTTTTGCTGAATTGCATTTAATTTACCAAGAAATGTTTGCAGAATATAGATAAAATGATATACAGTGTCACGTAAAGAATTGGATACATGGCCGTCTATAAATTATAATTTCTGGAAATGTGATTTCAGCAGTTTTAAGAGTGTCTTAGTTTGAATTACATTTTAACTAAATAGTGGAGTGTAATAAAGATTCTAGGTAAACTACAGGGTTGTACAAAAGTATTCAAGTATGTTTCCATACATTAGTATAAATTGCTGAAAAAGAATTTCAACCTGTTAGGCGTTTTCTTGCTAAACTAGATTTTCCCATTATATAGTATATATACACTTAAAAAAATGGGAAGTCAAAATTGAGTAAAAAGTACTCAATTTTAAATGCGTCACATACTCAAAATAGCTCCGATCCAAATGTACTCAAAGTTGAGAAACACATGTACTAATTTTTTATTCATTGTTTGTGATCAAATATGAATCGTTATGTACTGCCCCCCCCCCCCCCAAAAAAAAAAAGAAAAACCTAAAATTTAAAGTAAAAATGTACTGACATTTATTTCCCGTTCAAAGTTCTTAACAAGAAATGTTTAATTGATTATTTATTAAGAAAAATAGCAAAATTCTTAACAAGATACTCAAATCAATATTTTTATGACAAGAGCATTATTTCCAAGGACTTTTAAATTATTTTTAAAATGCTGTGCATAATTTAATATTTACATTAATAAACATCATTTATGCCGCCATAAATGAAATGAACCATTACAGGGTACAAAACTATTCGTTTGTTTGGGTTTGATAACATGTGATGTTTCAAAATAGAGAAAGCATGGGTTCATTTTTGATCCAAAAACATTCAATTCGATATGAGTACCTTGGTTTACTTATTTTTGAGTACTTCATTTTTCTCAGTGTATCAACCTACAGATCAAATACAGGTCTGTTCAAAAGAATTGGAAAACATATTTGGCTATGGGCGGTAACTGCTGAAATCAATTTTTCAAATGTTTTATGAATTTTCTAAAATGTTTACTTAGTTATCTTATTTACGTCATTTCCGTAAATTACGATGTCTTGTTAAAGCATTCAGAATGTGTTGGAAAGTATTTTATAATCTATGATTAACCCATGATTTTTCTTACTCGTTTTTTTTCTATTTCCCAGATCAGTCTTTTCCTATAAAACATACCAAATCTATTTAGCTCATATTCACAAAATACAATATACACGGGAATAAAAAATTTAAATAAATATCGCTTATCATGCCGCTCTATAAATAATAGTTGTATTAGTATCCGTTAGTCTCCATGTTCGTATTTAATAAAGCAATGACAAATCACAACAAATTAAAAAATTTACACATTCTAAATATCAAGCTTGAACTCAATATCAAGCATAGAACTTAATATCAAGCATAGAACTAAATAAAAAAATATGTCAGTTGGTAAGCATTGTTTTTTAAGTGGAAAAGTTTTAAATGTTTTAGAAGAATAGGACTCCAAAATAGCGATATTTTGCTAAAAAGTACGGTAAAAAGATCAGATTTTATATTTACAGCAAAAGGTTATTTCAAAATTCATCGCTGTATTAATACTTAGAAATTTTTCCAGAGAGAATCCTTCGCATTATATACAATATTTCAAATGAAAATAAAATATCAAATTAATTGCTTAAAAGGCGCAAAGGCCAACATAGTGAAAAAGATTCCATGCCGGGACTCGAACCCGGGCCATCAGTATAGCACACTGACATTCTACCGACTAAACCACATGGAACGACGCCCAGTCTGTAAAATTTCTCACTATTACAGGTTGGCAAGGCTACAAACGCAGCACAAGATGGAATATTTATCGTGAGCCACCGACATGGGGTAAACACGAAACTTAAGGAAATCCAGCATCGATTGAAACTATATTAATAATTGGAAATTTTTCCAGGGAGAAACATTCGCCTTGCATACAACATTTCAAATTAAAATTGCCTTTTAAGCAATTAATTTGAAATTTGATTTTCATTTGAAATATTGTATGCAAGGCGAATGGTTCCCTCTGGAAAAATTTCCAAGTATTAATATAATTTCAATCGATGCTGGATTTAATTAAGTTTCGTGTTTGCATCATGTTGGTGGCTCACGCTAAATATTTCATCTTGTGCTGAGTTTGTAGCCTCGCCATCATGTAATAGTGAGAAATTTTCCAGCATGGGTATCGTTCCATGTGATTTAGTCGGTAGAATGTCAGCGCGCTGTACTGATGGCCCGGGTTCGAGCCCAGCATGGAATCTTTTTCACTATTTGCATCTTTTAAGCAATTAATTTGAAATTTGATTTTCATTTGAAATCACAGTGTTTATGACAAGTTCGTCACAAATGACACATATTTCACAAATTGGTCACAGTGTGACTTCAAAGCATTGTCGCTTTCGTCACAGGTTCGTCACAAAGTTAATGCCAAAATAGTCACAAATGACACACTTTTCACAAATTTGTCACACCGTGACTTCACAGAGTGGTCACAATGTGACGTCACAAACGACCTCTAAAACGGCCATAACGACCTCGCATTCCAGTCACTATGACGTCATATCGACGTCACGTGACGTCACATCGACGGTCACAAAATCACAGTGTGACTTCACAACGACGCCGCGGCGACGTCACCATGCCTTACGGGTTATTTACTTGTAAATTATAGATAAAGAAGTGTTAATGATTTTAAAAAAAAATCTTGATTATAACGCCTCCTAACTTCTTTTGCTTTTGAAAGAGGGGGGGGGGGAGGTTACAATCGGGATTTTACGGTAGTTATCAGTTTAAAAATAATACTTTCTTAAAATATCTCCATTCAAAGCATCATATACATAACTGTTTTAGAGATGGTAGTAAGCCACCATAGCAAGTTTAGACAAATCTAATAGAAAAATTTACATAGTTGTTCAAGGTAATACTTTTGTACTAACAATGCATAAAAAGTATTGTTGTAAACCGCTTAGTAAAATAATACATAACACTTACTGCATTTTAGAAAGCATTAAATTTATTTAAAGTACAATTGAACGTAAACCAGATTATTGCTCTTTATGTATTTGCTGAAAGATGTGTTTGATGAAATTTTAATACAAAATCAACTTTGTGTGAGGAAAATATCTTCTATTTCAGGAAAATTATAGATAATGTTACTGACATTATTTCTCATTAAGTTAACTGAAAGGAACAGAATCACAGAATGATTATTGCGTCACTTATGTACCGTTCATATCTGCCCCAACTAGTCTGTTCACAAGTGCCCCACGTTGCTGCTTCTGTTAAATTGATAAATCATTAACATTTATCAATTTTAGAAGAAAAAGAACTTTATAAAAAATATTTATTAGTAGGGGAGACCGGGGGAATGGCGACACCTTAAGGGAATTTAAATTTTTTCACCTCGAAAAAATATTTATTTTTTAATAGTAAAAATTCTAAAGCTGAATCATGATCTTTAGTATCTGTATAAATTTAACCGTAATCATAACTGTAAAGTAAGCATACATAAAAAAAATATTTTTTAAACCTCTGCACAGTGGCGGGATTACCCAGGACACTGGGGTAATTCCGCCACTGTACCGGGGTAATGCCGCCACTCCTTAATGACCTAGTACATGCATCAAATGGATACTAGGAAACACACAACTTACTGAAAATAGTTAGAAAGCAATGCAATTGAGCAAAATAATGGTTAAGCTTACAATTTACTTCATATTGCAAAAGTCACTCTGCTGAATCGGCTCCACAACATTAAAATGAGGCCATTTCTCACCCGGTGGCGGCATTACCCCGAGAAGACAATATGGCGGAAATTCTCAAGCAAAGCCGAAACAAGAACCGAACTTGTTCAACACATTACATCAAAATGTCGGCGAATGCATATAGTTTACGGGTCATATTATCTTAAATACCCAATGTTACAATAAAAGGTGCTTATCTCTACTCATTTGAAGCTCCAAAATAACAAGCAACTAGATGAAAACTACATTTTTCACTAGAACAAAAGAACGACGTACAGCAAAGTCACTCTCACTTTAGGCACTGTTTATATTGTTGGCCGCTATAGTGCAGGCACATTCACTATCTCAAACTGCCCTTAGTTTTTAAACTAGGTGGGGTGGCGGCATAACCCGGGTTGGCGGCATTCCCCCGGTCTCCCCTATTCATAGTATATGTTAAAACACTCAAATTCAAACAAATGAATAAATAAATAAAGTTATACGCTTATCAACTTGGAACAAAGATTTTACTTTTGAGATCTAAAAACAGTGTTTTGGCTACAGAGGACAAACAAAATGTCAAAGAGCTTCAAAAAATTTTTACCATATGTCTACAGGTACTATTATCTTTAGTAATTTTTTTTTCAAATAAATAAACTTATAATAACTATTGGAAAATTGCGACGTTCACATGTGCCCCCATCTCCCCTATTTATGTTTCAGCATATTCAATAAGTTTTTTTTTTCCTTTTACACTAGCGCGGCTAGTAAGTTTGATTACATATTTCATAATTTATGCAGCATAATTGAGGCGTTCAGAAGACTAACTCCATATTAAGTGGCGTTTTTTAAACAAAGGAACATTGGAAAATTTTTCTATATATTTATACAGTAATAACAAGTTACCCTTGATTAAAATAAAATTAATGAGTTCAATCAAAATATCCCGAGAAAAAAATATTATATAGATACACTATTTTTATAGTTACAATAAACTTTAACTGTTTACACTGAACATTTTCATTTGATGGAGTTACTCGATTTGTGCACTGAACGGCTCGAATATTGCTCAAAATCCCTATAAATTCAAATTTAATGAATTAATTTTAATTAGCAAAATCCTTCTAAAAATTTATTAAATGATCGTGCAAATCGTTAAATAAATAAATAGAATGCTAAATTCATCTTTAAAAAGTTAAACTATCGTAGCTATCTAACTAATCGTATCTGTCGCAACTAAAGTAACTATCGATTGTGTAAATCTTTTAATGTAGTTACAAAAAATCACAAAAAATGCTTTAGAAGATGAAATTTTCATGAATTCACAATTTTAGACATATAGGGTTAAAATGAATATGAATACCATTAAAACTCGATTAATATTTCTGCATCTGTAAGATACCGCAATTTTTTTTTCCGACTGCAAAAGCGTTTTCGAATATGTCGATTAAGTATTTTTTTTTTTTTTTTTAGTTTTTCTGATGAAAGGCAAAAGAACATAATTTCTGAGTTAATTACAGTAACACCTCTTTTATCGAAACTCTCGGTTAACGAAATCCAATTTTAAAGCTTTTTTTTTTTTTTTTTTTTTTTTTTTTAATTATCACATTTTTTGTGTGCAAAATCCATTTTGAAAGCTGTTTTAACTATAATATTCCTTTATCATATTCCTTGTGTTCAAGCGGTCCTTTCCGAACCACGAGTGCCTATAAATATTTTCGATCCCCTTTCTTAGAATTACTTTGAATTTAACTTGAGTTCCCGTAAGCTGCGGAATGGAACGAACAAATTAGCAATTCTGAAGATTTTGAATGTTTTGCAAAATGTTTGGCATGGCTAGAGCAGCAGAAAGACTGGGATACTGGTAAAAAGATAATATTAAAAAACTTCTTGATAGAGCTTCAAAGCAAAGGCAGTCGAAACTGAAACAAACAAAACATTGTTTCAAACTCTTGTGAAATATGTAAAAGGTACTTAATTTCAAAATTAAAATTCAGGTAATTTATTCTTGTTTCTATTTGCTATTGCGTTGTTTTTAGTGAGCACTTGTTACCATAATAAGAAATAGCACATATATTTCTCCTTAATCTTAAAATTGAAGCTTTCTCGATTATCCGAAAATTTCGATTTTCCGAAAGAGGGTCGGTCCCAATTACTTCGGATAATCGAGGTTCTACTGTACTATCTTTCCCCGAAATTTCGCTGCATAAAGTGAGGACTAAAAATAGAAAACGCTGAAAAGTCCAAAAGAGGGAAACTTTTCAAGAGAGCGAAAAAAGGAAAAACTCCTACTTCTGGTACTTACAGCGTTTTCCACTTCACTTCTTTTGGACTCTTAGTTCAACACTTTAAAATATCGGCAACTAGCTTTTTTTCATTTAGTGTTTGATTGCATAATATTATCATTTGTAAACATTTCTTTTATTTATTATTAGCCCCGGTACGGTATGCTATTTCTTTCTCCCAGCTTATTTTGAGTCCAAAAAATAACGTTAGCTTACAGACGCTAGCAATAAACAAAGTAGAATGTATCATTGTACAATTAAATGCTCTATAGCATTTTTTTAAATTTCTAAACATCGCACATTTTCAGTTTTTATACCATCGTATTGGGGAAAAAAAGTACTTTTTAATGCAATTTGTTTGAAAACTGCATCTCTATTTGTTTTTGAAATATTAATTTTTTTGTAGTTTTTAGCGACATTTGTTTCATTTTGGCAACTCAAGTACGCATTTCTGTAGAAAGTAAAGAAAAAATTGCTGAAAAATAGCAATTATATCTTTTTGTTGCCATTTTCTCATAAAATGAAAAAAAAATAATAAAAAGAAATTAAATTGAAAAAAAAAATTAATTAAAATACGTGCTACTTTCAGAAAAATATAAATGAAGGATTTATGATAAAACAGGGAGCTATTATAAACTATATTTTATTTTAAGTTTCTATATTAATGCAAATGACGTCATTTTACATAACATAAAAGCGTGTGCTTTAAGTCTTAAAACTGAAATATGTTTTGAAGTATACTCCCGATTATCCGAGTCACGCTTAACCGAGTTATTTTCTTCTGATGGACTGGTGGCTTCTATTGTTATGAAACAGCCATTATAAATGAAGCGTTAGGTGAAGATGAAAGAACTGCCGTAAAAAGTTAAAACTCTGATTTTCTGGTCGGAATGGAGAAAAAAAATGGCCATAATTTTTTTTAACGCTTCATTTATAATGGCTGTTTCATGATAATAGAAGCCACCAGTCCACCAGAAGAAAATGAAGTAATGGAAATGCCGGGGCGACACTAAATTCTGAAAAAGCAGAATTCCTGTTCTCTAGTTTATTTAATTTTTTTCACCTTGCTTAAAAATATCCCATTCATGTAAACAATAACGATTGAGTAATGGCCACTAGTCGCCACGCATCTTATTACTGGCACTTTCAGCGTCTCCAGTTCACTTCTTGTGGCACAATCAACCAGCGGCATTTTTCTACCCTTTTTAGGTGCGTTCGTAATTATATAAATACGTACCACATATAGTCGTCGTTCAGTCCGCCTGTCTGTCTGTCCGTCCGCATTTAACAGAGCAAAAACTACCGAACCGAATGGTCTGAAATTTTAAATATATGATTGTTGCAAAATTTTGTCGAGCCATTTCAAATTTTAGGAAAATCGGATGTAAAGTTTAATGACAGGGACAGTCAAAAGTTTTTCGTTAGATTACGGCCAATGTAAAAAAATTATCTCAAGCGCATTTTAATGATGTTACAGCCTTTCGAACAGAGTGAAATTGATATGTACTTATGAAGTGCATTAAAATGTACATTCAGTACTATATGCGGTGCAAAAAATATTTATAAAATTAATTATAGTACGAACGTACCTAATTTGCCACATTTGACGTGGAATTTCCAACTTGTTTGAACTATTGGTACTAGGGTTGGCACTTCAAGTGTACTCCTGTTTGTTAAATTTGGCATTTAAGGCATTTTTTCGTAAAAATAAAAAAATCGATTTTTTGATACTTTCAGCATTTTTTATTTGTATTACTCAAAGCTATTTATAAATACAGATACTGCATCATATGATCAGATAGATACACCGACAGTAATAACTTAAGTTTTTTGAGGATCGTAATGAAATGTTAAAGGTTTAAAAAAACCATCTTGCGCCAAATCACATTTGTTCAAATACGCCATTTACTTTTGCACCTGATTACGGATAATTAACCGTAAGATACAATGCTTTGGTGCTAAGCTGAAATATGCCAACGTAAAAACAATTATTCATTTTGATGTTGAAGATAAAATTAATATCAAATTAAGTTGAATTGCTTTAAATATACGCTGCTTCAGAATATACTCGGAGATGTCTTTTATATTATGTTTCTACCATTTACGCTATTAAAAAAAAAATCCTTTAATGTTATCGGTTTTACTGGCTGTGTTATTATTCGCTAAGTCTAATCATCTTGATTACAATCTTGATCTCGTGTATTTAATCTGAATCAGGCACGGAGCCAAAATTTTTCTTTTGGAGGGGGTCTTATTCCACCAAGTTTTCCAAATACGAGGACAGCAAATAGCAAACTATAAAATGCAAAATAGGATGAGATTAATGACAGAGGCGTTTAAAAAAAGAGTGATGTAAGTCACATTTTTATGAAATTCTGAAAAGCAGGAATTATTTGGAGTCATTAAATGATTTCCTAAAGGTTAAATATCTTCGGACGCTATTTACTGGGAAATTTAGAGAAACTATCACTTTTAACAGCCCCACCAGTCGCCGAGAGGTTCTGCTCTCAAAGCTGGTAGCGGGAGGTGCTGGCTTCGAACCCAATCGCGGCCGTCGGACTAATCGTTCGGAGTTTTCGTGGTTTTCTTCAAACCTTGAATTTCCTTGCGTAAATACGGGTTAGGTTCCCTTAGAAAGACCCCCCCCTCCCATTTGGGCTCATATCCCTCGTGTTGATAATTGGCCGTCACAAATAACACACACATCACTTTTACCAATATTTGAAAGCAGAATTTTTTAAGCTTTCTGTGACAAGTCTAATTTACAGCAAACATTTTCTGAAATATGATACTTTTTAACAGTAGAAATGAATGCAGATTTTTGCATAACACAATTAGGAAAAAGACACTGAAGAGCTAATATATCATAAACCAGGTATTATATGTTTTTTATACATGAGGATGTGAGTTTCAAAATTTGCCTTATCCAAAAAATCAAATTTTGGGAAATCGCGAAAAACCTCTGAATTGGTTTTCATTGGTTTTCATTGTAAACCAAGATTTTACTGTTGACAGTTATTGTGAAATATAATCTCCAAACAAGGACATTATATTAATCAAACTAAGTAAATTGCTTTTCATCTGTCAAATGTAATTTATAAAAGCAATTATGAAAAGTGGTTATTATCCGAAACAAGGAAGTGATTAAGTGATTGCACAATTCTAAATAAACATTCTATTATAAACATTTCATCATATAATCAAGAAGTTAAAGACTTTCGAACATTAATAAACTTTTAAATTACTATAAGTATAAATATTGATATAAATAATGCAATATTAAGATAAATGGCACTAATTTCCTGTTTTTTTATAATCAATAATGTATTATATATGTTTTTCTACGTTCACTTGTAAACTAAACTCTCCAAAGGAGAGATGTATTTTTTTTATGCTGAATTAAAATGTTCTTTTCTTTATTTAAAAGTTCCCAACATATTTAAATTTACAAGTCACAAAAACCATGCGTGTTTTTAATAACACGGAATACTACACGATCACATATGGATTAAAACAGACATTCAACGAGAAGCTATAGATGGAATTACCCTTGCCGATGTTGGATTCCAGACATATACGGATAAACATAAATACAATGTAAGCCAATTTGTCTTACCTATGCTTTGTTTTTATATTGAGAAATAAATTATTAACCTCTGAGGAAAACGAACTTCACGCAGGTATTGTTAGAAAAGTTAAAATACTACTAACATTTACAATGCCAGAAATATACGATAAACTAGTTTTTTTGCAGATTATAGTGTTTTTTTAATGCAGGTTCCCCAATAGAATAGATTGATAGGGAATACTCGATTTTTTTAAATTTTGAATATAGGGTGTTTTGAAACTCACATCCTCATATAATGGTCTTATCTACTTTTAATCTGCATGTAAAAAAAAGCGAAAAACCTAAATTTAATGAATGACTATTAGAAGAATTATTTAGCATATTTCATGTAAAAAAAAAGCAAAAAACCTAAGTTTAATGAATCAGTATTAGAGGAATTATTTAGCATATTAACAGTAATTTATAATAAAAAGACTGTCCCACTTTCATTCTTCAGATTTGTTGATTGAGTGAAAGGTTAAATTGCTGCAATTTGTAGAAATGCACCACAAATTTGAAAACTATAATTAGATCAATTTATTGGGAAAAGGTTGAGGAGAAAGGCATTGCACACATATGCATAATTATTTCATTAGAAATAATTAAAAGATAAATTAATATGTATGCATACATATCTAATTTTTCTTCTTCTTAGATGTTGAGAATAAGATCATTCTTATTCTTGGTATAAATGAAAATAGTAAACTTAGCTCTTTTATTCCTTCCAAATTAATTTAAAGCCAATTTTTCAAAAACGTATGTTATGTTTTCAAAACATAATTACATAACTAAATAAGGAGTTATTTAGTTGCATAAAAAAATTAGTCTTCTTCTAACTTTACTAACTTTAACTCTTATCGGACGCTTTTTATCGGATCACTCTTATGCTTTTTATCATGGAACTATTAATAAAAGGAACTGACATACTCTTAAAATAGTGAAGCTTCAAGTGGGCTGAACGTTTGTTTTCGCAGGGGTGGATTACCGCTGGGAGAAACTTCGACCAATAAATTCAAATAGAAATTTTCTCCTTATTTAAACGCCTTATTGATGCAAAATTTTAGTCAAAAACAATGGCAGAAACAGATAATTAGTTTTACTGGTGGAAGTTTAATTTGCCGCTAGAGGCCCTGCGTTTCAGCCATATTGTGACAACCTAGACAATCTCCTGTCAGTGTCAGTGAAAAAGATAATAATACCTGGGCAAACAAACACCAGTAAAAACAAATAGAAATTGTTGCCATATTTATAAGAATATATTTCCATGAATAAGGTGCTTAAATAAGACGAAATTTTCTATTCAAATTTACTGGTGAGAAGTTTGCCCTGGCAGTAATCAGAACCTGTTGATACAATTTAAGAAAAACATCCGCCATCTTATGACAACCTCCTCAGTTACTTCACTCGCAACTGATACGAGGCTACCGAAAAAGACAGGCTACCGCGGTGTATCCCAAGTGCCTTTTTAGGTGAGTTCGTAATTATATAAACACGTAGCACCTATAGTCGTCGTTCAGTCCGTCTGTCCGTCCGCATATAACAGAGCAAAAACTACCCAACCGAATGGTCTGAAATATTAAATGTATGATTGTTGCAAAATTTTGTCGAGCCATTTCAAATTTTATGAAAATCGGATGTATAGTTTAATGACAGGGACATTCAAAAGTTTTTCTTTACAATACGGCCAATGGGAAAAATTATTGCAAGTGCATTTTAATGATGTTACAGTATTACGAGTGGTCTGAAATTTTAAATGTATAATTGTTGCAAAATTTTGTCCAGCCATTTCAGTTTTTATGAAAATTGGATGTATAGTTTAATGACAGGGACAGTCAAAAGTTTTCCGTTACATTACGGGCAATGGAAAAATAATTACTGCAAGCGCATTTTAATGATGTTACAACGCAGCTCATTTGCCACGTTTGACGAGCAATTTCCTACTTGTTTTACAGACCGCTAGAGTGACGTGATTCTCTTTTCGTACACCTGCATTGGTGCATTCGAGCATCACGTGACTACAGTGGTCTGTAAAAAAATATACGTGGAATGCACCGCGGTAGCCTGTCTTTTTCGTTAGCCTCGCAACAAATAGACAGCGCGCTATATGTCTCTTCTTCTCTATTCATAACTCCATTCTTTTTATACATGTCTATTTTTATATTCTATTTGCACCACTATATTTGAAAAATAAATTTTGTAGTTTATTAATGTCTCTTGTGCATGTTGCCAAAGTAGAAGAAAAAGTGCTTCCTAAAAAAATTGGTGCCGACCGAGTAAAATCCGTGTAAGAGATGCTGGTTTCGATGTCACGTGGGAAGTGACATAGGACCGATAAGGGTTAATACTTTTTGTTTGAAATGAAAATAACAATTATAGAAAATAATATTTCTATCAGCTACGTTTATTAGCGGCTCGAGGATAAAAGTTTTCTGCAAGGGGCCGTTCCCTTTCTGCGATAATTTCGCCGTGTCGCCGCGTTTCTGTCCCAACGCTTAATTTTACTTAATTTTATGTGAGGTGTTAAAATCTTACTCATAGTTCGTCAGCTTTTAACACGCAAAATATTAAATTAAGCATAGTTTTTAGAAATATTTTGAGAACTAAGAAAAAATAAGCATCCTTTAAGAATAGTACGCAGAAAAAAAGAATGAAAAATATTTTTTTCCCGAGGAGATATTTTATATACAGTAAAACCTCCCTAAAGTGACCACGTTCCGTTCCAATGAAAATGGGTCGTTCCGAGAGGTGGTCTATTAATGGAGGTAATGTTTAAGTCTAGATTTTAATTGTTGAAAAAAGGCAACAATTAATGTTACTAAAATTTATTTTTCACATTAGGAAAAGATATGAAAATTTAAGTATCAAAACAAAAGTTAATTACATAAGTTAATTACTATAGAGTTTAAAAAATGGTAATCCTTGGTAATCACAGATTTTGATAATTTTTATGTATGTTGTTGGGCCCCTTAGTCTCAGGTTCAACGGATTTTATACAACGCTCCTTGGTTCTCGAGGAACAAGGAAGGGGGGGTCTAATGTTATAACAGAACTTAAATACTTACTTTGTAACACAGCTATTAGTTTAGAAGTTTGATGAATAATGCGCTCTCCGGAATTATTTTTCTAATAAAACCGACCAAGAACCAGGTAAAAACGGAATTTGTTTCATTTTCTTTTCTTTTCAAGCGACCAGGAAAACAGGATTTTGTTTCATTTTCTTCAAAGAAATGGGTCGCTCAAAGAGGGAGTTCAACTGAGATGATCTCTGAAATTAAGCAAAATTAGTATTGAGCCTATGGGAATTCTATTTCGTTCCGTGAAAAAAATGGTCGTTCAGGGAGGTGGTCGCTTAATGGAGGTGGTCGCACAGGGAGGTTCCACTGTATACGAAAGCATTATATGCCTACAGACTTAACATTAGGGAGGGGAATTCGGAAGGTGAATGACTAGAAACCTTAGTCAACTTCAAAATTCCCCTCCTTAACGTTAAATCTATGTGCGTATAATGCCTTCGTATATTTAAAATATCTCCTCGAGAAATTAATATTTTAAACTTTTTTCTGCGTACTATTCTTAAAGAATGCTTATTTTTTCTTAGTTCTCAAAATATTTCTAAAATATTAGTTAATATTTTATGTATTAGCGGACTAACTGTGAGTAAAATTTTTACAATTCGCATAAGTATATATTTTATAGTATATATTTTAGATAGTATATATTTTATAGTATATATCATTAGTATATATTTTAGAAATATTTTGAGAACTAAGAAAAAAAAAAGAGACATACTTTATGAAGAATACTTTTATGACAGAAGTGAAAAATATTAATTTCCCGAAGAGATATTGTAAATATGCGAATGAATTCTACAGCCATAGGTTTAACCCTTTAGTGCGCAGCTTTGCATATATGCAGACAACAGTGTTTTGAATTTAATAGATTTTTTATTCGTATATACCTAATTCACACCAGAAAATTAAAATAGCAATATTTTCTTTAATTAATAAAAGACATTCCGTATTGAAATAAAGCGAAATTAATCACTGAAACTTTCTAGTGTAAAGTGAGATTCTCTGGACTACGTAATTTTCAGAACGTATTCTATCATGGGAATTAAAGAGTTAAAGGTTAAGTTTTATAAAATAAATAATTATACAAAATAAGGTATTTGGAGACATTAAAATATTTACTAATTTGCAATATTTTAGCGTAAAACAGCCACACGACAGTAGTTTTTACTTGTACTGCAGATGTGCAACAGAAGAAGAGATTGACGTATTATGTAAAAAATGTATCTGTGATTTTTTTCATTACTTTTTCCTGTGTAATAAACCTTTCAGAGAAAAATATATAATTTTTTTGAAATAAAATAAAAAATCGCGCATTTAAGGGTTAATGTTAGCGAGGCGAATTTGAGATCTAGAAGAGCATTAACCTTAACTCAAATTTTCAAAATTAGTATTTACACCACTCTATCTTTTAACGACTCCATTATAGTAGATGCTTTTCGTCTGAAAGAATCTCATAACTACAAAAATATTCTTGTAAGATATTGTGCTATAAAAGCGCAGTTAGAATTTCTACTTGCTTATCTGATGTTATTATAATAAGTTCATTAGTGCAACAGGGATTCCAAAAGAACTTTAAACTACAGAATTGATAGGTAGAACAGCTTTATAAGGTTTAAGGTATAAAATGAAAATTTAGTGTAGCAAAACGATTGTTTTACAGATAACAAATTTCAGGCGGTAGAGTAGCAAATCAAAAACTGCGCGAGGGGTTTAAGTTGCATTTATTTTCAAATAAATGCAACGTGCAGGATTATCAATACCGTATTTACGGGAATCTAAGATGCGATTTCTTTCTCCAGTTAAATAAAAGAGGGCAAAAAAGATAATCAAACTTTTAACTAAAATACTGTCATCATAAAAAGCACATCAAAATAGATGTGCTTTTTTGTTGAGTTTGTGATTTTAACCCTCTCGCTGCGTAATTGTTTTATCAAAATAGCTTAAAAAATTGTGTATTTAAGAATTTTTATTTTTTTGTCACCGGTTTTTCACAATTTTTTTTTTGTTTAATTTAATCGGGAAAATGCTCCGATTAAATAAGGCAAAATTTACAATAAAAAAATAACTGGTGGGAATAATCAAGGATGATTAACTAGACGGAAAAATGCATCCCAGAGGAAATCTCGGGTTCCGCAAAAAAAATTGCCTTATTTATTGGCAGAAATCTTATTATTTTAATAAAGCGAAAATTGCCTTTCTGATTTTGTGGTGACAAACGACTTTTAACAAGAATTTTGTAAATTTCTACATTATATTTTTTGCGCTTAACCCTTTGAGGGGAAGTGGGATATAATATATCCCACCTAATTTCGATCATGATTAGGACCAGAAACTTTTAATTAAAATTTACCTCTATAACTTTGGTGGGAAAATGGTGAAAAAATTGCTTTTCCTTATTTTGAAACAAAAATTTTCGAATATTCCGGTGTGAATTCAACATTACAGAAACGCAATTACTTACCCCTGAAAGGGTTAAGAGGCTACTTCAGTCAAGTGAAAAGACCCGTTCGCTAATGCTAATCCTATGGAAGAAATTTATAAAGATATCTCGGTTGAATTTCAATATTTTTGAATGATTTTTTTTTTCAATGGATAGCTGAGATCGATCTGTACGAAGGCCGCTTTTTAATTTTTCAATTTTGTTTAAGGATATTTTTAATGAGGACACTTTGAATTTCGGAACCGGTTTCGAAACTGAAAGCATCTTCATAAAAAAAATCTGCAATCGAAATCGAAAAAGTGAAAAACGACCTTTGTACAGATCGATCCCGGCTATCCAATGAAAAAAAATCATTTAAAAGTATTTAAATGCAACCGAGATATCTTTATAAATTTCTTCCATAGGATTAGCATTGGCGAACGGATCTTTCTTTGACTGAAGTAGCCTCTTAATGGGAAGACTTTCAGAAGACTTTCCAGCACTGTTTCAAACAACGGAAAATTCGCAGGGAGCGTTGTAGGGATAAAGAAGGGATGTATTTAAGGGGATAATAACTAAATATGTATACATTTATAATAAAATATTTTACAGCATTAGTCTCGTTATTTTATAGCTACACCTTGTATAAACCTGATTTTACTATTACTGACCACTCAAGAGCAATGTATTCAATAATATAAATAAATAAATAAATATATATATATATACGGTGTGTCCACGTATAATGTGACCGACCTTATTTTCGCAACCATTGGTCCTAGATGCATACTTCCAATTACAAAAATGGTTTAAATAAGGTAAAGAATTATTTTTAAAGCGATTTGTGTCAAGAAATAAATTTATTGAAAAATTATGAAATTTAAATTTTTATACGGTCTCCCGGTCCTATAAGTGATATTTTGTAAAAATTTACTGTGACACTAACAAGTAAGACAAAAAAAGTCCCATTCACCTAACATTAAAATTGACCGAGTTATGAAACTTTGAAATGCACGACTTAAACCACTTTTATGCACCTCAAAACAGATGATTTCTGCCATGCTTTCAGGGATCGTATTTAAAGTGCTTAAATTTATTTCAAGGTATCTGCGCTTTGAAAGAAATCGTACAAATATTACGATTAAATTTTATTAGTTAAGTTTCAGATTAGTTAAAATAATTGTATTTTAACATATGTTTTATTTTGTAAGGATTTGAGGCTATGATTTCTTTTAACTAAAATTGTGCTATTTTCATAAGGTTTTATTTAACTTGCAATGATCCTCTTTCCAGTTTAATATTTGTACTAGAACTTTAACTTACTTTCAAATGTCCGATCGAAGTTAAATTTTACATACTGACTTAAATCCGATGACAATGCAATATTATTATGATTTTCGACTCTTTCAATCTTATACATACTTATATTAGAGGATAACATGAAAAAATTCGGATAGATTACCGTCAAGAAGTTTTAGAAAGAGTTTTAGATTAGATAACATAAACCTGCGATGGTTGTGTTTTTTAAATTTTATAATTACATTTTATGTATTTTTTAACGCTGAATAAAAAAAAATACCTTCACTTTTAACCATCATGTCAGGATTTTTCGCAAATCGTAAATTTCAAGGTTAAAAAAGAGCGAAATATCTGATACTATAAAATAGATGTAAGACTTTTTTATTCGGTTTAATTTTATTTAATTCAATAATTTATTAGATTTTTTGTCTTATACTGGGTTTCTTACAGCTAAACAACTCAGAGGTTGGGAGGAGAGGGGGGGTTCAATTTTAACTTTTAGCTTTTTAACTTTGAAACTTGCGATTTGAGAAAATTCCTGACGTGATGGTTTAAAATGAAGGTCATTTTCGGATTCAGTACTAAAAAATACATAAGAATCAATTTTCAAAAGCTAAAAAACATGCCACAACCCAAAATTTGAAAGACAGTGTAATCTAACAGCATTTTAAAATATGTATCATTTTGTAAAGAATTGAGGCTGTTGTTTTTCATCCTTTTATTTAACAAAAAATCTGTTATTTTTATCCTCTTATGATGTTCAGTACAAATTGTGCCTTTTGCAGTAATATGTCAGAATGATTAATGATTTCAAATGTATATTGCAATGCTAATTTTACTCTCAACCATTTCTTTAATATATCTGACGAAATTATATTTCTACTGAATTTATGAATGACCCCTAATATGCAGCAAAAAGTATACTCCAACTTTAAACAGCTATTACTCAGTCAATTTTAATGTTAGAATAACGGGACTTTTTCTGCCTTACTTGCCAGTGTAACAGGGAAATTTTACTAAATATAACTTATAGGACCGGGGGACCGTATAAAAATTTAGATTCTGTAATTCTTCACTAAATTGTTTTTTCGCTTCAAACTTTTTTTTTATCTTAACCCTGCACCTAATTTCGACCATTTTTTAAATTGGAAGTATGCATCTAGGACCAACGGTTGCGAAAATAAAGGTCAGTCAGGTTATACGTGGATACACTGTATATAATTGTATTGAAAATTGTGGAAAAAGAAATACTTTAACCCTTAAATGCCGGGTGTTGCTTTTCGGCAACATACCCAATTTAGGCTCTAAAATACTATTAGAATAATATTGAAGCTATAAGGCTTAATGTTGCCAATAAAATATATTCTGAAAATATTATTAAATCGATTTTCAACATGTAGATGGCAATACTTGTGCTATTTAAGAATAAAGATAGATTTATTTTTTTTCAATTATTGCTACTTGTTCTTTTTGTTTTGTTTGGAAGCTTGCGAAATACCCTATTTTGTTCTGCAGTGAGCAAGTAAAACTTATTTCTTATTATAGCTCCTAAAATTTTTGTGTGTTTAATATTATAGAATTTTATCAAGGAAAATTATTTTTTCAATTAAAGACCAGTATAGCCGATTAGTAACAAACTGTTTTTAGTCGTAAACCATACTTAAAACAAAATATGATTTTTTAAAGTATTTTTCCATTGATTTATTTAAAAAATGAAAGCCGAAAAACATTATTACAAGGATTTTTGAAAAATCAGGCATTTAAGGGTTAAACATTTTTTTTTTATAAATTTTTAATATACGTAATTCTAAATAGTATATCATTCTAAATGTTCTTCTAAATAGAATTTTATTCTAAATACTATTCTAAACATCATTTAATATTAGATGCTACGGTAAAACTAAATAGTACTATTTTGTTCAAATTCAGAAAGTTATTTTAACTTTCGTGTAATTTCAGATTTTTTTATCTGAGTCTAATCTGTAATGAATGATGCATTCTGAAATATCAAATTCCTTGAGGGGGGCAACCCCCGGCCCCCTCCACTAAATCGCGCCACGATCAAAGCATGGGAATGAAAATTTCGCAGTGCCTGGCGAGAAAAATACTTTCAATAGCAAATTTTGAAATTTTTTAATACCAGTAATTCTAAATAGTAGTATTTCATTCTAAATACTTTTCTAAATAGTATTTTATTCTAATTTTTATTCTAAATAGTATTTTATTCTAAGTACTACAGTAATTCTAAATACATATATATATATATTTTTTCAAATCTGATAAGGTATTTTAGCTTTTGTGCAGTTTCTGAATTTTTTTTTTTGAGTCTGAACTGTAAAGACTGATGCATTCTGAAATATCAAATTCTTTGAGGAGGGGCGGGGGGCGGGGGGGGGTACCTCCTCCCCCCAAATGGCGCCTTGCGTCTCTCTGCTCCACTGCTCACTCATTAGGGTTGGGTAAATTAGACGGACTGAGTCACCGTAAAACTTGAAGTGATCTTGTTCTTTAGAAGCACAGTAAAACCTCCCTAAAGCGACCACGAGTAAAAATTGGTTGTTCCGAGAGGTGGTCTCTTAATGGAGGTCATGTTTAAATTTAGATTTTAATGTTGAAAAAAAAGGTAACAATGTTACTAAAATTTATTTTTCACATTAGGAAAAAAAAAAAAAATTAAGTATCAAAACAAAAATTAATTACATTAGTTAATTACTGCAGAGTTTAAAAAATTAATACATTGACGTTTGCTTTGATTTTACGATTTTATCTGTTATAACTTTTATTCCCAGGTCCTTTCGAAGTTCAGTAAATAAATGCAATTTTTTTTGGATGGGAACAAATAATGACGATTTCATTGATTTATCTATTTCTTTGAGAGTTTCCCGACAGAACAGGGCAGGGGAGTTTATTGACGTCATTCTTAATTTGTCATCAGAGTTAAATTCATTGCCTAAAAAGGCACAAAGGAGTTTAAACACTTAAAAGTTACCGATATATATATAAAAACTTTTAAACTTAGTTCAGAAGTTTGATGAATAATGCGCTCTCCGGAATTATTTTTGCAATAAAATATTCTTCAAGCGACCTGGGAAAAACGGAATTTTGTTTAATTTTCTTCAAAGAAATGGGTCGCTCATGGAGGGGAGTTCAACTGGGATGGTCTCTGAATGGAGGTAAAATTAGTATTGAGCCTATGGGAATAAATTTCGATCCATGAAAACATGGTCGTTCAGGGAGGTGGTCGCCCAGGGAGGTTTCACTGTATCTGAAAAAAAAAAAGGTTTTTTTTTTTTTTTTTTTTTTTTCTTTGTACGAAATTAATAACAAAATAACAAAAGTTTAAATATAAACATTTTTTGGACTGATTATTTTAATGAAAAACTTCATTTTGAATAACTTCTTTTACTTTCAGATAAAAATCTTTTACCTGAATATAAATATAGTTTACTAAAGTAAGACTTCACCATGAAAAAAAAAAAATGTGTGAAACATTTAAAAAAATATTTACAATAGAAAACACATATCTTCGCGTTTACTTTTTCTCGTTATGCATTTTTCTTGCTTTTGAATAAGTAGGGAAAAAATCGATATAAGCTCTTTTTGAATACAAATAAATTTTCATAACTTGAAACTGCAAAATACAGAATTGATTCTCAATAGGTTCAAAAGAAGGTGTTCTATTTTTTTAATCTCCAAATTCGCGTTTTCAAACTCGAAAATGGTTTTGTGATCTTCAATATCAAATCGTTTGAATAATTCTCACTTTGATTTCTAAAACGACCCACTCATCGCGTACTGCTGCCCTCTGTCGTTGATCTTCCCAACTAAAACCACCTGTTATTAATGGCATGTCTTCTGGTGCCTGTTGCTCTGACATCTCGCGGCAAGGCCAGCGCTTTTCCCCCGTTGAAAGTCCCGCTTGCAGCCGGCGTTCCCCAAAACCACCTGAATTTCGAACACCTGAAGAAATAACTCGAATTATTTTTTCGGAGAAAAAGAAAGTTATTTTAGTCTTAATTTAACAGGTATGAATTTATTTTTTTGAAATTTTTTGATATTTTATATTCAAAGAGGAGAAAATTTTAACTCAGTAAATTATATGAGATTGTTTTTGGCATACAAATTTTGTAATAATTACAGTTTCTTTGTAAGCCAGTGCTTATAGTAGTAAAGATTGAACCAGTCTAAAATTAAGGATTTTAGAATAATGAAAATGTGTAAATAGCTTTCAGCAATATCAAATTATTAAATATTTTTCTTATTTTATAGTGTGCGGAAAGAAAATTTTAATTTATGACGATCATTTTGTGTTTTACTCTTAGTAAGTTGATGTCGTAATAAAAACTCTGGATAAATCTTTAATTTACGTTTTTATACATTGACAATATCATTGCAATTTTTATTTTACAACCCTGAAGTTATTTTATTGTTCATTTTTTAATTTTAAAGCGAAGAAGATTTTGATTTTTTAGAAAAAAAAAATATTTGCGAAATTTTTTTATAAGCTGTTATAAGCTGTTTTAATATAAGGTGCACAATTCTCGAATTTGTGTTTCTGCATATTAATTATTTTCCAGCATTGTCAAATAACCAGATATTTTTTTGTTTTTGATCTTCAAAATCTGATAAAAACTGTCATTCCCAACATACAGAAAGGGAGAAGAAAATAAGTATTTTTTGGAGAAAAATACAACTACTTTCAGATCTGCGTTCCTCATTTTTTTTACATTTTCTAACACTTTAAAAAGCACACAAACTTCGTGCTAGATTCATTGAACATTTGCTATACAAGTCTAAAACAAAGATTATCATTTTAAAATAGTGGTGTAAATTAATTTTTTTACTCATTTTTGATATTTCATATTCAAGAAGGAATTTATGTTTATTGTATTTTGATTTATTTAGTAAATTCTATGTGATATACTTTGATAAATTTTTTTTTGCAATGTAAGCATTGGTCAATTCCAGAGTTAATGTATATGGCGCTACGAAATATATGACTATTTTTTCCCTGCCAAATTAAAAATTAATTTGGCATGTGATATAGAACGGGGCTAACTTTTTTTTTTTTTTTTGATAACCAGTAGTTGCGATGATAAACTCTGACAAATTACAAAATAAGGCTAGCAAATCTGTAATTTACGCTAAATTTTAAACATACGGATTTATTTTATTAGCCAATTTTTTTAATATCCAAGGGAAGAAAATTTTGATTTTACTATTTAATTTTGTGATACTGTTTTTGATAAACAATTTTTGCGATGTAAGTGCTGGACGATTCTACAGTTTAGGATTCTATGAATCTACAAAATATAATTTTTTAATCTTCAAATTTTTACTTAACAGCCCTGAAGTTATTTTATTGTTCATATTTTTTAATGTTAAAGCGAAGAAAATTTTGATTTTTTAGAAAAAGATATGCGAAAATATTTTTTTATAAGCTATTATTTTAATATAAAGCTGCACTATTCTCGAATTTATGTTTCTGCATGTCTGGAAAACCTATAACTATTTTCAAGCGTTTTCAAATAATCAGATATTTTTAATTTTGATCTTCAAAATGTGATATTAACTGTCATTCCTAATATATTGAAAAGCAGAAGAAAATAACTCGAATCTTTTTTGAAAAAAAATACAAATACTTTCAGTGCTGCGTTCTTGAATATTTAACAAAAAAACTTCGAGGTAGATTCCTTTAACATTTGCTATAGAAGTCTAAAGCAAAGATTATCATTTTAAAATAGTGATATAAATTTATTTTTTTATTCATTTTTGATATTTGATATTCAAAAGAAAGAATATTTTGATTTATTTAGTAAATTTTATGATTTATTTATTTATTTATTTATTTATTTATTTATTTGCAATATAAGCATTGGACAATTCTAGTGTTTATGCATCTATGTCTCTACGAGATATATGACCATTTTTTCCATGCCAAATTAAAAATTAATTTTGTATGTGATATAGAACGGGGCTAACTTTTTTTTTTTGATAACCAGTAGTTGCGATGATAAACTCTGACAAATTGCAAAATAAGGCTAGCAAATCTGTAATTTACGCTTTTAAGCAGGAATATTATACTCTAAGTTTTATATTTACGAATTTATTTTTTTTAGTCAATTTTTTTAATATCCAAGTGAAGGAAATTTTGATTTTCCTGTTCAACTTTGTGATATTTGTTTTGATAAACAATTTTTATAATGTAAGTGCTGTACGATTCTACAGTTTAGGGTTCTATGAGCCTACAAAATATATTTTTTTATTTCCAAATTTTTACTTTACAACCCTGAAGTTAGTTTATTGCTTTTTTTTTAATGTTAAAGTGAAGAAAATTTTGATTTTTTCGAAAGCATTATGCGTCTTTTACTTTGTTATAAGCTGTTGTTTTAATATAAAAGCTGCACAATTCTTGAATTTGTTTTTCTGTATTTCAAGGAAACATATAACTATTTTCAAGCATTGTCAAATAACTAGATATGTTTGATTTTTAATGTTCAAAATGTGTATCAACCACCATTCCCCAAATTATTGGAAGCCAGAAAAAAATAACTCGATTATTATTATTATTATTATTATTATTATTATTATTATTATTATTATTATTATTATTTAAAGAAAAAGACAGTCACTTTCAGGGCTGTATTCCGTATTTTTTTCTACATTTCATACCACATTTTCAAATCAAAAATTTTCGTGTTAGATTCCTTTAACGTTTGCAATAGAAGTCTACAATAAAGATTATTATTATAAAATAGTGGTAGTAAATGAGAAAAATTTAAGAAAACAGCGAGCCTTTCACTTAGTTTAAATTTTACATGTATGAATTTATTTTTTTACTCATTTTTTGTATTTGATACTCAAAAGGTAGAACATTTTGATTTAGTAAATTTTGATGAGATATTTCTCGATAAACATTTTTTGAAATATAAGTTCTGGATAATTCTACAGGTTTTGTTTCTATGTATCTAAAAAATGTATGGATATTTTTTCATTGCCAACTTAACAATTAGTTTTGCATGTTATATATTAAAAAAAAAGTTTTATTTTTGATAACCAGTAATTACATTTATGAACACTGAGAAATTACAAAATAAGGCTAGCAAATCTGTAATTAAAATTTTACATGTATGAATTTATTTTCTTACTCATTTTTTATATTTGATATTCAAACGGAAGAACATTTTGATTTATTTAGTAAATTTTATGAGATATTTTTTTATAAACGCTTTTTGCAATATAAGCGCTAGATAATTCTACAGTTTTTGTTTCTATGTACCTAAAAAATGTATGGATATTTTTTCATTGCCAACTTAACAATTAGTTTTGCATGTTATATATTTTAAAAAAAGTTTTATTTTTGATAACCAGTAATTACATTTATGAACACTGAGAAATTACAAAATAAGGCTAGCAAATCTGTAATTAAAATTTTACATGTATGAATTTATTTTCTTACTCATTTTTTATATTTGATATTCAAACGGAAGAACATTTTGATTTATTTAGTAAATTTTATGAGATATTTTTTTATAAACGCTTTTTGCAATATAAGCGCTAGATAATTCTACAGTTTTTGTTTCTATGTACCTAAAAAATGTATGGATATTTTTTCATTGCCAATTTAACAATTAGTTTTGCATGTTATATATTTAAAAAAATGTTTTATTTTTGATAACCAGTAATTACATTTATGAACACTGAGAAATTACAAAATAAGGCTAGCAAATCTGTAATTAAAATTTTACATGTATGAATTTATTTTCTTACTCATTTTTTATATTTGATATTCAAACGGAAGAACATTTTGATTTATTTAGTAAATTTTATGAGATATTTTTTTATAAACGCTTTTTGCAATATAAGCGCTAGATAATTCTACAGTTTTTGTTTCTATGTACCTAAAAAGTGTATGGATATTTTTTCATTGCCAACTTAACAATTAGTTTTGCATGTTATATATTTTAAAAAAAGTTTTATTTTTGATAACCAGTAATTACATTTATGAACACTGAGAAATTACAAAATAAGGCTAGCAAATCTGTAATTAAAATTTTACATGAATGAATTTATTTTCTTACTCATTTTTTATATTTGATATTCAAACGGAAGAACATTTTGATTTATTTAGTAAATTTTATGAGATTTTTTTTATAAACGCTTTTTGCAATATAAGCGCTAGATAATTCTACAGTTTTTGTTTCTATGTACCTAAAAATGTATGGATATTTTTTCATTGCCAATTTAACAATTAGTTTTGCATGTTATATATTTAAAAAAAAGTTTTATTTTTGATAACCAGTAATTACATTTATGAACACTGAGAAATTACAAAATAAGGCTAGCAAATCTGTAATTAAACTTTTACATGTATGAATTTATTTTCTTACTCATTTTTTATATTTGATATTCAAACGGAAGAACATTTTGATTTATTTAGTAAATTTTATGAGATATTTTTTTATAAACGCTTTTTGCAATATAAGCGCTAGATAATTCTACAGTTTTTGTTTCTATGTACCTAAAAAATGTATGGATATTTTTTCATTGCCAATTTAACAATTAGTTTTGCATGTTATATATTTAAAAAAAAGTTTTATTTTTGATAACCAGTAATTACATTTATGAACACTGAGAAATTACAAAATAAGGCTAGCAAATCTGTAATTAAAATTTTACATGTATGAATTTATTTTCTTACTCATTTTTTATATTTGATATTCAAACGGAAGAACATTTTGATTTATTTAGTAAATTTTATGAGATATTTTTTTATAAACGCTTTTTGCAATATAAGCACTAGATAATGCTACAGTTTTTGTTTCTATGTACCTAAAAAATGTATGGATATTTTTTCATTGCCAATTTAACAATTAGTTTTGCATGTTATATATTTAAAAAAAAGTTTTATTTTTGATAACCAGTAATTACATTTATGAACACTGAGAAATTACAAAATAAGGCTAGCAAATTTGTAATTAAAATTTTACATGTATGAATTTATTTTCTTACTCATTTTTTATATTTGATATTCAAACGGAAGAACATTTTGATTTATTTAGTAAATTTTATGAGATATTTTTTTATAAACGCTTTTTGCAATATAAGCGCTAGATAATTCTACAGTTTTTGTTTCTATGTACCTAAAAAATGTATGGATATTTTTTCATTGCTAACTTAACAATTAGTTTTGCATGTTATATATCTTAAAAAAAGTTTTATTTTTGATAACCAGTAATTGCATTGATAAACACCGAGAAATTACAAAATAAGGTTAGCAAATCTGTAATTTATGCTTTTAAGCATCAATATTACAATCTAAATTTTAAACATATGAATTTATTTTATTAGTAAATTTTTTTAATATCCAAGTGAAGAAAAGTTTGATTTCCTAGTCATTTTTTTTTCAGATTGTCTTTGATAAACGATTTTTATTATCTAAACAATTGGACAATTCTACAGATTATGTTTCCATGAGTCTACAAAATATATGAATATGTTTTCGTTGTCAGATTAACAAATAATTTTGCATGTGATGTAAACAAGGACTAACGTTGATAGATTGATAGGTTTAGTTAAAATGTATTTATTTTTGATAATGATTAGCTGCAATGATAAACACCAAGGAAATATAAAATTCATGCTTTTTAGCATCAGTAAGATCTGCAAATAGTTTTAAACAAAGCCAGATTATAGTACGTTTTAATTCAAGTAATTTTGTTATTTAAAAGTAAAAAGGCGAATATTTTAATATGTATTAGGAAATATTTATATTTGATAAGCTATTGTTTCAATAGAAAGCTGGAAAATCTGTAATTTACTTTTTTGAACAACAATATTATAATCTTAATTTTAAACGTGAATTTATTTTATTAGTCAATATATTTAATAAGGCAATACACGTGGAGAAAATTTTAATTTACTTAGACAATTTTATGAGATTGTTTTGGATAAACAATTTTTACAATATAAACGCTGGACATCTGTATGGTTTATATTTCTATGTGTCTATAAGATGAATATTTTTATGAATATCTTTCCTTTACCAAATCCAGAACTGTTTTTGCTATGTGATGCAGCAAGGGACTAAAATTTTGATTAATTTAGTAAAATTTTGTGAATTCATTAATAAGAAGCAATTATTCTAACAATAAAAGCGACATTTCCTATATTAAAAGTAGAGAAAAAAACCCCCGAAAAAAAAAAAAAACCCAAACTGTTATGCAGTAACAATTTGTGCATACATAGAAATATTTACTAATCTTTGAATTATTTAATATTTCTGAAGTTATGTATTAAGTATTTCCGCGTTGCTTTGTAATAGCTGCTTCCAAAATATCGAAGATTAGATTGTTAGTTGGTTGTGTTTATGACGGTCAATTATCAACACGAGGGATATAGGCCCTAAGGGGAGGAGTGCCCTTCGGGGCGGTCTTTCTAAGGGAACCTAACCCGTATTAACGCTTGGAAATCCAAGATTCGAAGAAAACCACGAAAACTCCGAACGATTAGGCCGACGGGCGCGATTGGGTTCGAACCCAGCACCTCCCGTCTACCAGCTTCGAGAGCAGAACCTCTTCTCCACTGGTGGGGCATCAAAGACTAGAAGAAAATAATTTAAATATTTAAGGAGGGAGGGGTGGTGGCGTGAAACAGGGAACAATTCGAATTTTAATTTTACATTTGCGAATTTATTTTCTTAATCATTTTTGCCATCTTTTTATTCAAATTATCTTTACTTTTGTGTAATTTGTAATTAGTAATTAATTTTTAATTAAATGTTTGCTTATAACAACTTATTTTTCAAAAGTATTTTCCTTTTTAAATCAAACAATTTAACCTTTAGTTGATAAGTTTGGACTATGCTATACGAATATTTCAATGATATGAGAGCAACTAAATGATATTATATATAACAACTATATTATAACATAATATAACGATATTATTTTCCGAGAACAACTATACGCTGTTCTCAGATAATAATATGAACTTGTACGAGAATAACAAATGTCACTAAAGTGGTAACAAATGATAAGTAGAAAAAAGAAAATACACTGTCCTGAAGATAGTTTTGATTTCTTAAAAGAATTTCATGAATTTTATTTTTGATAAGCCATTATTGCAATAGAAACGCAGCGTACTTCGAGAATTTACATTTTTATGTAATTTCCATATCAAATAATCAAATAATTTTGTTATTTCATACTCAAAAGGAATATTTTAATGATTGATTTAGGTAGGTTTTGTGAGTTATGTTTAAATGAAGCTGTTGTTCTAATAAATGCGGTAGGCAGCTCTGTAATTTTCTGTTTTTATGCACACCGAAAAATATGTATATATATTTTTAGCACTGTCAAATTACCAAATATTTTTATTGTTTGAAATTCAAAGAGATATTTTATTTTTATTTATTTAGAAAAAAATTTGAGCTTTTTAATGATAAACAGTTATTCTAAAATTAAACGCTAGGCTTTTTATTAATTAATATTACTTTGCACCTGCAATATACGTATATAAATGCATAATTGTCAAATTATGTAATATTTTCTTGTTGACTACAATCATTGTATCATCGTTTTGAAATACCACCTAAAATAGATTCTACTCATAGAAAATAACTGGTATTCTTCTCGGAAATGTAACAGAGCCTTGTAATTTTAATTTCTTTAAAATAAACATTTTTTAAAATTTATTTTTGATGATATACAAAAGGAATAAAATTTTAATTGATTTAGAAAATTTTTGATAGTTTTGCTTTTGATAAATTATTTTGTATTATAAATGTGGACATTTCTACAATTTATATTTCTACGGAATCTGCAAAGTATTTGAATATTTTTTCATTGTCATATTTACAATTATTCTGATGAAGGGATTAAAGCTGTATCTTATGAATTAATGCATGAATTTTCACCAAACTTCAGGTTCTGTTATTCCCTGATATAAATTGGTTCTGATTAGTTTATTTGGTAAATTGCCCGACAGGTGGCGCTGCCATGCAGAATTTTTCGCGATTTCCGCAATAGCTCTATCTCAAGAACTAATGTACGGATATTCATCAAATTTAAGATTCAGGTATACCTTGATAAATATTATTGCTGATGAAATTTTGGTGTAAATCCTTCAACAGGTGTCGCTTTTATGCTGCATTTTTCCCGATATACACAATAGTCCTATTTCAAGAACTAATGCACGGAATTTCAGAATTCTCATGATGGGCATATATTGTGATTTAATTTTGGCTCTGTGATAGCGAATTTTGAAGTATTAACATGTATGAGTTAAAAGTTTTGGGGTTGCCATATCCGACTAGTTTTTATAAATTGTCTTATAATGATACTTGGATCTAACTGTTCCAAATGTTTCAGATTTTAATAACTTTTTATACGTTGTAGAAAATGTAAACCAATATATTTTCAGAAATTAACGTATGAAACCAATGTATTTTCAAGATTTAGCTATTCATTTATAAATCAAAGTTTTTTTGAGGCCACGGATTTCGGAAACATTTCGTGTAGTTTTTATAATGCATTAATGAATTTTCTGAAACTGGAATATAGATTTTCCGGATGCTATAAATTCTGAAGTAAAATTTTTTATCTCCACCAAACAAGTTTTAGAGGACAGAGAATAAATTAACAGCCTATTAACATTAATATTAACATTAACATGATTTTGTTACTCTTGTATCTATAAATTTAATTACGTAGCTGAAAATGTTTAACTGAAAAATGACAGCAACCGAAAAACCCCGGTTTGAGAACACAGAATAATACACTGCAAAAACTACTCAGAAACGTTTTCGAAATGAAAAATATCTATACCTGAAATAAAAGGAATTTTGTTAAATTACAACACCACTTAAAACACAGTAAAAAGTTGAAAATTTCAGTGCAATGATAAGTAATGATTTTAAGTAATGATGATACATTTATTTTTATTTTTCTAAAAATTTAAACACTAGTTAAAGTGTAAGTAAAACTAGAAAAAGCCATGCTTTGTTTGGATTCGCGAAACATTATTTAATAAGACAAATATTTGAAAGTAACAATATTTTGTTATATTATTTTTGCATCTTTATTAAGCAAAAACGTTATTTTATGTTTTGGTGCATTTTAATTTTAGAAATGTGAATTCAGCCCAGTAATTAAGAATTTCCTCGGAATTTTTTATTTATGATATAACGAATTTAACAATTAATTTTATTTGTTTACAAGTCTTTTGTTGCCACTTTACAAAAGAAAATCATAATATAATTTTTTTAAATGTGTAAGTATCGTCTGCGTAAATAATTTCACATAGTATAAGAATAAATTGTGTATTGGAATTCTTAACACTGAAAAATACTGTAATAACTGAATGTACACTGCTCAAAACAATTAAAGGATATTGCAGTTTTAGGTGGATTTTGTATCTGGTAAACTGTTTAGCTGATTGATACATGGTCGACAGACATAGTAGGTTATATGAGAATAAATTACACATGTTTGGCAGAAAAAAATGCATTTTATTGCGCATTTGTGTACTAAAGGAAAAAACACAATTTGTTCATATGAGAAAAAAATAATAAGAAAAGGTGTTTTCTTCAAAGAAAATCATTTTCAGTAGGGGGTATGGTTTCCACGGGCGGCCAGCAACGTTGAACACCTTTGAGGTATGGACTCAATGAGGCTATTAATGACGAGTTGGGGTATTCTGCCCCACTCTTCCAGAAGAGCTCTTTCCAGTTCTTGGAGAGTTTGTGGGGGTTGTTGGCGGCCAGAAACTCGTCTTCCTAGAGCGTCCCAAACGTGCTCGATTGGATTCATGTCTGGAGAACACGCTGGCCATTCCATTCGAACGATTCCTTCCTCGAAAAGGAAATCCTCCACCGGGTTTGCACGATGTGGCCTGCAGTTATCGTCCATTAAAATGAAGTTATCTCCGATTGCTGCAGCGTAAGGGACTACAATAGGTCTGAGGATCTCATCCCTATATCGGCCACCAGTCAGAGCTCCATCTCGAATGATGTAGAGGTCAGTGCGCCCGTCAATGGAGATACCACCATACACCAACACTCCTCCACCGCCAAATCTGACACTTTCGTGCACGAACGCAGGATTATTCCTACTGCCACGGTCCCTCCAGATGAAAATACGCCTATTATCCGGATGCACAGAAAAACGGGACTCGTCAGAAAACAGAATATTGCTCCATTCATTTCTCCTCCAGTTGACATGCTCGGTTGCCCACTCCCTGTGGTCGCGACGATGCCTTGATGTTAATCTAACACATACCATCGGTCGGCGAGCATACAGACCTACAGCATGGAGCCGGTTTCGGACAGTCTGAGTTGAAATCGTGGTGCCTGTAGCCGAGCGAAAGTGTTGTTGGAGAAGAGTAGCGTTCATGGTTCGGTGTCTCCGAGCTGTTAACGCTAAATACCGATCTTCATTGGGCGTTGTTGCCCGTCTACGACCTTGCCCTGGTCTTCGGCCTGCACATCCACTCTCCAAAAAACGGTTCCAGATCCTGGAAATGACACTTTGTGACACTCCAATGTCTTGCGCTACTTCGGCTTGAGTTTGGCCCCCTTCTAACCTACCAACAATTCTCAAAGCTTCTGAATCTGTCAAATGACTTCGCTGAGACATCGTACTCATCGAAACAAAGCAATCACTGAATGCCGATCATCCTTGTCTTCATTCTCTTTTATCCAGTTGAAAGTCAAATTTCATTCGCTGCCGCTGAAGCGACGTTTTTGACGTCGAACTCAAAATTTGCATACTCCACAGTTTGAAAACCAGAAAAATTTGCATTTGTGATTCTCTTCTTCTATTTTCGGCAAAAAAAATTTCGTTTATATCTTTATTTTATATAAAACTTCAAATATCCTTTAATTGTTTTGAGCAGTGTATATAATTGAATCTTCACAAATTTTAATTCATTAAAAATGTGCTATAATATTCATAAAAAAAAGGTATTTTAAAAAATTCATAAAAGAAATCACGAAACTATTTAATTAATCATAATTCTATCTGTAATGACTAACTCTATGATTTATTTTTTCTTCTAAAAAAATACGTGTGTTTCATATTTTATTTGCAAAAATGCGTCCATAATGGAAAAACATGTAAAATAAATTAATTAAAATAATATATTTTTTAAGGTTATTCTGTAAAAAATAATATTGTACAAATCTGCAGATCGTAAATTATTTTTATGTTTAATTTCAAGGCAAAATACTGAATAGTTTTTTTGTAAAGTGTACGACAAAATGTAATTTATGTAGCCTAGTAGACGATTCGCTTCGCTCATCCTAATTTAATTTCTTAGATATTTTTTATGCTTACCTCCGATGTTTGGATTATCCTTGTGAATTTCTGTTTCGTCTGGGATCATGCTCATAAGATTATCTTCCATTTTATAAGCCTTCACTTCTTGGCTCTTTGTTCTTTACTTATGAGTAATTGATATATTTAAGTCATCCTTCAGTTATTTAAAAAATATATCTACACCTGAAATAAAAAGCATTTTGTTAAATTACAGCAGTACTTAAAGTGTAAGTAAAATTAAATTTCTTAGATATTTTTTTATGCTTACCTCCGATTTTGGATTATTCTTGAATTTCTGCTTCGTCTGGGATCATGTTCATAAGATTATCTTCCATTTTATACGCCTTCACTTCTTGGCTCTTTGTTCTTTACTTATGAGGGATAAATATTTTTAAATCATCCTTCAGATTAAAAAAAAAAAAAATCTACACCTGAAATAAAAAGGATTTCGTTAAATTACAGCACTACTTAAGTGTAAGTAAAATTAAATTTCTTAGGCATTTTTTAATGTTTACCTCTGATGTTGAATTAACCTGGAATTTCTGCTACACATGAAAAAAAAAATAATGCCGGTTTTCCGGTAGGAATCGGAAAAATAGTTGCCCTTATCGTACCGGAATAATTTCCAACCCAGCTCGGAATAAAATCCGTATAATAAAATACCATTTTACTGACTATTTCCTTATTTTTACGGATTTTATTCCGAGCTGTGTCGAAAATTATTCCGGTACGATAAGGGCAACTTTTTTTCCGATTCCTACCGGAAAACTGACAGTATTTTTTTTTTTGTCTGTGATCATGTTCATAAGATTACTTCCACTTTATAAACCTTCATTTCTTGGCTCTTTGTTCTTTACTTATGAGGGATAGATATTTTTAAGTCACCCTTCAGTTATTTAAAAAATATCTACAACTGAAATAAAAATGATTTTATTAAATTACAACACTACTTAAAGCGCAAGCAATATTAAATTTCTTAGGTATTTTTTTATGCCTACCTCTGATGTTGAATTATCCTGGGATTTCTGCTTCGTCTGTGATCATGTTCATAAGATTATCTTCCATTTTATAAGCCTTCACTTCTTGGATCTTTGTTCTATACTTATGAGGGATAGATATTTTTAAGACATCCTACAGTTATTTAAAAAAATATCTACACCTGAAATAAGAAGGATTTTCTTAAATTACAGCACTAATTAAAGAGTAAGTAAAATTACATTTCTTAGTATTTTTTTGTACTTACCTCTGATGTTGAATTATCCTGGAATTTCTGCTTCGTCTGTGATCATGCTCATAAGATTATCTTCCATTTTATAAACCTTCATTTCTTGGCACTTTCTTCTTTTCTTATGAGGGATATATATCTTTAAAACATCCTTCAGTTATTTTTAAAAATATCTACACCTGAAATAAAAAGGATATTGTTAAATTACAGCACTACAGATTAAGTAAAATTACATTTCTTAGGTATTTTTTTATGCTTACCTCTGATGTTGAATTATCCTGGAATTTCTGCTTCGTCTGTGATCATGCTCATAGAATTATCTTCCATTTTATAAACCTTCATTTCTTGGCTCTTTGTTCTTTTTTTTATGAAGGATAGATATTTTTAAGACTACCTTTAGTTACTTTTAAAAATATCTACACCTGAAATAAAAAGGATTTTGTTAAATTACGGCACTACTTAAAGAGCAAGTAAAATTACATTTCGTATTTTATTATGTTTACCTCTGATGTTGAATTATCCTGGCATTTCTGCTTCGTCTGTGATCATGTTCATAGGATTATCTTTCATTTTATAAACCTTCATTTCTTAGCTCTTTGTTCTTTACTTATGAGGGTCAAGTAAACCTTCAGTTATTTTTAAAAATATCTACACGTGAAATAAGAAGAATTTTATTAAATTACAACACTACTTAAAGTGCAAGTAAAATTAAATTTCTTAGGTATTTTTTTATGATTACCTCTGATGTTGAATTAACCTGGAATTTCTGCTACGTCTGTGATCATGTTCATAAGATTATCTTCCAATTTATAAACCTTGATTTCTTGGCTCTTTGTTCTTTGCTTATGAGGGATAGATATTTTTAAGTCACCCTTCAGTTATTTAAAAAATATCTACAACTGAAATAAAAATGATTTTATTAAATTACAACACTACTTAGTGCTCAAGCAATATTAAATTTCTTAGGTATTTTTTTTATGACTACCTCTGATGTTGAATCTTCCTGGGATTTCTGCTTCGTCTGTGATCATGTTCATAAGATTATCTTCCATTTTATAAGCGTTCACTTCTTGGATCTTTGTTCTATACTTATGAGGGATAGATATTTTAAGTCATCCTTCAGTTATTTTTAAAAATGTCTATGCCTGAAAAAAAATATTTTGTTAAATTACAGCATTACTTAAATTGTCAGTAAAATTAAATTTCTTGACAGAGTAGAGGTTATGACAGACTTTAGAGGTAAGCATTAAAAAAGTTTTTTTATGCTTACCTCTGATGTTGAATTCTCCTGGAATTTCTGCTTCGGCTGTGATCATGTTCATAAGATTATCTTTCATTTTATAAACCTTCATTTCTTAGCTCTTTGTTCTTTACTTATGAGGGATAGATATTTTAAGTCACCCCTCAGTTATTTTTAAAAATATTTACGCCTGAAATAAAAAGTATTTTATTAAATTACAACACTACTTAAAGCGCAAGTAAAATTAAATTTCTTAGGTATTTTTTTATGCTTACCTCTGATGTTGAATTATCCTGGAATTTCTGCTTCGTCTGTGATCATGGTCATAGAGCTATCTTCCATTTTATAAGCCTTTATTTCTTGGTTCTTTGTTCTATACTTATGAGGAATAGATATTTTTAAGTCATCCTTCAGTTAATTTTTAAAATATCTACAGCCGAAATAAAAAGGATTTTGTTAAATTACAGCACTGCTTAATGTGTAAGTAAAATTAAATTTCTTAGTTATTTTTTTATGCCTACCTCTGATGATGAGTTATCCTGGGATTTCTGCTTCGTCTGTGATCATGTTCATAGAATTATCTTTTATTTTATAAACCTTCAATTTTTGGCTCTTTGTTCTTTTTTTTTTTGAGGGATAGATATTTTTAAGACTACCTTTAGTTACTTTTAAAAATATCTACACCTGAAATAAAAAGGATTTTGTTAAATTACGGCACTATTTAAAGTGTAAGTAAAATTAAATTTCTTAGTTATTTTTTTATGCCTACCTCTGACGATGAGTTATCCTGGGATTTCTGCTTCATCTGGGATCATGCTCATAAGATTATCTTCCATTTTATAAGCCTTCACTTCTTGGCTCTTTGTTCTTTTTTTATGAGGGTTAGATATTTTTAAGACATCCTTCAGTTATTTTTAAAAATATCTACACCTGAAATAAAAATGATTTTGTTAAATTACGGCACTATTTAAAGTGTAAGTAAAATTAAATTTCTTAGATATTTTTTATGCTTACCTCTGATGTTGAATTATCCTGGCATTTCTGCTTCGTCTGTGATCATGTTCATAAGATTATCTTTCATTTTATAAACCTTCATTTCTTAGCTCTTTGTTCTTTACTTATGAGGAATAGATATTTTAAGTCACCCTTCAGTTATTTTAAAAAATATCTACACCTAAAATAAAAAGGATTTTACTAAATTACAACACTACTTAAAGCGCAAGTAAAATTAAATTTCTTGGGTATTTTTTATGCTTACCTCTGATGTTGAATTATGCTGGAATTTCTGCTTCGTCTGTGTTCTTGCTCATGGAATTATCTTCCATTTTATAAGCCTCCATTTCTTGGTTCTTTGTTCTATACTTATGAGGAATACATATTTTTAAGTCATCCTTCAGTTATTTTTAAAAATATCTACACCCGAAATAAAAAGGATTTTGTTAAATTACAGCACTGCTTAAAGTGTCAGTAAAATTAAATTTCTTAGTTATTTTTTTATGCTTACCTCTGATGTTGAATTATCCTGGAACTTCTGCTTCGTCTGTGATCATGTTCATAAGACTATTTTTCATTTTATAAACCTTCATTACTTGGCTCTTTGTTCTTTACTTATGAGGGATTGATTTTTTAAGACATCCTTCAGTTATTTAAAAAAATATCTACACCTGAAATAAGAAGGATTTTATTAAATTACAGCACTAATTAAAGAGTAAGTAAAATTACATTTCTTAGTATATTCTTCCATTTTATAAGCCTTCACTTCTTGGATCTTTGTTCTATACTTATGAGGGATAGATATTTTAAGTCATCCTTCAGTTATTTTTAAAAATATCTACGCCTGAAAAAAAAAATATTTTGTTAAATTACAGCACTACTTAAAGTGTAATTAAAATTAAATTTCTTAGATATTTTTTTATGCTTATCTCTGATGTTGAATTATCCTGGAATTTCTGCTTCGTCTGTGATCCTGTTCATAAGACTATCTTTCATTTTATAAACCTTCATTTCTTGGCTCTTTGTTCTTTACTTATGAGGGATAGATATTTTTAAGACATCCTTCAGTTATTTAAAAAAATATCTACACCTGAAATAAGAAGGATTTTATTAAATTGCAGCACTAATTAAAGGGTAAGTAAAATTACATTTCTTAGTATTTTTTTGTGCTTACCTCTGATGTTGAATTATCCTGGAATTTCTGCTTCTTCTGTGACCATGCTCATAAGATTATCTTCCATTTTATAAACCTTCATTTCTTGGCTCTTTCTTCTTTTCTTATGAGGGATATATATCTTTAAGACATCTTTCAGTTATTTTTAAAAATATCTACACCTGAAATAAAAATGATTTTGTTAAATTACAGCACTACTTAAAGTTTAAGTAAAATTACATTTCTTAGTTATTTTTTTTATGCTTACCTCTGATGTTGAATTTTCCTGGAATTTCTGCTTCGTCTGTGATCATGCTCATAAGATTATCTTCCATTTTATAAACCTCCATTTCTTGGCGCTTTGTTATTTACTTATGAGGGATAGATATTTTTAAGACATCCTTCGATTATTTTTAAAAACATCTACACCTGAAATAAAAAGGATTTTGTTAAATTACAGCACTACTTAAAGAGTAAGTAAAATTACATTTCTTATGTATTTTCTTATGCTTACCTTGAAGAGAAACTTTTCCCTGCTCCCCATGGCAACGAAGGACGCGCGATGCGCCCGCATCCTACCTTAGAATGCGACTTCGGTTTTTATTGCTGGAACGACAGGAAGAGATGTTTTGATTTCAAAAGCATGATCTCTGTAATTTTTTACAGTTTGTTGATGAGGCTAAACCTGCCTTTTTCGAAAAACCAGATTAAGTATTTGATAATACTTATTGTAAATATGTATAAAATAATGTATCTGTAAATATGCATTAAATATGTCAAGAAAAAAATCAGAAAGCACCTTCTTCATTGATTTTATGTTCGACTGTCTTTGAAAGTTTTCACATGGTGCATCACGCCGCGAAAGAAAGAAAAAAAAGTATTTGTTACCTTTTTAATGTCTTCAAAAATAGAGGATAGTAAGTAATAAGAAGACGGCAAAGGTAAGATAAGTCTTTCATATTTTATTTCGAAATGTCTAATTTAGAAAAGTTTAAAAAGAACCGAACAGTTTTGAGAACAGCAGTAACAAAGCGGATTAATAATATAGAAAATGTTATGAAGGATAGTCCAATAGATTTTGATAATTTAGAAGAATTATTTATTCAGTTAGATACTAAAGCAGAATTATTGAAGTCAGTTGGTGAGAAAATTGAGCCCCTTTTAGGGTTAGACGACTATGAAACTGAAATCAATTCTGTTTATGATTACGCGGATAAAATATCAGTTGCAAAATTCCGGGTGAAGAAAAAATTAACCGAAAACAAAAAAATTGTTAATATTGATTTAGATAACAGTCAAGATTTAAAATCGAATGTGATTAATGATGAAAACTCAGTTGTTAAATTGCCAAAACTCAATATACAAAAATTCTATGGCGACTGTACGCAATTTATTTCATTTTTTAATACCTTTAAAAATACAATTCACGAAAATAAATCGCTTTCGAAAATTGAAAAATTTCATTATTTGAAGAGGTATCTATCTGGAGCTGCAGCTAATGCTGTAGAAGGTTTTGAAATATCAGAAGCTAATTATGACGCAGCATTGAAAGTTTTAGAAACGCGTTATGGTCAAAAAGACGTGATAATTAATCATCACCTGAACAAGCTTCTTAATTTATCCCCCGTTTATGAGGCTAACGAAATTCAAAAATTGAAAAAATATACGTTTGCGTATTTTTCAGACACTTTTCTCAGTTCGTTTTTTACCATGGTAATTTTAAGATACTTATATGCCTTAAAGTAAGACATCTATAAGGTCTGAATTTTCAGGTTCAGATATTCAAGTGTCTGAAATTCTTTTTTAGTCACACACGTGTCTGAATTTAATATGCCTACATTTGCAGTGTAGATTAAGAAACATCTGACTTTTCAACAGTGTAATTCACAAAAAATTGTCCATTTTAGTGGATGATCTTATTACTAAGGAAAAACGACTTATCTTAAAATTTTATAAAACAGTTGCATTTTACTTACGGTACAAGGAAACCTTTTAGTAGAAGGAACAAACCGCCTGTTCGTCATAAACGCGACAAAAGACAAAAACCCATTGAAGACAAGATATGTTCAAGATACATCAAAGGAAGTCAGAATAAAGTCTGACAATAATATGTCCACAACAATGTGTATTGCACAAAATAGTGAAAATTCTTCGTTTTTAATTGTTGATCATTGCTTTCAAAAGAGCATTGTTATTACAGATTAACAAAATATTATTGTTGATGCAACAGTGGGTCTGATTCTATAAAATTTCAATAGGGGGTTCTGTTTCCTATATAATGCGAGTATTCGCAGTCCATCCGGCTTATAAAAATAACAATTTTCATTATAAAATTTATCCTATAAAGCGAGATATTCCATTAATAAAGATTGAAAACTTCAACATTTCTTAAATCTACTAAAATATAAAACATTTTGAACTGCTGGACACAGATAATATTTGAAAATAATACATATAAAAACGAAACTCAGTACATTAAAATTAAAACACCAGTGTGTTTTAATTTAATCGCTTCTGAACCGAAGTTTATCAGTATACTCACAACATAGTAATACAAGAAGTTATAGACCGAGAGTTAGTGTGCAATTCAAATTAACGGACTGCTAAATTAATATTATTTTCTAGTCATTTGAAAGTGTGATCTACCAAATTTAAGTGATTTCTAGTAACGTACAAACTAATATGATGAGATTTTTGCAAAGTACTAAATATAATAATTTGATAAAGCAGTTTTCCTATAATTTTGATTCTGACATTCTGATACAAAATTACTGCCACAATTAAAAGTTAATTTTTAGCAGTATCTATTATTATCAAGGCTTAATTTCTAACAAAAAAAAGTACCGGACCCTAATATTCTGCTTCACTGGTACTAACAACTGTACCCCCCCCCCCCCGTCACTCCAATCTGCATATTTATATTTTGTATATTATTTGCAAAATTTGAAGCATTTTTTTGTTTTGCAAATTAAAAATTTTAAATATATCTATCAGCATATACTTAGCTGTCAACTATCCCACTTTTTATTATCCCCCATTCCGAATAGTAATCTTTGCCTAATTTTTATGTTAATTAATTGCAGAATTCTGCGATTAAATATGGTAAGGATTATGATTCGGAAATAGTGTTAACACAAAAAAGGGATAGTTCGTAGCTGTGTATTTTAATGGAAAAATGAATGAAATTTACAGAAATTAATATTTATATGCTGAAGAATGGAACAATGTTTTTCAATTTCCTATAAAAGGTGCACATCTTAAACTATAATCGATTACTTCCGCACTAACAATCTTTTTGTGCGGAGTCACTGAAAATCAGATTAAATTAAAAAATTCACACCGTTATCGGAAAGATTCTATACTCATATAGAAAAAGGGAAAACACTGATCGATTGCTTACTATCAGAATATACATGGCAATTATATCTATTTACAAATGAAAGTGACTTCTTAAATGAGCAGAGCAGAGCCTTAGCATGGGCAGCGTTCATCATACAAAATAAATCGAAAAATCCCTAACGTGATTTTTATACTCGTACGCAATAGAAAAAAAAAACCCAAACAAACGAAATCCCAAGTTGATGCTCGTTGGCTAAAAACAGAAAATTTTATTTTCAGGTTAGCTATCTAAAACGAAAAGTAAATAAAATGTAAACAGTCAATTAAAAATGATCTTACTATCACAAAAGAAAATCGAACTGAAAGCAAATTCATCGTTAACTCTCTTGAGTGGCGCCGTATCAACACGTCGCCAACATAAATTTGCAAATATCATTAGAATAGAAAAACTAGATTTCTGTTTTCTCTTTATTCTGATCAAAACAGCATTAAAATGATTTGAAATAGAATATGAAACATAATTTTGAAGGAGGAAAAGTTTTTTTCTGTATCTGAATAAATAAAATTTTGAATGTAAGACAGCTTGCGCTTGAGCCAGTCCAAGATCAAAAACTGATATAAAAATTGAGTCCGTTGTATCTCCACCTCCCCTACGTTTGCGGCACAGACACATTACGTCACATATAAGTGTTTTGATAAAAAAGAGTGGATAAGCTTGGATATGGGAAGGAAAGGAACAGGTAATTTAGGCTTCGGTTTTTCGGAAGTGCTGGGCTCCGGAGCCCTGTATTTATGAGCTCCGGTGAATTCCGGCCAATATTTAAAAAATGACTAAAAACAGAGAAGTACCGGAGCTGGGCTCCGGCGCAAATAATTCACTGCCTATGATGGCTGCTGTTCTTTGTCCTTTAAATTTGAAAATTCACCAACAATTTGTTGATTTCAACAGATGACGCTACTATTAAGGAAATATTGTCATAAATGCCTTATAAAACAACTATATTTTTCTTGTAAAACCTTCCGTAGGAGCAGAAAATTGCCTTTCGATCTTAAATACAAAGGCAAATTTGATTTGATCTTCCAAATTTAAACACGAGTCATTATATGTTAAATGAATATGCAGATATGCATCTAATTTACGGTGCGATAGGGAAAGTGGTCGGACACCTGCGCAAATACAGAAACATTTACAGAACGCTGTAAGATAGCCTCCTGGATCGGAACTCTCCTTCTCGATCGGTTGTCTCCTCTATCATGATAGGTATTGGTAACCGATCCAGTTTCGCACAGTTGTTGAGGAACACGTGCAAACATTTGATCCTGATGCTTGCGCCGCCAGTTGGAGTGTTCTGCATACATTTGCGCAGCTCTCCGATCACTTTCCTCTATCGCACCGTAAATTAGATGCATATCTACCATATATTTCTGTGTATAAGTCGATCCGTGTATAAGCCTAATATACGACTTTTCAGTGAAAAATCATCCCAAATTAGAAACCCGTATACAAGCCGATGTTAAAAAAAGGTGATAAAAAATTCAGTGAACGGAAACTTGGCACTTTTTTTTTTACCGACTTCAAAAAGGAGGAGGTTATCAATTCGACGCGTATGTATGTTTTTTTTTTTTTATGTATGTTCACCGATTGCTCCGGAACATTTTGTCCGATTTATGTGATTTTTGTTTTAATTGAAAGAGGATACTCTCGAATTGGTACCACTTCCGTTTCATCGAAATTGGTTCAGTAGTTTTTTAATAAACCAATTAATAATAAAAACCAATAAAATGAAGAATTTCACCCAGATTATCTTTCATTGTTGCAACCAGTTTCTCAATCATAAGCATAAAACTATGTATTCATATACGTTAGCGCCAAGTTGTCGCCAAACATGGCGCAGTTAGGTGAATTATCGCCCCAAATTTGGCGGCCAAAATAAGTCGCCATAAATGAAGCCAACTTGGCTGTAACTGACTAATTTGGCGATATTCCCATTCAAATTCGGTAATGGATCTTCCCCAATCTGTTTCTTCGCATTTTCTAATCGACAGTCCTATTTAAAATTCTCAATTGGCAACTTCCACTAGATAACATTAATGATAACTTTCCTGTATAGGGGCTTTGGAGAGAAAATGAAAATTTCACGCATATTTTCTAACAACCTATTAACTGTCTCGGTACTACTTAGTTATCCCGTCGACCAATTTCGCCAAATTATAGAAATCGCCAAATTATACAAATTGACGTAATTTTTATTTTAAATAACGAAAGAACAAATATATTAGTATAACATTAATAAAAATACAAATAAAACGTCGAAATAAAAATCACTTGATGACGTAAACACATGTATCTTGCTTAAAGTCAAGTGAATGTAACATTTACGATCAACCATTATTGGCATTTAATCTTATAGTTTGGCGATAGATTTTTGGTCGACGGGATAACTAAGTAGTACCCCTGTCTCATATACAAAAGCAAGTTTTTCAATATTTATAAATTTATTTATTCTAAACACCATTTGTCTATTTTTATATGCAAACACAAGTTGAGCCAAGATCCCTTATGCTGTTACAGGATTAACAACAAACAAAGAAAAAAAAGGAGTTACTCTAATTAGTATTATAGGCGGCATTGTTATGTTGCGGTGTATTTACATGGCACAGAACTTAAACATCAGTAGGCATAAGCATAATTGCGAAAGCAAGTCAGTGAGTTACGCAGTCATGAAAACATTTGAATTGTATCCAGAAATGAGAGCAAGTAAATTTGAATCAGATTGCCCGATAAAAGCAAAAGGTGCGCGATACTAACATCAAGCATGGTGTAAAGGAAATGCGAATATCATAAGTTGCTTCCGAAAGTTCTATATATTTTGCAGTACTATATTCACTAAAATACGTCAGTTACTATGCAGACTGATGACACTTTAACCAAGACTATTAAATGAGCATGACGATGAATTATCTTCCGTAATCGAGCCCACAGTTAAGGCTAGCGTGAAACAAAAAAAAAAATATCAGCAGCAATGTGGTTTAATGTAAATGTGGGCATCATAAAATATTTAATTCGCAAAATGCTTCAATGCACTAAATCATATTAGCTCAGAAACAACAATTGGCAGTGGACGCAATAACGGTAAATTACTTAATAGTTTTAAAATCTCCACTGCCCAACGTATTGCAAATGATGATGCAATAAGAAGCATAAATGCCTATGTGAGTTAAGCTTATTTTGTCAAGAAAGATTAAATACATAACAACCAAAAATAAACAAAATGCCGTCATGATGCAATGAGTTCTCAATTTCTCTATCAGAATCTTTAGATTTGGCGAAAGATTAAGCAAATAATTTAAATTATGAATGAAAGTACCATGCTGAAATGCTTAGCATACATTCATTTAAGCACATTGGCATTGCGTATACATTATACATTACATATTGGCACTTGCATAAAATCTCCATATAAGAAAACATTAATGCCACCAAAAAATAATTTGTTTTTAAATTCTTGAAGCCACAAATGAATTATATATAAATTCTCTTTTGATACTATAAAAATTTCATCAATGACCAGCCATTTGAGGGAACACCATTTAAAACTTTCCCGCTGTAGTCTTTTCACGATCATTTTTTGATAAGTTATTCGGTTTTCATGTACCCTAATGGCTCATGGTGCATGTAAACTCCGTCGCGGGTGCGAAGACCTCAAAGTTACCTACGAATTATACCTCTGAGGTGCCTTGCCAGGTAAAGGTCTCGTCATCTGATTAAGTTTCTAAATTACGAGATTAACATGAGTAGCAATGCGCAGGTGCTAAACAACAAGATATAAATGTTAAGTAACTGGCATAAAAAAGTTCATGATTAAGAAATAGGCACTGCCGATAGAAAAACGAACTAGGTGCTCATCAGGTTTATTGCCGCTACGTGGCGATTAGGTGGTCTCTTACGCCAATGACAGGTATCAAAAACCCGTTCATCTGGGGCAACCCGGAAGATAAGGGCCTGGTCATTGGTTAGAAAGTATGAAAAATGAGTCATTGGGTCTCTGTTCTCTATTTCATAGAGCATTTTTAGTAAGCCGAAGAACTTTTTATTGTCAGTTTCCAAAGTTCGATATTTTTTCATGCGAGCAGCGTCTCTTGTCGTTCTACCCATGTCCAAATAGAGAAACAAAAATATTCAATTTAAAAATAAAGCTATTAAATCTGAAGAATAAATGTAACATATATATATATATAAAGAATTTTCATAGAAAACCTGTGTTATTAATGTACACACAAATCTAGACAAAAGTATTTACTTATCAAAATAACATCTTTAAAAGTCCGTAATTTCATCCAAAAGAATCATGCAAAAATTGTAATGCGAAAAAACTAAAAAGTGAAAAATAAACTTTTTTACCAAAAATAAAACCGACTTCAAAAACTACTACAAAGTAAAAAATAATTTTTTTACATAATAGTTAATAAGAAATTAAATTAAGAGCATTGTATTTATCATGCGTATCATTATATTTATGTACATTAATTTGATTTTTTGGAGTCGGTGTCAGCCAAGCCAAGTTAAAATTAAAAATTAAGCCAAAATTAAAATTGTTCATCCAATACACATCGTAACAAGATTCAGCAAAGCCGTTTAGGAAAAAATTCCATTCTCAATCAACTTTGACACCATCCTGCATTTGAAAATCCGTCTTTGGCTATGATTTTTTTACATAATAGCCTGTATAAACGTACTAATTTTATAATAACCCTTAATTTAGCACACATAATTACAGCTAATCTCCCTTGAAAATACACTTTTATAAAATCAGATGAAATGTTTCAAAAATGGTAAAATTAAAATTTTTTAACTAAATAACAAATCGTAAAAAATCTCGTAGATATTTGGATGTGTGTCTGTTGGATAGTTAAACTTAACTTCGTTTGGCTGGCACCGACTCCAAAAAATCAAATTAATGTACATAAATATAATGATACGCATGATAAATACAATGCTCTTAATTTAATTTCTTATTAACTATTATGTAAAAAAATTATTTTTTACTTTGTAGTAGTTTTTGAAGTCGGTTTTATTTTTGGTAAAAAAGTTTATTTGCATATCTAATTGAAAAAAATTCACACTCCGAAATTATTGATATCTCCTAGAGATCTTCCGTAAATTCCCGGTGGCCTTAATTCTATTTTTCAACACTCAAACGTTTTCTAAATGAGTCATTTAAAGACAGGCCCCGTTGGAAGGGGACTGAATGGATGTCATCTGGGGATATAGCTGTGGCAAATGGCGGTAACGTTGGGGGCCCCCTGAGGGGTCGGGGTGCCTCGTAACATTAATTTTTTCAAATATGTTAACAGGAAATTTATTTACCTTTAAAATGAGGTGTATGTTGGGGGGGGGGGGAACCAGTATTTCATACTTATCGAAAAATATTTAAAAGGGGCCCTACCCGGGCCCCTAATAGAGTTATAGGAAATCGGAAAACGACAAAATAATCGTTGGGAAAAGTTTGCTTGGGCACGTCGTAGCTAATTTTCACTTGAGATCCAAGCTCTACGACCAATAGGAACCGAGATATTTAAGAAAATGTGAAAAAAAGATTGGATTTCTTTGCAGAAAGGAATGATAATTTTAAGTGCTAAGCCGGCCCCATAGGGTTACAATGAAAAGAGCCATGATAGCACAAGATAGAGGTTTGCACGGGCCGACATTTCCAGGCCCGGACCCGGCCCGACTCATAGAGAAAAAAATTCGGCCCGGACCGGCCCGATACAAAAATTAAAATCTTGGCCAGGGCCTGGCCCGTAGAAAAAATAATATTGGCCCGGCCCGATGAAAAAATTAAAAGTTCGGCCCGAGCCCGGCCCGGCCCGGAAAAAAGTTAAATCTCGGCCCGAGTGAATTTCTACAAAACATTGATTTTTACTTCGAATTGGTTAAAAATTTGTCTCGTACGAGGAGTTCTGACCAAAAATATTTATCTTAACATCTTTTTTCATGTTTATAATCTTCGTTTTTATAGAAGTGCCGCAGGCTGCGATATTTATTTTTTTAAGGAATCTCTATTTCTTGTATGTAAATGTTTCAGTTATCATTAATATTGTTAATGAATATTCCATGTATAGAATGTATGTGTTAAAAATCTGAAAAAATGCTACACAGTAAAGTCTTCTAAGACGGAATTGCATAGAAAAGAAAAATAAATGCGTTATAGACAAGTTCCCTTCTTAGCAAATATATTATATATTCTTTTCTTACTTATTAGTATATTAATTTTGCATGGATCAACACGTTTTTCAGTTTAAAACAGGGTTCCGTCATAGGCAGGTACCTTTTCACACATTTTACTATATTTTAATTTAGCTATATTTTAAAATGCGTAGAAATCTAATATTCTTTAAAAATAATAAATTTTAATGTTTAAGCGTAGAATAATGACCATTCAAAAATTTATGCATTTTATGCAAAAATTTTTGGACCAGGCCTAATTTAACTGACCTTTAAATGGACCAGAGAGACAATGATTTTCATACGGGCTGGGTCAAAACTAGGACTGAAAATTTTGGGCCGTGAAGACTAGGAATGAAACCAGGCCCGGCTCTGAACAGAAAATTTAAGTTAGGCCCGGCCCGGTCTGGCCCGAGCCTTCAGAAATAAGTATGGCCCGGGCCCGGCCCGAGTGCCGTGAATGAAAATCGGCCGAGGTCCGGGCCGGGCTCGGGCTTCGGGTCACGGGCCGGCCCGTGCAGATCTCTAGCACAAGACCCCTTAAGACCCAAGATCATTGGAATTACCTTCAGATTTTCATATTTAAAAGAACTTGTTCCATTATAAGTCTTTACAAATCAAGATTTCTCATAGTGCAACAGCAATCTCCAGAAGCATTTTATAGAAATAAAACCAATTAGTTAAATAATAATTAATATCTCAGCTTGTAATTAAGATAGAAGATTGAAACTGACATTGATGAAATCAGCGAAAAATTTTACGTCTGGAAGTAAAAAAACAAAAAAAAAAAAAAAAAAAAAAACAAAAAAAAAAAAAAAAAGAAAAAAAAAACAAAAAGAAAAAAAAAACAAACAAACAAGTAATATAAAAATTTTGATTTTAAAATCAATTCCTACTTAGGTCATCAAAGAAAAATTTAATGTAATCCCTTAAGCTAATATTAGTTTTTGATGCATTAAAATACCTCAATTTGTTGATTTTCTATAAGTAAGTAGGTTTACAATGGAAGTCTATGGGAATTTGGCAAAATATTAGAGATATCGCCAAGTTGGCGACACTTTTGGCGACTCATTTTGGTCGCCATATTTGGCGATATATCACCAAGTTGGCGACAAATGTGGCGGTATTTGGCGACAGAACAGGGTCCCCCCCTATGGTAATCCCCCTTATAAATATGAAGATGCATTAAATGCTTCAATAACCAATGGCCGCCATTTTGTCTCCCATGTAAAACTAAAATTAATTAATTAAAATTTAATTAATGAATTAATATTTGAAAAAACTGTATTAACATCAATTGTCATCCAGCACAAATTAAAAAAAAATTATTTCAACTTGATAGGATGAATAATAAGTATTTTATTAACGATTGAAAATTTGAACAAGATATATAAATAAATAAATAAATAAATATAGGGAGAGTGTGAACTAATAGTAGGAATTGAAGAAAAAACAAGTAATATAAAAATTTTGTTTTTAAAGTCAATTCCTACTTAGGTCATCAAAGAAAAATTTAATATAATGCCTTAAGCTAATATTAGTTTTTGTTGCATTGAAATATTTCAATTTGTTGATTTTCCATAAGCAACTAGGTTTACAATGGAAGTCTATGGGAATTGGGCGAAATATTAGAGATATCGCCAAGTTGGCGTAACTTTTAACGACTCATTTTGGCCGCCAAATTTGGCGATATATCGTCAAGTTGGCGACAAACTTGGCGGTATTTGGCGACAGAACAGGGTCCCCCCTATGGTAACCCCTTATTGAAAATACTTTCATTGATCTTCAATAACCAATGGCCGCCAATTTGTTTCCCATGCAAAACTAAAATTAATTAATTAAATTTTAATTAATTAATTAATATTTGAAAAAAACTGTATTAACATCAATTGTCATCCAGTACAAGCTTTAAAAAAAATTATTTCAACTTGATAGGATGAATAATGAGTGTTTTATTAATGATTGAAAATTTGAACAAGATATATAAATATATAAATATATAAATAAATAAATCTATATAATAAAAGCCGAAGTCATGTGATTGTCATCAATAGTTTCGGGCTGACCGCTTCACTTTTCATATGCCAAACGGCCATTAGCCGGGCGCAGGTGATATATCGCCAATATTCTTCCATCGCCATCATTTCATTAAAATATAAATCTATTACTCATTTCATTTAAAATTCATAACTTTCATTTAAAATGTACATCTTTCATTTACCACACTTAAAATACAATAAATCAATAAATAAATAGATAGATATTTTTCCAGCATAGGTTCTTGGCGAGAAAAAAAAATTGGCATCGTATTTTCCGGCAATCTATATCCTATTTCATATACATACGCAATTTTTTCCATATGTATACAATTTATTTAATCTAAAGAAGCCAATAATCTATTTTTAGATAAAAACAGAAGTAATTTGTATCTAAACAAATATTGTATATATATGTGTAAATAAAATGTTTATATGCAAATAAATACATATAAATAAAAATAAAAGTTCACCAGTTTTGTTTTCATAGCTATTTATATATTTTATCAACGTATTTTACGTTCTGGAGCCCGAATTGCACTAAGCATTAAAAAAAAAAAAAAAAAAAAAAAAAAAAAAAAGAAGCCAAGGCCTTTGTAATGGAAAAGTACCTAAATTAGCAATTAATCGTAATAATAATAACATAAAGTAAAATATTTCATTTCAACATCAAAGTATTTGTTTCTAATTTACATTCAAATAAATATATATTCCAAGATAATTTCAATCGAAATTAAGTTGCCAGCTTTCTATTTCACTTCATAAAGTAAACAAACACAAGAGATTCATTCATTATAAACGGTAGAAAATATTAGGCCATTGAGGAATAACATTCGCAAAGCAGGTTCTCCAACAATGAATGGACAATCTTCGTAAACGTCATAGTAGGTCAGTTGGCGGCGCTAACGTTTGTTAACGGCTTACATTCACGAGGGTTTTATTTTGCTATTTCTCTTAGTTACGTTACTTTAATGTCATATTTATGAACTCAGAAATCAAATCTATAAAAACAAAAGTATATATTCATTATTTAGTTATTAAGTAGTGAAAAAAATTTATAAATGCATGATTTTCAAAATTTAAATAAATTTATTAATACTAAAAAATAACATTGAAGTAACAGCATGTTTAAGTAAAATAAGTTTAATTTAGATAATTTATGAACAAATTTCCGTTCAAACACTTGAAATTTCACTCATTTTCAAAGCTACGGAAATTAAGAAATATTCGTCAAAAAAGACGAAATAAGCATAATAACAAAACATGTATGAAATGGTATCAAGTTCGCAAAGAATTCTTGATTTCTCTTTGGACTCGCGGGGCAGGATTGAGCAAGTGAATTAGTTTCAGAATGAAAGTAACATGATGCAATGCTTAGCATACATTTAAGGGAGACCTAACTGGTTGCCAGTGGCGGCTAGTATATAAATAAATAAATATAGGGAGAGTGTGAACTAATAGTAGGAATTGAATAAATATAGAGAGAGTATGAACTAATAGTAGGAATTGAATGGAAAAAAAAGAAAATAAATCAAAAAATTTAATAATTTAAAAGTTTAAAATTCGTTTAAAAAAATCCTAGTACGAAAAACCACGTGATCTGCTTAAATTGTTCGGGTGCAAATACGTCTGCAGATAATGATGACACATGTTTTTAATCTGTGGAAAAGATCGTTTTCTGCAATTTGATAAAAAATCCATGCTTTTGTTGAATTATGAATGCCTTTTCGATCTTGTAATTGGGTTTTTTTAATTAATAATGTCCGTTAATTACGACTTTTTTAAAATTTTATGATTTGTCGTTTGATGTGAGATGTTCAGCTGTAAGTATGCAAAATTTCAAGTCTCCAAGATGTATAGTTTCTGAGAACGGGCTCTGAGCAGACGGACAAACAGACAGAGGAGTGAGACGAATAGGGTTTCGTCAGATGAACGAAACCCTAAAAAGTACGGCGTATTAAAGTATTTTTAGAAATTTATAGGTAATTTTTATGTTTTTAGGGTTTCGTTCATCTGACGAAACAATATTCGTCTCGTTCCTCTGTTTGTCTGTCTGTCACAGAGCCCGTGCTCAGAAACTATGTATGTTGGAGACTTGAAATTTTGCATACTTATAGCTGAACAACTCACATCAAACGACAAATCATAAAATTTAGAAAAAGTCTTATATTTACTCCTCTGGGCTCTAACTTGTGTATTTTAAGTTTTTTTTCTAACATAGATCCTAATTAAGTTGAAGATTTGAAATTTTGCGTACTTATAGTGACAAACCATAAAATTTTGAAAAAGTCTTATATTTACCCGTCTGGGCTCTAACTTGTATATTTTAAGCTTTTTTTTTCTAACATAGTTCCTAATTAAGTTGAAGACGTGAAATTTTGCATACTTATAGCTGAACACCTCACATCAAACGACAAATCATAAAATTTTGAAAAAGTCTTATATTTACCCCTCTGGACTCTAACTTGTGTATTATAAGCTCTTTTTTTCTAACTGATCCCTTATTTAAGTTGAAGACTTGAAATTTTGCATACTGATGGCAGAACACTTGCGATCACACGAAAAATCATAAAATTTTCAAAACGTCTTATATTATTTACCCCTCCGGGCTCTAACTCGTGTATTTTAAGCAAATTTTCTAACCTCCCCCCATTGCACTCGGCGGGTACTTTTCTAACTTTTGCCGACACCCCTTTGACCACTCTTTCATATTATGCACATAGCCTTACATCTTTCAGTTCTACTTTTTATCGCCAGGTGGCGCCTCCTTATCTCGGGTGCTATGGGTCCGATCCCCTCGACTAATATATCTACGAATAGGTTGTAAAACATAGTTTCGTTCAGATAGAGGTTTGTGTAGAATAGAGTGTGCCCCCTGGTTGCGAAATGTGGAACTAACAGATTTTGCGAAAGGATAAAGTGTTTTGAAAGGAATATTAAACGAAACCCTCAATGCGATCTGTGATCACACTTACCCACTTGTTTATGTTTCCATCCTTTCTATTTTAGAATATCAAATTTAGAAATTTTCTTAGACTCGTGTATAAGTCGACCCCCGCACTTTCGAGTAAAAAAAAAAAAGCCCAAAAACTCTCGGTATATACACGGAAATATACGGTATATATTCATTTAACATTTCATGTTACTTCTGAAAAGTCACCTTTGTCAAATATTGACATTGGATTTGACATAGAGCTTTGCGCGTGAAGAGAAATGGTGGATACACCGCTCCCTCTTCTACTTCATGCGTTCGTTTGCGCCCATACTTTCCTACGTGAAATGTCTTCTTTTTCTATTTTCTACATCCCCACCAAATTTGAACGATCATTTCTGATACATCCTGTATAATCATTTGAATGGGTGTTTGGAAGACAGGCGTATGTTACAAATTTAAAATTTTACAGAAATGAGGACTATTAATGTCATTGATTAGAGATGTCCCAACTACCTTGTGCAACATATGCTCTTTTTCCGACCTTAATTACTCTGCATTTTTGTCTTCGTTCTGAGATTGACCAGTACTAAAAAGCGCTAAGATGTTATATATTCCCGCAGCCGCCATTTCGGATCTCTCGGCGATATTTTGTTTGACATTTATCGATAAGGCAACCCCGACGAGTGACGTGTTCTGGCAACCCCGTTAAGCCTAACATAAGCATAAATCTGCTTGGCGACATTTGCTTGGCGGAAAAGGGGTTTTTACGCCAAGAAACAATCCAAGATGGAATATATAACATCTGTTCTCTAAAAAACTAGTTAGGTGGATAAGGAAAGTAATAATTTTATTTTTAGTTTATTGTTTTAATTTTTTATTTAACGTAAACAAACTCGTATGCTATGAAACTGCAATTTTTAAAACTGACATCAATCATTCCATAATGTTTCTTTTCCAACAAAAAACATGCGTTTCATAAATTTTTAAGATTGGTTCTTCTTCCAAACACATTTATGTGACAATGTAGCTTTTTTTTTTTTTAAATTTTGGCACACTAATTCTGAAACAAAATTACCTCGGCAATAAAAAGTAAATTTTTGACAATACCTATGATTGCTTTTGTTCTTTGATCTACAACAACAATTTTGAAATACATCAACAATTTTGGCATTTCGGTATACGAAGCTACGATTAAGGAAATATTGTCTCAAATTTCTTATAAAACAACTGTATTTTTCTGCAATGAAATTCTTCAGTAGAAGAAACGAGTTGCCTTTCGATCTTAAACACAAAGACAAAAATAATTTGAAGATGAGAAATGTTCAACACATATAAAATTGGGCCAAAATAGAAACTGAAATGAAATATATATTCAACAATGTTCATTGTAATAAATGCATGATCGACATCAAAAGAGAATTGTTTTTACGAGTTCAAGAAAGTATTATTGATGAGACAACAATGGATCTGATTCTTGAATTCTTTGATAGGTATTTGACATAGCATAAAATGAGACCACATTTAACCGGGCAAGCTTATAAAATAGCTCTTTTCGATAGGTAATTTAATTGGCTGAGTGGAATATCCACTGATAAAGAACACTCATTTCTATAGCAATTAAAGTTATGCTAATATAAAATACTTTGAGAGGAAGCAAAATGAGGAAAATGAAAAAGAAATTCAATTCAATAATTAAAAAAACGATCAGTGATTGATTTAAAAATTTCTTTCATAAATGAAACAGATTCGCCCTAAATCTGTCCGAGTGTGATTTCACTCTAATAGAATTTTTAATTAATTTTAGGACGAATATATGACACAAATAGTTATTTAAAAATATATGTATATTCCCGAAGTTATTTTTGAAATAAATAAGAATTGAAACTGGCGTATTTTATGATAGAGGTTGATTTCCAGTAACTTAAAATATACAAATCTAAAATTACAGCCAAGGAGTTTTTGAGTAGTATTTAAAAAAGAAAAAATTACTTACACAGTAATATGCTTTGCAAAGATTATAAACGAATTTAACATTAGAGTTCCAAGTTTTAAACCCTCATAATTCTCAAACAACATGACGGACTGTTTGGTATCCGAAGATAAAATGTATCGAAAAAGCTAAATTATGATATTAAAATTGGCTGTTAGCATAAAACTTCAATGTTGTTACAATTTCTATATATAGACAACCTCCTAAGCAAAATTTAAGTATAGAATTAATTAGTCAACGTTATTATTAATCGATTGGTATCAGTCAGATTTTTATACGATAATCTGCAGCAGAGTTAGTAAGGGTATATGCCGATAAAACAAAATTTTAGCACCAGAACTTTTCTAGCTGATTGCAGGCTGGTTTCTTTAACATTCAGTGTACCATCTGCAGTGCACTCAACGACATTGATGACGGAACGATGAATTTTACTGAAATTATTTGCAATATTCGTAACATGTTTCTATAATCTTAGTAATAATTGTGATATCTTAAAACGAATTTACAAATTAATTTGTATATTTTTAGAAAGCTGAGCCTATGTTAAAGTAGTTAGCTTTTTAGGTAGATTTCGTAAGAAATACTACCTATTGCAGTCGTTACCATGGTGCGACTTTTGAAAAATTCCTTCATAACTTTTCATTATATGACCCCAGGAACCCAAGACCACCCCCCACCTAAAAAGTTTATATATATATATATATATACACTGGTGAAAATAATTAAAGGGACAAACGGTTTTAAAAAAAAACAAAACAAAATAAGTTATCCCCATACGCAAATAAGGTATCAGATGATAGTTAAGCTCCTCGCGGACACACCTGCCACGCAGTGGTCTGTGTCGTCATAAGGCAGTGGCGCTGTGATCGCGTTTGTGCAGAGGTACCTCATTTGACCGCCGAAGCTTATAGCGTAAGGACGTTTTGAAACATCGTAGCATAACCCAATCCTTGTTTTTTGAATTTCTTTGTTTACCCATTGTTAGTATGACTAGTTGTCATCGTCTAGATGATGCCACAAGATGGCGAATTGTTGGAAGACTCGAGGCCGGCCAATCACAGGCTACCTGTTGTAATGACCTCGGTGTTTCGAGAAATGTGGTGTCCACTCTGTGGAATCAGTTCAGTGAGACAAGAACAGTGGTCCGCCGACCTGGTCAAGGCCACAAAAGGGCAACAACGTCGGCTGAAGATCGTTATTTAAGACTTCTAGCCAAAAGGAATAGGTCCGCGATAGCGACACAACCGTCTCGTCACCTGTATAATGCATCAGGAACTTCCATTTCACGAATAACAGTCACCCAGAAACTTAATGCAGGTGGCCTGTATGCCAGGTGCCCTGTAGTCTGCATCCCTTTGACTGTGAACCACAAAAAACGCCGTCTAACATGGTGCCGAGAATACCTGTCCTGGACAGAAGATAGTTGGGGACAGGTTCTCTTCAGTGATGAGTCGCTATTCAGTCTGGACAGTGACTCGAGACGTGTTCTCATCTGGAGAGAACCCGGGAGTCGATATCGACCCTCTAAGAATGTCGAAAAGGATCACTATGTTGCAGGTGGCCTGATGGTCTGGGTAGGTATCATGGCAGACGGGCATACCGACCTTCATGGGTTTGATAGAGGTACTCTGACAGGTCAGCGGTACAGGGGCGAGATCCTTGCACCCTATGTGAGACTTTTCCACGGGGCATATGAACCAAATTTCGTCTTTATGGACGATAACACCCGTCCATATAGGGAATAGTTGGTGAGCGAATATCTTTAATCGGAGTCTGTTCAACGAATGGAGTGGCCTGCGATGTCCAATGACCTTAATCCTATCAAACACGTATGGGACGCCCTTGGACGATCAATTGCAGCTCGAACACCAGCTCCAATGGCCATCGATGAGCCCTATGGTGCCTTGGTGCAAGAGTGGGTGCAGTTGCAACAGGGATTGATAAGGACCCTGATAAACAGTATGAAACGCCGATGCGAGAGTTGTGTAGCTGTTACAGGCCATCATACACGCTATTAGACATGTTTTTCTCTGACTGACAGGGTGTCGGTCAGCTGTTGTGCTGGACACGTGACCAGTTTCCTTATTTAGGGTGCAGATTGTGCCATTTTTCTATTCCCATATATTGATCTTATATCGAATGATATTTTGGCCAAGTTTGGTTTTATTTGCTTTGTTAGTTTTTGTTTAATTGCAAAAAGAACATTTGTCCCTTTAATTGTTTTCACCAGTGTATATGTATGTATGTAAGTTCTAAATTTTGTCCGCACGATAAAAGTCGCAATTATGCACGGATCTTCTTCAAACTCGCCAACAACTTTGATATGGTTAATATCTCGGCGGGGATTGAAAATGGGCAAAATCGGCCCAAGGGAATGGAAATGGGGAAGGCTCAAAATTAGGTAGATTTCGTAAGAAATACTACCTATTGCAGTCGTTACCATGGTGCGACTTTTGAAAAATTCCTTCATAACTTTTCATTATATGACCCCAGGAACCTAAAACCACCCCCACTTAAAAAGTTTATATATATATATATATATGTATGTGTATGTATGTATGTACTAAATTTTGTCCGCACGATAAAAGTCGCAATTATGCACGGATCGTCTTCAAACTCGCCAACAACTTTGAGATGGTTAATATCTCAGCGGGGATTGAAAATGGGCAAAATCGGCCCAAGGGAACGGAAATGGGAAGGGTTAAAATTTTTGAATACCGTCTTAAGAAGATTCTGATAAAACCAGCTCTTACACAACAATGATAGGAAAAAATAAATATTTTTCGTTAAAGCAGTTGCCAACAATTAAAAAAAACAAACAAACCAATAAATTTCTCACCACAACAATTGCTTTTCTGTTGTAAAATTTTCACGTGAAAAAATAAATTAAAAAAATAGTTTGACGAATAGATCAGTTTCAACCACGTGATTTTTTTCAAACAAATTGTATATTACGTCATAAGTTTTCTAGAGCAAGATTTCAGCATGAAAACTCAAAATGAAATAAATAAAAAGTACATATAAATATTTTACTGACATGCATACAATGAATACAATAAACCCAACTGCATTGAAAAATTAGCCAGAGCCAGGAATCGAACCCGGGACCACAGTATTTCCCGGGTTCGATTCCTGGCTCTGGCTAATTTTTCACTCCAGTTGGGTTTATTGTATTTATTGTATGCATGTCTGTAAAATATTTATATGTACTTTTAACTGTTGAATGCAGGCGTTATTTATGTGTGTATGTGTGTTTTAATATATATTGTAGTATGAGTGTTTTATTATGAAATAAATAGTTTGACGAATTAAAATATATATATATATTGCGTCATATTGGAAATATAATGGACCTCAGCAGGTGAATATGTAATGTATTTAATACGTTTGAAGAAACGCATGATATTAAAACATGATAAAAACAGGACTATGGAAATATTGACATATTTTAACACTTTGAGGTTCTCTGAATTTGTTTTAGCCCTTTTTAAACCTATTCCATATACATGCGTGTGTGTATTCGTGTATATTAGAATTTTCACAAAATGTTTAGCTCCCTAGAGCTCATTCTTAGTGAAGGAACTGGGTTTATTTACTAATCTTGACTTAAGTTTTGTTGGTGAATTTAGTACTTAACTTCGAAATCTACCTCCGCCTGTAGGTCCGAGCCGGCAGGGATTTTTTTTTGAATACCGTCTTAACATGATTCTGATAAAACCAGCTCTTACACAACAATGACAGGGAAAAAAAATCCCTGCCGGCTCGGGCCTACAGGCGGAGATAGATTTCGAAGTTAAGTACTAAATTCACCAACAAAACTTAAATCAAGATTAAAGATAAACCCAGTTCCTTCGCTAAGAATGAGCTCTACGGAGCTAAACATTTTGTGAAAATTCTAATATACACACACGCATGTATATGGAACAGGTTTAAAAATGGCTAAATCAAATTCAGGAACCTCAAAGTGTTAAAATATGTTAATATTTCCATACTCGAGTTTTTATCATGTTTTAATACGTTTCTTCAAACTCAATGACGTTACATATTCACCTGCTGTGGTCCATTACATTTTCAATATGACGCAATATTTTGTTGTTTTTTTAATTCGTCAAACTATTTATTTCATTTTGAATTTTCATGCAGAAATCTTGCTCTAGAAAACTTATGTCGTAATATTCAATTTGTTTTCAATTCGTCAAACTGTTTATCTAATTTAATTTTTCACGTGAAAACATTGCATTAGAAAAAACAATTGTTGTGGTGAGAATTTTATTGCTTTTTTTTAATTGTTGGCAACAGCTATAACGAAAAATATTTATTAGGTAGATTTCGTAAGAAATACTACCTATTGCAATCGTTACCATGGTGCGACTTTTGAAAAATTCCTTCATAACTTTTCATTATAGGACCCCAGGAACCCAAAACCACCCCCACCTAAAAAGTTTATATATATATATATATATATATATATATATATATATATATATATGTATGTATGTATGTATGTATGTACTAAATTTTGTCCGCACGATAAAAGTCGCAATTATGCACCAATCATCTTCAAACTCACCAACAACTTTGAGATGGCTAATATCACGGCGGGGATTGAAAATGGGCGAAATCGGCCCAAGAGGGTGGAAATGGGGAGGGTTCAAAATTTTGAATACTGTCTTAACATGATTCTGATAAAACCAGCTCTTACACAACAATGGCAGGAAAAAAATAAAAGTTTTTCGTTATAGCTGTTGCCAACAATTAAAAAAAAACAAATAATAAAATTCTCACCACAACAATTACTTTTCTTTTGCAAAATTTTCACGTGTAAAATTAAATAGTTTGACAAATTGAAAACAAATTGAATATTACGTCATAAGTTTCCTAGAGCAAGATTTCAGCATGAAAACTCAAAATAAATGGTTTGACGAATTAAAAAAATATGTATATTGCATCATATTGGAAATATAATGGACCTCAGCAGGTGAATATTGTAACGCCATGTAAGTTTGAAGAAACGTATTAAAACATGATAAAAGCCCGACTACGGAAATATTAACTTATTTTAACACTTTAAGGTTCTCTGAATTTTTTGTAGCCATTTTTTAAACTTATTCCATATATATGTGTGTGTGTATTCGTGTATATTACAATTTTCACAAAAAGTTTAGATCCCTACAGCTCGCTCTTTGTGAAGAAACTGGGTTTTATCTCTAATCTTGATTTAAGTTTTGTTGGAGAATTTAGTACTTAACATCGAAATCTACCTCCCCCTGTAGGCCCGAGCCGGCAGGGATTTTAGGTAGATTTCGTAAGAAATACTACCTATTGCAGTCGTTACCATGGTGCGACTTTTGAAAAATTCCTTCATAACTTTTCATTATAGGACCCCAGGAACCCAAAACCACCCCCACCTAAAAAGTTTATATATATATATATATATATATATGTATGTATGCATGTATGTACTAAATTTTGTCCGCACGATAAAAGTCGCAATTATGCACGAATCATCTTCAAACTCGCCAACAACTTTGAGATGGCTAATATCTCGGCGGGGATTGAAAATGGGCGAAATCGGCCCAAGAGGGTGGAAATGGGGAGGGTTCAAAATTTTGAATACTGTCTTAACATGATTCTGATAAAACCAGTTCTTATACAACAATGGCAGGAAAAAAATAAACTTTTTTACCAAAAATAAAACCGACTTCAAAAACTACTACAAAGTAAAAAATAATTTTTTTACATAATAGTTAATAAGAAATTAAATTAAGAGCATTGTATTTATCATGCGTATCATTATATTTATGTACATTAATTTGATTTTTTGGAGTCGGTGCCAGCCAAACGAAGTTAAGTTTAACTATCCAACAGACACACATCCAAATATCTACGAGATTTTTTACGATTTGTTATTTAGTTAAAAAATTTTAATTTTACCATTTTTGAAACATTTCATCTGATTTTATAAAAGTGTATTTTCAAGGGAGATTAGCTGTAATTATGTGTGCTAAATTAAGGGTTATTATAAAATTAGTACGTTTATACAGGCTATTATGTAAAAAAATCATAGCCAAAGACGGATTTTCAAATGCAGGATGGTGTCAAAGTTGATTGAGAATGGAATTTTTTCCTAAACGGCTTTGCTGAATCTTGTTACGATGTGTATTGGATGAACAATTTTAATTTTGGCTTAATTTTTAATTTTAACTTGGCTTGGCTGACACCGACTCCAAAAAATCAAATTAATGTACATAAATATAATGATACGCATGATAAATACAATGCTCTTAATTTAATTTCTTATTAACTATTATGTAAAAAAATTATTTTTTACTTTGTAGTAGTTTTTGAAGTCGGTTTTATTTTTGGTAAAAAAGTTTATTTTTCACTTTTTAGTTTTTTCGCATTACAATTTTTGCATGATTCTTTTGGATGAAATTACGGACTTTTAAAGATGTTATTTTGATAAGTAAATACTTTTGTCTAGATTTGTGTGTACATTAATAACACAGGTTTTCTATGAAAATTCTTTATATATATATATATATGTTACATTTATTCTTCAGATTTAATAGCTTTATTTTTAAATTGAATATTTTTGTTTCTCTATTTGGACATGGGTAGAACGACAAGAGACGCTGCTCGCATGAAAAAATATCGAACTTTGGAAACTGACAATAAAAAGTTCTTCGGCTTACTAAAAATGCTCTATGAAATAGAGAACAGAGACCCAATGACTCATTTTTCATACTTTCTAACCAATGACCAGGCCCTTATCTTCCGGGTTGCCCCAGATGAACGGGTTTTTGATACCTGTCATTGGCGTAAGAGACCACCTAATCGCCACGTAGCGGCAATAAACCTGATGAGCACCTAGTTCGTTTTTCTATCGGCAGTGCCTATTTCTTAATCATGAACTTTTTTATGCCAGTTACTTAACATTTATATCTTGTTGTTTAGCACCTGCGCATTGCTACTCATGTTAATCTCGTAATTTAGAAACTTAATCAGATGACGAGACCTTTACCTGGCAAGGCACCTCAGAGGTATAATTCGTAGGTAACTTTGAGGTCTTCGCACCCGCGACGGAGTTTACATGCACCATGAGCCATTAGGGTACATGAAAACCGAATAACTTATCAAAAAATGATCGTGAAAAGACTACAGCGGGAAAGTTTTAAATGGTGTTCCCTCAAATGGCTGGTCATTGATGAAATTTTTATAGTATCAAAAGAGAATTTATATATAATTCATTTGTGGCTTCAAGAATTTAAAAACAAATTATTTTTTGGTGGCATTAATGTTTTCTTATATGGAGATTTTATGCAAGTGCCAATATGTAATGTATAATGTATACGCAATGCCAATGTGCTTAAATGAATGTATGCTAAGCATTTCAGCATGGTACTTTCATTCATAATTTAAATTATTTGCTTAATCTTTCGCCAAATCTAAAGATTCTGATAGAGAAATTGAGAACTCATTGCATCATGACGGCATTTTGTTTATTTTTGGTTGTTATGTATTTAATCTTTCTTGACAAAATAAGCTTAACTCACATAGGCATTTATGCTTCTTATTGCATCATCATTTGCAATACGTTGGGCAGTGGAGATTTTAAAACTATTAAGTAATTTACCGTTATTGCGTCCACTGCCAATTGTTGTTTCTGAGCTAATATGATTTAGTGCATTGAAGCATTTTGCGAATTAAATATTTTATGATGCCCACATTTACATTAAACCACATTGCTGCTGATATTTTTTTTTTTGTTTCACGCTAGCCTTAACTGTGGGCTCGATTACGGAAGATAATTCATCGTCATGCTCATTTAATAGTCTTGGTTAAAGTGTCATCAGTCTGCATAGTAACTGACGTATTTTAGTGAATATAGTACTGCAAAATATATAGAACTTTCGGAAGCAACTTATGATATTCGCATTTCCTTTACACCATGCTTGATGTTAGTATCGCGCACCTTTTGCTTTTATCGGGCAATCTGATTCAAATTTACTTGCTCTCATTTCTGGATACAATTCAAATGTTTTCATGACTGCGTAACTCACTGACTTGCTTTCGCAATTATGCTTATGCCTACTGATGTTTAAGTTCTGTGCCATGTAAATACACCGCAACATAACAATGCCGCCTATAATACTAATTAGAGTAACTCCTTTTTTTTCTTTGTTTGTTGTTAATCCTGTAACAGCATAAGGGATCTTGGCTCAACTTGTGTTTGCATATAAAAATAGACAAATGGTGTTTAGAATAAATAAATTTATAAATATTGAAAAACTTGCTTTTGTATATGAGACAGGGGTACTACTTAGTTATCCCGTCGACCAAAAATCTATCGCCAAACTATAAGATTAAATGCCAATAATGGTTGATCGTAAATGTTACATTCACTTGACTTTAAGCAAGATACATGTGTTTACGTCATCAAGTGATTTTTATTTCGACGTTTTATTTGTATTTTTATTAATGTTATACTAATATATTTGTTCTTTCGTTATTTAAAATAAAAATTACGTCAATTTGTATAATTTGGCGATTTCTATAATTTGGCGAAATTGGTCGACGGGATAACTAAGTAGTACCGAGACAGTTAATAGGTTGTTAGAAAATATGCGTGAAATTTTCATTTTCTCTCCAAAGCCCCTATACAGGAAAGTTATCATTAATGTTATCTAGTGGAAGTTGCCAATTGAGAATTTTAAATAGGACTGTCGATTAGAAAATGCGAAGAAACAGATTGGGGAAGATCCATTACCGAATTTGAATGGGAATATCGCCAAATTAGTCAGTTACAGCCAAGTTGGCTTCATTTATGGCGACTTATTTTGGCCGCCAAATTTGGGGCGATAATTCACCTAACTGCGCCATGTTTGGCGACAACTTGGCGCTAACGTATATGAATACATAGTTTTATGCTTATGATTGAGAAACTGGTTGCAACAATGAAAGATAATCTGGGTGAAATTCTTCATTTTATTGGTTTTTATTATTAATTGGTTTATTAAAAAACTACTGAACCAATTTCGATGAAACGGAAGTGGTACCAATTCGAGAGTATCCTCTTTCAATTAAAACAAAAATCACATAAATCGGACAAAATGTTCCGGAGCAATCGGTGAACATACATAAAAAAAAAAAAACATACATACGCGTCGAATTGATAACCTCCTCCTTTTTGAAGTCGGTAAAAACATACATACGCGTCGAATTGATAACCTCCTCCTTTTTGAAGTCGGTAATAAAAGTTTTTCGTTATAGCAGTTGCCAACAATTAAAAAAAAAAACAAATAGTAAAATTCTCACCACAACAATTACTTTTCTTTTGCAAAATTTTCACGTGTAAAATTAAATAGTTTGACAATTTGAAAACAAATTGAATATTACGTCATAAGTTTCCTAGAGCAAGATTTCAGCATGAAAACTCAAAATAAATAGTTTGACGAATTAAAAAAATATGTATATTGCGTCATATTGGAAATATAATGGACCTCAGCAGGTGAATATGTAACGCCATGTAAGTTTGAAGAAACGTATTAAAACATGATAAAAACCCGACTATGGAAATATTAACATATTAACACTTTAAAGTTCTCTGAATTTTTTGTAGCCATTTTTTAAACCTATTCCATATATATGTGTGTGTGTGTATTCGTGTATATTACAATTTTCACAAAAAGTTTAGCTTCCTACAGCTCGCTCTTTGTGAAGAAACTGGGTTTATCTCTAATCTTGATTTAAGTTTTGTTGGAGAATTTAGTACTTAACATCGAAATCTACCTCCGCCTGTATGCCCGAGCCGGCAGGGATTTTCTTTTTCCTGCCATTGTTGTGTAAAAGCTGGTTTTATCAGAATCATGTTAAGACGGTATTCAAAATTTTAAACCTTCGCCATTCCCATTCCCTTGGACCGATTTTGCTCATTTTCAATCCCCGCCGAGAAATTAGCCATCTTAAAGTTGTTGGCGAGTTTGAAGACGTTCCGTGCATAATTGCGACTTTTATCGTGCGGACAAAATTTAGTACATACATACATATATATATATATATGTGTAAACTTTTTAGGTGGGGGTGGTTTTGGGTTCCTGGGGTCATGCAATGAAAAGTTATGAAGGAATTTTTCAAAAGTCGCACCATTGTAACGACTGCAATAGGTAGTATTTCTAAAGAAGTCTACTTAATAAATGTTTTTCGTTATAGCAGTTGCCAACAATAAAAATAAAAAGCAATAAAATTCTCACCACAACAATTGCTTTTCTATTGCAAGGTTTCACGTGAAAAATTAAATTAAATAAACAGTTTGACGAATTGAAAACAAATGGAATATTACGTCATAAGTTTTTTAGAGCAAGATTTCCGCATGAAAACTCAAAATGAAATAAATAGTTTGACGAATTAAAAAAAAAAATATATATATTGCGTCATATTGGAAATATAATGGACCTCATCAGGTGAATATGTAACGCCATGTGAGTTTGAAGAAACGTATTAAAACATGATAAAAACCCGGCTATGGAAATATTAACATATTTTAACACTTTGAGGTTCTCTGAATTTATTTTAGCCATTTTTAAACCTATTCCATATACATGCGTGTGTGTATTCGTGTATATTATAATTTTCACAAAATGTTTAACTCCCTAGAGGTCATTCTTAGTGAAGGAACTGGATTTATCTCTAATCTTGATTTAAGTTTTGTTGGTGAATTTAGTACTTAACTTCGAAATCTACCTCCGCCTGTAGGCCCGAACCGGCAGGGATTTTTACATTAAAAAAAGCATTTTTAAATATGAATTTCTCACGAATTATTTTATTTAAATGAAACTTTTGCGTGCAAAAAAGTTATATTTCAAGACATGCTATGTAAGAAATTTTAATTTCCTGCTAATCATAATTGATACAGCTTTTAAATAAAAAAAATAAAATTCTTAATTTGAAAGTCCATTATCACTCAAATAGCTGTATAGGGGCATTATTTTTAAATATTGCATAAACTAACAGAAATAAAAATTTCATTGCATATTAATTTCACCTCTTCTCAAGTGAAGCTCATTAGCATCTATTTATATAAAATCCAAGTCTCTGTGTGTCCCTCACTATTCCGGTAGGACCGCCTCATTGAAATGAGTAATTGTTGAAAAATATCTATTTATATAAAATCCATGTCTCTGTGTGTCCCTCACTATTCCGGTAGGACCGCCTCATTGAAATGAGTAATTGTTGAAAAATATTAATGCAGGGTTACCATAGTAGCGCCAAATGTTAGCCAACCTGGCGATAGCTGGCTAATTTGGCGAAATTCCCATTTAAAACCGTTAATCTTTCATAATGGAGGTCACCGAAATTTAATTTAAACTCCACTCTTTTAGGATATTTTTTCGAAATCTATGGATGAGAATTTAAAGTACATCTTTACATCTTCCTCCCGATGCTACTAATAAAATAACCGCCAATAGACAACGGTGTACTGTGTGAGCTCCTAACTGCGCGATTTTAATGTGCTTTAGGTACTTTTCCAGTATAGGTGCCTTGGCGAAAAAGGAAATTTGGTAACATTTTCCGGGAACCTATTCACTGTTTCATTTTATATACACACGCATTTTTTTCGATATTTATACGATTTATTTAACATAAAAAAGCCGTTTCTCTAATTTTATACAGAAACAGATGTAATTTGTACATAAAAACATCAATAATATACATATAAAACAAACAAAAACGCTCATCAAATTTGTTTTCATAGCTGTTTATATGATTTGACAACAAATCTCGATATTTTTCCGTTATACGGACACCATGCCAAAATGTATGCTAATGCGCCAATTATTTCAAAATGCTAAAAGATATTTGTAATTTTATGCCAGCAGTTTAATATGAGTTTTATTTTATTGCTTTATTTTATAGCAGTTATTTGTTCACTTATTTTAAGTATATATTTGTGATTTGATGAAATAGTTCGTAAAAGTCTGGAATTTTCAAATGTTATATTTTTTAAATGTTCACTTTAGTATCGACAATGGTTTTTCTTTTATTTTTCAAATGCTTCAATTCACGTTTTTGCGCCAACTATTACGCTTGGCGACAATGGTGTCCGCATAACGGAAAAGTACCCAAATCTCACTTTCTGATGCCCAAATTATACCAAGCTTTATTAAAAAAATGCCAAAGCCCCTACAGTGGAAAAGTACCAAACTGTCTATTATTTTGCGCTATACGTGCTATAGTGTGTACTATATGCAAGGGGAGTGGAGCGAAGAGTTTAAACATTAAATATTAAAGTTTCGGCTCAGATGTCATATACGCACCCCATATTGGCGCGATTTTTTTCTGACGCCAATGTCATATACACAACGGGTACTTAACTGGCGCCAAAGTGTCGTAATTTTGCTTGATATGGTAATCCGGATGTTGTTGTTTATGCTGTTGATGTTTTCGCCAAATTGGCGTCGGAAAAAATCGCGCCAATATATGATAACGTATATGACAACTGTGCCAAAGTTTCTATAAAGCAGTAAAAGACTAAAAAATTAAGAATAAAATAAATGCAAAATAAGACTAAAGAAGAAAGAAAAATCATGCGTTAAGCATAGAATATGAAACACTTTCCAACACATCCTAAATGCTTTAACAAAACTTCGTTATTTAGGGGAATAAGGTAAATAAGATAACGTTACTTCTTAGATATCCCGTCGACCAATTTCGCCAGATTATATAAATCGCCAAATCAATAGTAAAACATTAATAAAAATACAAATAAAACGTCGAATTAATGGTTTTATTGGCCATTATTGCATTTAATTAATTAATTAATAGCAACCATTATTGGCAATTAATCTTACAATTTGGCGACAGTAATTTGGTCGACGGGATAACTAAGAAATACCAAGATAACTAAGTAAACATTTTAGAAAACGCATAAAAAAAATAAAAATCTATTTCAGCAGTTACCGTCCATAGCCAATAGTACCGTTATTACATGCCACTTTTTAGCTAAAATTTAATTTAAACTACTCTTAAAACTACTGAAATCACATTTCCAGATATTATCATCCATAGACGGTTATGTATCCAATTCTTTGCATGACCATGTATATCATTTTATCTATATTCTACAAACATTTCTTAGGAAACTAAATGCAGTTCAGCGTAAAAATGCATAACTCCTTTAAAAACCACCTTTAATCAATTTACTCTCATACTCAGTAACCCTTACGAATTCTTTTGTGTAGCCCTGCATATGAACTGTAGCATTTATACACACAGTATAGTATGCATAAATGTAGTGAAACATAAAAACGCATATCATAATTAAAAATGCATTTCTAGCAATCATTGCTTATGTACAATACTTCGGAGAAAAGTTTCTTGGCGAGAAAGAAGTTTGCCAACGTATTTTCTGGCAACCTATTTACTGCTTCATACTCACAAGCAATTTTTTCCATATGTATACAATTTGGCACAGATGTCATATACGCGTTATCACGTATATACGTATATCATTGCCGCGATTTTTTTCCGACGCCAATTTGGCGAAAGCATCAACAGCATACACAACATTCGGGTTATCATCACAAGCAAAATAACGACACTTTGGCGCCAGTTAAGTACCCGGTGCGTATATGACATCGACGTCAAAAAGAAAAAAGTAAAATCGCGCCAATATGGGCGTATATGACATCTGTGCCGACAATTTAATATAAAAAAAGCTGTTTACCCATTTTTATAAAGAAATAGAAGTAATTTTTGCACAGATGTCATATACGCATGAGGGCTGGCGTGATTTTTCTAAGACGCCAATTTGGCAGAAATCTCGCTTTCGAATACCAGTTACTTATATATTTTTGAATAATTTTCTATCATTTTGAAAAGGAAATAACTATAAATAAATAACAGTTTGAATAATAACTATAGAACAAAGCAGTTTATATAATTAAAAAACAAAAAATAAAAGTAAATAAACAATTTATTAATAAATAAAAAACAATAGCCGGGTTACCATAGCAGGCAAAATAACACCATTTTGGCGCCAGTTAGGTATCCCGGTTCATATCTGAAATCTGTGCCGTAATTTGTATATAAAAAAAATATATATATTTAGAAACGATTTTTTATGCATATAAGTGCATATATAAACAAAGATAAAAGTTCATTAGATTTGTTTTCATAGCTGTTTATATATTTTCTCAACATATCTCACTTTCTGATGCCCGAATCGCGCCAAGCTTTTTTTAAAAATGCGCTATAATGGAAAAGTACTTAAATAAATAATTAACAGAAATAACAAATTATACAAACTAAAACTTTTTATTTCGAGATCAAAGCATTGTGTTTAATTTCGATTAAAAATACATATATCCTTGGATAACTTCAATTGAAATTATTTTCACAGCTTAATATCTCATTCCATAAACCTAAACAAACACAAGTGATTCATTCATCGCGAAACGTCAAAAATATTAAATCATTGAGGTAATCATTCACAAAGTAAGTTCTCCAACAATCAATGGGCAATATTCTAATGACGTCATAGTAGGTAAAATGGTGGCGGTATCGTTTGTTTATGGTTTGTAATCACAAAGATTTAATTTTGCAATGTCTCTTAGTTACATTATTTTATTGTCATATTTATGAGCTCAGAACAAAAGCCTATTTTTTCATTATTTAGTTATTAAAGACAGAAAAAAATCATAAATGCATGATTTGAAAATTTTAAATAATTTTCTTTCTTAATACTAAAAAATAACATCGGGAAGTAACAGCGGGTTTAAGTTAAATAAGTTTAGCTGTTTAATTCTGTTGTAATATTCAAAATAACTGTATTTATTAGATTTCAGTACTCAACATCAGGACCCGATTAAACTTTGAAGTTAGAGGAATTACAATGTCATTTCAGGACCTTTCTTTTGGAGAAGCTTTTCTAAATTCCATATATACATGGAAAATCTTCAGTCTTAGAAATATTATTCCTAGGACTGACATAACACGAGAACGGCCTGCAATTTTACAGAAGTTTTTGAAAGCTACTTTATATCAGAAATTTTACTAAAAACTGGCTATTCTTTTGTTATAGCGGCCCACACTATTAGGATTATGACAAGTTGCAGCCAATTTCGTCAACGTCGTAACCAAGAACGTGAAGCACACACATATAATACTATATAATACCATTTCATGAAATCGTATACGATAATTTAATAGTTTTTAACCTTACTTCAAGTGTGTTATTTATTTATTTTTAAGGCTCAACAATCTAAATTGTCCAATATATGAATTAAAAAAAATTTAAACAAAGATTGAATAGACATGACCGCAAAAAGCCTCAAATCTGCATAGCACTTGGAACCAAACTGTGCAGATTAGTGGTCTTCTACTGTACACAGTTTTTCATAAATGTGTTTCGTTCTTAAAATGTGTTATTTTCCTCTATCACTGCGGAACAAGCGAGAAAACTCATATTCTTGCACATAAGTTGTATATATCTTTATCTCTAAATTTCCGTCATTTTTGACGGGCTACCTTTCTAGTAGTAATATAATTCATAGATCGAAGATCACACAAAGCACATTCATTATGTAACTGAATCCAATTTTATTTTATAATGGTTACATTGCTTCTCAAATTGCAAAATTTCAGAAATTTTTTTGAATACTTCCTTAATTGAGAGATTTGTGTGAAATAATAATAAATAAATTCCAATGACAGCGTAGTATTTATTCACAGATCTTTCTAACTCTTTCAGAATGAAACAATATTGACACCGCATTAAATAAATTTTTAGATAGTATTACAGCTTTTGACTGCTATATAGATATTTATGCTAAGAAAGTTGACATAAATTTGGTAATCTCTAATAATTGACTCTTGTATACACCATCTAATTCAAATGCCAGTTAAATGCAACAATCTCTGCCGAACGCTGAATTGGTGTTCACTATTAACCTGATTGGACTTTGATTGCCATCAGGTCCAACCAAGCTAATTGTAAATACTATTTGAGAGGTATTTGGACAAGGTTTTTGCGCTTAAGAATATAGAACTAGTTGCTAAAAGACCATTGCAAATTAATGTTAAATAAACGGCAGATTTCTTTACAGTTTTTTCTTGCATAAGATATATGAAGTATCATAGGATTTCCTCCCCCGAAACTAAAGATATCCCGGAAAAAAAATATTAAAGATACCGGGACATCGACCTCAGATATTGTGCATTCTCACAATCTTTTGACTTTTAAGCCCCTGAATAATAATTTTTATTTTAGTACATATTCTTGTGTTTTTTTTTTATTTCATATACTGGGGAATACCCCATTGCATGATTGCATAACAGTATTAACGAGATAAAAAAAACAGTGGCATTCCGGGAGTGCCAATAGAAGTGAAAACTTCAACAATTACGTGTGTGTGTTTTTTAATCGTCAGGAAATGTTTTATGCGTTGAATTGTGTAGCAGCACTAATGAAAGCATCTGGGGACACGGCAGTGCCCCTGCCACACTGAAAGCACTGCCCCTGAAAGCACAGCCATAAGCATCTTTTTCTGGAAGCAACTCAGGGTACTTTTGACCCCCCCCCCCCCCAATATCTTTGCGTTGGTGATTCCCAGAAACTTCAAACTTCGCAAATCTAAAGTAATGTGGAAATGGAACTAAATGAGTAAATTTCACGTTTCTATCTTTTTTATTTCAGAAGATATATGAACTTAAACTTTCGCCTTTTCGACACTGATTCACCGATCATCAAAACTCAGAGGTACGTCCTGTATCCCTAGAATCTTGAAATTTGGTATGAAGGTAGTGTTTGGGATACAATGAAAGGGAAAATTTAAAAAATCCGGAAAATTTGGATAAAAAGTCGAAAAATCAAAAAACCGAGAATTTGGCAGAGATGTGATATACGAACCAGGTTTGGCGCGATTTTTTAACGTCAATTTGGCGAAAGCCCGTTTTCCAATACCAGTTACAATACATATTTTTAAATTATTTTCTATAGTTTTAAAAAGTAAACAACAATAAATAAACGGTAATTTCATTAATAACTATAGAACAAAACAATTGTACTATTTAAAAAAATAAAATAAAAGTAAATGGACAATTTATTAATAAATAAGCAACAGTAGCCGGGTTACCTTGTAAAATAAAGTAACGCCATTTTGCTGTCAATTAGGTACCGAAGTGCGTATCTGACATCTGTGCCCCGTATTTTATTTTCCGTAATCGAAATTCCCGCCAATACTGTTGGTCATTGACCAGACCATCAACATGATAAAATACAGCGTTATCGGTTTTTAGTTACACGAAATAGGTAGGTCACGAATACGGTATAATTCATTTTAACTGACGAAAAACAAAATAATAATTTGTTTTAGCAATACGCCGGGAGAAAAAGTGAGTTTTAGCTTCCTCCTTCTTTTGCGGATTGAGCTGAAGAGGGAAAAGTTCCTGTCATTCACCGCTTGGCGCGCTAGTGCCTATGTGTCAAAATGCTAGCATGTCGGTTACGTTACAGTGTCTCGAAATCAGTGGTTTTTCTCCATCTCAAAAAAAGCTCAACGCGCCTAAAGAAGTTTTCACTTCAATAAGTTTTGGACGATGTTGGGGGTCCATATACCAGGAAAACTCCTGTACCGTCCCATGCTCTTGATGTTGATTTTTAAGTTCGGAGCTGTCTGTATAAAATTGTTTCAATAAAAGTAATTCGATGTAATTTTTTTTTTTCGAAACTGGGACAATTGTTTTATATAAGTATGTAGCAAAAAATTAACCTGCACACATTTTTACGGTTGATATTATTTTTTTAACTCTGTCCCTGGGTTTTAGATTCCTTATCATCCTTCTTGCTAAACTTATACAGAAAATTGCTTCAGATGCAGCCACAGAATTTTTTTCAACTTTTTTCTCATGTAGAAGTATGCTAGAGAAAGAATGTCTAAAATTCTTTGACAGGAAATTTACTGCAGAATTTAAACCAGCATTTAAATATCAATTTCAAGATCGTGGCTTTATTGGTAGACATACCGTCCCCAAGGTTTACTCCTGCACTTTTCGAGGTAAATTTAATTTTTAAAAAAAATTTAATCCAATGTAAATAATTGTTTCTAAAAATGAATGAACACTGTGGCTTTCACTTAGTCTTAACATGATTTGCCAAAAAATAGTGGTAATTTTCCTTACCGTCCCATCCTTACCATCCTTTTTTTGTCCATTACCGTCCCTTTTTTCCTATACCATCTCCCTTTTTTCCTTCCGTCCCTTCTTTAACACCCCTTTAAGGCAATGTTATACCAAAATTTTGTACTAAGAATACTACATTGTTATTATTACTTATTTGAATGTCCTGTGGATACTATGCAAATTCATTATAAGTAAAAATTTAGAAGAAAATAGAAAGTTATAGTGGTAAAATGGTAAGGAAAATTAAACTCGCAAGTTTAACTTAAACCTCAGTTAAATAAAAAAAATTTTCGCTACTGACCATTTTTTCTTTATTTTGAATCATTAAGGCATTCGTCTATCAGATTAAAATGTTATTTTAGCAAGTTTAATTTCACCAGATTTTTATTCCCGAAAGTCAAAAGATTGTGAGAATGCCCCATATATACTATGCAAAGAAGAAAAATCATTAAAAAATATTGAAATAGAGAAACTTTTGTATCAAGCTTCTATTGGGTTTACATTGGCTTGTGAGCGCAGACTGTTAACCTGTGTTACCCGTGTTATATTTTTCTGATCTATCTGACCAATAATCGATTTCGTAAATTACAACGTATGAACTAAAAAATCGATACATGATAAATATGAAAATATAGGCATAAAACTGTAAAGCACGAATAACTTTTTATTAAAAAACCAATACTTTTTGTTAAAAAGGGTACTTATTAAATAATTAATACATTTTAAATACCTTACACATACAAAAAAAAATATTTTGGCTGCCCAGATTCGTCAAATTAGCCGCAGTTTAGGTAGATGGTGAATGTAAATGTATGTTGCATTTAAGCAAATTATTGCTTTAAAATGCGCAGAATGCAATTACATATTTCTTACTTTATCAGAAAGCTCACCGAAAGAAGAAATAAATCTCATTTCCATCTAAAACATGACGAAAGTTACAAAAATATGTACTTGAAAGACGAGAAAAGTCGAATGTAGATTGACAAAAATACTTTCCAAGCATTTATTTTCGTACTAAAAACATTGTTGGTCATTTCTTTATGAAAAAGAATTGTTATTAGAGCTTCAACAACATGGTATTGTTGATTCTCAACAATAGACCTGATTCGGAAATTCTTAGAATGTCGTATAAAATGCGACCATTGACATTCAAACATATTTATAAAAATAGCCTTTTATAACCTACTTCCAACGAAAGAGTTTATGTAATTTCTTTGTATTTTTTGTTTAATGTATGGTGACACAATAACTTTGAAACAAATGATCCGATTTTGATTACTATATGTTTTAAGAAAGGGCTCGCTTGGTGATGTTTCCATGTAAATTTCATCATCTAGTACAGGCATGTCAAACTCGTCTACCGCCGCTGGCCAAATTAAGCATTGCATACAAAGACGTGGGCCACATCAAACAAAGTAGATAATATTATTAGAATTGCACACAGCAATATTTGTACGTACAAAACGTAGCCATATTAAACAAATATTCAAGTAAAGTTCCAAAGTTATTATAATTCATAGTTTATTTTATCTTATTTTTCAAAAAAATACTTGACATTACTTTTTATTAACCAAATCTACAAAGTTTAATTGGATTTTCTAAATTGTATTACTTTAAAAAAATTATTTTACACAAGCTCTGTTAATCTAGCAAAGGTATAATTTTTAATCTTCCGGATTTCTTTTTTTTTTTTTTTTTTTTTTTCAAGTAATAGCGTAAAAAAAAAAAAAAAAAAAAAAAAAAAAAAAAACATAATTTGAAAAAAAAAAAAAAAATTATTTAATAAATTGTCTCTGGTATCTTGGCGCATTGTATTTCATTTCATTTATGAAACACATTTTCTCGTTCAAATTATGTTGCTTTTACCAGAAAATTTTTGCTACCGAACATAGTTAATATATGCCTATTTAATTGCTTACTTTGCTTCATTGCCAACTTTTTCACTCAGGTGAAAACTTGCAACTCGTAACTGAATTAAACAAAGGTAAAATGCCAAAGGATTGGCGGGCCATAGAGAAGTTGTCGGCGGGCCAGTTGTGGCCCGCGGGCCGCGTGTTTAACATGCCTGATCTAGTATCTAATTTTAATTTTTTCTAAATTTTCATAATTTAGTATCTTTGTTTTTTCTTAATTCTCTAACTTCTAAAATTCGTAAAAAGTGGTCTAGCACCGCGGAATTTTGATCTAGGGTAATTACGGGAGAGATGGATCACAATTTGAGATGGACCAGTCAACTATTTCGCGGTGTCCCACCGATGACGCAACTATCTCAGTCAGACACTTAAAGATACTAGGGGATTGTACCAGGGCTTCCCGGGTTACAGAATATAGGTGAAAACCATATTTTAAAATTAAAAACTAATAGTTTTTTACATGCAATATATTTTTTAGATTGCCCACTAACAATAAAAAAAGCATTTTTTATATGAAAAATATGAATTCTAGAATCAAATAAAATTTAGAAATTTATCAAAAGCGATATTTTTAAAATTTTATCCGTATGCTAAGAGTTATTGGCCCAAGATTTTGCTACTTACGGCATCTTTTTATATTTCGATAATTTCAGAGTTTTAAGTGTGCAATCCAATTACATGTTTGTTAAATTTGTGTTTATTTATATTATTTTATTTATTTATTCATAGAAGAAGTTTTAATTTTTTAATGGAATATTAGCCGTAAAAAAATGATGAACTATTTATGTTGTTTTAAGGGCAAACGAATTAATCTTTCGTAATCGAACTCCACGCGACAGAGATAAATTAAGAAATATTTCATGCTTGAAAATTATTTTAAAATCCATAGACAATCAGTAAACTCAGATGTGATTTGCAAACAAATTCCATTTGAAAGATTTTTTTTCCTATTTGGCTGTCTAAAAACTTTTATTGTTCGATTACAAATATCTTGAATTAGTGTTTTTTTAATATTATTCTTTTATTTATTTATGAAGGAAGTTTTATTTAATTTGTTATGGAAAATTAGTCAAAAATAAATGCTGGACAATATTTGTTGCTTTATGTGCTAAATGTTTATTATTATTATTACGTATTGAAGTCGGCACGTGATATGATAAATTACAAAAATTCATACTTGAAAATTATTTTAAAGAACATAATAAATCAGTCAAGATACAGTTTTTTACAGCAAATTGAATTTGAAAGTAGATTTTTTTCGTTATACGAAGTTCTAAAAATTGAAAATATACTGTGGTCATAAGATTAAAAAATTGCAGTAATGAAAATTTCAAAACCGAAATTTGATCGTGAAGTGTTGCCGATCGCAAAATGACGCCAACGTTACACAGATACCGTTGCCCTTTATAATATAGATACGTAATCTGTAAAATATAATAAAGATCAGTTATTATGATGAAGTTATCTATCGAGGCTCTTATGCCTGGTATTCCGGAATGAAACTCAACAAAGTTTATTCCACTTTAACATGATCATAGAATTTTTTCCCATGAAATCTAAACCCGACATTTTCTTCCTCTCAAAATTTACATACGCACTTCTCATATTCGTATTCACCATTTAAAAAAAATGGTATTTTAATTTTATCATTTTAAAATCATTTTAACGGAAAACTTGAAGTCTCTATTGTCAGCAATATTTTTGCATGTGAACAGTCGCACTCTTAACTCCAGATTCTAATTTCAGTACCGGAGAGTAAAATTGACGTAATTTATGTTTTTTAGACACTTTGTAAAAATATTTAGTTTTATCTAAGAAAATTATCGTTTTCTTTTAAATATGACGTCATTTTCACTTGCTTAAGCATTTCGCTTACAAGGAAGGTCTCCATTCTGGGCATACTCAGATTATTTTGAAAAAAATACTAATTCAACTACTTATGTATGTAATAAAGGATTAGTCAAATTTAGCGGCGGAATTACAGTAGAAAGTCTGTAAAAAAATAAAATACTTTCGATATTTGGCGCGAAAAGGCGAAAGCGTCACGCTATTTGGCGAGAAATACTTTTCCTCGCCAAAAGCAAACGATTTTAGTGCACCTGAAAATTGATTGTTAATTGATTATTAGAATGAGGGTAAGTAGTATTTAATGAATTTAAACAATGAGAGATTTTATAAATACATTTTTTCGTATTACATATTTATGTTGCTTATTATTTAATTTCATTACTTTAAAAACAATTTCATGTATAAAAAATACTTTTATATATTTAAGCGTATTCCAAAATAAAGGCAAGATTCATTTACCAGTTATTTATTTCAAAGAATTCGTCGTTTCCATAGCAACAGAATTGAATCTACAGTGCTGAATTGGACTTAATTTTGAGACATTGAAACAATTTTAATTTATTTTAATTTTCTTTTAATTCATAAAATTTGATATTTAACTTTCATTATAAATATATATATATATATATGACAAAACTGTAGTTAAATCAATCTAAAACTGACAAAACTAAAGTCATTTACCTTAATTTTTTTTAAACAAGTTCAACATGAAACATTTTTATCTTAAAGAGTATTCGGCATAAAAAAGTATTTTTCGAAATTTCATTTCATCGCCAACCGATGATAAATCGCCAAATAAATGAAAATTTCATTATTTTTTTACGAACGTTCTATCGCGGTTCCGCCAAAAAAAATTTTATAAACATATATATACACATGAGAAGAACACTCTGTAATTTTTTCAGATTTTTCTGAATATGCCCGTATGGAGACCTTCCTTGTTAGTGTCTGAAACATAGTATCAGTACACATGCAGAAGGAAACAAATATGAAAACTTTATGAGGAAAAATGTGTGTTTTCAAAAGCAAAACGTCATTTTCCGTTCAAAATATTATCTGCCTAATGAGATTTTGCACCTCTAAACCCTATACAACAATTTGTATTAACAATTTTGAATTTTTATCAGAAAATGGTACGAATAAAGATAAATAAACCTAATTTTTTTCTCTCTTCTCTGCAATAATGAAAGCTATCTAATTACCACAATTATAAAGAAATTTCATAAAATACTTTTAAAATTTAAATATAAAAATGGAGATATTAAAAAAAAAAAAAAAAAAAAAAAAAAACAGCCAGTGCGGGCACATCTACAAATGAACAGCTTTCAGTTAAAATTTTTTTTCAGTAAAATTAGTTCAGTAGAACAGGCCAGCTACTCAGGCCAGATTACTGAAAAATAGTCTTGTGTTTTAAATATATACATAATATAAAATTATGAAAAATTAAATTATCAAGCAAATTATGTTATTTTCATAAAATTATAATAGACTGTCTTAAAGAATAGCAATAAAATTTTATAAGTCGAAAGAATTTTGGACAAAAACTTGGTAAACCTCATATTATTTTAAATCTGGAATTATTGCCAATATCCCCTTTGTTTACTTGTCTAACACGGTGAAGCGAATTCATCCAGGAGAAAATTATCCGATCTGAGCATGAAAGCTGTATGTCAATGCTCTTCTATAAAGGCAATCTAAATTTTTGTAAGACATTGCGTTTTATCAATGTGCGATTTCAATTAAGTGGAGCATTTTCACCTGTGAAGAATTTCAAAGCAGCTGGGGTGAAAATGGCACTTTTCTACAAAACATATTTCAGTTTTCTATAATTAATAAAAATTAAAACATACGCTTTTTTAAATAAAATGACGTCATTTGTATCCGCTAAAGCATTCTACTTTTACGACCCAGTCTTAAATAACATCTGTAGAAAAGTATGCATATGACTTTATTATCGCGGAATAATACACAAACCAAACAAAAAACAATGTCGTCATTCAAGAAGCTGGGCAAAAGAAATCGGGTGTATAATAATTCACATGCCTTCATTTGTTTGTTTATAACAGTTCTATGTTTTATCAGAAATCATTTATTTATATTATTTTCAAAATTCGGAAAATGTTATTGCACATGATTAATACGAATTAAGTAAATGTGCAGAAAATAAGTCACACAAATATCCTTTAAAATACATTTTTGCAAAGAGAAAATTTTGTATCGTTTGTAAAGTAAGCTTCAATAAACTAAAAATCATTTAAATGATAAATAAAAACGAAATGAAACCAAAATTCACCGGGTTTTACAACACATGATATTCTTGACGTAGCGCGTATTTTAATTTAATTTCTTTTCAACTTTTATGAGAAAATGGCAACAAAAAGATACAGTAATCTACTATTTTCCCTTTACTTTCAATAGAAATGGAGTACTTCAGTTGCCACGATTACAAAACAAGTATTAAAAACAACAAAAAAATTAATATCTCAAAAATAAATATACGTACAGATTTCAAACAAACTGCATTTAAAAGCATATCCTTTTGCCTATGCGACGGTGTAAAAATTGAAAATGTGCGATGTTTAGAAGTTTAAAAATTTGCAGCAGCGAAAATTGTACAACCTAATTTTCATTTTAAATTTGAAAATGTTGCCATTCGCAAAATGACGTATGCGTTACGCACAGATATGTTTGTCCTTTATAATCTAGATTATATATGGCGCGCGCAGCTTTTTGTTTCTCCAAAAAACATAATAATTTTTTAGTTAAAAATCATTATTGCTTTTGGTAAGTCAAATAATTTTAGCACAGATGTCATATACGCCACATATTGGCGCGATTTTTTTTTCGACGCCAATTTGGCGAAAAACTCGTTACTATATCATCCATATTTGGGTTACCATATCAAGCAAAATAACGACACTTTGGCGCCAGTTAAGTACCCGGTGCGTATATGACACTGGCGTCAGAAAAAAATCGCCAGAAAAAAATCGCGTATATGACATCTGTGCCATAATTTTTTCATATGGTTATAGTTATGCATTTAAAGGATTTAGTTTATATGTGATTTATCTAGTTTTATTGTTGCAATCTCAGGGAGCATTTAGGTTTCTAAATAATATAAAATGGCGATGCAATATCTACAGTGTACAGTCAGGCTGGGTTATACTTCTCACCTAGGCGATCGGGAGTGATGGACTAGGTTTCCTATCGGAAGAGATATGGGCTATATAATCTTGAATTTCAAATTTAGCTTTTGAAAGAGCTGAATGGGTCAATCCATTTCAAGTGGTCCAGCACTGGTTGCTCGACCATTTTTAAAAAATCTGAAATTTTTTGTACAACAACCCTAACATGCAGTGGCGTACCCAGGATTTTATTTCGGGGGGGGGGGTGACTTAAATTTCCATATTGTTCTAAATCTTACGAAACATGTTGAATTGTGTTATAAACAGAAATCATTTTTGCCAATAAGGCCGTAGCCAGGGGGGGGGAGGGGAGGGGGAAGGACAGGGGTGACTTTGTTCCCAATTTTCCGAAAATTCTGACTTAAAAAATATCGCGATTTTTGACATGGTCGTCGGAAAAAAAAAAAACGATTTCATCAATCATTCCCAGAAAAAAAATCTCCAATTTTTTTTAAAGGATACGAAAAGGAAATAAACGAAATTTTGTCATAGGGCCACCGATAAAAGGCGAAGTTTGTCAAAGGATTGCGAAAAAAAGTCAAATTTCGTCAAATGATCAGGGAGAAAACGCGAATTACGTCAAATGCTCGCGGAGGAAACGCTAATTTCGTCAAATGAGCACAGAAAGAACCCGAATTTCGTCATAAGGCCGCAGAAAAAAATGCGAATTTCGAAAAAAGATCGCTAAAAACACGCATTCCATCAAAGGGCTGCGAAAAAAAGTAAATTTCGTAAAGGATCGCAAAAAAGATTATTTCGTCAAAGGGACAAGGAAAAACGTAAATTTCGTCAAAAGAGCGAAGAAAAGCGCAAATTTCATCAAAAAGACGAGAAAAAAACGCTAATTTTGTCAAAAAGCCGCGGGAAAAAGCCCGAATTTCGTCAAATGGCCACCGAAAAAGCGCGAATTTCGTCAAATGACCACAGAAAAAAACGCGAATTTTGTCAAAGGGCCGCAAAAAAAACGCAAATTTCTATAAAGGATCACTAAAAAATACGCATTCCGTCAAAGGAAAGAGGAAAAATGCGAATTTAGTCAAAGGGACACAGCAAAAACGTGAATTTCGTCAAAAGGCCGCAGAAAAACGCAAATTTCATCAAAAAGACGAGAAAAAAAGCAAATTTCGTCAAAAAACTACGGAAAAAACGTAAATTTCGACGAAGGATTGCCTAAAAAAAGGAATTTCGGCAAATGACCACAGAAAAAACGCGAATTTCGTCAAAGGGCAGCAGAAAAAACGCAAATTTCATTAAAAAGTCGTGGAAAAAAACGCTAATTTCGAAAAAAAGATCTCTTAAAACACGCATTCCGTCAAAGGGCTGCGAAAAAAAGCTAATTGCGTAAAGGGTCGAAAAAAAACGCGAATTTCAAACGGGGAAAAAATGAAAATTTCGTCAAAAATCTGCAAATTTCGACGATGAATTGCGTAAAAAAATGCGAATTTTGGTAAATGACATCCGAAAAACGCAAATTTCGTCACAGGGCTGCAGAAAAAATGCAAATTTGGACAAAGAATTGCTAAAATAACACGCATTCCTTCAAAAGAAAGCTGAAAAAGCGCGAATTTCGTCAAAGGGACAGAGATAAACGCTAATTTCATCAAAAACACGAGAAAAAATGCAAATTTCGGCAAAAAGCCGCGGACAAAACGCAAATTTTGACGAAGGGTTACATAAAAAAACACTAATTTCAGCAAATGACCACAGAAAAAACGCGAATTTCGTCAAAGGGAAGCAGAAAAATCGCGAATTTCGTTAAAGGATCAGAAAAAGAAGAAAAAGAAGGGCCACAGAAAAACGTGAATTTCGTCAAAAAGCCGCGGGAAAAAGACACGTATTCGACAAAAGATCTCGAAAAAAGCGCAAATGTTGTCAAAGGGCCGCTGAAAAAACGCGAATTTTATCAAAAGTTCGCGGAAAAAACGAGAATTTCGAAAAAAAGATCGCTTAAAACACGCATTCCGTCAAAGGGCTGTGAAAAAAATGCTAATTTAGTAAAGGATCACAAAAAAAACGTGAATTTCATCAAAAAGACGAGAAAAAAACGCAAATTTTGACGAAGGATTGCGTAAAAAAAAAACTCCTATTTCGGCAAATGACCTCGGAAAAAACGCGAATTTCGTCAAATGGCTGCAGAAAAGGCGCAAATTTCGACGAAGCATTGCTAAAAAAAACACGCATTCCGTCAAAGGGAAACGGAAAAATGCGAAATGCGTCAAAGGATCGCAAAAAAGAAAAAGCAGGGTCACAAAGAAGAGCCACAGAAAAACGTGGATTTCGTTAAAAGACGGCGGTAAAAAGCGAATTTCGTCGAACAGCCGCAAAAAAGCTACTTTCGTTAAAGAAAACGCGAGTTTCGTCAAATAGCCGCAGAAAAAAAGCGAGTTTCATCAAAATGACGAGAAAAAAACGCGAATTTCGTCAAAAAAGCCACGGAAAAAAACAAATTTCGATAAAGGATTTCGTAAAAAAAACACAAATTTCGGCAAAAATCCGCAAAAAAAACTTGATTTTTGTCAAAAACCCGACGAAAAACGCAGAAAAAACACAAATTTCGACGAAGGAGTGTGCAAAAAAACCGAGAATTTCGGCAAAAAGCCGCAGAAAAAGCAAATTTTTTCAAAGGACTGCTGAGGGAACGCAAATTTTGTCATAAAACCGTGGAAAAAACACAAATTTTTGGCATGGAGATGCGACAGAAAAATTAAAGTTAATAAGCTACTTTTACAGTCACTCTTCCGCACCTCCTGTTTTCCGATTTACCCGAAATAGACTTGTGATTAGCTGTAGTGTTACTGTGCATTAACATACTTCCGCGCTGACAATCTTGGCGCCCGCCGAATATGAGAGAAATTATAAATCTCCTTAAATTAAACTACTTTTAGATTTGTCGAATTTACTTGTAGGTCTCTTGAACTGACCATAAACGTTTTCATTTATCTCCTAAAACAGACATGGAGTATTTTTCAGTCATTTGAAAATTGATTTTGTGGTTTCAAGTAAATTTGGTCGCAGGACTGAAGAGGATTTTGGACTAATACGAAAATCAATTTCGTGGCATGCCAGAAAATAAAACAAATTTATTTGAAAAAGAAGGAAAATCAGCCCTTTTTTCATTTCACTGGGATCTCTTCGGAGATGGAATGGAGCTGTAACCTCATAACCCCCGTCGCCATCGACTTCTTTGGGTGTATGCTGGGGCATCACCGTGCACTAGTATATGGGACTAACCAGAATAGCTGTGTCGCACAAAAAATATTTAAATTTATCTCAAAAGAAAGAAAAAAAAGAGGTTTTTTCCATTTTTGATTACTTTGAAAGGGGGCCCTATAAAACCCATCAGCCTCCTTCCCCTCATTGGGTATACAGTGGTGTAACTGTGCGCTGATATGACACTAGCCAGAAAGTCTAGTTCGTTGTATTGCAGAAAACAATTGCAGTACAAATTAATCTCAAACAAAAAGAAAAAAAATCACCACTTTTTTCATTTAATTTTCAACTATTTTGGGAGAGGTCTGTAAGCCCATCACCCCCTTTCTACTTCTTTGGGTATAATGTGGTGTCACTGTGCACTAATATGGAACTAAACAGAAGAGTGTGGCTAGTCTGTTGAATAATAGGAGAAAAAAATGTAAATTTATCTCAAACAGAAAGAAAAAAAGCAATATTTTTTTCGACTATTTCGGGAGGACGGGGCTGTAAGCTCATCAGCCGCCTCACCTTCTTTCAGTATGCTGTGATGTCAATGTGGACTAATATGGATTTAACGAGAACGTCTATTTCGCTGTATGGCAGAAGAAAAATTACAAATTTATCTGAAATAAGAAGAAAAAACCAGCCTTTTTTTCATTTCATTTTCGACTATTAAGGGAGGGGGCACCCCATTAGCCCCTTTCACCTCTTTGGGTATAATGTGGGCCCACTGTGCACAAGTATGGAACTAAAGAGAAGAGAGCGGCCAGTCTGTTGAATGATAGGGGGAAAATACAAATTTATCTCAAACAAAAAGAAAAATATCAGCACTTTTTCATTTCATGTTCGATTTTTTGGGGAGAGGGCTGTAACCTCATTAGTCCCCTTCTACCTTTTTGAGTATAACGTGGTATCACCGTACACTAATATGGAACTACATCGAAGGGAACGGCTAGTCTGTTGAATGATAGGGGAGAAAATGCAAATTTCTCTCAAACAGACAGAAAAAAAATTCAGCACTATTTTTTTATTTCATTTTCTACTATTTTGAGAGGAGGAGGGCTGTAATTTCAACAGCCCCCTCCCCATTTTTGGGTGTGCTGTGGACTAATATGGACTAATATGGAGATAACGAGATTGGCTATTTTGCTGTATGACAGAAGAAAAAATTACAGATTTATCTTAAAAAAGTATGGAAAAAACACTTTTTTCATTTAATTTTTCGACTATTTCTGGTTTGGGGGGGGGGGGGGGGAGGATTGTAACTCCGTCAGCCCCCTTTCTCTTCTTTGGTGTCAATATGGACTACTATGGAACTATGGGAAGGAAGCGCATAGTCTGTTGAACGATAGTAAAAAAAATGCAAATTTATCTTAAATAGGTAGAAAAAATTCAGCACTATTTTATCATTTCATTTTCGACTATTTCGAGAGGAGGGGGATGAAATTCCATCAGCCCCCTCCCCGTCATTGGGTATGCTGTGATGTCAATGTGGACTGATATGGTGTTAACGAGAATGTCGATTTTGCTATATGACAGAAGAAAAAATTACAGATTTACCTTAAAAAAGTAAGAAAAAAAATGCTTTTTATTTCATTTTTTGACTATTTCGGGAGGAGGGGGGTTGGGGGGGGCTGTAACCCCGTCTGCCCCCTTTCTCTTCTTTGTTGTCAATGTGGACTAATATGGGACTTATGAAAATGACTAGTCTGCTGTATGATTGAAAAAAATTAAATTTTTTTCCAAAAAAGAAAGAAGCAAAAGCAGCACTTTTTCATATCACTTTCGAAAATTTCGGGGGGGGGGGGGGCTGTAGCCCCATCAGCCCCCCCCCTTGGGTACGCCCATGCTAACATGATGGAAGTTCAAAATGACTATTATTTTAATTTTATTAATTTTTGTTTGTGCATGGCGGCCATCTTTGTTTCATCGTCTGCCGCAATTTTCTCATAAGAAGGGTTTACGGAATTGCAAATAATTCATCGTTTATTTATCCTATTGAAGTGCGGATTAAAGCAATTTGTACAGAATACTTTGGGCTAAAAATTTGGCAATGGAGTAGTTTCCGAAACTAACTGCTTATTGGTAAAATTTAAGCATTTTTTTTTTCAGTTTTTTTCCAAAATTTGTCCGTTTGCAAGAGGAAATTTCTCTAGTAAGGAATGCTGTCAACATGACATATTTTTTTTTACAAATAGGCCGATAGTACTTGTACTCACACGCCGAGTTCCAGATCTGGGACTTGCTTTCTCTTAGCTAAAAAAAAATCCCACATTTTTCAAATGACAAAAATAGCACTTTTCAGGCTTTGATATCTCTGGTGGGGCACGAGATAAAAATCTGAAATTTTTTTTAATAAGAGTAATGTATGGTAGTTATGCACAAGAAATTTCAGGATGGAGATTTAACTACAAGCTGAGATATGGCAAGGGCAACATGTCAAAACAATACTGCCAAACTATTGTTTTGTTCTAGTCACAGCTAAGTATTTATCTCAGAGTATCATTTAAATTTATTTTTTAGATTATCTTTAAATAATAGTAACAGAAAATAAAGCCTTTTGCAATTCATTTAAAAAATAATTATACCTAAGGCCTACGTTTTGTATGGTTTCAGTAATTTTTGTTGTAATTTTAGTAACTAAAAGAAACCTCAGCACTTTTGCATATATATATATATATATATATATATATACAAGACCTGAGACAAAAACAGAATAGGGAAAGAGAAAAGCTGTTAATGTTGGCATACTTGTAGAGACATGATCAAACGTGCCAAAACACATCCCTGCTTGTTGGTTTAAAAACCACAATTTTAATGCTGCTTGCCAGTCCCTGAAATTTGTTTCTACCATAAGTATGTTCCTGTAAATGAAACATTATGTGATGTTACCATGCATCAGCCTCAAGTAATTTTCAGAAAGTAAAGATACCCAAAGCCTTTTCAAAATTTATACTGCACAAAGATAACATTTTTTCATAAGAATTAAGCTAGGAATTATTAATGAATTGAAACTTGCACATAGTGATTTCAAAGTATATTTCTATGAGCCAGCAGGGCCAAGATCTTCAATCAAGTTATCAAAAGATGACATGACTTGGTTCCTACAAATAAAATTTTGAGAAAGATCAAAATTGTGGTTTTTGAACCAACAAGCAATAATGTGTTTTGACACGTTTGATCATGTCTCAACAAGTATGACAACATTAACAGCTTTCCTTTTTCCCTATGTTGTTTTTGTCTCTGGTCTTGTATAAAAATATTTTTTTCTCTTTATGTAAAAGTGCTGAGGTTTCTTTTAGTTACTAAAATTACTTACAACAAAAATTACTGAAACCATACAAAATGTATGGCCTTAGGCATATTTATTTTTTTAATTAATTGCTAAGCTTTGAAAAGGGCTTTATTTTCTCTTACTGTTATTTAAAGATAATCAAAAACATTAATTTAAATGACACTCTGAGATAAATACTTAGCTGTGACTACAACAAAACGATAGTTTGGCAGTATTGTTTTGACATGTTGCCCTTGCCATATCTCTGCTTGTAGTCAAATCTCCATCCTGAAATTTCTTGAGCATAACACTACCATACAATACTCTTACAAAAAAAAATTTCAGATTTCTATATCGTGCCCCACCAAAGATATCAAAGCCTGAAAAGTGCGATTTTTGAAATTTTTGAAAAATTTGGGATTTTTTTTAGCGAAGAGAAAGCAAGCCCCAGATCTGGAACTTGGCGTGTGAGTACAAATACCTTCGGCCTATTTGTAAAAAAAATTATGTCATGTTGACAGTATTCCTTGCCAGAAAAATTTCCTCTTGTAAACGGACAAATTTTGGAAAAAAACTGAAACTTTATGCTTAAATTTTACCAATAAACAGTTAGTTTCGGAAACTACTCTATTACCAAATTTTTAGCCCAATGTATTCTGTACAAATTGCTTTAATCCGCAGTTGAATTGGATAAATAAGCGATAAATTATTTACAATTCCGTAAACCCTTCTTGTGAGAAAATTGCTGCAGACGATGAAACAAAGATGGCCGCCATGCACAAACAAAAATTAATAAAATTAAAATAATAGTCATTTTGAACTTCCATCATGTTAAGGTTGTTGTACAAAAAATTTCAGATTTTTTAAAAATGGTCAAGCAACGAATTGAGGATTTTCTGGACCACTTGAAATGAACTGACCCGAATTTAAAATACTAAGGGATTATATTTTCTGTTTTCAGAAAATGTCGACTACTTAAATTAGAAAAGGTTCGTCTACACGCGGTGAATTGACTGAAAATAATTTGTAAAATGTTATTAAGACCGACGAAAAAAAAAAATTATGGGTGTCAATCAAGCAGAAAAGACTTTTAGCATTCCTAAAACTACTTTAAAGAGAAAAATACTAAAACGAAAACAAAATTGTTGCTCATATGCATGAAACATTCTAATATTTTAACACAATCAAACTGATTGGTAAAGTTATCATACGAATTGAATATTTCCAACTGAGCGAATAAAATATATGGAAATATTCAATTCGTATGATAACTTTACCAATCAGTTTGATTGTGTTAAAATATTAGTTCATCTACGTATCCATCGTTTATACGGAGTTTCTTTACCTGCGGTTTATTCTGTTGAGCTGTCTACATGACAGACCAGATGTTATTACAAATAAGGTTTTTCTGAGCGAAATATGCTGGCTGGTTGTCGGCCCAGTTAGCTTAAACGGAAAAGCATTGGCCTTGTAAGCCAAGGATCTGGGTTCGATTCCCAGCATGGGCATTTTTTCGCTCAGTTGGAAATATTCAATTCGTATGAAACATTCTCTCAAAACATGTCGTAAATAGGCAGTATAAACAGCAGTCGAAAATATCACCAACCAAATTTATTGAAGTGCAGTCGTCATGGTCGGAGGTAAGGCAAGATGTGTTGAAATCGTAGGAATTTTCTCAGGAATAATGACAGAAGTGGAGATCATACAAGTAAAACATTGGTTGATGATAGGTAAATTTCGTCATCTCCACTAGGCTAATAGTTACTCGTTTTCGAGTAAGGTCAGACAGCTTTAGAATGATAAAACTGATCAGAAACAGCATCACGACTAATTGACGAACCACTCTCCAAGTGACGAGCATTTTTTATAGCAACAGAATATCGTACAAAATCTCGCTCTCCAAGTAAATGTAAGAGGTTAAATACTAAAAAAAAAAAAAAAAAGAATGCGAACGGTTACATTACATAGCAATGAACCAATTCCGTGGAAGAGAAGAAGAACGGGACGGAAGGACACGTAACAAGAGTAAAACCTAGGAAAGAGGCGGGGCGCAGGACGTAGATGACCGAACTTAATATTTACCGACGGAAGTTTTATAACGTAAGACGCCTAGCCCGCGAAGTTCTCGCAAAGCACTCTGGGTTATGGAATGATTTAATAAAATAAAATAGTATTGTTGATAACCTTCGAACGAGAAAAGAAAAGAATTTAATGTCTCAGAATAAAATGAATTAAATAAATTAATTTAGTGGGTTTTATAAAGAAGTATCGTTATGGACAGATTAAGGTTTTTAGATTAATAAATACAAGAATACGCTGGATTAAAGGCATGGGATAAAAAGATAAAAGATATTTAAGATATTATTAAAGACGGGTAAAAAAGGTAGATATAAGAATTTGGAATAGTTTAACTAACATAAAAAGGGCTAAAATTTTTATTATTACATACATAAACTACAGAACCGGGGTTTTAAGTTGTGGTAGAGACTCTGTAAGTTCTATGACATACGAACTAGCGGAAAAACTTAAAATGCCTTATGCTTTTAATAAAGAAGACAAACAGAAGGTTATACTGGTTACAATCACTCCTTATTCGAAATCCATATTTTCTAACGTTCACCCAAGTACGAGGAAGAAAACATACTACGTTCATTTTAGACCTAAACTGAAGAGATGAAAACAATTTCCAGTTTTCTCCTAATTAATTATGAGGTCATCCCCCTGATGATGGGTCTAAAACTTTGAAGTAGAATTGTGATCTTAATATTCATCATAAGTATTGAGTGTAGGTACTCATTTTACTCAGAATTTTATGCTCTACAACATTTGTATTGACAATGTGCTTCACAGAGTTAGCTGTTTTGAGATACTGTTATGGTATGCAAAAAAGCGTGTTTTTTGACTATAATTCTATACATATTTCCTAATTCTCACCTAGTACGAGGGGGAAAACATAACATATTCATTCTAGACCTAAACCGAAGGGATTAAAACAACTTTCAGCTTTCCCCTAATTAATTCCGAATTCAACCCCCTAACCACTGGGCTATTAAGTAGGCTATAAAATAATTTAAAATTTTCTTCAGTTTCTTTATTATCTAATAGGCAGTCTGTCTACAATGAGATTCCCTCACACCTAATTTTCATCCACACCTCATAGTCTCTAAAAACACGCCTTTTCGCCTCTGTTTTAAACAGAAGATAAAAATGGCTTCATATGTGAAAATTCAATAGACATTTGAAGATTTGGGAGCACGGCAGTGCGTCCTCGAAGTTCGCACAGGCAGTAGCTTCCATTTCCTGAACCATTTCGACGTACTTTTCACCCCGTCATAACTTCGTTTTTTGAGAAGCTACATCTGGGAGCATGGCAGTTCGTCCGCCAAGTTCACACAGACCTTTCCTTGAACCATTTCGAAGTACTTCACCCTCTCATAACTTCGTTTTGGGAAGGACTAAATCTGGGAGCATTGCAGTGCGTCCGCCAAGTTCGCACAGGCCGTAGTTAGCTTTTCCTGAACCATCTCGAAGTACTTTTCACCCTCTCATAACTTCGTTTTGGGAAGGGCTAAATCTGGGAGCATTGCAGTGCGCCCACCAAGTTCGCACAGGCCGTAGTTAGCTTTTCCTGAACCATCTCGAAGTACTTTTCATCCTCTCATAACTTCGTTTTGGGAAGAGCTACATCTGGGAGCATTGCAGTGCATCCGCCAAGTTCGCACAGGCCGTAGCTAGCTTTCCCTGAACCATTTCGAAGTACTTTTCACCCTCTCATAACTTCATTTTGGGGAGAGCTACAGAGTTTTTCTTTTATATGCATATTAGAATGATTAAACTGAACTAGTTTCTACGATTTCATGTTTCTGTATTTAATAGTTTTTGAAATATTCGATTCCGAAAAATGGCTTTTTTGTCCCTGACTCACTCACTGGTAATCATAAAATAACCAAGGTACTTCTATAAGTCGTAGGATCATGAAATTTGACAAGTAAGTCGGTTTTGTAGAACGGTTAAGCAGAAAAATCTGAAAAAATAGAATTTCCGCCTTTACACTCTAAAATTGGGAGGAGTGAAAAGTTCACTTTTTGAAAGAGTGACAGGCATTTTTACTCTTTTCGGAGTGAGTTTTATAAAAATACACTCCTTAAAGAGTGGAGTTTTCCACTCTCTAGAATGGAGTCAGATGTCTCACTCCTGAAAGAAGAGTGACTTACGTGTGCATTGCTTATTAACCAATCAGAGCAGCAAGGCGACGACACCCTTTAAAAATAAAAAAAATGATCACTTTTTCGTCCGCCATTTTAAGATTAACAGATTAGGATATCATTAAAATTATTCTTTGGAATACATAAAATGAAGGTAAGTCTTGTTTAATTTTAAGCATTTATCCGCGTAGATATGTGGAATGTCCAGATTATGAGCTAAATAGTTGTATGTTTGTATAGCAAAAGATTGATCGTGGAGTATTCATAAGTGATTGTGAGATTTCTTCATGTAGCGATCTGAAATGTAATTGTTTTAAGGGGACCGGGAAAGCCGTATCTCCGCCATGTTAAATTCACCAACTTTATGTACCTTTTTCTCAGAAATGGTGAAAGATAGAGGTCTAGATTTTTTAGAGTAGTTTGAATAACATGCTTTACGTTTTTTAAGTGATCATTTTCGTTCTAAAGTGATTGTGAGATTTCTTCATGTAGCGGACTGCAATGTTATTGTTTTAAGGGGACCGGGAAAGCCGTATCTCCGCCATGTTAAATTCACCAACTTTATGTACATTTTTCTCAAAAATGGTGAAAGATAGAGGTCTAGATTTTTTAGAGTAGTTTGAATAACATGTTTTACGTAATTTAACTGACCATTTTCGTTCTAAGTAAAATTCAAAATTAATTATTAATTATTTATTGAAAGTCATTTTTAAATAAGCACTTTTTGGTAAGATTTCACTGCCTAAAATAAATAATTCTCAACAAATCATTAAATCCCTGTGTATACAATATAACATAGTATCAGTATTAAAAAAAAATCTGAGTTCTTATGTTTAATAGATATTGGAACAAGTTGGAAATTGCTCACCAAACGTGCAAATGAGGTGGGTTCGTACTATAACTAGTTTTAGAAATATTTTTTGCACCGCATATTGTACTGAATGTATATTTTAGTGCAATACATAAGTGCATATCCATTTCATTCTGTTCTGAAAGGCTGTAACATCATTAAAATGCACTTAAAATATTTTTTTTCCCATTGGCCGTCATGTAACGGAAAACTTTTGACTGTCCTTGTAATTAAACTATGCATCCGATTTTCCTGAAATTTGAAATGAGTCTACAAAATTTTGCAACAAATATTTATTTAAAATTTTAGATCATTCGGAAGGCTGTAACATCATTAAAATGTACTTGCAATAATTTATTCCCATTGGCCGTAATGTAACGGAAAACTTTTGACTGTCCCTGTAATTAAACTATACATCCGATTTTTATGAAATTTGAAATAACTCGACAAAAGTTTGCAACAATTATATATTTAAAATTTCAGACCATTCGGTTGGGTAGTTTTTGCTCTGTTATATGCAAGTGTTGAATTCAGACCCTTATCTCCGGGAGGGATTTCTGTGGTTCCGGAGGGGGGGGGACATTATAGAGTTCAGGGGGGGGGGAAATTGCACTTTTTGACCATTGAAAACACAAAATCTCAAATCTTCCGGAGAGGAAATGCCTCCCCCCCGGGCACCCCCTGAAATCAACACTGACAGACAGACTAAACGACGAATATAGGGCTACGTATTTACATAATTACGAACGCACCTAAAAAAGGAACATAAACATGAAAAATCCAAGTTTTGAGAAAAAGTCGATTAAAGATTTATTGCCATTAAGCTGTGAAGTACTCTTAGAAAGAATGAATAATTTCAACACTTATTTTTTATATATATAAACATGTGTGACACATCGTTGGAAAGACAAAAGTTTAAACTATTTAATGATATAAAAAAATAAAAATCGCTTTTTAGGTGCGTTCGTAGTTATATAAATACGTAGCACCTATAGTAGTCGTTCAGTCCGTCTGTCTGTCCGTCTGCCCGCATATAACAGCGCAAAAACTACCCATCCGAATCGTTTGAAATTTAAAATATATAATTGTTGTATAATTCTGTCGCGTCATTTCAAATTTTATGAAAATCGGATGTATAGTTTAATTACAGGGACAGTCAAATTTTTCTGTTACATTACAGCCAATGGGGAAAATTATTGCAAGTGCATTTTAATGTTGTTACAGCCTTCCGAATGGTCTGAAATTTTAAATAGGGCAGATGTGCCAGTAATGGTCACCCTTTGATGTTTTTGGTTCATACAAAAATAAGTAATAAATATTTAACTTTAATTAATTTTTTATAATTTCCCCTTGCATGTTTTATAAAACTGGGTTATTGTTGACACTTTTAATCAAACCAATTAGGAAGTAGAAAATAATGTTTCAAAGTTTTGCTGTTTTTCTGTGAAAATCTTAATGAAGAGGCTAAGAGCTGGCTTCGTTTAATTAATTTATATATTATCTATTTTCTTGCAAAATTTGAATGCTTTTGTTTGAGTAGAATAGAAAACTTAGACTTTTATATACTAACCGTCATTTACGAAATTTCATTTATTTTTAAGGTTTTAAGAGAGGGTGTCTATTACTAGAATGGTTAATTAGTCATTTTCCACCAAAACTTTTTAAATAGCTGCTTTTAAGTTAGTTTATGTGATTAATAAAATTTCAATATTTTATTCTTTTTTTATGTATATATACTTTGCTATTTTAAAATCTGGCAATCAAACCAGCTAGCTAGTAGAAAATATTGTTTAAGAGCACAGCCAAAGACGGGCTCATAGGGCTTAATACCCCTCCTTTTAAATAAAAGCAATTAAGTTACAGAAGCTATTAGAAATCTATTTTCTGTGTTAAATGTTTGGTTATTCTTATCTGAAAAAAAAGAAGGAAAAAAAAAGTAATATTCCTTAATTTATAGGCAATATTCATGAAACTGGTAAATCTGCAGATCAGTGGCCTCAAACATCAGTTCTACAGTTTTATTTTGAAATTATTTTACTTAGCATTTAAAATAGTCAACTCACAATATCATCTCTTTCATATTTGCAATATTAATTATTATAAATGATATATCAAGTAGTCTCTGGAAGATTAATTGTTAAAAATAGCGAGACAAAATTAAACATCACTAACATTCCAAAGCTTTTTTTTATTATTATTACCTTTTAAATCCCCCACTGTTTCAATAATTTAATAGCTGTAATTGCCTGATATTTAGTATTTTAAACTATCCATCTAAAATAATTAAAACATTGATCGTCTGATAATTACAATAATTGATGCAAACAGTCATCACAAATATTTTATTAATTACTGGTATCCTTATTGTTAAATTTATTTGAAAATAACCATTTTGTTTCATTAGTATGTTTTCATTAAATTCTGGTTCTAAATACAGTCATAAAAGCAATTATATTTATTACTTTTTATGGGGTGTCCATTACTGGGCCAGAGGGTGTCCATTACTGGGCTTTTGGGTGTTTTGGTATATTTCTGTTATTTAAAATTAAATTTCGATTCACATTGGGAAATGAGACTATAAGAATGGTTAAATATTGTTGATAGATTAATATAATATTGAAAAAACTGGAATGTAATAATTATAACTATTAATAAAAAAATAATTTAAAAAGAAATTCCTTAAGAGTGTCCATTACTGGCACATCTACCCTATTTAATTGTTGCAAAATTTTGTCGAGTCGTTTCAAATTTTATGAAAATCGGATGTACAGTTTAATTACAGGGAGTCAAAAGCTTTCCGTTAACTTTAAGGTCAATGGGAAAAAATTATTTCAAGTGCATTTTAATGATGTTACAGTCTTTTGAACAGAATGAAATTGATATGCACTTATAAAGTTCACCAAAATATACATTCAGCACAATATGCGGTGCAAAAAATATTTATAAAATTAGTTATAGTACGAACGCACCTCACTTGCCACGTTTGACGAGCAATTTCCAACTTGTTTCTATTTCCGCGGTCAATCTTTTCCTATAAAACGTATAAAATCTATTTTGCTCATATTCACAAAATACAATATCTACGCGAATAAAAAAATTAAATTAAACATGGCTTATCGCGTCATTTCATTAATAAGTATTGTATTAATTTCATTTTTCAGCAATGACGGACGAAAATTAGAAATCATGATTAAGTTAAGGAATATGTTTAAAAGAAAAATATATACATATTCCAGAGAACTTAAAAGTTTAACTTTAGACTCCATGTTCATATTAAATAAAACAAAAGCAAATGACAGCGATAAAAAATATATATACATTCTTAATATTTAAATCATGCTTAGAACTTATTTAAAAAAGATGTGAGTTTATAAGTACTGTTTTTTAAATGAAAAAATTAAAAATATTTTAGAGCAATAGGACTTTGCAAAACTAGCAATAATTTAAAGAAAAAGTACGGTTTTATATTTAAAACAAAAATTAAAATCAAATCAAACATTGTTAAACATATAACATCCGCTGATTAAAAAGTTATTAATAAAACTTTGAAAGTAATATCTTTATAGGGCATGCAATAAAAGCAAACACAAAGGATAAGATTGGAATAAAATATCTTAGTTTATTACTATTAGTAATCTAATTTAAATTCGTATGTAACTTTAACTGAATTTTTCCCTAAAAGTTCAATTAGTGTTACAAACTATGAATTAAATAAATATTGCTAATAAAGTATTTTATTCCAATCTTTACTACGCTTGTATCTATTTTCATTGCATGCTGTAAAAGATGTGATTCTTTTAAAATGACCATAGAAGCAAAAAAAACAAAAAAAACAACAAAAAAAAAAAACAAAAAAAAACGACTACATAAAAAATGAACATTCACTTTTATGAAAGAGTGACTATTCATTCCTACCAGGGGTGAAAAACCGCACTCCTTTAGCAAGAGTGAATAGTCACTCCTGTGACTATTCACTCTGTCAAAAAGTGATTATCCACCCCTGTTTAGAGTGAATATTCACTTTCCAGGAGTGACTATTCACTCTTTCAGAGAGTCAAAAATTTCACTTTTGCTCAGAGTGAATAGTCACTCTAAAGAGGTTGGTCATATTTTGACTCTGCGATAGAGTGATTATTCACTCCTCCGGAGTGAATAGTCACTCCTTTTTATTTAGAGTGTAAACCCTTCAACCAGAGGGTGCTGATTTGGCCGTTTACAGTTCCTTAATACATTCAACATAACACATTCAAATGGCAAATAAAACTAATAATTACATTGTTGCAAGCATGTATGTTTTTTGTTGTGAAATAAATATTTAATAAATGGTTCCGTAGACCATCATTTACACGCTCATATTTGACGCCAATGTTGGTCGCCAAAACCCAATTACATAAAATTAGCCTGTGTTTTAAAGATGTTACATGATTTCAAGCCGAATGAATTTTTAGTAGCCCTTTAGTGTACTACATTTTAAAGATTTTCATTGAAAGAGATGAAGATTTAAAACGGTGGTGAGTAATCGATGTCGTTTCTCATTGTTACTATGGGCATTGGAAGGGGTTTGTTCATAAATGATACAAGTGTTCAGAAAAAAAACCCGTACTATTTGCATTGCAATTCGAAGATTTTGTAAATTTCATTAAGGAGTTGTAGATTACAAATTATTTTACTTGAGAACAGATGTCACAAACACACCGATCTTGGTGCGAAGTTTTTTTTTCTCCATTTTGGTGTGAAAATCCCGTTTTCGAATACCTGTTAGACCTAGTCTGCGAAAACAGTATGTTAGTTTTATTTTATTATGAAACAGTTTATTTTATTATGAAACGCACACAATTTATTATAAAATACGCGCATAATTTTGTTATAATATACACATTTTATTTTATTATGAGAAACACATATATTATTTTATTATAAAATACACACTCACTTAAAAAAAACTCATACATATTGTTTTATTATAAAACACACAATTAAAAAAAACACGCAGTTTTTATTATAAACACTCAGAGATTATTTTATTATAAAACACACAAGTATTTATTTTACTATAATCATACACATGCTTATTTTATTGTAAAACACACACAATTTATTATAAAACACGCACACAATTTTATTATAAAACACACACATTTATTTTATTATTAAACACATGCATATTATTTTATTATAAAACACACACATATTGTTTTATTATAAAACACACACATATTTATCTTATTATAAAACACACTCAGTTGTTATTATAAAAACATAGACATTACTTTATTATAAAACACACACATATTTATTTTATTATAAACATACACATCCTTATTTTATTATAAAGTACACGCAGTTTTTATTATAATCACAGAGATGTTTATTTTATTATAAAACACCCGCAATTTTTATGATAAACACACACATGTTTATTTTATTATAAAACACGCGGAATTTTTATTATAAACACACAGATTATTTTATTATGAAACACATAAGTATTTATTTTACTATAAAGATACACAAATTTATTTTATTATAAAACACACACAATTTATTATAAAATACGCACACAATTTTATTATAAAACACGTACATTTATTTTATTATAAAACATACACTCTCAGAAAAAACTGTAAATTTATGAGCGTTTGCTGTTCAATTTTCACGGGCAACAGCCTTATTTGATGAAAAACGGCTGATCCACTAAAAAACTACGGTATGACCCCATATATTTTCCTCAGCTAGGGTTCAACCCTTCATTTTAGTCGTGTTTCGAAAAATAATGTCACTTAACCACGACCATAACATATTTTTTAACTCGCCAAAAAAGCGATTCTGTGATGATTATCTAACGTGGTACGTGCTACGGAACAGTAAGTAAAGTGTTATTGTGTTTTGAAGTGTATTATATCTTTGCCCCGTAAAATTACGGGCTGCACAAAATGATGGGCATGGATTTTTTTTTTTTTTTTCTTACGGGGTATGACTGGAATCTCTGGTGCCGGCCTCTGCCCGTAATTTTACCGGGATATTTTTAGATACTTAGAAAATTAAGGGCAATCCACATATTCTTGCAGTTCTAGCCCATCAAATTAAGGGCAATCTACATATTCTTGCAGTTCTAGCCCATCAAATTAAGGGCAATCTACATATTCTTGCAGTTCTAGCCCATGTGTTGGCAAAAATACGGTACAACCCCATACATTTTCCTCCGCTAGGGTGTACACGTTGACACAAAATATTGGGCATAGACCTTTTTTTTTTTTTTTTTTTTTTTTTTTTTTTTTTTTTTTCACGGGATATGACTGTAATCTCTGCTGGCGTAATTTTACAGGGATATTTTTAACAATGTACGCATATTACTTTATTATAAAATACACACACACATATTGTTTTACATTAAAACACACACATATTTAACTTATTATAAAACATACGCTGTTTTTATTACAAATACACAGAGCTTATTTTATTATAAAACATACAAGTATTTGTTTTACTATAAAAATACACTTTTACACATGTTTATTTTATTATAAAACACACACAATTTATTATGAAATACGCACACAATTTTATTATAAAACACATATTATTTTATTATAAAACTCACCCATATTATTTTATTATAAAATACACGCACACATATTGTTTTATTATAAAACACACGCACATATTGTTTTATTATAAAACACATACGTATTTAACTTATTATAAAAAACACGCAGTGTATATTGCAAACATACAGAGATTATTTTACTATAAAACATACAAGTATTTATTTCACTATAAACATACACATGTTTATTTTACTATAAAACATACACAATTTATTATAAAATACACACGCAATTTTATTATAAAACATGTACATTTATTTTATTACAAAACACACGCATATTATTACTTTCTTCTATCTTTACAAGAAGAAAGTATTGGATTCGTGAAAAATTTCGACTTCCGGTTTTCGACGGATTTATACGTTTTAGAATGCCCAGAACACGATTTGATGGTTTTTAGAAAATGTCTGTCTGTGAGTCTGTCTGTCACTCTGTCACTCTGTCACTCTGTCACTCTGTCTGTGAGTCTGTATGTGACAAAAATTTTGTGGGCGCTCATCTCAAGAAATAATGCACGGAATTTCACAAAACTTCATATTTAGTTAGACCTTGATATAAACTGGACCTGATTAGTTTTTGGTGAAAATCGCCCTACAGGTGGCGCTGCTATGCGGCATTTTTCACGATTTCTGCAATAGCTATATCTCAAGAACTACTGCACGGATTTTCATAAAACTTCAGATTCAGTTAGTCCAAGATATAGTTTGGTGCTGATTACTTTTTTGTGAAAATCGCCCAACAGGTGGCGTTGGTATGCTGCATTGTTCATGATTATCGCAATAGCTCTAACTCAAGAAAAAATGCACGAATTTTCATCAAACTTCAGATTCAGTTAGTCCCTGATATAAATTAGTGCTGTTTAATTTTTGGTGTAAATCGTCCAATAGGTGGCGCTGCTGTGCTGCATTTTTCACGATTTCCACAAGAGCTGTATCTCAAGAACTATTGCACGGATTTTCATCAAACTTCAGATTTAGTTAATCCTTGACATGAATTGACGTATAAATTAGTGCTGTTTAATTTTTTGTGTAAATCGCTCCACAGGTGGCGCTGCTATGCTGTATTTTTTGCGATTTCCGCAATAGCTTTTTCTCAAGAACTAATGCTTGGATTTTCAACAAACTTCAGATTCAGGTATACCTTAGTACAGTTTAGTGCTGTTTACTTTTAGTGTAAATCGCTCAACAGGTGGCGCTGCTATGCTACATTTTTTCAGAATTTCCGCTATAGCTCTATCTCAAGAACTAATGCACGAATTTTCATCCAACTTCAAATTCAGATATACTTTGATATGAATTGGTGCTAAATCATTGTTATTTCTTGTACTATTTAAAGGATTTAATTGACGTGATTTATATAGAAGAAAGTTTTGTGATGACCACAACATACTAGTTTTATTATAAAATACACAGATATTGTTTTATTATAAACCACACACATATTTAACTTATTATAAAACACACGCAGGGATTATTTTATTATAAAACACACTCATATTTATTTTATTATAAACATACACATCTTTATTTTATTAAAGAGCACACGCAGTTTTTATGATAAACACATACATGTCTATTTTATTATAAAACATACGGAATTTTTGTTATAAACTCACAGAGATTATTTTATTATAAAACACATATTTATTTTACTATAAACATACACATGTTTATTTTATTATAAAACGCATACAATTTATTATAAAATACTCACACAATTTTATTATAAAACACACACATTTATTTTATTATAAAACACACACATATTATTTTGTTATAAATCAGACACATATTTATTTTATTATAAGATACACGCAGTTGTTATTATAAAAACTAGGACATTATTTTATTATAAAATACACCATATTTATTTTATTATAAATATTCACATCTTTATTTTACTATAAAGCACACGTAGTTTTTATTATAATCACAGAAGTGTTTATTTTATTATAAAACACACGCAGTTTTTATGATAAATACACACATGTTTATTTTATTATAAAACACACGGAATTTTTATTATAAACGCACTCAGATTATTTTATTATAAAACACACGCAATGTTTTGTTTCTTATAAACACACACGATGCTTAATTTATTATAGAACACATACAATATTTAATTTATTATAAAGCTCACAAAACGTTTAATTTATTATAAAACACACGCACTGCCAAGAATAACTCTGAACTCATCTACTAATGAGTACTTTGATTCTCACTATCTGGCCTGACGGGTCTACCATACACTGTTAAAAATTTGCAGCATTCTGGCAGGTCATTTGACCGTTTTTTCCGAAAACGGTTACACAACCGTAAATTTAACACTATTCTGACCATATTATTGGCCATTTTATGGTCAGAATATAGTTAAATTATGGTTATGAAACCGTTTTTTCAATAAACGGTCGAATGACCTGCCAGAATGCTGCAAAATTTTTAACAGTGTAGGAAGAAAAATCTCACTTTCTTGATCTTTCTTAAATTTCAGTTTAAGAATGATCTTTCTTGATCTTCTTTTTTAAATTGCAGATTAAGAATGATCTTTCTTAAATTTCAGATAAAAAATGATATTTTTTGATCTTTTTTTAAATTTCAGATTATGAATGATCTTTCTTGATCTTTTTTAAATTGCAGATTAAGAATGATTTTTCTTGATCTTTCTTAAATTTTAGTTTAAGAATGACCTTTCTTCATCTTCTCAAAATTGCAGATTAAGAATGAGCTTGCTTGATCTTTCTTAAATTTCAGTTTAAGAATGATCTTTCTTAAATTTTAGTTTAAGAATCACCCTTCTTTATCTTCTTAAAATTGCAGATTAAGAATGATCTTGCTTCATCTTTCTTAAATTTCAGTTTAAGAATGATCTTTCTTGACCTTTCTTGACCTTTCTTAAATTTCAGTTTAAGAAGGAAGAGGTCTGCACGGGCCGGAATTTCCAGGCCCGGGCACGGCCCGAACGAAAGCTATCTTGGCCCGGCCCGGCCCGGTGTAAAAATTGGAAGTTCGGCCCGAGCCCGGGCCGGCCCGTTTGCAGTTTTACAGTTCTCGGCCGGGCCCGTACAAAAATCAGTGAAAACAGGCCCGGCCCGGCCCGACACAATTTCTACAAAAAAAAAAAAAAAAAAAAAAAAAAAAATCCGTTTTTTCTCAACATACAATTAAGATTCTTTTAATGAATACTACACACATATTTATGGGAACATTTTACAGTATATTTTACATTACTATGATGTTCGCAAAACAGAAAACACACAATAGTAAACATTAACGATTACTTAGTGTTTTAGTCCTCGTGTCTACAGACATTTCAAAATGGAAATAAGGATTCATTAAAAGATTAATGTAGTTCAGAATAAAGGATTAAAAACTTGATAACTTTTGAAGCTGTGTAATAAAAAGTAGATTTGTGAAAATATTTCTCTCATTTTTAAGGCTTTTCTCAAATCCAAAGGAGCTACATTTCGACACATTTATGAATTCTTTTCTTTTCGGAAACGCGTAAGATTGGCAGGTATTCTTATTCAGAAGCTATGTAAATGTCGTTTTTTTTCATAGATAAAAGCAATATATCTTTCTGAAAATACTGTCAAAGTTAGCGTTTTGAATCGAATTTCCTGAAGCGATAGCACAGGAAAGGAGAAAACGTACAGTCACGTGACAGGAATCTCTGTTATCTCTGTAAGTAATTTATCAAATATGGAAAAAGCTATTTGTTTCCAAATGCCTTCAATAGGCAGGCCTGTCAATTTTATGCCTTTATAGTTAAAAATTTTGTCAGAAAATGTGTCTGAAAGCTTCGCATTGTTGAGCAGTGAATATGAGAACCACCTTAAGGTATATTTCCAAAGATACTGTTAAGAGAAGTTCATTATCACTATTAATACTACAAAACACAATGACTGTTCTACACATCCTGAGATCGATTAAGACCAGTTCCATCCCGGCACTACTCTGCTGAAAAAAAAAAAAAAAAAAATAAACTCGGAATCAGACATTTTGTAACTGTACGATGCCAATCTCTACGATGGACATGTTACATTTCTGCATTGATGTTGTTAAACTCGCATCGGCTCGTGACGCACATTTATACTTCTCGAGAAAATCATATTCATTGAAAACGGCTCGTATTTTATCTGCTTCGCTTACATTATTATATCGGGCCGATAGGCTCGATTAATTTTTTTGCCGGCCCGGCTCGTTTATTTTGTCTGTCGGCCCGGCCCGGCCCGGCCCGTTTGAAAATTCGCCTTCATTCTGCCGGGCCGGGTACGGGCCTCGGGCCAAGCCCAGACCCGTGCAGACCTCTATAAGAAGGATCTTTCTTGAACTTTTTTTAATTGCAGATAAAGAATGATCCTTCTTGATCTTTCTTAAATTTCAAATTAAGAATGATATTTTTTTATCTTTCTTAAATTTTAGTTTAAGAATGATCTTTCTTGATCTTTTTTAAATTGCAGATTAAGAAGGATTTTGCTTGATCTTTCTAAAATTTCAGATTAAGAATGATGTTTTTTGATCTTTTTTAAACTACAGATTAAGAATAATCTTTCTTAAATTTCAGCTTAAGAATGATCTTTATTGATCTTTTTTACATTGCAGATTAAGAATGATCTTTCATAAATTGCAGATTAAGAATGATCTTTATTGATCTTTCTTCAATTGCAGATTAAAAATGATCTGTTTTGACATTTTACTATCATACCAACATCAAAACTACTGACTATTTGAATTGCAACCACTTGATCTGATACACAGTAAAAAAGACAATTGTTTCTTAATCTATAAAAATATAAAATACCACGTACGAAATTATACAAGAACCTTACTCACGATTCCAAGAAGGGTTCTTTATCTTTAGAAACCCCAGAAAGCCATATATTTTCGAGACACAAAGAAGCATTAATAAAAACGAAGTTCCTTTTGCTGCTACTGATTTTCGGAAACTTTTCCGTGAAGTAGTTTTTATAGAGTATTTATTAATCAGTATTTACAAACCGGAATATTGCTTTCTACAATGCTATTCCTTTTTAAGTAAACAGTTTCAGCTGTATAATTGAGTGAAACATGCAAGTGTAACAAAATAATATTAATTTTAAAGTTAATAGAAATTCTGTTAATTTTACGTATTTGTGTAATAAAATATGTGTTCTGAACATGAAAATGCTTACTTGAGAATTGATAGTAACAAAAAAAAACCTATATTCAGGATAGAGAAAACTGATTCATACACTATAAAAAATGCAGTCGAGCCCCGATTTAAGAAATCGCGATTTAACGAACTTTTTTATGGTCCCGACGAAAATGGAACAAAAATATTTCGATTTAACGAATTTATAATCCCGATTTAATGAATAACATTCGATGTTAAAGAAAGGACAAATTGAAGAAATTTTCTGATATTTATTAAAAATTTCTAATGTCTCTGATGGTTAATTTTCTAAATATGGGTCTTGTGAAGCATAAATATCTACATGCGAAAATATACATTACACCGAGGTTATTATTAGCAGTAGTAGTTGATCGGATGAAGAAAATGAAATAGAAATGAAGCATGCAATGTTCAAAGAAACAGTTAGCAGTTTGCATACTTTGAAACCGTATTTGATGGTTCATGATGTTGGCGATACTGCTTTCACAGCTTTAGAAAAATATTGATAAAGAAGTTTGGGATATGAAATTGAAACAAAGCAAACAAACTTCTATAAAAGATATTTTATAATTTATCTATAAAATTCGAATAAATGAGATTTATTTTAATAGCAATGCTCGTGATTTATAGTAGTACATAGAAAAAGAATAAATATTTATATAGTGTATTTTCTTAAAGCAACAAATAATTATCATCATTATTAAGATAAGTAAGCATTGTTCTTCTTAATTTTTGAGATTTTTTAACTTGTTCTGTTGTATAAAAATATTTCTTTGATTATCTCGATTTAACGAACAAAGTTGCTAGTTCCGAACGATTCGTTAAATCGAGGTTCGACGGTATACGGAAACAGAATTCCGAAACAGACGGTATTCCGAAAATCAGTGGCAGATAAGGAAACTTTGATTTCATGAATAGTTCCTTAAGAGGGTATTCTAGTCTAGAATTAAGAAAAAAAAAATCAAAATTTGTTTTGCATATTTTTAAAGTTTAGACCTTTAAGAATATATCCTCGAGAGAAAATTTCAAAATTTTAATAATTTACGAAGTTACAACTATTTTAGTAACGCAGAAACCAAGCCCATCCCGCGGAGCAAATTGGACAGTAGAGGGTGGGCAGTGTACGACTACCCGATCATTTTTGGTATTGTAACTGACTCGCCATGAATGGAACCATGTGTAAATAATTTAAATTGGTACTATGCTTGACATCTTCGCATGAAACATTTATTTTTCTCACGACACTACATTACTGTGTTTTTCCTCAAAACTACTTTTTTCAACATGGTTGACATGATATCTCAAGTTCTATTTAACAGATTAACTTCTAATTTTGCACCAATCTTCAATATATAACTTTTTATAGCCACTACCATTTTTGTATCAAAATTATTATTTTACTGTTTAAAAAAAAATAAAAATTATGAAAAATGAGTCGACAATTGCTTTTTTTCAGACCGACTCCATTTGGAATTTCCCCCCGTTTTCTCTTAGGTAGGGGTTACAACGACGATCTTACTAATTAAGAATCTTTTTTAAAAAATTTCCGAAAAGTTTAGCTAAATTCACTAGTTTTTCTCAAAACTACTTTTTTGAACATGCTTGACATTATATCTTAAGTTCTATTTAACCGACAAACTTCAAATTTTGTACTAACATTCAATATACCTTTCTATCGCCACTACCATTTTTGTACCAAAATTATTTTTTTACTTAAAAAAAAAAAATAAAATAAAAATTATGAAAAAAAGAGTTGAAAAATGCCTTTTTATTTCAAACAGCCGTCCGCCATTTAGCAATGTTTCACCCGTTTTATCTGAGGTAGGGGTTAAAACCACATTCTTACTAATTAAGAATCTTTTAAAATTTTTTCTCAATATATTACTTAAATTCAGCTGTTTTTCTTAAAAGTACATTTTTCTACATGTTTGACATGATATCTCAATTTCTATTTAACCGATTAACTTCAAATTTTGTACCAACATTCAATGTATAACTTTCTATCGCCATTACCATTTTTGTATGAAAATTATTTTTTTTCTATTAAAAAAAAAAATAATAAAAATTATGAAGAAAAAAGAGTCGAAAAAGGCCTTTTTTGTTCAGACAACCGTCATTTCGAATTTTTTCCCCGTTTTCTCTTAGATAAAGGTTACAAAGACATTCTTACTAATTAAGAATCTTTTTCTAAATCTTTCTCACAATTTTAGTTAAATTCAGTAGTTTTTCTCAAAACTACTTTTCTTCAACGTGCTTGACATCATAGCTCAAGCTCTATTTAACCGATTCACTTCAAATTTTGTACCAACATACAATGTATACCTTTCTATCACCACTACCATTTTTGTATCAAAATTAATTTTTTTACTATATAAAAAAAAATAAAAATAATGAAAAAAGAGTCAAAAATGCCTTTTTATTTTAAACAGCCGTCCGTCATTTGGCAATGTTGCACCCGTTTTATCTTAGGTAGGGGTTACAACCACATTCTTACTAATTAAGACTCTTTTTTTAAAATTTTTTCTCAATATATTACTTAAATTCAATGGTTTTTCTTAAAACTACTTTTTTGAACATGCTTGACATGATATCTGAAGTTCTACTTAGCCTATTAACTTCAAATTTTGTACCAACCTTCAATGTATAACTTTCTAACACCATTACCATTTTCGTATGAAAATTATTTTTTCACTATTATAAAAAAATAAAAATTATGAAAAAAAGAGTCGAAAAATGCCTTTTAATTTGAAACAGCCGTCCGTCATTTGGCAATGTTTCACTCGTTTTATCTTAGGTAGGAGTTACAAAGACATTTTTGCTAATTAAGAATCCTTTTCTAAATCTTTCTCACAATTTTAGTTAAATTCAGTAGTTTTTCTCAAAACTACTTTTCTTCAACATGCTTGACATCATATCTCAAGTTCTATTTAACCGATTAACTTCAAATTTTGTACCAACATTCAATGTATACCTTTCTATCGTCACTACCATTTTTGTATGAAAATTATTTTTTTACTATTAAAAAAATCAAAATTATGAAAAAAGAGTAGAAAAATACCTTTTTATTTCAAACAGCCACCACTTTGAAATTTTTTCCCGTTTTCTCTTAGGTAGGGGTTATAAAGAAATTCTTACTAATTAAAAATCTTTTTTTATATCTTTCTCACAATTTTAGTTAAATTCACTAGTTTTTCTCAAAACTACTTTTTTTCAACATGCTTGACATCATATCTCAAGTTCTATTTAACCGATTAACTTCAAATTTTCTACCAACATTCAATGTATAACTTTCTATCGCCACTACCATTTTTGTATTAAAATTATTTTTTTACTATTTAAAAAAAAGAAAATTATGAAAAATAGAGTCGAAAAATGCCTTTTTATTTAAACAGCCGGAATCGTTGGGTAACTCGGAGTAGGTTATTGTATAATTTCGTTAGCGATTACCTTACATTTTCTCTCATGGTTATATAACGAAATCTTTTCGGAATCATGGGTAACTCGGAAGAGGTTATCATATTTCATCCGTGGTTATATTAAATTTCGGCAACAAAAGAAACTGTGTTTTTATAAATGCTTTTTTAAATCTCGAAAATATATTGTTGTATGCCAAATTGGTTTCTGAGATTTCTAAGTATGTTGAACTCTTTTTGGAATCGTTGGCTAACTCGGAGGAGGTTATTTTATAATCTCGTTAGCGATTACCTTACATTTTCGCTCATGGTTATATAAGGAAACCTTTTAGGAATCATGGGTAACTCGGAAGAGGTTATCATATTTCATCCGTGGTTATATTAAATTTCGGCAACAAAAGAAACTGTGTTTTTATAAATGCTTTTTTAAATCTCGAAAATATATTGTTGTATGCCAAATTGGTTTATGAGGTTTCTAAGTATGTTGAACTCTTTTTGGAATCGTTGGCTAACTCGGAGGAGGTTATTGTATAATCTCGTTAGCGATTACCTTACATTTTCGCTCATGGTTATATAAGGAAAACTTTTCGGAATCTTGGGTAACTCGGAAGAGGTTATCATATTTCATCCGTGGTTATATTAAATTTCGGCAACAAAAGAAACTGTGTTTTTATAAAGGCTTTTTTAAATCTCGAAAATATATTGTTGTATGCCAAATTGGTCTCTGAGGTTTCTAATTATGTCGAACGCTTTTCGGAATCGTTGGGTAACTTGGAAGAGGTTATTGTCTAATTTCGTTAGTGATTACATTATATTTTCGCTCATGTTTATATTTCCCCACATTAAAAGCATTTGTCTTATTTTTGTAGTGCTGTTTATGTTATTAAAGTTCACAAACAAAACAATTTGATATATCTTTCAGAATTGTATTTCAAAGATTTGAATAGTTTTCTCTGAAGAAGATTTCATATAAAAATAATGGTTAAAGAGTAAAGGTGCTTATTATTGGAACTTATGCTGTTGAAACCTATTGTCTATGGTATCAAAATATCGAAATACTTCGATACTTTGATTTTTATACATTCTACCATTTGGATTGGATTTCGAAAAATTTCTCAAATTTCATTGAAAGAATTCTTGATTGAAAACGGTGGTGAACGCTCAAGAATTATTAAATTTTTCATTCATTATAGCAGTTTGGGATAAACAAAGTCACATATTTCAGGAACAAAATTTCTTTCTACTGTAATAATTCTTTTTTACTGCATTCGAATGCTTTGTTTTATTTTAGTGGTTTTAATCTATACAGTTCAATATACGTCTATTCAAAGCATTTTTTATTTATTTTTGACTGCAAATTCACTGCTGGTATAGTATTTATTAATCATTAGAACATTGTAATAAAAAACGGACTAAAAGACGGAAATACTACTGGAAATCTAGACGCCAGTACTATTTCCGTTTTTTACGGGAATTTTTACCCATAAATTACAGAAAAATTTCCGTTTTTAATCAGAAATACGGAAAAATTTCTGTAATTTATGGGTAAAAATTCCCGTAAATAAACGGAAATAGTACTGGCGTCTAGATTGCCAGTAGTATTTCCGTTTTTTAGTCCGTTTTTTTTTTTTTTTTTTTTTACATTGAAGAAGGAAAATTTTAAATATATTATTCAGGTTATTCAGCTATGGAAAATGATATACGTATTTCATAATTCTTCATGCTTTGTTAAAATTTTGGTCCTTGCTATGCCTGGTAATTCATGTGATTTATTAAATTATTTTGTGTTTTGCTGATTCCATAACACAAAAAGTCTTATAAATCTCTTGACATTTAATCTTACAATACCTGAAGGAACTTGGATGTTGTAATCTTGGGTTTAATTAATGTATTACACTAGATATGCTCCGCTTTACCGCTCTCTTTAACCTGAATTATGTACATTATATTTTACAAATTTGCAGCCCTCTCTCTACTTTAGCACAAATAGCGCCCCTCACTGTTAAAATTTTGCAGCATTCTGTCCAGTCATTCGACCGTTTTTTGAAAAAACGGTTTCATAACCATAATTTAGTTATATTCTGACCATAAAATGGCCAATAATATGGTCAGAATAGTGTTAAATTACGGTTGTGTAACCGTTTTCGGAAAAAAAAACGGTGAAATGACTGGACAGAATGCTGCAAATTTTTAACAGTGCTTGTAATTCCGACCCTAAGCGAAAAAGAAGTAGCATTAACCCAGCCTGATTACCTTACCGACCTGACCGGCCGGTTGATTTTGAGTATAATGATTAGGAATATAGGGATTTATACAACACTAAAATGAAATTGGTATCTCCTACTTTAAAACCCCCCAAAAACCAAAAAAAAAAAAAAAAAAAAAAAAAAAAATTGCGTTTAAAAGAAAAATAAAGATTTATTACATTTTTGTATAAATCTTTTTATATAGTTACATTGAGTTATGTTTCTCTAATACCAATAAAAAAATTATTTATTCTCGTACCTATTGTATATTATAAAGCAATAACGTGTTCCTGAGTAACACTGATGTCATATTGACGGTGGCAACACCTGACCGAGAAATTTCGCTTTTACTGCAACTTTTTTAAACTCCCAAATGTAGCGCAATTTCAATTTTTACACCGTCGTATAGGAAAAAAATGTTTTTTCAAGTGCAATTTTTTGAAAACTGTATCTAAAGTTATGGAGTTTTTATGGTTTTCAAATAATTTGAAAGCATGAATATTTTTTAAATCATTTTCCATCGCGTGCAGTCCGATTACAAATGATTTATCCGTTTACAGTTAAAATAATATAAATAGTTCAGCATTTGTTTCCGGCTAAAATTCCATAACGAAATGAAAACTTTATTAACAAATGAATAAAATAATAGAACAATATAAATAAAACACAAATTTAACAGACATGCAATGAAACTACGCTCTGAAGCTACTGAAATTACCAGAATAAAAAAAGTTGCTGGAAGTAGCGTAATCTTTGGCTATTTCTTCGTCTATTAACTGCTGGCATGCGCTTTACGCGAAAGTATCGCTTTTAATTAATTTAAAATACACTATTGTTATTTTTCATATAAAAATGCTTTTTAGTGTTTTTAGTGAGCAATGCAAAATATATTACATGAAAAAAAAAATCAGAATTAAAAAATAATTGTTTTAATATATGTTCTGTAATCCGAGAACCACTGATTGGATTTTTTTTTTTGTTTATATTAAATAATTTTTAATAACTATCAGGTTTCTTACTCTAATGAGCATGTAAATAATTAAGAATTATCTGATATTATCTTTTTACTTGTTTATCGTATTTCATATGTACCACATTCTGCGTATATTAGTTTAAAGTAATATTTTTCCTTGTTTTGAAGTTGATCCTAGCTATTTTAATTAGATAGTATTGTATGAACAAGCTCCATTCTATCAAGAAATTCCAATTTCCCTTTCTATTCAAGAACGCATACCTCAGATAAGGCAAACAAAGAACTTGACGGACTAGATAGCGAGATAGCGGACACCACGGGAAGGGGAAAGTTTTAGATAAGAGAAGGGTTCCTGTGGGCAGGAAGGAGGCGAAGAGTATTTTTTTTTAGGCATGGTTGAGAGAGAGAGAAAGCAGTTCTGGCGTAGGCCTCGTGAAGGTGAGGTTGTAGGTGTTTTTTTGGGGAGTTTTCTGGAGCGGAGCGTAGTGAGTTGCGGAAAATAGTTTGAGTCTTGAGCGGAGGGGTCCTATGTGGTCCTCCAATAAACCTAATAAGATACCGAAGGGTGAGAAGGAAATAGTGTATTTTAATAAGCTGACCCAGTGCGCAGAAAGTACTTGATATATAACGTAGTATCTGGCCGGATCGTCTATATCCGAGCCTGTAAATGTAAACAAGGTTGTGTTTTGTAAATAACTTGTAAATAAATTGTTCTTTAATGTTAATTGAATAAGTTTAGCATTTTTGATAATCCTTCTCACATCGTATCCGATATCACTTATTTATATCGGTGGTGGCAACATATCGAATACAAGGACATTTTTCCGAAGTCTGTATCAGTGGTGATCGTGGATCCGGGAAAGTTCATCAGTGCGTGGACTAAGGAAGAGTGCAACAATAACCATTATATATTTTATTCGATTATCATTAGTAAATAATTGTTCTAAGATATAAAACATATTATTAATGCATCCATGTATGTCACAGAGGCTACTACGTAATTACTATATATCCTATCCTTTTGAGATTAACGGAATAAAAAATAGTGAGCTGTCATAAAAATATGAGAATAATATATAATAATACATAGATTCTATATGAATGGCAATTTCTTTTTCTATACATGCAATATTTGAAGCATCTTGAGAAATACCCATGAAAGATATAAATACAAAAGTCTAAGAATCTACGAGAAAGAAGACTGGAAAATAATAGAGAATGACTGAAAAACATCCTATATTTTGAAACATTTCGCGTAATTGCTTCCGTATAAATTCTTACATAGCATATTTTTCCAATACACAATTTTTATTTAAAGTTCTTTAGTCAACTGAAGAAGAAACAATTCTTTTCACATATTTTGACGGTTAGAGGTAATACAATGAATACTATATTAATATCTTCAGCAATTCATCAAATTTGTCGTAAGTTAAATATTTCTAGATAATTCTTGGAAAATTTTCTGTAGAAAATTTCTCATGCCTTGCATTCAATAATATTTATGGTATAGATTACAACTCGACATTGGTAAAGTTCATTTTCAACTACTATTTTAAAATGACATTAATTATATTTAAAGAAAAAAAACTCCATTCAATTACTGAATTCCAATACATAAATATTAGTTTTCACTATAAAAGTAATAAGTAATAACCCCGATTTAACGATTCTCCCACTTTAAAGATAAACGTATGTGATCCGAATTCGCTTATATTTATATATATGTAGAACTAGCATGCTTCGCTCACTACACAGACCAGTTTCTCCAAACAAACTTGAATTAAGCAAAATAAATATGGGAACTGACCTTGTTCTTTAAAGTAATATGGATCTTTACCTGGAATGTCCATCTGCATTAATGAAAACTATGCAAACGCCTTTGTGCTTTTATATTTTTTAATGTGTCAGATAAAATTATGGTTGTTAAGAACCATGTCCAGGAAATTCAGTTGCTGATTTACAGTAGGATAAGGTAAAGAATGATAGAACGATAATAAGTATGCTAAAACCATCCCTGAAAAATTATCTAACTAACAGTGAAAGTTCTATCAAAATCCGTCCAAGAACCTTTTGAAAAGGCTCATTCATTCTTAGTCAGTTCACTTGATTATAGAACTTTCCATCTTTGTTCCATAACTAAGCAAAGTAGAAAGATATGTTATATACTAAAATCTTCTCTAAAAAGTTCTAACTAAAAGTGCCAGTTAAATAAAAATCCATTCAACTAAATCTTTTAAAAAGGCTAATCATTCATAATCGGGTTCATCTGATTATGACACGTTACCCCATAATTCTATAACTAAGCAACGCCCGGGCGCAGAATCGGCGCAACGCTGCAACGCACGTCGCAGACTCTTGAGAAAGCCTGCAGACTATTTTTCAACTGTTAAAATTTAGAAAAAAAAAGTTTGCTAGAAATTATTTGCCATGTACCATAAATAATACGATGCGCGCCTCATGCGATTGACGAAGCTCCGATTTACTTTAAAATATAAATAATTCACGGAGAAAACTTTAGACACGCGATAGTGAAATGCACATTATTAAATGAGCCAAACCTCGTAGGAGTAATTTCTTAAGAAATTAAAAAAATCGGTCATTAATCCGAAAATTCGGACGTAAATATCACGAATTTCGACAAATGTTTGCCGAAAAAACAATTTCGTCAATCGTTTGCATTTAAAATAGCCAATTTTGTCAAAACATTGCGAAAAAATGTGAATTTCGTCAAAAGATCGCGAAAAAAAACGAAATTTTATCATAAGATCGTGAAAGAAACGTCAACTTCGCCAAAGGGCTGCGGAAAAATAGCAACTTTCGTCAAAGGATGGCGTTAAAATGCGACTTCCGTCAAATGGTCGCGGAAAAAACACGAATTTCGTCAAAGGGCTAACCGAAAAATAGCATTTTTCGTCAAAGGATTGCGGGAAAAACGCGAATTTCGCCAAAAGATCGCAAAAAACACAATTTCGCCGAAGGATCGCAGAAAAAACTCAAATTTCGTCAAAGGATTCCTGAAAGAACGCGAATTTGATCGAAAGATCGTGCGAAACAGGCGGATTTTTCGAATTTTCGTGGAAAAAACGCGAATTTCGTCAAAAGATGGCGAAAAAAACCCCGAAAATTTCGTCACAAGATCGAAAAAAATGCCAATTTCGTCAAAGGGCTGCGAAAAAAATAGCAATTTTCCTCAAAGGATGGCGGGAAAACGCGAGTTTCGTCAATTGGTCGGGGAAAAAAACATGAAGTTTGACAAATGATCGCGGAAAAGCACGAATACTGTCAAAGGATCGCGGAAGAAACGCGAATTTTATCAAACGCGAAAAAACTGAATTTCGTCAAAGGATCGCGGAAGAAACGCGAATTTCGTCGAAAGATCGCGGAGAAAAAGCGAATTTTTTTCAAAGGATTGCGGAAAAAATCGCAAATTCCGTCAAAGGTTCGGGAGAAAAAAACCCGAATTTCGTTAAAAGATCACGAAAAAAACCACGAACATCGTCGAAAGATTGCAAAAAAAAACATGAACATCGTCGAAAGACCGCGAAAAAGACGCGAACATTGTCGAAAGATCGCAAAAAAACGCGAACATTGTCAAAAAACGCGAACATCGTGGAAAGATCGCAAAAAACGTGAACGTTGTCGAAAGATCGCGAAAAACACGCGAACATCGTCAAAAGATTGCAAAAAACACGAACATCGTCGAAAGATCGCGAATAAAACACGAACATCGTCGAAAGATCGCGAGTAAAACGCGAACATCGTTGAAAGATGTCGAAAAAAACGCGAACATTGTCGAAAGATGTCTAAAAAACGCGGACATCGTCGAAAGATCGCGAAAAAACGCACATTTCGTCAAAGGATCGAGGAAAAAATGTAAATTCCGTCAAATAATCACGGAAAAATTTGCTACAACATTAATGTTTTCACGAGATTTTTTTACAGCTAAGTGGCAGGTTAAATGTTAGCCATCTTTTGAGTAAAAACGTTAAATTTTGAATTGGACAACTAGCTAAGATTGCTAAGTAAAACGTTGCATTAGAATTACTTTTATAGTATTTACATGAATTACTCAATTTTGATTATCTCAGAATTTCAATGTGCTCCAAAAACAGCTTTTATTGCTACAAAATTAGATTTTTGCTGCTCCAAAGTGGCTATAGTGCACTTTGATCCCTGTATTATCATTTTTATATATAATTTTTGATATTATCACACTGTATCAATCTTTTCAAAAATTTTAGAAATTGGTGTCCATATGTTATTTTTACTGTTTTCTAATTTCACAGAAATTTTGATAAATATTATGGAAGATTTTTCAGACAATGATGCTAAAAATTTTGAGGGCAAAGGTAAATTATTTTAAAAAGTACTTTCCTTTAATGTTAATCACAAATACTTGGGGGGGAGAGGGGTTGAGTGCATGAGGGATTGGAAAGAGAGAGTTTGTCCTTAAGTTCTGCAGACTGTTTTTAAAGTTTATACTTGTGTTGCAGACTGCTGAAAAAAATTCTGGGACTATATGTTATATATCTATTAAAATTTTCCTTGAAAAATTATTTCACCAGAAATGAAAGTCCAATCAAAATCCATTCAGCAAAATTTAAGTTATAAGCAGCCAGAAGAAAATTCTCATTTGCATTTTATAGAGATAGTAGATGATTCTCGTTTTAATGACAGTTTTCCTCTATTTAGCAGTAATTTTGAAGAATTACAAACATTTTAATTGGCTTCCATAGTGACAAGTATTAACAGTTTTTTCTCTTTTTTGTATATATATGGTGTAACTGAGCGATGAGTGATGGTGAAGAGTTTTGATTTAGAGCAGTGGTTCCCAACCTTTTATTGGCCATGCCCCACCAAAGAGTCTGTAAAATCGCGATGTCCCCTTACCACATACACACTCTGTAAATATTATATCTCTTATTATTTAGCAAGTAAATTCTATTTCCATGGGCGAAGCCTTACAAAGCCTTGACAAAAACTATTCATTTTATATTTTTTAACGTTTCAAAGATAATTTTCTATGACAAATATGTTTTTAACATAATTGTATAAACATAAAGACATACCTCCGCCTTTATGATAAAAAAAGCTGGTTGTTCCTTTCCAAATTGCCTCAATGTTAAACAAAAGCGTTATATGGTCTGTATTTTTCTCGTGACAAAATGTTTGAACAAGTTATCATATACAGGGTGTCCGGTCTCAACGGTGTCCAATGGCTAATTCCTAAACCGTTAGTCATTAACATATAGTTCCAATTACAAAAGTGTTTTAAATCAGGTAAAGAAATATCTTAAAAACGATTTGGGTCAATGAAAACGTTTCTTAAAAAATTACGAAATTTAAATTTTTATACGGTCCCCCGGTCCTATAAGTTATATTTAGTAAAATTGTCCTATTACACTGACAAATAAGACAAAAAAAAAGTCCCATTCATATAAATCTAAAATTGAGCGAGTTATGAAACTTTAAAAGTGCATGACTTATGCCACTTTTCTGCTCTGAAAACAAATGGATTCGGCTTAGCTTTGAGGGGCCACATACCAAGTGGTTAAAGTATTCGAAGATCTTATTTCATGTGTATCTGCGCTTTGAAAAAAATCGTACAAGTATTACGATTAAGTTAACATTTATTAAGTTTCAGATTGGCTAAAATAACATATGTTTTATTTTGTCAGGATTTAAGGCTGTTTCTTTTATGATTTCTTTTAACAAAATTTATGTTATTTTTATAAGTTTTTATGTTACTTCAACGATCGTATGTATGTTTTTCCAGTTCCAAATTTGTACGCAAACTTTAACTCACTTTTAAATATCCGCTCGAGATTACATTTTACATACTGGCGCAAATCCAATAACAATTTAATATTATTATGATTTTCGGTGGTTACCACTTATACTTATTTTACAGGATAACACAAAATATTTCGGTTAGATTACCGCCAAGAAATTTAAGAAAAAGTTTCAGATTAGATAATACAAGACTGAGATTGTTGGTTTTTTTAAACTTTTATGTATTTTTTTCCACTGAATCCGAAAAGTACATTAATTTTTAACCATCATGTCAGGATATTTCGCAAATCATAAATTGTCAAATTTAAAGAATAACAAAAATCGGATACTATAAATTAGGGGAGATGACTGTGTTTTTTAACTTTTGATAATTGATTTTTACGTACTTTTTAGCACTGAATCTGAAAATGGCCTTCATTTTTAACCATCACGTTAGAATTTTTTTGCAAATCGTAAATGTGTAAGTTAAAATATAGCGAAAATCTCATACTATAAAACATATGTAAAACTTTTCTCGTTTTAATTTATTTTATTTTATTCAATAATTTATTCAATATTTTTGCTTATCCTGGGATTCTTACAGCTAAATAGTTGAGTGGTCCGATGAGATGAGAAAGGAGATTCAATTTTAACTTTGAACTTTTTAACTTTAAAATTTACGAAAAATCCTTATGTAATGGTTAAAAAATGAAGGTCAATTTCAGATTCAGCGGTACAGAATACATAAGAATCAGTTATCAAAAGCTAAAAAACATGACATAACCCAACTTTTGCAGGCTAGTGTAATCTAATAATATTTTTAAATACGCATCATTTTGTAAAGAATTGAGGCTGTTAATTTAGCATCCTTTTATTTAACAAAAATTCTGTTTTTTCTTTCTTCTTAAATGTTTATTACAAATTGTATATTTTCATTAATATGTCAGAATTATTAAAGATTTCAAATTTATATTGTAATGTTAATTTTATTCTCAACCATTTTTTAATATATCTGACGAAATTATATTTCGACTAAATTTGTGAATGACCCCCATTTTCCAGCAGAGAATATGCTCTAACTTTAAACAGCTATTACTCGGTCAATTTTAATCGTAGAATAACGGGACGTTTTGTGTATTACTTGTCAGTGTAAAAGGAAAATTTTACTAAACATAACTTATAGGACCGGGGGACCGTATAAAAATTTAAATTTCGTAAGTTTTAAAGAAATGTTTTTATTGACCCAAATCGCTTTTAAAATATTTCTTTACCTGATTTTAAACATTTTTGTAATTGAAACTATATGTCTATGACTAACGGTTTAGGAATTAACCATTGGACACCGTTGAGACCGGACACCCTGTATAGCATTAAAATTCATGACATTCACACATTTTATAATTCATTTTAGTAACTTTATAAAAGTTAATGGAAAAACTTTGGACACTCAATTGTCATCTTTATCAATTTCAAGTAGCCATTATTCTCCATGAAAACACATTTCTCTGTTTTCCCTTTTACATTATCTTTAATTGACCGTCATGTTTTATCTGATTTTTAAATTTAAAGTATATATACGTTCTATTTATTTATTCTGCATGAGGCCTGAACTCAAGTCGTGGATATTTTACTATTTTCCTATTACCTTTGCTAATGCTATCTAAGATCTATAAATTTTATAAAGTTGGTAGCACCACGTTTAGCTATTTCAAATAATTTTTATGGTAAATATGTTCAAGATAATGATACTTAAATATAATTTTAAGGGGCTGTTCAAATATTACGTAAGCATGTTTTTGACTATTTTTGACCCCCCCCTCCCCCTTGTCAGCAAAAATAAGCAAATCGCGAACCCCCCCTTAATAATTACGTAAGAAAATTGGAACCCCCCCCCCTACTTAAAAAAAAATAGGACACAATACAAATTATAAAACTCTACTCGACTAATATAACTACTAAATAATAATAAACGCTTGTTTTATTTCTTTACAATTCTATTTAAGAAAATTTCTTAGATCACAATTTTAGAAGAACTTAGCCATTTGAAAAATTTAAATTTGAACATGACAATATCTATTCCGATGCTGACCACGGCTGCTCAAGCCATTTTTCCATATCTGTTATGATATTGGTTTCCAGTTTTACTTGATTATCTTCATCGCTTACTATTCGGATGCAATCTTTATCAACTTCATCTTCATTGATCCACTCAACATCTTCCATATCTTCCACGAATTTTACGAAGCGCATAAGTTCATTTGCTCGACGAACAGCAATTCTCAATGGTCGTATAAGGCAGTCCTTCTCGCTTTTTTCACTCTGTTGAATTTTTTTGTGTCTGTTTGCTGACTTCTGAGATGCATGATATTGGCCACAACTTCCACAAGTTCTTGCGGATAAATGCGTGAACTTTATGGAAGAGCAAAAATAATCATACAGCATCTTTAAAAATCCCTTTTCTGTACTATTCAGATTTAAGGCCAGACGGAGACTTAAATCTATAAATTCCCCCTCTTCACTTGCAATGATGTCATTTGACGATTGTATCATTTTGATTGGAGGAGGAATGAATCGTCCTTTTAATATACGAAATAATCCACTGCGTGCAGGAGAGCAACAATTCTTTTTTTCGCATTTTACAATTTGCTGCAAGTATTGACTTTCTTGTATGAGCTTCGAATACCAATCCAAGTCATAACCAAGAGACTCTGGTTCGCCTGAATCAACATATGTGGCAGTAACGGGATAACTGTCAATGTTTAATGAGTTCCAGATATCTGCGAGAGTTTTACCAGCATATGCTAAGTTATTTTGCTCCATTTCTTCATCAGTAGTGCGACCGTTCTCATCGAGAGGGGAACCATAATGGTTATGAGGGTGTATAAGACAAGACAGTTCTCGACTGAGTGGTGTCATTCGCCTTTCTACTCAATTATATGCACTTCTTCCAGGAGCATTGCACGCTATGAAAATTCCATCCAAATCATGCTTTTTGAAATGGTTAATAGCAAACGATATAACTTTCTGGTAGCGGGGATTCTTGTCTGGAACTCCATCAACCGTTACTATGATTACAGGTTTCATGAAACCTTCTTCTGTTTTCACTAATTTTTCAAAATCTTTGAGTATTAATAGAGTTTCAAAATCCTGAGCATGAGTATTTGCTGTGGAAGAACTGTGTTTCCCACTTCTTATAGCTATTAACGTTGGACCAGAATAACCTATGTATGGCTTTACTTTGACCTGCCATGCCAGGATCAATCACAATACCAGCGTAAACACATGGGATAAGTTTGCGGCGTTCAGCGATGACCCAGTCGTGATCGCTTAAGGATACGTGATACTCCATATGCATCAGTATCATAGCCTGTTTATTGGCTGCTGTAATTCCCAAAGGTACGCGCGCTTTGTCATCATGTGAAAGAAGAAACACTTGCATGGGTCCAAAAATTGAAGCTAAAGTTTCTAAATAATGGATGGATATTACTGCAAATTGGGTATCAATGTGAGATCGGTGATAATCAGCCAGAATCCAAGAAATTTTTATCGGCACTGTGGTGACATGTCTTCGACACTCGATGGTTGAGGAATTTTTTGGAAGCAAACGAAGATATGTTCTACTCCTGCTTATTGCAAAACCAACCTTTTTCAGTTTTGCAGTCAAGTCATCGAGAGTTTTGACACTTCGGACTTGTTTCTTCTTTTTGCATCTGCAGCGCTTCCAATAATAGCTATGTCTGCTATTGCTTTAAGTAATAATGGTTGTTTAAACTTGGTCTTCCTACTGATTCCCTAAAAGGTATTTTTTTTAATGTCTGGATTATCATGGCAGATTTCTCCAAGCTTTGTTCGTTTGGTGGTTCGATGTTTTCGTTGGTATTCAGCATTTTATCGTTTCCTTTTTAAGGATTGTTTTTCCTCTTTTGAGATCACTGGAAACCTTATTTATCTGTTTTTGAATCTGAGATACATTGGTTTCAATTCAGTTGGGTTACATTTCATTTTTAGTAAGGTTCAAAATTTGAAAACAGTTAGAAGATTATCTGCTACAAAACTAACATATTTTTTAATTTTTTTCCCCCATGGATGCATTAATTTTTGAGTTATTTGAAAAGAAAAAATAAGGCTTAGCTTGGCTACGCCATATTTAAAAAGTAATAACTCGTTTTTTGACTTTTTTTTTTTTGGTCTTTATTTATTCCCATACTGACCATGTTTTGCCAAGGCTACACGGTCATTTTATCTTATCTATCTTTTTTCCAATTTTTACAAGTAATTATGTAAACTTAAAGTTATGATAAAATATATTTAAAATTTTAAGAATAAATTGATTATAATTACCTTTATAAAATAATCAAGAAAGACTGATTTCTTTTTGGTTGCCTTACGCAGTTCGTCCTCAGTTCTTTTTAGCACCAATACCTCTAACTCTTTGTCAGTTTTAGAAGACTTTTTGTACTGCGCCACACATCATTAGTTTTACATTGGATATCCTTCAAAGGTTTATCTGATGCAGACTTTTTGAAACTTTCAAAAAGTTTTTTATACAAGATTTCTCGAAATGAAGACATATTTCTGATTTTATTTATTTTAAACACCACTACACTGCAGTACTGAGAGGTAGAGGTCTGTACAGGCCGAAATTTCCAGGCCCGGGCCGGGCTTTTTTCTCATAGAGAAAAAAATTCGGCCCGGCCCGTACAAAAAAATTATTGGCCCGGCCCGATAAAAAAGTTAAAAGTTCGGCCCGACCCGGAAAAAAAGTTAAAATCTCGGCCCGCCCCGATTGAATTTCTACAAAACATTGATTTTTATGTCGATTTGGTGAAAGATTTGTCTCGTACGAGGAGTTCTGGCCAAAATATGTCTTAACTATTTTTTTATGTTTATAATCTTCATTTTTATATAAGTGGCGCAGGCTGCGACATTTATTTTTTTTAATCAATCTCTATTTCTTGTATGTAAATGAATCCGTTATCATTAATATCGTTAATCCATATTCCATGTATTGAAGTGCTAAAAATCTGAAAAATGCTATACAATAAAATCTTCTAAAACGGAATTACATAAAAAAGAAAAAAATCCGTTATAGACAAGTGCCCTTCTTAGCAAGTTTTAAATGTATTATATATCGTATTCTTACGTATTAGTATATTAATTTTGTATGGATCAACACGTTTTTCAGTTTATAACAGGATTTCGTCATAGACAGGTTCCTTCTCGCATGTTTTCTTATATTTTCATTTAGCTATATTTTAATAAGCGTAGAAATCTACTATTCTTTAAAAAGAATAAATTTGAATGTTTAATAGTAGAATAATAGCGATTTAAAAATGTGTACATTTTTTTCAAAATTTTTTGAGCCTAACCTAATTTTACTGATCTTTGAACGGATCAGGCTACGCCGAGACAATGATTTTCATACGGGCTGCGTCAAAACTACGACTTAAAATTTTGGGCCTTGAAGACTTGGAATGAAACCAGTCCCGGCTCTGTACAGAAAAAATGGGCCCGGCCCGATCCCCCAGGAAAAAAGTAAGGCCCGAACCCGGCCCGTCCCGTAAAGAGTAGTAACTACGCCCGGCCCGTCCCGAGCCTTCAGAAAAATGTATGACCCGGGGCCGCCCCGAGTGCTGTGAATGAAAATAGGCCCGAGCCCGGCCCGTGCAGATCTGTACTGAGAGGTTTTCAAAACTCACGAGACACCAGACAGTAGAGGAGTCGGTCACTATGGTTATGGGGTTCAACCACTTGACAGAGGAGGGGTGGAAACAAAAAAGATGGAATTTTACTTACGTTTTGGAAGCTTTCCCGGAAAACTCATATTGTCACAATACATCATATCATATCGGTCCATTCAATTCTATTCTATTCTATTTTCACAATTGGAAATAGTAGTAAGTTCTCAGAGATAATAAGCCCTCATGCATCAAACATGAACAGTCACCCCTAGATAAAAGAGATCGTTTATGTTTTCCTTGTGCGGTCAAAATAGCTGACATCAGAACTTCAAGTTTAATATTCTTTTGCTATTTCTGCTATTTCTTTCTTTCAATTTGAAATTTTATATGTATATATATATATTTTTTTTTACAAGTTAGAGATTCTGAAAATGTCTTACGTAAGCATCATTCAACCCCCCCCCCCTCCCCCCTTGTCAGCAAAAATAAGCAAATCGCTAACCCCCTCCCCCCCCCTTAGGTGCTTACGTAATATTTGAACGGCCCCTAAGCAGTAAAAGTTTCATCATGGAACACATAGCTGAGAGAATAGAAATATAAAGCCTATTCATAACTGTGGAAAAAATTGAGAAATTTTCAAAATACATTAGTAAGCAGCAAAAATTACAGAATTTTTTAGAAACGAAGAAGGAAAAAAAAAAAAAGTTTCAAACTATTGTTTGAAGACTGTTCATCTAATTATTCAGGTTTGAAACTGTTTTAAATTTTTGATTGGAAACTTTTTTAAAAACTCACAAAAATGTGTTTCTTAAATTTTATTTTACATTTTGCATGTATTACTTTTAGTCTGCGATATCACTTTTCCAAAAAAAAAAAAAAATGAATGAGTAAGTAACAAATTTGGAATTGCCCCCCTAAAAAGTCAAATTGCCCCCGGTGGGGAGTACGCCCCACGTTGGGAACCACTGATTTAGAGGCTTTTGAAACATGATATTGGTATTGTAAAGGGTTACCTTCACATATTCATTTTTAATGGTATTTCACTCTTCATCCGCCTCCCCTCTTTAAAATTATGTCTTTTTCTAAATTCTTAACTTTAAATGCCAGTCTGTATTTGGATTCAACTTATTTTGTAATGGTCTTTTCCTTTTATAAAATTAAGCAAGTCGATTTTAAATGTCTCGGGCAATTCCACAGAAAATCATCATTTTTGGCGGGGAATAAAATTTATAATATGTTTAATTTAGGGGAATGATTGGAAAATTTGATATTTTTATATTCTATAGAAAAATCCTAATAAAAAGGCATTGTAAATTACTGATGACAAACTAAGTTAAGTACCATTATTGTCTTTGTAAAGTCATAACACAATAAAAGTTACGTCAGTTACACGTGTAAATGCCATTTTTTTCTTTTTTATTATTCAGAAATTAATTAAACAAGTTACTGTTATAATTTGGCATTACTTAGTGTTGTTGAGAACATTAAATCCCTTTTTTAAACGGGATAGTTTTGATAATTTTTACACTTCAATGAAGGCAGAAAAAATGTTTGTATATTTTATGTTACGTCAGTTACAAAATTTTTAATTACAATTTTTGGGACTCAAAAAGAAATTGAAATAATCTGCAGGTATTTGGGTATTAAGTCCTTAGTAAAAAATAATTTAAATTGAAAAATTTGTTCTAGCCTTATTAGTAAATTTTCTACATAGTTTTGAAAACAAAATTCGATGATAAAATGTTACGTCAGTTACGATGGAATTGCCTTCTCTCTGTAATTCTGTAACCGCAACGCACTTTCATTAAAATAAAAGAAATAATATCTTTTACTCGCCTAGCAACACTTTTCTTATTTCATTTGCATGCCTAATTTAGTTGCTATGCAGATTTTACCCAGATATTTTACATCTATCCTTTTGACTGTTACTCCAGCTGTCTATATTTTCTGTCACGTATAAAATTATTTCATTATTGGTACTCTGCCTCTAACTTCTTATTTTTTTTTATTAACGTTCATTTTCGGCCCCCCAATCCCATGAGAATTTTGTCAACCCCCTGTAGAATTTTAGCCTTGTGGTTTTTTGTATTCCGTATTTCTCCGGTTATCATTTGACATTAAAAAATTCATATTTTGCCCTTTGACACCCCCATTGATTTTTAATTAACGGAAAAATAACACATGCCTCTTCTCAATCTATTCTCGCCATATCATACGTTATTGGCTACATTTATGTAGGGAAGGGTATTGCACAGTGAGACGAAAATTATTATTACTTAACGAATGGCAACGATTTTTATTCTTTTGAAAAAATTTTGCTATATCTTTAAGCTATACAAATATGCTACAGATTAATGTATAAATGGTTTAAAAAAAGTTATTTATAAAAACACAGAAGCAGCATAACGGAGTATCGAAAATTGACTCACCGTGTACAACAAGTGGTACACAGTGAGACAATGTATATAGTTTCATAAATCATACATTTTTACACTCTATCAATATTTTTCTGCCGTTTATGAGTTCTAATTAATATTTCTAGATTAATTTTTTTTTAAATATGAGCCTCGGGTGGACAATGGCAGACATTGGGCTGCCTTCACGTAAATTTTCAGCCTCTTACGTTTAGTAGATTTCGCTAGCCATTGCGCGCCCGCCCCCCTCCACATACACACACACAGAGATAGAGAGAAAGAAAAAAACCCCCTTCTTTTATTAATAAATAACTTTTTTTTTTACATCAGAACCGCATAGTAGATACTCAATGAGGCACGTGTCACTGTGTACCACAACCGTGTGTCTCACTGTGTACTTTCGTTACGTTATAATAAAATGGATGCCACATCTGTGACATCAATTTCATCGCTTTAAAAAGTTTATTTCGTTTTGTCGAAACAGTCTATTATTAGATATAGCTAGGTTTGGTTAAGTAAATATATGTCATATTGAAGGAAATAAACTCTAAAATGGACGTTTATGTAACTTTAACCACTATAAAATAAAGAATTATTTACTATTTTGTTAGACGAGTAACTGAAGTGTCGAAACTACATCCACGTGTTGCATAAGATGAGGTGGTTCGCTGTGTGTTCCAGCTAGGAGAAAAAGCTATAACTATATGTCAAAAGGGCTGCTGTCTCACTGTGTACCATGTCTCACTGTATACTCCCTAACCTATATGTATTTCCGCCAAGACTCGATGAATTCGAGAGAATGCAATGACTCACTTCTCTCTTGATCGTGGTGTTATAAACAATGCAACAAGCCTCTCTCTCCAGCGGTCGGCGGCATTTTTACTGCCGAGGGCTCGCCTTGCGATTATAAAAGATCCTAATGTTCCTGATTTGTAATACAGTAATGTTTCAGAACAACGGCTGTTTCTTATATCATATAAATGGCACAATTCTACCTTCGAACACTTAGGCCGGGAAGCGGCAGCACAGACAATCACGTCATCGAGTTCACGGCTGAAATTCCAGAATTAGTTAAAAGTCTATTTGTTATATCCTGCTCCCAGTCCTCCATGTTTTCATACTTTTGGTTGCAGGAAAACACAATGGTAAACCTACGAGTCAACTGCTAAAATCGGACTTTTGGGTGTTTTCCACCAGGATATGACTTGGCAGACCGATTGCGTATTGCGTTTTAATATGCGAATCGAGTTTCAATTAATTCTGGAATTTCAGCAATGAACTCGATGAGGTGACCCCGGTCTAACTCTGATAGTGAACATTTTTAACATCGATATTAATTGTGAAGACAAAACTTCGTTATAGGTATGGCATTTCTAGCCAGAGTTTTTCGTTTTTAGATTATCTGGGCTATGATTCTCATGTTCTTCTTTAGGAACTAGATGTTATTCAAGAATTTTGTAACACAAAAAAGAGCAAAATACGTGTAATTTAAATTCCAATTCTGACACAGAAGTCTTTAAAATCTCGAAAATCACTTCAATTAAAAAAGTTCTGTATTAGATGGAGCAAAAAAAATATTTGACCTCTTAATTCTTGCTCCCGTCAATATCACGGGCCGAGGTGTTGTTCGTTATTTCTCGTGCTCGTCATATTTCCGCGCTGGGGATTTAATTGCTGAAAAAAACTCCGAAATCAGAAAAAATTAAAGGTAATTTCCGTGTGAAGTCTTTGAATATTGCCACTTAGGTTTGGTTTTTGGCGCTGATTGTGATGGTGGATTTTGTATTGCCTGTTTCAATATATATCACACTCAAAAAAATTGTTAATAATCAAGATTTAATGTTATTGTAATGATTTGTAATGTAATGAAATTTGTAATGTGTATTGTAATGTAATGATTTAACGTTATTTCAAATGTTATTTGTAAAAATTTGTGTGATGATGATAAATAAAGATCTAAGATGTGAAAAATAAAGGTCTTATTCGAATTAATTTGTATGGTGTAAAACAAACATTAAGACACAGAAATCTCGCATGATGGCTTTTCTACAAATGTGAACTTGTTCTATAACATCTTTGTTTTTTTTCCGCCTGAAAAAAAAAAAAAAACTAATTGCCTATTTTATTTAGAAGCTTTATAATTTTTCAATTTCTATAATAAAAAAATAGGTACTTTTTTTATGGTTTTTCCAAGTATTAAGAGACCGTTAAGGGGTTAAAGTGGTTTGAATATGGATGGACATATATATAATGTTTCCGGAACAATTGTAAAATCCATGTCACCTGTTACATTTAAGGAAAAAGCAAAGCATTATTAATATTTTTAACATGCCATAGTAAACATCAATATCATATATATAAATTACACTAAAATTTCGAATATATTTACCAGAATTAGAGTACGGACACACGGAGATAGACAAATTGAAATCATAAACGCTTTTAACTATGCAGGCAAGTGTTAAAACAAATTGTCAAGATCTGAGCATTTATTCAAACATTATCCGTGGACATACATCGAAAAAATTATATATACAAACAAATTGCACAACCTATTGTTATTTCTTAAAAATCGGTTAAGCAGATATCTAATTTCCTGATAATTTGAGGGATAAACAATATTTTCGGGAAATTAAAAAAAATGCTCATTACTTACTTCCAGGCTTATTGTGTTAAATGGCTAAATGTTACCTTTAAAACTAAATAAGGTAAATGAACCTATAGTATGCCACGTACCAGTAGTGGGGCACTAATTTTTTTAAGTTTAAAAACAAGCCCAAAATGAATTTGTGAAAAACGGCTGAAAGAAATCTGATTGAATTACATCCTTAAATGTCAATCTTCCATAAACTGTTTGGATTTTTTTTTTTTTCTGATGGTACACTTGATTATTTTCTAGAATGTCTTCAAAAACAGATTTTTTGGAAAATTCTGAGAGATTTCATTAAGAGATAAGTTTTTATTTAAATCATTGTTTCTTTAATATTATGTCTTATTTTGAATTAAAATATTGTTGATATACTTTATTAGATTATAAATAACTTGTTGGATAACTCGAAATCTTCAAGATTCATGCATCAGAAATTTACTGTGCCTACTAGTGAAGCATAGAGGAAGGTAAATTTATTTATTTTTCATTTTTTTTTCGAAGAGCATATTTTGAAACTTTGAATGTTTATTCTGATAGATGAAGGTTTGGACTAAACTAATAAAATATATTTCTTTTGGAATTTACTAACACTTTTACAATAACTAGATAACTGTACTGGTGCGTTTGCCCTAAACGAATAGATAAATGGAACAGATGTTATATATTCCCGCGGCCGCCATCTTGGATTTTCTCTTGACATGAAAACCCCCTTTCCGCCAAGTAAATGTCACCAAGCAGATTTATGCACATGTTAGGCTTAACGGGGTTGCCAGAAAACGTCACACGTCGGGGTTGCCTTATCGATAAACGCCAACAAAACATCGCCAAGAAAAAATCCAAGATGGCGGCCGCGGGAATATATAACATCTGTTCAGATAAATAAATAGACAAGAAAAAGTTACGTGCCAAACATAAATTATGAAACACTTTCCAACACATTCAGAATATTGCAGCAAAATTTCATCATTTAATAATGTTAGAGAGGATATTTCAGTAAACAATTTCGAGAAAAGCATAAAAGATTTGAAAACTCAGCATCATCAACTACCATCTATAGTCGGAAAAGAACTAAAATTATTTTGCGAATTCTTGTATATGATATATTGATTTGTATATATACTACATATTATGCTAAAATTTAGTTCAGTGAGGAAATGTTTAAACCACTTGAAAAATCCTTTCAGCAATTTGAGCCAATAAATGTAAATGTACTTGAATTCTTTTGTAGAGCCTTGTATGATATCCATATATTTTATGCATAGCAAGCTAAAAATTAAGGAAAAATCACAAAAAGAGCGATAACTCGTTCAAAAAGAAACCTATTCCAATGAAATTTGCATGCGTTGTTAACTAAAAGATGCTGAATAAAATTACAAAATGCAAATTAGTGACTCTGCAATCGGATTGCGTCATCTGTGTGGAGCATAAAAATGCTTGCTAGAGAGTACGGTTGCAGGTGTCGCTGTGATTATGAGATAAGAAAACTGAGATAGCCAATTCATTAGTATGACCACGAGGTATCATTTGTCCGCAGAACTGCAATATAGAGCAAGTGGAATATTGGAGGCAGATCAGTCAGACAGAGGTGGCCAGATGGCTAAATGTGAGTCTTTCTGTTGTTCATAGGCTTTGGCAACAATTTTAAACCACTGGTTCAGCCTCCAGAAGGTTCAGCCAAGGACGGGCAATTACGATACCCGATATTTGCGGTTATGTGTACAAAGGAATAGAACAGCAACCCCATCTTATCTTTGAGCCTCCCTTGCTGCAGCCACTGGAAGGTTGGTATCAACGTCTACTGTGCGTAGAAGGCTTCACGATGGTTGTCTTTACGCGAGGCGACGAGCCATTTGTGCGCCACTCACCTGACGTGACCAGAGGGAATGTTTAAGGTGGACATGTCAGCATGTCCACCGGACGGCTGATCAATGGAGACGTGTTCTCTGTACGGATGAGTCCCAGTTTAGCCTCCAAAGCGATAGTAGGCGTCATTTGATTTGGAGAGAACAGGGAACACGCTACCATTCATCAAATTTTAGTTAAAGAGATTAATACGGAGGAGGCAGTGTCTGTGATTGGGGTGATATCTTTTTGGGTGGACGTACAGACTTCCATGTCTTTCCACGTGAAACTGTGAATGCTCACGTCTATAGAGATGCCATTCTTGATGCTTAAACGCGCCTTTATGCCGGTACAATAGGTAATGATTTAATGTTAGAGGACGACAACGCTAGACCGCACAGGATTCGCATCATAGAATATTATCTTGAGTACCAAACAATTCAGCAAATGGAATGACCAGCTCGATTACCTGATTTGAATCTCATCGAGCATGTTTGGGATGCTTTAGGAAGATGTGTTTCTGCTCTCAATCCCCCTCCTCAGACCCTTTGATTTGATTTGATAGCCTAAGAGGGACTGCTCAGACCAGGACCTAGTCTGTAGAGCATAGTATCCCTCCCGGTCACATTTATTAAGGTTATTAAAAAATTACAATGAAAAAGATACAATGTTCAGCCGGAGCTGTATCCGCCGTTAAACGCGACAAGGGGCGGGTTTGAAAATAAGTTTGCTCAAGAAGAAATTAGTAGTTATAAGCTACGGTCTAAGACCACATCGGCTCTGCCAAGGACGAACCCTCAACGCGACAGGCGGCAGAGATTGAAAAGAAGTTCTGCGTTGGGAATTTCAGCTGACGGTTTCTAGGTAAAGGTTTGACAGATCTCTGAGAAAAAGTTGTATTTTAAGTAGTTTTCTGTTAAGGGCATGTCTATTTAGGATATTGCGAAGCCATTCCTTGGGAGGGATGGCAGGCTTCTTAATATGCCACTGTGCTGTTAGCGGGCAGGCGAAGTAATAATGGGAGGGCGACGCCTCTGCGCACATTCGCAAAGGAATGTGTCTGCACATTTAAATTTGTGAAGGTAAGTTCGAAAGGGACCATGTCCTTCCGCGCTTACAGCTGCTTTACAAGAGCAATGGATCGTACTTCCCAGCGAGCTTATCGATCGCATAATTGACAGTATCATACACCGCTGTATGTGCTGTATTGCTTGCAGGGGTGATCATACTCCATATTAAAGGTATTTTTCCTATATCAAAACTGACACATTTATTTTGTTTATTTTATAATTGTGTTAATTTCTCAAATACCACAATCGTCTGATAATTTCTTTTAATGTTATTTTATACCTTACTATGTGTTGTATATTGTGGCTCAGTTTTATTAAAATCTATATATAACATTTTGAGTAATCGCTATTTTTGTTGTTTTTCCTTAATTTTTGGAAACCAGTGTATTAAGCAAAAATTTAGTTAAATTTTAAAACGCAACTTTCAACAATTATCGTTTATAATTTTTTTATGTGACTTAACACTTTTGGGTGTATGTGTATATGATTATAACTGCTAAGCACACCATATTCAACAGTTGGCATCATGTTATGCCCCACAGCGATATTTATCAATTTCAATATGTTTGGAATAGTCTAACATCATAAAATGACATTGCAAACGATTCTTTACCATATACCATAGTGTAACAGAGTTCTTTTGAATGTCCCTGTAAACTAACTGTGAATGCCCCACACTTCATTTTCAGTATCGAACATGCTATAGTTAATCTCAATAACATATATCATTTACATGACAATACGACTATGCGTTTTAAAGCTCGGCCAGACAGACAGACAAACCGAATTCATAAAAACTTTTCAACTATGCTCGAAAGTGTTAAAAACCCTGCAATGTTCTAATTTAAATCCCCTAAGGATATTATTATTTAACAATTTTTGATCTACAGAAAAAATAGAGGCACAAAAAAACTCTTATTAAAATGATTTGACATAAATATACGTTAATATACAATAAATAAGTATTCTTCATAAATATACATTTTAAACATAATGCGAATTTTGTGCTGCATAACGTCTAAAATTGTAGAATAAAAATATTTTATACCAATATTTAATACGTTTTGAAGCATTTTTCAGAATTAGTTTATCTTAATCTAAATTTACCGCTTTTTTGCTTCACGTACCTAGAATTTTCCGTATATCTTCAATCTTAATATAATGCGGAAATAGAAGAGCGTTTTTTTTTAAAGTTTGAAATGGTTCTGCATAGCTTAAAATTTTCTAAAACCAAGAAATATTTTTTATTATTTTTTCTTTTCTAATTGAATTTATCACGCAAAGTAAGCTTTTGTTTACAAAATAAAATGCTTTATGTATTTAATCTGGATAAATTATATTTCTTAGCTAAATTATTTTTAGAAAGATAGATGAATGTAATTTTTTAATACATGTGCATTTATGCTATTATCTTTTCGAAAATTTAAATAGAAAATGAATAGGAAAAGTTTTTTTTTTAAATAAGGTAAGCTGGTGGCATTGAGTGTTAGGGTAATTGGACGGCAAGTGTTTATAAGGAACGATGTTTTCTTTCTCATCAGATAAAAAGCTGAAAAAATTGAATCGACGGAGAGTTAACGTAAATTGCATGTGTTTTTATATCGACAAATGAAATTTAACACGAGAATAGCGTTGTATATATACCGCGAAACCTCCCTGAAAGACCACCTCTGATAAAGACCGTTTATTTATGGTCTATAATATTTTTGCTATAGGCTCAATGTTAATTTTCCTCCATTAAAGGACCACTATTTCCCGTCTCCCTCCCTGAAAGACCACTTTTAAACTTTTCCGTCGAAGAGTAGGAGTATTTTCTTCTGAATGAAAAAATCTCGAAATTTAACTTCTCTCCGGAAAACACGCTCAGCTAAGTCCACTTTCTTAGACATGGCGAATCAAGGTCATTATAATATGGAAGGCTCAAAAGCCTCATTGCTTGAAAAATGTTGATGCAACAAAAATAGGAGTGATTTGGAAATCTAACAGAAAAGCGTCGATGACATCTACCATTTTTGAAAATTTGTTACATGACTTTGACAAAAAGATGACCAAACAGGGTAGGAATATTATCCTTACTTGGAATAATGCTCCATGTCACTTGTATGATGCACAGCTGAAAAGTGTGAAACTTCAATTCCTCCCTCCTAACACGGCATCTAAAATTCAGTCGTTAGCTCTGGGAATTATTCATTGTTTCAAGCAGGAATACAGACGTTTTGATTTACGAAAGCTCATTTTGCTAATAGATGAGGCAATAAATGCGTCCGACATTGTGAAATCCATCAATATATTTGATGCTATTCGATGGATAAAATGTACATGGGATAACATAAAGACGCAAACAACTGCCAATCAGTACTTGTGGACTAAGCAACGTATCCATAGAAAAATCCATTGATGATATCAGTGCCTTAGAAGCTGAAGTGATTCAGCTATCAAATGCAGCTAAAGTTGATTATGACCCCAAATCACATGCATATGAGGAATCTCTTGAGTGTTACGATGATTTATCTGAAGATTGGGAGAAACTTATTATAGAAAATCTCGACAAAGGTAAGACTTTAAAATTTTTATATAAAAAATAAATTCTACAATCATTTATAAAAATGAATGGTACTACAATCAAGATTTTTTAAAATCTATTTTAGCAGCACATTTCTGATAGACGATGAGCTTCCGCCAGTTAAAGCTTCTATTTTATGTCAAGAAATACTTGTTGAAATCAACAGATTGATAGAAAGTTCGATATCTGTTAGAGATGATACTAAAATAAATAATTTGTTTAAAAAGATCAAAGAATGTTTAGAAACAAAACTGGTTAATGAGAAATTATTAAAATTAAAGAAAACTACAATGAATTTCTTCTTTATAGCTGTACTAGCAAACCCCGCGGCTTTGCTCGCGTAATATTTGAAATATGCCAAGTGATATTTATATGTCTAATTTTTATCAAAAGGTACTAACTAAATTTTTATTTTATTAAAAGGTAATATTTTATTTTATTAAAAAGTACTTATTACTTTTAGGAATAATTCAAAAATTACTATTTAAAACACAGTTTGACTAAACATCATTATTACACTGTATTAGGCAGAAATGAGACTTAAATTAATAAAATGAAATAAAACTAAACAAATGATAATTTAGAAAATATTTTGAAACTTTTATGCTCAATTAATACGCTCATTTCAGTATTCATTTGAAGTTTTGAATTTTTTAGAAACCATCTTCTTACATCTTAAAATTAACCATCATGTCGAATTCCAAGTCCTACCACCTCTCTCAACATAAAGGGATATGTTGAAACAGGAACTGTCACCATTAATTTGCCAACATTAATTTTGAAATCGGTTTGTTATTTCCTAATATTCCACAGAAACGTAATTTAAAAAGCTTTTAAAGCCCTTTTTTAGAACGTTTGTTGTCTGTGAACCCCAGGTGGTAGAATCACCGGCATAAAATATAGCCTGTGTAGGATCAGAGACTGTCACCACTGATTCGCAACTATTACTTTTATAATCGGTTTATATTCACTGAAATTGCATAGAATCGTAATTTAGAACTTTTTTAGAATGCTTTTCGCACCTCCCCTTCGCTTCACCTCTTTTTAATTCGAATTTATTTTCGACGTTCCTTCGAGGGCATTTATATTTTATAAGTAACTACCATGTCACATTTAAAGTTTCTAGCCTTTTCAGTATCACAGAAATCGCAATTTAGAAAGTTTTTAGCTCCTGCAACCCTCTGGTGGTAGTGGAACAGACATAAAATATAGCTTATGTTTGAGCAGGTTCCATCACCAAAATTTGTCATCATTATTTTTTAAATCGGTTTGGCAATTTATAAGTTTGCTTAAAAATTGTAATTTATAACGTTTTTCACTCACTTCATTTTTTTGAAATTTGGAATTTTCTTTTGACTGTTCTTAGAAAGCAGTTGCATCTTGTAAGTAAATACCATGCCATACTTCAAAGTGTTAGACCCCTCAGTTGTGCAAAAAATGCAAATTAGAACATGTTTTGCTTTTGCAACCCTCAGATGGTAGTGACAGCAACATAAAGTATAACCTATGTTATAGCAGGGATTGTCACCATTGATTTGCAACCATTGCTTTTGAAATAGCTTTGGTATTTCCTTAGATTGAGTAGAAATCGCAATTTAGAACGTTTTTAGGACGCTTTTTGCGCATTTTCACACCTTTTTAAATTTCCAATTTTTTCGAAACTGTTCTTAAAGATCATTTATAGCTAATAAATATGTACCTTGCCTAATTTTAAGTTGCTAGCCCCTACCGATCACAAAAATCGAAATTTAGAACGCTTTTTTGCTCCTGCAACGTCTTGGTGATAGTGATACCGACATAAAATAGCGTCTATGTTAGAGCAGAGGCTGTCATCATCAATTTTCTACCATTACGTTTGAAATCAGATTCATTCTTCCTGAGATATTGCTGACAAATCGGCATCTAGAACGTTTTTAGAACGCTTTTCGCGCATTTTGCTCCTGCATCTCTTCTGGGGTAGTGGAAACAGATATAAAATATAGCCTATCTTGGAGCAAGATCTTTCACCATCATTTTTACACCATTATATTTGAAATCGGTTCAGTACTTCCTGAGATTGCATAGAAATCGCAATTTAGAAAGTTTTTTACAACGCTTTTTGCGCATTTTGACCCCCTTTTAAATTTCGATTTTTTTAGGAAATGTCCTTAGAGATCATTGATATCTTATAACTAACTACCATTCGAAATTTCACGATTCTAGGCCCTTCCGTAACGCAACAGCCGCAATTTAGAACGTTTTTTGCTCCTGCACCCCCTTTGGGGTAGTGGCACCAACATAAAACATCGCCTATGTTGGAGCAAGGGTTTTCCCCATCATTTTGACGCCATTATTTTTAGATCGGTTTGGTATTTCCCGAGATTGTGTAGAAACCACTATTAGAACGTTTTTTAGAACGCTTTTCGCGCATTTTCACTCCTTTTAAATTTCGAATTGTTTAAGAACTGTTCAGAAATCCTTTATATCTAATAAGTAGCTAATATTTCAAATTTCATATTTCTAGGCCCTTCGGTAACGCAAAAATTGGATTTTTAGAACGTTTTTTGCTCCTGCACCCCCTTTGGGGTAGTGGCACCGACATAAAACATAGCCTATGTTGGAGCAAGGGTTGTCACCGTCATTTTGACACCCTTATTTTGACACCATTATTTTTTAAATCGGTTTGGTATTTCCTGAGATTGTGTGGAAACCACCATTTAGAACGTTTTTTAGAACGATTTTCGCGCATTTTCACCCCTTCAAATTTCGAAATGCTTAAGAACTGTTCTTAGAAATCCTTTATATCTAATAAGTAGCTAATATTTCAAATTTCATATTTCTACGCCTTTCAGTAACACATAAATCGCATTTTTAGAACGTTTTTTGCTCCTGCACCCCTTTTGGGGTAGTGACACCGACATAAAACATAGCCTATCTTGAAGCAAGCGTTGTCACCATCATTTTGATATCAATATTTTTTAAATCGGTTTGGTATTTCCTGAGATTGTGTAGAAACTACCATTTAGAACGTTTTTTAGAACACTTTTTGTGCATTTTCAACCTTTTTAAATTTCGAATTGTTTAGGAACTGTTCTTAGACATCATTTATATCTTATAAGTAACTAATATTCAAAATTTCATATTTCTAAGCCCTTCAGTAACGCTAAAATCTCATTTTAGAACGTTTTTTGCTCCTACACCCCCTTTGGGGTAGTGGCACCGACATAAGATATAGCCTATGTTCTAAGTTGGACTAACACCATCATTTTGATACCATTACTTTTGGAATCGGTTCGGTAGTTCCAGAGCTTACCTCCGACAAATAAACAATTTTTTCCTCTTTATAATAGGAAGTAAGTATAGATAAACGTAAAATATAATAAACTACACTCAATAATAATTATTTTGTAGTATGTATTTCCTGAAGCTTCGTTTTACCCATCACCTCTATTCAGAGACCACCTCTGTGAAAGACCGAATTTTTATGGTCTAATGGGTGATCTCCTTAGAGAAGTTTCACTGTATATATATTTTAAACTATATATTATTATTATTATTATTATTATTATTGAAATAAGTTTTAAATTAGTAATAATTATAGTGTAATAATTATAGTATATTTTAACTAATTTAATATATGTATTAACAAATTTTTACCAGTTAACTGCAACTGGGATCCTTGATGTTCTACAGTTCAATTGCCCGTTTTTGGCACGTTGCTTGGCGTCAAAATGTTGCATGCTGCTTACTGTCTGTGATATGTGCGTAAAATTTGCTTCTGTTTCTTATTTGTTTATCGTCTTTAAAAACAATATATCGGTAGTATTGGACAACTCTTAGCAATTATGCCAGTCCATATTTGAAATATTACATTTTTTGTGACATGTTAGATGTTCTGCCGGCTGATGATTAGACATCCACGTGTCACAATGATCTTCCATACTTTCATCTTAATTTATGTAAATTCAATTCTGTTTCAATATGATTAAGTAATATTTATTTGAATTTTCTGGCATCATTTATTTAAATATTGTTCTGAATTTCATTTCATAGGTGGTTTTATTTAGTTAATGTCGTTTCGTATTTTTTTCTTTTTCCTTAGTAAATGTTATGAAATGTATTATGAAATGAGATCTCATGGAGTTTTATCATTTGGTTGTTCGCTTTATTAGTTATTAATAAATTAAATATATTACATATGTATATTAATACCTGCAATCTTTAATAAGGGATTTGGTCAGATTTTGTACGAAGAACTTGTCTACTGTATTTTGATTTTCAAAAGTATTATACATATATAACAAATATAACATATACTTCAACTGTGCTACTCCAGCCTTGAATATAATAGTATTATATATATATATATATATATATATAATTACAAATGTGTGAACAAGGTGGTAAAATTCTAAAGATGAACAAAATAAGAACATTGGAAACCAGAAATGTATACTAAGAAACTATGAATAACCTATAGAATCGTCAGAGGAGCTTGCAGGTTTAATTCATAGTAAAGATATTATTTCATTCAATTTTGTCGTCATTAGGTCTAAAATGACAAAATTTAGCTCCTTATAACATATAAAAAATTTCAAAATAAATGATAAAATCTAAGATATTCAAAAAATTAAATACTACACGTAAGGTATTGAAAGATGAATAAATGAATAGAACATAATACTTAAATTAGGGGTGCACAACCTTTTTAAGAGAAGAGCCACTTACAAAAATGCCTGGGTTGTCGAGGGCCACATCAGTAACACGGACAGAATTCTATTTCGAGGAGGTGATCTGTGGCCTAAAATCAGATAAAGAATATGGTTTCAGAGGGGTGGTCGTTTTACCCCTCTAGGTTCCCCTACCCAGTCAAAATATCCAATTCAGTTGGCGAGACTACAGTTCGCAAGATCAACAGTTTACATTTGTATATATAACAGAAATATAGCAAGGATTATTTTCAAGGAGTGATAATATCCCTTGACTTTATTCGGGGAGTAAATTTTGTTTTATTAAAAGTGCAATTTATTAAATAGGCATGGAAGTGGCTAGTACCGAAGAAATGTGAACTTTATGAGCGAAGAGGGGAGGAGAAGCCGATCAACGAAATTGGAGATTTTTCTATGCCTGATCAACAAAATTCGCTATTTTTCTGCGCCTGGTCGACGAATTTCACTATTTTTCCGCGCCCGATTGAAAAATTCGCTTTTTTCACACCTGATAGACAAAATTCACTATTTTTTTCGTGCTTGACCAACGAAATTCCTGATTTTCCGAGCCCGATCGACAATACTCACGATTTTTCAATGCCCAATCGACAAAATTTGCGATTTTCCACCCCTGATAGATGAAAATCGCGATTTTTCTGCGCCCGATCAACGAAATTCACGGTTTATTGACTGACTCTGGCGAAATTTGTAAATTTTTTCCACGGCCAATTGACGAAATTCGCGATTTTTTCTTGCGATAAACGGACGAAACTCGCGATTTTTCCGCACATCATGGACAAAATTCGTGATTTCTTCGTGTCCGACAAACGAAATTCATGATTTTTCGGAGCACGATCGACAAAACTCACGATTTTTCCGTGCCCAATCGACGAAATTTGCGATTTTTCCGAGCCCAAGCAATGACATTTGCAATTTTTTCTCGCGATAAACAGGCGAAACACTCGATATTGCTGAAGTTTATCAACGAAATTTGAGATTTTTCCTCTCTTAATCGACAAAATTCGCGATTTTTCCGCACCCGATCGACGAAATTCGCGATTCTTGACTGACTGACGAAATTTACAAGTTTTCTCTCGGCAAATTGATGAAATGGGCGATTTTTACTCGCGACTGACGAAACCCACGATACTTTCGCAGTCGACTAACAAAATTTGCAATTTTTCCGCGCATCAGCAACGAAATTGACGATTTCGCCGTTCTCGATCAACAAAATTTGCTATTTTTCCGCACCTGAACAACAAAATCGAGATTTTTTCGTGCCCGAACACTGAAATTCACGATCTTTCTGAGCCCGATCGACAAAACGAGCCCGACCAACGAAATTTCGTTTTTTTTTCTTAACAGACAAACGAAATTCGGGATTCTTCAGAGCCCGACAACGAAATTCGTGATTTTTCCGAGCCTCATCGACAAAATTTGCTAGTTTCCCCCACCCTATCAACGAAATTCGTGATTTTTCCGCGCTCGATCAACGAAATTAGCGATTCTTAACTGACTGAAAATTTTCAATTTTTCTCGTGGCAAACGAAATTCACGATTTTTTCCTGCGACCATATGGACAAAAATTGCAATTTTTTTCAGTTACAAATTGACGAAATTCGCGGGCCATACCTTCCATATGAAAAGATGGAAGATGATTTAAGTTTGTGGAAACATTGATCAGTTTGTGAAACAAACTGATAGTTAATAAAAATAAATATACTGCTGTTTTCTGGTGTGAAAAAATAAAAACAATATTCTAACAAGATTTTTAACAAAATTTTTAGTACTGCCATCTATATTATAGAGAAGTATCAAACCAAAAGTAGAAGTTTGAAGATTTAGTATTGATAAATATTAAAAATGGAATGAAAAGTATGACTTAATATAAATTAAAATTTATCAAAAATTAGAATGGAAAATATAGGAAAAAACTTAAAATAAAGACTGAGCAAATACGGAAAAAAGTATTGATTAAATTGATTATTTTAAAACAAATATTATAAAAAATAAAAAATGAGTAGATAAATCATATTTAAAAAAAAAAAAAAAGGACTATTTCAAGATAGTACAATATAGCCCTGTATTAGGTGCCAATATGGGAAATATTTATGAAAAATTATGTTGCAAAATGCATGAAACACAATTTTTTAAAAAATACAATATATAAGTATATATATATATATATATATGTAGCATTTCGCTATCGATTTTCAGATATTTAGGCGACACCAGTACACCTCGACATAAAATGTAGTAGAGCAATCAAAACCATCCATCCGTTATATTGAAAATATCGGATTGCAGTCAGGGTGGCGAGTAAAGACAGGATCGAGAAACATTGAGATAATTTCCCTTACGTAATGAATATAGAGAGTCATCGTCACTTGAAACTGATTTTATTGACAAAAAACATAGTAAAACACTTCCACTAGTTATTTCATCAACTCTCAAAAATTGATCATCACTTCACAAAAACTTTACACGTTATAAGCATAGGATCTACACATTAGAACGTTTACTCCAAGCGACGCAGGTTAATTAGACAACCAGAAAAACGTAAAATCTCCCTCTCCTTCGCCGATGTAACGATATTTGTACTCCGAAAAACAGCGCGCGGACGGTTAGAGAAAGGTAAAAGACCAATGCTAGAAGAGAGGTGGGGAAGGATGGGACATAAAACAGATTACGATTCGATGGGAAAGGATGACGTCGATAATGAACTCTTTTATACGGCGTCAGAATTAAAGTGCAAATAGTGTTGGCGGACGCATGGAATTGTGGGTATAGAACACCAAAGAATAAATGATATTAGAACATTCGAAAGAAAGAGAATTTAGTTTTAGAATAAAATGAAAAAGTGTAATTTAATGGGTTTTATAAGATTAGGCGAATGGATTAAGGTTTTTAGAATAATAAAAAATACGCAACTTTAAATGAATGAAATAAAAGACAAAAGATATTATGATATTATTAAAGATAGGTAAAAAAGGAAAAATATTAAGAATTTGGAATAGTTTTACTAAGAAAAAGAGGCGAAAATTTTTATTATTACATATCCCCCCACTCAAAAAGAGTGGATGAACTGGTAGGTCCTAAGACCCACAAGTTCATAGAAAGGAAATGTTACATAGGCTTGGATTACAATTTCGCCACTTGGAGTAAACCCTGAAGATTTAACTTTTTTTTTTTTTTAAATCTTAATGCTATATTAATTTAAAATTTAGAACTCGAACTACTGGAATTGTTAATTAAATACAATAACAAGATATTAATCTTGTTTACATATTACAAAGATGTAAAATAAAAAGTTACTATAAATATTGAGAATAATTATTTAACATAGTTTTGTTATTTACATAATAAATGTACGGCCATTCATGACTCATATTCATGTGCAAGGCATTTATGAATTCAGTTGTAAAGACTTGAACGTAGCATTTTATAATATAAACTAGAAAGGTAGCCCGTCAAAAATGACGGAAATTTAGATATAAAGATATATACAACTCATGTGCAAGAATATGAGTTTTCTCGCTTGTTCCGCAGTGATAGATGAAAATAACACATTTTAAGAACGAAACACATTTATGAAAAACTGTGTACAGTAGAAGACCACTAATCTGCACAGTTTGGTTCCAAGTGTTATGCTGATTTGAGGCTTTTTGCGGTCATGTCTATTCAATCTTTGTTTACATTTTTTTAAATTCATATATTGGACAATTTAGATTGTTGAGCCTTAAAAATAAATAAATAACACACTTGAAGTAAGGTTAAAAACTATTAAATTATCGTATACGATTTCATGAAATGGTATTATATGGGTATTATATGGATGTGTGTGCTTCACGATCTTGGTTACGACGTTGGCGAAATTGGCTGCAACTTGTCATAATCCTAATAGTGGGTCGCTATAACAAAAAAGTAACCAATTTTTAGTAAAATTTCTGATATAAAGTGTGTTATGTCAGTCCTAGGAATAATATTTCTAACACTGAAGATTTTCCATGTATATATGGAATTTAGAAAAGCCTCTCCAAAAGAAAGGTCCTGAAATGACATTGTAATTACTCAAACTTCAAAGTTTAATCGGGCCCTGATGTTGAGTACTGAAATCTAATAAATACAGTTATTTTGAATATTACAACACAATTAAACAGTTAAACTTATTTAACTTAAACACGCTGTTACTTCCCGATGTTATTTTTTAGTATTAAGAAAGAAAATTATTTAAAATTTTCAAATCATGCATTTATGATTTTTTTTCCTTCTTTAATAACTAAATAATGAAAAAATAGGCTTTTGTTCTGAGCTCATAAATATGACAATAAAATAATGTATCTAAGAGACATTGCAAAATTAAATCTTTGTGATTACAAACCATAGACAAACGATACCGCCACCATTTTACCTACTATGACGTCATTAGAATATAGCCCATTGATTGTTGAAGAACTTACTTTGTGAATGATTACCTCAATGATTTAATATTTTTGACGTTTCACGATGAATGAATCACTTGTGTTTGTTTAGGTTTATGGAATGAGATATTAAGCTGTGAAACTAATTTCAATTGAAGTTATCCAAGGATATATGTATTTTTAACCGAAATTAAAAACAATGCTTTGATCTCGAAATAAAAAGTTTTAGTTTGTATAATTTGTTATTTCTGTTAATCATTTATTTAAGTACTTTTCCATTATAGCGCATTTTTAAAAAAAGCTTGGCGCGATTAGGGCATCAGAAAATGAGATATGTTGCGAAAATACATAAACAGCTATGAAAACAAATCTAATGAACTTTTATCTTTGTTTATATATGCACTTATATGCATAAAAAAATCGTTTCTAAATATATATAAAAATTTTTATATACAAATTACGGCACAGATTTCAGATATGAACCGGGATACCTAACTGGCGCCAAAATGGTGTTATTTTGCCTGCTATGGTAATCCGGCTATTGTTTTTTATTTATTAATAAATTGTTTATTTACTTTTATTTTCTGTTTTTTAAATATATAAACTGCTTTGTTTTATAGTTATTATTCAAACTTTTATTTATTTATAGTTATTTCCTTTTCAAAATAATAGCAAATAATTGAAAAATATATAAGTAACTGGTATTCGAAAGCGAGATTTCTGCCAAATTGGCGTCATAGAAAAATCACGCCAACCCCCATGCGTATATGACATCTGTGCAAAAATTACTTCTGTTTCTTTATAAAAATGGGTAAATAGCTTTTTTTATATTAAATTGTCGTCACAGATATCATATACGCCCATATTGGCGCGATTTTTGTTTTTTTAAACGCCGATGTCATATACGCACCCGGTACTTAACTGGTGCCTAAGTGTCGTTATTTTGCTTGTAATGGCAAGGCATACTTAGATACTACTACAGGCAGACTGATTTGGGTTTAATGTATGAAGTCGTTCGCCAGAGGACTCTGATACCCTGCCCAAAATTGAAATTTGACTCTGACCGTAACTTCAACGACGAGAACCAATCAAAACGCACTGGGCAGGGTTCAGAGAATTCCAAGTTGTTTACATTTTTTTCTCCTCGATCGTATAGATGTGATTCAAAAAGAGTTTAATAAAAAATATTAACTCTAATCATCAAATTAAAAAAAAATATATCATTTTAATAATTATCGGAAGATTGTAATATTACTAGATGAAAATCATTCATAACATCTAATCTAATGTCATTATTAGGAAGAGTTAAATTAAAAACTTTTCTGTCGCGAACGGTTTGTTACACATGATAAATAAAAAAAAAGTATTTCTACCTTTTAAAAAATTAAGTTTGATAACAAATCTGTTGATCTTTCATCATTATGTTTATATTATTGCTAATAAAATTTAATGTCTATGAGTTTGTGTGCTTGTATGTTTATTTTTAATGTTTTATTTCAAGTTTAGTTTAAGTGTATTGTAATGCAGAAAGTAAATCAAGAAAGTGAACATTTGTTTTAACACTTTGTTTAAAAATTTGTATTTTATTTAAAAAGGTGGGATTAAAAGGGTGAAAATCTCATTATCTGCTGCCATCAGATTTTGTCATGTTTATTGCAGGGAAAGGGGGAATAATAGATACATGCTGTTATAATTTAATTAAATATGCTATTAAAACTTGGATTTTAGTTTTTTTATCTTTTTAAACAAAATTATTAAACTAATATGTAAAACAAAAACAGTAGCTATTTTAACATCAAAATGCCTTTAAGTAAAACTGATGTGGAATTGTTCGATAACTAAAAAGGAATATCTAATTTTCATCAACTCAGGTTATTGGGGCATTTTTAATTTTTTTGTTTAAATGCTATTACAAAAAAAGAAAATATTCTGAAAGTACTGCTTTTAGCTAAAGTTAAAAGATTATTTATTGCTTAACCAAATTTTTTTTATATTTAAGGTGGATTGAAATGTCTTAGCTTTCGTAACTTTGAGGTATACTTGTAAAAAATTTGACATTAAGCAAACAAATAAAAAAAAATTCAATTTTTATATCCAATTATAAATCAATGATTAAGGTGGTTGTCAAGTTCCCTGTTCAACAATGTAAAACTTAGACTCATTTTAAATGTAAAGGTATAAAACTGGCAGACGTGGCTATTGACACAGTTTGTAATCAACACTTTTTCCATTTATGATTTACTTAACAAGATATAAGTAGTTTTGGTCATATGACAACATGTTTTATACTACTTTGTTATCCTGTCAATCAATTTAACCAAACCATACAAATTTACATAATTTTTATTTTAAATAACGAAAGAACAAATAAATTAGTATAGAATTAATAAAAATACAAATAAAATGTCGAAATAAAAATCACTTGATGACGTAAATATGTGTAACTTGCTTAAAGTCGACATTTACGATCAACCATTATTGGCATTTGGCCTTATAGTTTGGCGATAGATTTTTTGTCGATGGGATAGCTAAGTAGTACCCATGTTTTTCGCACAATGACAGGTGGGGAATGTGGTATACAGGCATTATAATACACGTTTACAAAATTCCCCACCTGTATTGAGTTAAACAAAGCAGTGAAAAATGAATAAATCAAAATTTTAAAGGTCTTATTTAATGAAAAAATATATATTTATTTCACTTTTGTATTTATTTGTTTGAGATATATGTTTTAAGCATTCATTTTGCACTACATAACTTTAACCTAAAAATAACCATCTTATTATGTTAAATAAAATGGTGAAGGGAGGTGTGTATGAAATTTATCGTAAACAGAAAAAAAATAGTATTCTTCTTTTCAATTAAAATAAACTAAACAGGTTGGCACAGATGTCATACATGCCCCACATTGGTGCGATTTTTTTCCGATGCCAATTTGGCGAAAACCTCATTACCATATCAAGCAAAATAACGACACTTTGGCGCCAGTTAAGTACCCAGTGCGTATATGACATTGGCGTCAGAAAAAAATCACGCCAATATGGGGCATATATGGCATCTGTGCCAACAGGTTTTTATGTACCTCAATTATCATCACTTTATCTATTTCAAAAGAATTAATCAGATGCATGACCTTTTTGGTACTTGTTAGTTATCCCATCGACCAATTTCGCCAAATTATATAAATCGTCAAATTATACAAATTGATATAATTTTTATTTTAAATAACGAAAGAACAAATAAATTAGTAAAACATTAAAAAAAAATACAAATAAAAAGTAGAGTTAGTGGTATTATTGGCATTTAATCTTAAAATTAATTAATTAATTAATGGCAAACATTATTGGCATTTAATCTTACAATTTGGCGACAGTAATTTGGTCGACGGGATAACTAAGAAGTACCAAAAATACAAATAAAACGTCGAAATAAAAATCACTTGATGACGTAAACATGTCTTGTCAAGTGAATGTGACATTTACGATCAACCATTATTGGCCTTTAATCTTACTATTTGGCGACAGTATAACTAACAAGTACCCATTTTTTATTAACTGTAATCTGATATAAAAATTCTTAAAAGTATCAAAGGAGATGGGTAGATAAATGTTTATTTTCAGCTGTCTGATAGATAAAAGAAAAATTAGTGCCTGACACAGGACCACTGGAGGAAAAGAGTGGCTATCTAAAAATATCGACTTGCAACCGTCTTTCCTACAAGAAGATAACAAAATTTTCAGTACTACTTGATTATCTCGTCGACCAATTTCAGCAAATTATACAAATTGCCAAACTATTCGTCAAATTATACAAGCTAACATAATTTTCATTTTAAATAACAAAAGAACGAATAAATTAGTAAAGCATTAATAAAAATCCTTATAAAAAAATCTAATTAAAAATCACCCGATGACGTAACAAACATGTGTATCATGTTTAATGTCAGGTGAATGTAACATTTACGATCAACCATTACTGGCATTTAATCATATAGTTCAGAGATAATTTTTTGGTCGACGGGATAATCAAGTAATGCCATATTTTCTTACATTTCATCTATACTTCCACTTTTGCTCGTTGCAATGTGTTAATATTTAACATTTATGTGGTATATTTAATTTTAAATTAGTAGAGTTGTCTGTGGTAATTCCTGGTCAAAAATCAACAACATCCAATTATTATAAAAACCATTAAAGATATTGTTCCCAGTTTTGGCATGGAATAAGAACCCTTTGATGCCTGTACTGTAGTATGATAAAATGTTTGCTTAAATACATATGCACTTATAATTGAAATAATTATAATTTGTAAGTGATCAGGAATTGCACCAGAATTATTCCTGGTCACTTCTGGGGTAATAATCGACCAGCATCCTTTTTTATGTAAATGAAGTAGTAAAAAAATTTTTTATGACTGAGTATTAAAATAATTAGAATCAATCTTGTAACGTTCGTCTCATAATTGTGGAAAAATAACACAGACCGTGTTTTGGGTGTACAAATTAATTTGACCGCATTTGATGTGGAAAAGACTTTTACATTTTATGTTACATTAACTTGCCGAAGAATTTTTTTATAACATTTATAAGCAGTATTTATTGCTTCTTCATCCACTGTGAATGAATTAATACCTTGCAAATTTATTTGTTCATAAAACATATACTAAATGTTTATGTAATTATAGGGAAATATTTTTCAAAATATACATTTTTTTTAGCCTTAAAATTATGATTTTCCTTAACCATCTTTTAAAAAACTTTAATTGTAGGGTAATGTTGATTAAGAAATATTGGCATGTTCTTCAGAAATTGAGTGAGGTTGGGACTGGGTTGATTTTTTAAGTTTTATAATGAGTAGAGTTGAGCCAGGTTGGATCTAGGGATGGGATGAATAGTGATTTGGCTGAATATTCGGCCAAATTTTAGGTCAAACATCGAATTTTTTCCAATAAAGAAAATAACTTTTGATTATATAAATACAGTGGTGGGGCATTTCTAGAAAATCTTACTAGCCAACGATTTATCTCACCAGCCAGTAAAATGCAACGTATGGTTACAATACAATATTACTATAATGCATTTTCATATTTTTTTCCCCCTGTAAAATTAAGAAATATAAACAAGAGATGAAAGTTTAATATAAAACAGAACTTAGTACCATGTTTACATCCCAGTAATTAAGAAAGCTGAAAAATATAGCTAACTACTAAAAAAAAAAAGTTTTTGCATATCTCTATAGTTTGTAGTTTTCAAAGACTACCTAAAAATTCACTCGCCCCGTCAGAAAATTCAGTCGTCAGTGGTGAGTAAAATGATGCATTTCCCCACCCCTGTATATATATATAGAATTTTAAATTTTAAAGTGGAAAAAGAATTAAAAACAAATTTATATTCTATTATCTGTTTACATTTTTGAATAACTTGTTTTTGTAATATTTCAACTTCTAATAAAATAACCTTTACTACATCTAAATTATAATATCATAACTTTATCTACAGGAAAGTAATGCATAAACATTTTATCTAAAAAGGAACTCATTAATCATTACTACTCTTAAATGTACTTTTTAAATTTATTTTTAAATTTGAAAAACTTATTTTAGCCCAAAAAATTACAAAATTGCATTTTATCCTTTTATTGTAAGATATATCAAATTGATTTACAGTAAGTCAGAATAATAAGATATTTCCATTAAAATATAAAGAATTTATTTAACTTTTACTATCAAATGATACTTTTATCCTTTCTTGCATTCAAAATCAATAATATTCTTACACTCTCCCTCTCATAATTCATGCGGCGATATTTTCAGAAATAACCTTTAATCAAGTAAATTTTATTGTGGAGGGTTTGTGTCCCTAATGATAAATAAATTTGAAAGAATGAGTCTGTTCTGCGCAAATTACATTAAAGCAAAAGGTATGGTTAACATAGAATATGTATGTTAACAAAGTCTTTGACATTGGAATCAGCACATACAATATTCCACTTATTCAATAAGCATTGAACTTTGAAGGGGGGGGGGTGCATTGAGACCTATAGCGGCAATTCAATAAGCATTAAAAACATACCCAGAAACTGATAACAACATGAATGAAAGAATATATAAATAAAAATATATATACATAATAATGTTACATATTAAATCCAATAATCATGCAAATAATTATTTTAAAGTGAAAACTATAGAATTAAAATATTATTTTGCTCAATATTTTTAAAATTTATATTTATAAAACAATCTTGATAAATCAGGTTGCGCCATCTAGTGACTATCTAGTTCGACACTAGTTCTGTTTTCAGATGTACAGTTGTACTTGAAATAGTGATATTTGATATTCCATCTTGAAAATGAATCTTAGTTAATGCACCTAGTGAATGAATTTTTACATTTCTTACTTTATAGAAAACAGAAAGTAAGTTATTATGAATTTCATAAGGGCTTTTTTATTTGTGCATGGAATTTGCAGATGGTGATGAATATTCAAGTGTTTTTCTTTTTTCTATTAGAGTTTTTACATCTTGAGTTGTAACATATCATTCTCTATTTAAGACATTTCCCTGACAATTAAAAACCTTTATAGGAAATACAGAAAGGCTGTATATTTTTTAGTATCTGAATAACTGTGCATTTTTTGCAAGAACAAAAATGACTTCATGAATGTCCCAGAAAGCAGCCAATTTAGATTTTAAAAAAAATTGTAAAAAACAGAAAAGAAACTTTTTTCCTGAATTTATTTGACAAGATAGCTTTCAATATTCAGTGAGATTTTAGCAATATTCGGCTGAAGCATTCGACCAACAAGCCTTCAATATTCAGCAAAAGGGCCGAATACCGAATATTCGTCCCATTAAAAACAAAAATATGGTGTAGTCGACAAAATTAGAAGAACTGCACAAAAATAACATAGGACAGTCCTAAAATGGCATAATGTATGCGTACGCGCATCATTAAATGTACAATCGTAGAAGTGTAAATATTTCTTTTAAAATTAATATTTTGATATATAGATTCCTTCAAAAAAAGACAAAACAAACTCATAGCAATACACTTTTATTTTTACTGAGCATATTAATGAGAGTTATATTTTTGGTAAATTTTTACTTTGAATAAAATACCAAACAGGATGTCATTCAATCAAGTAGTTTAAAAAATATGCAGGCAGGCCAATACAGGTTTTTTTTTTCTTGGGGCTCATAAATTTTGTGAAAAATAACATTTTGTCACGAAAGATGAAATACAGTTTCTCAAATTAGAACCAAACATTTATTAATAACAACTTCTTTAAATCCTTCAACTAAAGTTTTCAATTCTGGTGAGCTTATTTTGTTTAATTATTAAACATTTTAATAAAAATAATCAATGAAAAGTATGTTTTTATGGAATGGAATTTTGTGAAGGGGCCTGTTGAAATTATTGAAAAGAAATTTGTGAAGAGGCGTGTTTTATTGAAAGGAATTTTGTGAAGGAGCCTGTTTTATTAAATGGATTTTTGTGAAGGGGCCCTAAATAGGCCTCTCATAAAAAATATATATACAATTTTTACATATGAAAACAAGTAATTTCCACAATGAAAATAACTTATACAAAAATATTTTATATGAATTTTATTTCACAATAAAAAAAACGCTGCACATATGAAATGTACTGAACTGATCAAATACTATAAATATATATATTTTTTATCATTAAGGTGGTTCTCCAAAAAAAAAAAAAATATATATATATCGCTGAATATCAAACTTGACTTTCTGGCTCATTTTTAAACATAAAGTTTTGGTTATTGAGATGATTTGTAATTGAACACTTTCTTTTGTTATTTTTCAATAAATGAATTTTATCTTGATTAATAGCAGTTATTGTCTCAGGACAGCAGATGTTTTCCCTTCCCCACACTAATGTGTCTGAAACCTCTTTAAAATGTCTACTTTGGCAGTACTTTCTAAAAAACTCTAGTTTTTACAAAAAATGAAAAAAGAGTTTGATTACATAGTTTCTTATGATAATTTTAAAATTCCTGACTCAACAACACAAAACTTTCTGAGCCATTTATAAATGTGAAGGCATAAAATTGATGAGTTTGACTATTGAAGCAGTTTTTTTTCATTCCTTGATAAATAAATTACTTTTCAAATTGTAAGTGATTCTTGTTGTGGGGCAACAGGTTTTCATGTGCTATCTTTCGGTAATTCAGTTCAGAACAGCCACTTTGAGTGTATTTCCAGAATGATCTGCTTTAATCAAAACAAGGTTAAAATGACATTCGATTACTATAGTTTCTGAATAACATCTTCCACTTTCAAGTGTTCTTGAGCAAAAATGAATTCAGTAAAGTAGCTCCTTTAAATTTTAAGAACAGCTTTAATAACAGCACTTGTCAATTTGATATGTTTGTGAACAAAAATGTATCAGAAAATAACCAGTTTGGACTTGAGGTTTAATTAACTTAAAATATATCTGATCACCTGATTTTTCATAAGATAATTCTGAATATTTTTCAAAAGAAAAAAAAAACAATGTATTTGGATATGAATGAGAGTTGGAGATGGGCGATTCTAGAAAAATCAAGTATCAATAAACATAAACATCACATAAAACAACATCTATCACAATAAGAATTGATTCTTAACTTCTAGTATCAGATGTTCTATAATCAATACTTTCATATTCACATGCAGATCAGCTTAAAAACAGTAATTCCAAAACTTAGCGATCAAGTGGCAGGAAATTTGATCATAAATAGTGATAACGGGGACGGGGATAAATAGATACTTCCAGCATTAATTTCATAGCAATTTATATTCTTTCGATTTTACTATTTTAACGGCAGCGCTGCTGTCAAATGTTGTATATTGGTTTTTTTCGTTCCAGATTAAATAGTTATATTTTTAGCTTAGAAGCCTAGTTATTTAGGTTACTAGTTTATTAAGTTGCATTTTTCAAGTTTGTCCCCCCCCCCCTCCCAAGAAATCAGAACCTTCTTAATTATGATTTTGACGTTCTTCCCAAGTCATTTGGCTACCAACTAAACATTGATATTATATCTGCTACACTTAGTGGCCACAATCTATGAATTATAATCAACATTTTTGGCTTATTTCCAGTTCAAGTTTGAATAAACTAGTAACCCAAATAACTAGGCTTCTAAACTAAAAATGTAATTATTTAACATGGAAAAAAATCCTGTAATACAAAACTAGATAACAGTTCTAACGCTAAAACAATAAAATCTAAAGAAAAATATATACAGTATACTCCCTCAAATCTACAACCCTTCAATACAGATGTAAACAAGGAAACTTTCAGTTCAGATGTAGGGGCAAATTTACAGAATTTTTTGGTTTTATATCATTCCATATGTATTTTAATATGTAATTCTTGATAATATGACTGAACTCATGGTTTTCATGAAGAGAGTATAAATTTATTTATAAAAAAAAAAAATGCTGATATTACTGATAAGCACAATATTTTTATCAAATATATTTATTTATTAATCAAGCTTTTTTGGTTATTAAAACTGGCTAAACCTAATGCAGCAGGAAATTGACAATACTTCAAGAAACTTTAACACAGAAATTTAAATAATCAATAGGCTGTTAATCAATCACTTGACATCGTTAGATGCTCATTAGAAACAAACAACAACTACACTGGTCGCAAATATAGTACTCCATCTCATAAGCAGGGGATATATAAATAGCTGTTTGAAGAAAAGCCCAACTCTGCTAACTTCCTCTTGGGAATAACATTTGTGTCATTGAAATGATTCCATGAATGTAGAATTTAAAAACATTTTACCATATGCGAGCCCCTCCCCCCCCAAATGATATTGTGCTTTCTCTAGATTCAGAGGTTAATCGGGCCCTGTACTGTACACATGCCATTTTTTTTATACATGCCACATTTTCAAATAAGACATTTACTTACACTGCGTTTTACGACAAGTTATTTATTTCAAAATAAAATTTAGATATTTAAAAATTGATATTTATAAAATATAAAACTTTTATGAATAAAATGTTAAGTGCGGACATTCAAAAGCAGAAAATATTGCTTTTAATCATCTAATCCAGCCATACTCAACCTTTTTTTCAAACAGGCTACAAACATATATTTGTGATGCTAGCTAGGCCACAACATACTTAAAAAAAACATTATAACCAAGTTAATATTATCAGTGTGGTTGAACGTTTGTAGCAGAAGGTCATAAAAAATTTTAACACCACTATTTCCAACCAATAAATTTCATGGCAAATTTTTAGTACAAATGTTGAAGAAATAGGCCGCGAAATGTTTTGTTTGGAAAGAGTAGCGTAAAAATGTTTTGATGCCTAGCGTAAAAATGATTTGATGCCTTTTTTTTCCGCGAGAAACATTAAACCCTAAAAAGCAGTATTAGCTATATAATAAAATATAATAATATACCAATGTAAAATTTCTGTGTTCTAAAAAAAAATAATGAGGAGATTTTCTCCAATAAATCCGTTTTGTTCAATGCAAAAAAACTTTTTATTATTTGTTTTTTACTGTACAAATATATACAGCAAATTAAATTAATATTTAACAATGTTTGATAAGTGTTGGAGATTAACATAAATAGGACATGTAAAAAGAACTTTTCACTAAGAAAATGGCATTCAAGATGTTTTAGCATAATTTTAAATAACAGAACAGATTGTGTCTTCCCATAAAAATATGTAAAACAACAGTGAACATCTTAAATACCATATTTTATGGAAGAAATGCCACAGCGTTTACGAGTTTGAAAAGTGCGGCGTTTACGATTTTCTTTTTTTTTTTTCGTGTACGTAAAATTTGGATAAAATAAAAATTCCTCAAGATTGTTTTCAAGTCTCCTGCTTAACAATGCAAAACTTTCTGACTTTGCCGATAATGAAAACTGTGACATTTCTGATGATGATACCGAACCATACAGGTGAACAAAGAAAATTTACAACTTTTCCACTCAGATATTGACGACTCAGATTTTGAGGGTTTCGAATAGAAACTAAAGAAGGCCTAAAGTGTATACGGCGTAAAAAGCGTACTAAGTTGTGCGGACCACTTAAAAAAATGGGGAGCGATTAAGGAGAGGAGTCCGTGTTCCGTGCTCTGGATGGTTTTAAAAATAATTGACGTCTCCTTATTTTAAAAATTACATAAAAATTTTAAAACATTTAAATATTTTGAATAAAATTGTAGAATCTTAAGTTATTAAAAAGAAGGTACCCTACATGGTCCAGAAAACTTTGATTAAAGTTAAGTCAATGAAACACTGTCGACAAAAATAGCGATCCCACAGGTGCAGCATTTACGGCAGGTGCGGTGATTACGATATTTTAAAGCTTATTCAGAACAATTTTGAGGAGTGTGGCGCTTACGACGAGTGCAGTGTTTCTTCCATAAAATACGGCATTTTTTATGCATTAACTTAATTAATATTATAAATATGGATTAATGAGTGTGTTTCTTTATGCACATTGAATGCTGCTGGGCCACATGTGGCCCGCAGGTTGAGTATGGCTGATCTAGTGTATGCTTAATTTGTAGCTATTGTTATATTTAAATTTTGTTTCCAAGAATGAACTCTAGCTTGACAGGAGTGAGACAAATAGTCTTTAGTCAAACGAAACCCTAAAAATTATCGTCAACCTGATCAAACTCGATACAAGACTCTAAAGGGGAAAAAAACCTCACAAAAATTTTCGTACACAGCCTTGCATTTGTTAGGGATAACTTTGCAGAAAAGTACTCACATTTATTTATTTATTTTTGAGGAAATTTAAGCATATTAAAGGATTACACAAAAAAAATCTATTTTTTTTTTTTACAGAATGCTTTAGCTAGATGCTCTAATAAAATTTTTTGTGCATACAAACAGAAACAAATAAATTACCTCCCGGGCCCATAGGCTACACTTTTTTGGAGACCAAAATTGATATATTTTAGTGTTTTCTGGGATTAAAAACAGAAAGAAGTATTTATATTGCAGGTAAATATTTAAATTTCATAACATTCAAAATGTGATAATTTGGTATTTTTCTAGAATTATTAGGACCTAGGGGCCATATAAAAAATAAAATTTCTCATTTTAATATTCATACTGCCCATCATAAAACAAAAGCTGTATGTGATTTGTATGCCTTTTTTTGCAATTGAAAGAACGTTTCTCTCATCAGTAGTTTAAACGATAATCGCCATAGCCTCTATTTTGAATCAACTAGTATGATGCAATTCTGAGAATCTTTTGCATAATGTTTTTTTTTTTCCAGAATAGATTTACAGTAAATAAGTTTAAAAATTCATATATTTTCACATAAACATTTATATTCTCTAACCTTAAAAGAACTTTCTTAGTTGAACAATGGATTTTAATAGAATAAATGGACATGGTTGGATGATCACTCAGGATGCAAAAAATAGGGAAAATGCTTGATTAAACTTAACAGTTTCTTTAAAAGATATCATTTGTAGAGATGCTGTGACTACAAAAGCTGTATCTGTATATATCCAATGTGTATGTACAAACTGGAAACTAAAAAATTGTAAGGATCCAATATTTTCTTCTTATGAATATTAAAAATTAAAAGGGAGCAGCATTTGGAATCTATCATGTATATGTTAATTATGTACAAGACTCAATAAGTGAGTGAAACAAATAATATTCTTTATCATTTCTCTTTTACATAAAATATTAGCCTGATATGAAGAAAAAAAACCTGGAAGAAAATCTTAACACAGACTCTCCTTTCCTTCCGGGCGCCAGGCTTCAACCTAGTCAGCCTAATGGATAATCTGCCTCTGCATGCAAATATCAAATAAGTTTGTTTAACCTTTAACTACTGAAACAGAAAATTTCGCAAAGTTACTGTAAGCAGATTACTAAGATAGAACGAACGTTAAATAAAAAGTTTGATTAACTCCCAGAAGGGAAGAGTTCCATATCCTGTTCTGTATGGTGCGATTGGCGAAGGAATACAAAATGGCGCCAAAAGGCTATTTTAGCATCTTATCAATTTTTTTAAGATGTTAGAAAAACATGGTTTTTAAATTTTTATAAGCATATATTTTTTTATTATAAACAATGTTATAGTGCATGTATTATTTTTATATATGTTATGCACTCAATTATATATATACACATTTATATATACATAACTTTGTACTTATACATATTTATAATTTTATATATTTATTTTACATCTGAAACTAAGCCATTAATGTTATATACATATTAACATAAAAAAATGCACACACAAAAAAAAATATATATATATTTAATCAATATTACATTTACAGAAAAATATCATTTTAAAAAAATCTCAGAAAATTATGAATTAAAAAAAAATTAATTATAAAAAAATATGTATTCAAAATTATTAGTTATCCACCAGTAGCATTCAAGTAATAAAAATAGCAACCCCAAATGCTGAAAATCACAACAATCACATTGAAAAATTCATTGCCAAAAAAAGAACGCCAAGAAAACCAGAACAGTATATGGAACTCTTCCCTCATTGAATACTGTTTTTGATCTCAACTCTGCACTAATACTAGGTCTAGAAACTAAGTGGTATAAAACTGTGTGAAAATTGAAAAAAGCAGAGGTCTGTGAGAAAGACATTACAGCTGTTGAGGATTATCATAAACTGTTCAAATTAATGTAAATGTAAAGTTCAATTTATTTAAGTGACTAATACCTATAATGTGTTTCTCTTAAAACTATTAAACAAACAGACATAAAAATATATAAATAAATAAAAAAATGAAGTCTAAAATCATCAATGTCACAAATTTATTTACTTTTTTCACTGCTGAAACAATAAAACTAAAGGAATTTTTTAAAAATATATTAAAGTACTCATAAAATTCCTTGTAATAATTAATAAATGCAATTTATTAAGTAACAAAATAAACTAACATGAAAATAATGAAAATTGCTTCGATAACACAGAATATTGCAACGATATTTAAATCCGTGAGCACCATTTCTTTTTCTGATTAGAAATAAGAACAATGTTTAAAGAAGATCGGCTTTTTTTTTTTTATTATTATTCGGGCGATATCAAAAACAAACATTTTACGGTAACAGTAAATTCGTCAAAAAAAAATCTGCTTCAAATCTGTTATAAGGACTGTAGTTTGATAAAAATCAAATTTTAATTTTAAAACGTGTATATGAAACACAAGCTATTTTTATATAAATACGGGACATTCAAAAAAGAATTTAATGAATGAACCGAACGATCAAATAAACAATAAGTAATTTAGCTAATCTTAAAAGTATAGTGTAACAATAAAATGCTACAATCTGAGTAAAATATCCTTTTAAATTTTAGGAAATTGAAGAATATAAGTGTTTAATTTATTATTTTGAAAATACGATCAACGATTCTATAACTCCGACAATGAGAAACAAGCCGCTTTCTGGGCAGGGTATAAATGTAAACAAAGAGCACGTTGCGATGTTTTGGTTCAGGGTTTGAAGCTGAATCCGACTTCACTTTTTCGACGGTTTTCGGCGAAATCGGTGGGCCGTATGTATCTAGTAGGCTATGGTAATGGTAACCCGAATGTTGTTTATGCTGTTGATGTTTTCGCCAAATTGGCGTCGGAAAAAAATCGCGCCAATATGGGGCGTCTGTGCCAAATTGTATACATATGGAAAAAATTGCTTGTGAGTATGAAGCAGTAAATAGGTTGCCAGAAAATACGTTGGCAAACTTCTTTCTCGCCAAGAAACTTTTCTCCGAAGTATTGTACATAAGCAATGATTGCTAGAAATGCATTTTTAATTATGATATGTGCTTTTATGTTTCACTACATTTATGCATATTATACTGTGTGTATAAATGCTACAGTTCATATGCAGGGCTACACAAAAGAATTCGTAAGGGTTACTGAGTATGAGAGTAAATTGCTTAAAGGTGGTTTTTAAAGGAGTTATGCACGCTGAACTGCATTTAGTTTCCTAAGAAATGTTTGTAGAATATAGATAAAATGATATACATGGTCACGCAAAGAATTAGATACATAACCGTCTATGGATGATAATATCTGGAAATGTGATTTCAGTAGTTTTAAGAGTAGTTTAAATTAAATTTTAGCTAAATAGTGGCATGTAATAACGGTACTATTGGCTATGGACGGTAACTGCTGAAATCAATTTTTAAATTTTTTTATGCGTTTTCTAAAATGTTTACTTAGTTATCTTGGTACTTCTTAGTTATCCCGTCGACCAAATTACTGTCGCCAAATTGTAAGATTAATTGCCAATAATGGTTGCCATTAATTAATTAATTAAATGCCAATAATGGCCAATAAAACCATTAATTCGACGTTTTATTTGTATTTTTATTAATGTTTTACTATTGATTCGGCGATTTATATAATTTGGCGAAATTGGTCGACGGGATCTCTAAGAAGTAATGTTATCTTATTTACCTTATTTCCCTAAATAACGAAGTTTTGTTGAGGCATTTAGGATGTGTTGGAAAGTGTTTCATATTCTATGCTTAACGCATGATTTTTCTTTCTTCTTTAGTCTTATTTTGCATTTATTTTATTCTTAATTTTTTAGTCTTATACTGCTTTATAGAAACTTTGGTACAGTTGTCATATACGTTATCATATATTGGAGCAATTTTTTCCGACGCCAATTTGGCGAAAACATCAACAGCATAAACAACAACATCCGGATTACCATGTCAAGCAAAATTACGACACTCTGGCGCCAGTTAAGTACCCGTTGTGTATATGACATTGGCGTCAGAAAAAATCGCGACATATATGACATTTGTGCCGAAACTTTAATATTTAATGTTTAAACTCTTCGCTCCACTCCCCTTGCATATAGTACAAACTATAACACGGATAGCGCAAAATAATAGACAGTTTGGTACTTTTCCACTGTAGGGGCGTTGGCATTTTTTTTAAAAAAGCTTGGTGTAATTTGGTCATCAGAAAGTGAGATTTGGGTACTTTTCCGTTATGCGGACACCATTGTCGCCAAGCGTAATAGTTGGCGCAAAATCGTGAATTGAAGCATTTGAAAAATAAAAGAAAAATCATTGTCGATACTAAAGTGAGCATTTAAAAAATATAACATTTGAAAATTCCAGACTTTTACGAACTATTTCATCATATCACAAATATATACTTAAAATAAGTGAACAAATAACTGCTATAAAATAAAGCAATAAAATAAAACTCATATTAAACTGCTGGCATAAAATTACAAATATCTTTTAGCATTTTGAAATAATTGGCGCATTAGCATAAATTTTGGCATGGTGTCCGTGTAACGGGAAAATATCGAGATTTGTTGTCAAATCATATAAACAGCTATGAAAACAAATTTGATGAGCGTTTTTGTTTGCTTTATATGTGTATTATTGATGTTTTTATGTACAAATTACATCTATTTCTGTATAAAATTAGAGAAACGGCTTTTTTATGTTAAGTAAATCCTATAAATATCGAAAAAAATGCGTGTGTATATAAAATGCAACAGTGAATAGGTTCCCGGAAAATGTTACCGAATTTCCTTTTTCGCCAAGGCACCTATACTGGAAAAGTACCTAAAGCACATTAAAATCGCGCAGTTAGGAGCTCACACAGTACACCGTTGTCTATTGGCGGTTATTTTATTAGTAGCATCGGGAGGAAGATGTAAAGATGTACTTTAAATTCTCACCCATAGATTTCGAAAAAATATCTTAAAAGAGTGGAGTTTAAATTAAATTTCGGTGACCTCCATTATGAAAGATTAATGGTTTTAAATGGGAATTTCGCCAAATTAGCCAGCTATCGCCAAGTTGGCTAACATTTGGCGCTACTGTGGTAACCCTACATTAATATTTTTCAACAATTACTCATTTCAGTGAGGCGGTCCTACCGGAATATTGAGGGACACACAGAGACTTGGATTTTATATAAATAGATGTGCTAATGGAATTCTGAAAAATGTATTCAAAATATAAGTTCAAAATTAGATTCGTAAATATAATGTTCATTTGAATCTACTTATCCTTACATTAGCAACTCAATTTTTCCAATCTAAGTTCATTTTTAGTTCAATAAATGAAATTAATATATTACAATAAATAAATAATAATAAAATTCATAATATCAATAATAATAGCAAAATTTTTAAATAAACCTATTTACAGGATCTTTGAAGTGTATTGACACACATACATCGATGGAATTGATGGTCCCATTGAGATGGTCCATCTCTTTGCGGGTACTCTTTTACTATTTATTATTATTTACTATTTACCACATGGTATTTACCTAATACAGTCATCATAGGTTTTTCAGAAACTTCTTTGGAATTCCTCTAAGTTGAAAAAATTTTAATAATCTAAAATTTCTAACTCATAAATTAATTACTCATCTTATAAAGCAGTAAGATCTAAAAGTTCCGCCCGAATGTTTTCAAAAACTACCCGGTGGATTTTTTTGCAAATAGTGTCATTCGATGGAGAATATTCACGCGGTGGTTTATGAGTAAAATATACAGGGATAACTATGATTTTTGGTAATAAATTTCGTATTTTAATGTTATTTTGAAGGAAAAGGTTGCCAGTGATTATATTTTGGCGAAAAGTTTGTTGATTAGAGAATTGAAAATGACTATATCCGTTAGACAAACATTTCGTAAATGAATGAAAAAAAATACTGATATTTAATTTAAAAAGGCAACAAAAAAATGTTTTAATAAGACGTAATATTATAAAACGGAAATATTCAATTTTAACATGAAATAAATATTTGTAATACTTAAAATATAATTTATTGTGAAATTTTACAGTTGATACAGTATTTGGCGAATTATCGCCTGCCTTACGTTAAAAAAAGAAATCTGAAAATATGATTAGACTAATTTTTAATTACTACTTTTTTTTTCTTTTTAGTTATTTTCTTTTCATTTTTATCTAACTATTTAATTCACATAATGTGATTTATAGGAGAAACAAGCAGATGCAACTGTAAATAATACTGTAATTATTGTGAGTTACATATTATGTGTTTCTTTACAATTAGTATGAAAGAAGCAATTGATACCTTATTTGGCGATTTTTCGCTTGCGTCAGGTTAATAAAAATGTGCCTGAAAAAACTTGAAGAAATAAAATTTAAGTAACATTATTTTAGTCTTTTTTTTGCTGTTGTTGTTGTTGTTGTTTTGTTTTTCAATTTAATTAGCATTTTTATGTAATTCTACCACCGTAAGTCTTAGACGAAAAACTAGAAGTAATTGTAAAAATGGCTGTATTAGTCAGTTACATACTATATAATTATTACTTTTGTCTCCAAGCAATGCAATTTTAAGCCACAAAGGCAGAAGCGTGAAATAAGTCAGGCGAAGGTCGCAATAATGTTCCCCCCCCCCTTTTTTTAAGTGTAGAAGAAGATTTGGAATAAATTTTTATATTCAAATGTAATTCATATAAAAAGCAGTTAAAATTATTATTATGTAGCAAGTACTTAAATTTTAGTGTAAATGTCTGCCAAATACACACACATTTGCTAGAATAATTTAATTTCAGAGATTTAAAATATTTTTTATCATAATATGGAATACCATTACTATGGAAACAGGCCGTTTTAATTTCTTCAAGCATGTGATTTTTATATCCTGGAACTCAGATTATTACTTATTAATGGAAAATTGCGTATTATTATTTTTTTTTAAGATGTCGGACCTATTGCTAATTTCACCTATAGGAATATTCACTGCTTTAAAAGTTAGGATATAAGACGATTATTAAGAAAATTTCTGCGTTATTATTATTGTAAAAAAAAAAAAAAAAGAGCCAAAATTTTGCAATAAAAATTGCTTGCTGAATTTAATTTCAGATATTTTTTCTAATTCGTCGCTTCAGCTAAACTTAGCAATAAATTAAGTATTATTTTCATAATCTGGTTATTTACACAACAGATGGTAGATTAATTTACTCTTGACTATAAAGGAATTAGCAAGCCTTTTTGTTTGTTCGTGTTATTATTGTGCTCTTTAGAAAAATGCAAAATAAATCTTCGGTTCAAGTATTCACCGAAATACTTATTGCTAAAATGTTTTGTATAACTATATTTATCATTCTCAGGTCTATTTAAGACATGAATATTTATTTATCAAAAATCTATGATTGACTTGACAACAATTTGACATTATTTATTGGATCGTAACTTGGCGAGTAATTAAGTTTGTTTTGTCATTAACTCTGGTAAATGTGTATCAATATTGTTGCATCAGTCTTAATGTTTGAGGTCAACCATCACAAAAGAGTCGATTACAGATGATTAGAAAGATTTTATTGGATGCAAGAGGTTTATTTTTTTACAAGATTAAACCATCGAGTTTTGTAACGTGTAAACGGTTACATGATTGTAAATGATCTACAAAATGAAAAGGCAGTGAAAATGACGTCATTTTAATTTTATTCAAACAATTCAGCTTTAAAAAAAAAAAAACACTTTTTTTATATTTCACTTTTTTTTGAAATATGAAAGTTAAACATTCTTTTTTGACTGCAAATTCTTCAATACCTTTTTTACGGTATTTACTCTGCTGGAATCCAAAGAGAGAAAACAGTAGTAGTAGATCTGTCACAAGAGGACGCTTATTGAGAAATATAACGTAACATTCAGTGAGATTATATTTAAGCTACCAGAATCACATATTGCGCGAACTGAGATTCCAGGAGTTCAAAAACTATCAAAAGCAAATGAAGCACCTGAACGTTATTCGCGTTCAATGGTCAATCTTTGCAATCATTCTAATGGATTCTAATTTAGTAGTGTCAGATCAGAGACCATTTTAATTCCTGTTGCTATAAGGGTCACATTTCCCTACCAAAAGTGCTCTGTTAATAATGAACTAAAAGAATTGCTGGTTAATAGCTAAATTTTGTCCAACGCTTAAGATAAAATATAATATTGCAATGGCGTTCGCTTCGTTTCAGCAATGAGCAAAGTCCAGCTGAAGGTCCAAATCGTTTAAAATACAAGTTCAAATCTATTTCGTTTAATCGAAGGTTCATTTGAAAATACAGACCAGCGCAGCGGGTATAGCCTGCTAGTATATATTATAAAGCAGTAAGATCTAAAAGTTCCGCCCGAATGTTTTCAAAAACTACCCGGTGGATATTTTTGCAAATAGTGTCATTCGATAGAGAATATTCACGTTGTGGTTTATGAGTAAAATATACAGGGATAACTATGATTTTTGGTAATAATTTTTGCATTTTATTGTCCATTATATTTTGAACGAAAAGGTTGCCAGAGGTTATTTTTTGGCGACAAATGAATTGAAATCGCTGTATTCGTTAGAAAATAAATGAAAAAATAATTACTGATATTTAATTGTAAAAAAAGAAAGAAAAATACATTTAAATGAGGGATTATGTTAAAAAACGAATATATTTAATTTAAACCTAAAAGAAATATTTGTAATTTAATTTAAACCTGAAAGAAATATTTGTAATGCTTAAAAATTAATTTAATGAGAAAGATTACAATTGATACGCAATATTTGGCTCATTATCGCTTGCGTTAGATTATAGAAATGAATCTGAAAATTTGATTAAATGAATTTTTAATCACTTTTTTTTTCTTTTTGTTCTTTTCTTTTTCTTTTTATCTAATTGCCTCATCACGTAACTCATAGAAAAAAAAGCAAATGTAATTGTGAGTCACATGTGTAATTATTATTTATTTCTTTACAATTTTTTATTTTACTTTTGGTCGCCAAACAATGTGATTTTAAGTCAAAAATGCATAAGTGTGACACTAGCTTGAGGATATTCTCATAAATGGTGTTTTTTCAAGTGAACGAGGTCTTCTTTTTTTGAGTACATTTTTATATTTAATTGGAACTTATATAGATATCATTTAATATTTTAAAAATGGAATCAAATACTTAAATTTTAGTGTGAATTTCTGCCACACATACATATTGTAAAATAATTTCATATTTTTAAAAATGTTTTTCACCGTAATTCCGAAAGCATGTGATATTTATAAACTCGAACTCAGATCAATGACTATTATCCATTTTTTTAAGCAAATATTATCTATTGTTTATTTCATTTTTTCTTAAGACATATCGCCAATATCATTTATAGGAAAATTCACACCTTCGAAATCTAGGAAATGAAGATAGTTTTTAAGGAAATTTATACAATCATGCGTTATTATTATCGAAAATTTCAGCATTTTGAAAAAAAAAAAATGCAAGTCTTTTGTAATTCGTCATTTCTTCTTCGTCTTTCTTCGTAATTTCTCCTCTGTTATGTAATATTTCAAATGATATTGGACTAATTTTCGATCATCGAGTCACCGCCAAATCGCATATCTATATAGTATCGCTAAGAAAGGATATTCTAAAGTATCACCCCTAACGGCGTTTTTGCAAGGAGAGGGAAAAAAATTCCTTAAAAATGGGATATTATAATTATGCGTCAGATGATACCATAATTTAATGTATTTTTGTATGCTGAATCGATTGCTGCCAAGTAAATTCTTATAAGCCCAACAGTTCATGACATTTTTCATATTTTTTCTAATTTGGCGGTGTCTTTGGCGTCTAAACCTCAAAATATCTAACATTACATCCGTTACTCTAGCAACGAAAAAAATTCAAATTAACTCTTTTGGATAAAGAATAAAAACGGCTCTATGAGTTTGAAAAAAACAAAAAAAAAAAAAAAACAAAAAAAACCCCGAACATCTTAATAAAAAAAAATGGTACTACTTAGTTATCCCGTTGACAAAATTTGCCAAATTATATAAATCGCCAAATTACATTAATTGACATAAGTTGTATTTTAATAATGAAAGAACAGATAAATTAGTATGACATTAATAAAAATACAAATAAAACTTTGAAATAAAAATAACTTGATGACGTAAGCACGTGTAACTTCCTTGAAGTCAAGTGAATGTGACATTTACGATCATCCGTTATTGGCATTTAATCTTATAATTTGGCGATAGATTTTTGGTCGACGGGATAACTAAGTAGTACCAAAAAAAAAAAAAAAATTAGTGATTTTATACAAAATAAAAGGAACAATTTTACTAAGAAATTAGCGTTATAGAACGAAAGGGTACTACTTAGATATTCCGTCGACCAAAAATCTATTACCAAACTATAAGATTATATGCTTATAATGGTTGATCGTAAATGTCAAATTCACCTGACTTTAAGCAAGTTACACGTGTTTACGCCACAACGTGATTTTTATTTCGACGTTTTATTTGTATTTTTATTAATGTTATAATAATTTATTTGTTCTTTCGTTATTTAAAATAAAAATTATGTCAATTTGTATAATTTGGCGAAATTGGTCGACGGGATAACTAAGTAGTACCAACGAAAATATTTAAATATGAAAGCACTGTTTGTAACGACTTAAAAATTATTTTCAAAGAAAGAAATTGGAATCGGAATAATATTTGGCGATTTATAATTTGCTCCTCGATAAGAAGAAAAAATGGGTACATTTATAACAGCCGTGCTCAGATCTCCCCAATAGCATTTTTAAAATTGCCAGTAGCAGTAGTTATATTTTGCGTATGTAAATTAAAAATAATTCTTTGTTTTTAATTATGGAATTATTTCCTGTTATTATTTATCTTTTCAGTTTTTTAAATGAAATTAGTGTAAGGCATGCATTTTAAATGAAATGAGTGAAAGGTTTGTATCTTAAATGAAAACAATAAATATAAGAATATGGTATGAACACAATCTTTGTTGATTTATTACCTGCGCCCGGCTAACATAAAATCATCACAAAAGCATCATATTTGTTAATTAAAGCGTTCAAAAAGGATGTTATTTTAACAACCCAGCTTTCAGAATATAATGCGGACGCCAATTATGTATTTATGAACTTAAAATGTACATAAAGAAGTCAATTAACTTCTCAAAACAAAAATAATTTATTTACCGGTAAAGCTTTTTACCTTCTTCCATAAAAATATTCAAACAACAATAATCAATACAATTTCTGATTCACGTTTCATCATATATAAAAGGTATCACGAGAATAAAGATGAGAGGATAATAACAAATAAATAAACATGGACAATAGATTTAACATCCTCCCACCTTTTGATTATATATTATAATCAAAACTTCACATTAAATAAATACAACATTCACATAAACATCATAAATCGAGTCTTTCTGGAACCTTTATCATTCTACCAGATCTCGTCTTTTAGGTAGCTTTCTTTACAAAAAAGCTACCTATTGCAGCCGTTCGGAGGAAAGCGATTTCAAAAAATTTTGGTATATTTTCATCGATCATGACCCCCAGACCCCGAAACCACCCTCCGTTCAATATTGATATATATATATATATATATATTAGTTTAGTTTAAGTAAGTTAGCTAATAGAATATATTGTATGCTTTTTAATTTTATTAACAATAGTTTTAAATACATTGTGTGATTTATATTAGGTTTATAATTCTCTATATATAAGGATTTGTTTGGTTTTGCTGTTTAAACAGTTATTTACATTCAAAAGCTTACAAATTTTTATCTTGCGATAGATGTTTAATATAATTAATAATAGATGGCAGCACCAAATTTGTCTCTTTCAGATTGCTCTAATTTTTAATTTTTCTAGCTCCATTTCAGTTATAATTTATACACCAGGGGGTATTTTTAGCTAAATTTTGACGATATTGTTAAACTGTTATCTATTAATTTAATAGTGCATTTTAAATAATGTAATTAATATCTATTTATTTTATATTAGATTAAATTTGTTTTACAAGGTATTTCAAATTTTATTTCAAAATGTATTAACTGCATCCTATGGTATCATTTACTGTGATTTCTTAACTGTTTTATTCACCTTAATCTTTTTGATATACTGGTAGACATGTGCACATGGATTTTTGTAAAATACTGAAATATTAATCGGTATGGTGTTTATTATTTATATTTTATATCCTATAAATATTTAAATACGTTTTATTGATTCTTCCATTTCATATTATTTGTTTCTATTCTGCTTTCATTTTTAATCAATTCACTTGATTTTAGTGGTTGTTCGGGCACAGGGGAAAATTAATTTTAGTTTTAGCTTATTTTTCCCACAGAAAACAACCATTTCGCTTATATCATTGAATTCTGTGCCCTTGATAACGTAATTCAATGTATAAGCTTTTCAATTTTTGTCGGTGTCCACTTTTTTCTTTTTTCTTCCATAATAATTCTTATAATTTTTTTTTTTTTTTTTTAATACTTACAGCTTTAATTCATAATAATTGACGGTGGTAGGTTGTGTTTAATTAATGGTTATATATATATATATATATATATATATATATATATATATATATATATGACCTATGTCACACTGTAACTCCCGTAATTATGAACCGATTTCGATGTAATTCGGTGTGTACATAGTACATACCAATGTCTCGACCGAGTTTGTTGACCAGCTTCATCCGCCGTTTTGTTTCAAAATGGCGGCCATTTAAAAATTTTAAAAAAATTTAAAACTTGAAATGTGATACCAAAAAATTAAAAATGGAAAAATATTTTTTTCTTATGTAATTGACCTTTATACAAAGATTCCGGAGCAGTTTTTGTTTCGTCTATATCTTAAAAAATAGCTGAGTTATAGCATTTTGAATTTCTAGCGTGGCTGACATTTTGAAACGTCCTGAAATTTGTCACGCGATAAAAGGCGTATTTATGAACCGATTTGGATGTAACTTCATTTATACAAAGTACATACCAATGTCTCGACCGGGTTCGTTGGCCAGCTTCACCCGCCATCTTGTTTAAAAATGGCGGCCATTTAAATTTTTAAGAAAAATTTAAATTTGAAATGTGGTACCAAAAATTGAAAATTGAAAAAATATTTTCTTCTTATGTGTTTGACCTTGATAAAAAGATTCGGGAGCAGTTTTTGTTTCGTCTATATCTTAAGAAATGGCTGAGTTATAGCATTTTGAATTTCTAGCGTGGCTGACATTTTGAAACGTCCTGATTTTTCTCACGTAATAACAGGCGTATTTATGAACCGACTTGGATGTACCTTGGTGTGTACATAGTACATACAAATATCTCGACCGAGTTCGTTGGCCAGCTTCATCCGCCATCTTGTTTCAAAATGGCGGCCATTTAAAAAAATTAAAAAATAAAAAAATTTAAATGAGATACCGAAAAATTGGAAAATGAAAAAGATTTTTTTTGTATGTGTTTGACCTTAATACAAAGATTCCGGAACAGTTTTTCTTTCGTCTATATCTAAAAAAAAATGGCTGAGTAATAGCATTTTGAATTTCTCTTGTGGCTGACATTTTAAAACGACCTGATTTTTGTCACGCGATAACAGGCGTATTTATGAACCTATTTGGATGTAACTTGGTCTGTACATAGTACATACCAATGTCTCTACCGAGTTCGTTGGCCAGCTTCATTCGCCATCTTGTTTCAAAAGGGTTGCCATTTAAAAAAAATTAAATTTAAAATTCAAAATGAGGTATTAAAAAATTGGAAAAAGAAAAAGATTTTTTTTATGTGTTTGGCCTTGATACAAAGATTCCGGAGCAGTTTTTGTTTCTGAAAATTTGTTCTTTTGTTGATATCTTAAAAAATGGTTGATTTATAGCAATTTGAATTTCTATCATGGCTAACATTTTGAAACGATCTTGTATTTGTCACGCGATAACACACGTATTCGCCTATTTCGATGTAAGAAGGCATGTGGATAGTATACATCAACACCTCGACCAAGTTCGCTGGCCAGATTCATCAGCCATCTTGTTTCAAAATGGCGGCCATTAAATAAAAAAAAATATATATATTTAAAGTGAGGTGCAAAAAAATTAGAAATTGAAAAAGGTTTCTTTCTTAAGTATTTGATCTTGATATAAGGATTCAGGAGCATTTTTTGTTTGTCTTTACCTTAAACAAGTGGGTAAGTGTGATCATAGCTCGCACAGAGGGTTTCGTTTAATATTTCTTCAAAAAAAAAACTGTCCTTTTTCAAAATCTGTTAGCTCCTCAATTCGCAACTAAGGAGTGCACTCTATTCTAAACAAACGTCTGCCCGACAAAACTCCGTTTTAAAACCTATTCGCACTTATGTTAGTCCAGGAAATTGGACCTATAAAACTTAAGATAGGAAAGCCCTCCTGGCCAAGTGGAAATAAAATATGAAAGGCTAGTGTGCATAAAATGAAAGAGTGGCCGAAAAGCCGTCAAATGATATATCAGATGGGCGGTTTGGGGAAAAATTTACCCCCCCTTCCCGGAGCCTTCAAGTGAAATTTGCTCGATGTAGCTTAATTAGCGGCTAAGTTAGAAAAATTGCTTAAAAAACACAAGTTAGAGCCCAGAGGAGTCAATAATATGACTTTTTGAAAAATTTATCATTTGCCGTGTGATCACAAGTGTTCAGCTATACGTATGCAAAATTTCATATCCCCAGCTTAATTAGGGCTCAGTTAGAAATAATTGCTTATAATACAGAAGTTGAAGTCCAAAGGGTTAATTATAAGACTTTTTCAAAAATTCATATTTTGTCTTATGGTCTGACGCGTTCAGCTATAAGTATGCAAAATTTCATGTCTCCAATTTAATTAGGAGCTCAGTTAGAAAGAATTAATTAAAAAACACAAGCCGGAGTCCAAAGGGTTAAATATAAAACTTTTTCGAAAAAAAATATTTGTCGTGTGGTCTCAGGTGTTCTGCTATAAGTATGCAAAATTTCATGTCTCCAACTTAATTATGTGTCTCATTTAGAAAGAATTCCTTAAAATATATATATGAGAGCTCAAAGGGTTAAATGTAAGACTTTTTCAAGATTTTATAATTTGTCGCCTGGCCTCAGGTGTTCTGCTATAAGTATAAAATTTCAAATCTCAAATTTAAATATGGTCTCAGTTAGAATGAATTGCTTAAAATACACAAGCTGGAGTCCAAAGGGTTAAATATAAAACGTTTTTCGAAGTTTATTATTTGTCGTGTGATCTGAAGTGTTCAGCTATAAGTATGCAAAATTTCATGTCTCCAACTTAATTATGGGGCTCATTTAAAAAGAATTTCTTAAAATATATATGTGGGAGCTCAAAGGGTTAAATGTAAGACTTTTTCAAGATTTTGTGATCTGCCGCCTGACCTCAGGTATTCTGCTATAAGTATGCAAAATTTCAAATCTCCAATTTAATTATGGGCTCAGTTAGAAAGAATTGCTTAAAATACACAAGCTGGAGTCCAAAGGGTTAAATATAAAACTTTTTCGAAATTTATTATTTGGCGTGTGATCTGAGGCGTTCAGCTATAAGTATGCAAAATTTCAAGTCCCCAATTCACTTAGGGACTCTGTTAAAATGAATTGCTTAAAATACACAAGCTGGACTCCAAAGGGTTAAACATAAAACATTTTCGAAATTTATTATTTGTCGTGTGATTTGAGGTGTTTAGCTATCAGAATACAAAATTGCATGCCTCCAATTTGATTAGGAATTCTGTTATAAAGGATTGCTGAAAATACACAAATTGGAACCCAAAGGGTTAAATATAACACTTTTTCAAAGTTTTATGATTTGCTGTGTGGGCTCAGGTGTTTAACTATAACAATTCAAAATTCCATGTCCTAACTTAATTAGGGGCTCTGTTAGAAAAAATTGCTTAAAATACACAAGTTGGAGCCCAAAAGGTTAAATATAAACTTATTTCAAAATTTTATGTTTTGTCTTGCTGTCTCAGGTATTCAGCTATAAGTATGAGGAATTTCATGGCTCCAACCTTATTAGGGGCTGACTTAGACAGAATTGTTTGAAATACACATGTGGGAGCCCAAAGGGTTAAATTTAAGACTTTTTCAAAATTTTATGATTTGTCGTTTCATGTGACGTGTTCAGCTATAAGTACCCAAAATTTCAAGTCTCCAACATGTATAGTTTCTGAGAACGGGCTCTGTGACGGACAGACAGACGGACAGACAGACGGACAGACAGACAGACAGACAAAGGAGTGAGACGAATAGGGTTTCGTCAGATGAACGAAACCCTAAAAATGGCTCAGATATAGCAGTTTCAATTTCTATTGTGGGTGACATTTTGAAAAATCTGATTTTTTGCATGCGACAGCACTCCTATATATTAACCGATTCCGATGTGAGTGAGCATGTGCACAGCAATTACTAATGTCTCGACCAAGTTCACTGCTTAGCCTCATTCCACCATGTTGTCTTAAAATGACAGGCACTTTAAGAAATTGCCGAATTTGGCAGCCAAATATAAGTTACTTTAAAGAAAAGCAGCTTGGATAAAGCTGACTAATTTCGCAAAATTCTCATTCATTATATTGATAAAAATTAGTATTGAATCTCCTATATTCGGTTTCCACTAAATTGAGCTTCGTGTGTTTGCATGATATAAGTTGGCTTTTTTTAAATAAGGATTATGAAAGCTACCTCTTCCTCCCGGCACTGGCCGGAAGGACTTTTTAATTTGCGATTCGTCTTTTGCAGGCTCAACCTGATTTTCATTCAAAGTTGGTTTAGGAAAATTGTTTTCAGTAAAATCCACTGATGACACTTCCAGAGGGTAAATTCTTTGAATAGGCCGAATCATCTGCGAATGAGACGTCTGTAACTTCAAAAGACGAACTTTTCCGTCTTTGCCCGAATGAGCTCTGTAACCCGTCCTAAGGGCCAATTGATTCTTTTCTTGTTATCTGCTCCCACCAAGACTATATCTCCTACAGCAATTGAACGTTGCAATCTTCTCCCATTTGGTCGTTGGATAAGGAGACCCAAATATTCTAATCTAAATCGATTTCTGAGCTCTTTTTGCAGTTCTTGCCTATATTTAAGTCTTCTAGTGAGAGAACCTTCCTCAACCGCATCAACGTTTGGTAAACCACATTCATGAATATCTTTCAGAAACATGTCCGGTGATATGGGTTTGATGGACTCTTTCTCAGACATGTAAGTTAGTGGTCGCGAATTTATAATACTTTCGCAGTCAGCTAATACAGTTATCATCTCTTCATAGTTCAAACAGGCTTTTCCTAAGACTCTTTTTAATAGATCTTTCATCAATCTGATGAGCCTCTCCCACCATCCGCCCCACCAAGCAGCAGTCGGAGGGTTGAATTTCCATTTGAAAGAATTTATTGCTCCATACTTCTGTATGCGATAACAGTTCAATCTTTTTAAAAAATTGGATGCACCAACCAAATTGGAACCGTTGTCGCAATATATAACAGAACATCTTCCTCTACGAGATACAAATCTTCGCAAAGCCATTAAAATGACTGTAGAAGCTGAAGTCACAAGATCCAAATGCACAGCTCTGTAGATGGCACATGTAAATAAGATAACTCAACTCTTCTGTTTATTTTTAAGAAACAAAGGGCCAGCCAGATCAATGCCGATAATCTGAAATACAGCTGCATCTTTCACTCGATTTTCTGGCAGAGAAACTGGAGAAGATTCTAAATTCTTCGAATTAAATCTTTTACAAATGGTACATTTTGATAAAACAGAGCTCACAGTTATTCTTCCATTCAAAATCCAGTATTTTTCTCTAAGCAAATTCAGAAGAATCTGAGGACCTGCATGACAATTTTTGCTGTGGTAATGTAAAATTAATCGTTTGACAACTTCATGATTTGAAGGAACAACCATAGGTGTGAGGAAATCCATATTGTCTTGTCTATACGTAATCTTAGTCTTTACACGTATTATGTCTTGTTCATCCTTAAACGTCTCCAGAGTTTTCAATCTCCCCTCACTTTCATGGGAAAAACATTCCTTTTGTATCATCCAAATTATCTTCGTTTCTGCTCTCTTAAATTCAAGATTTGTCAATTCTCCTTTGATCCGTTCCTTTAGATTAGAAGAATTATATCTGAAACGAAGTATCCAACCAACAAGACGTACGATTTTCTCATAACTGGAAAAATACTGGTAGTACCAGCTTTTCTCTGGACTTTCATCAACATTTACCAGTAATTTTGTAGACTTCAATTTTTCTTTTTCAATTTCTTCTTCGTTTATGTCTTGGCACTTGAAATCCATATATTTATAATATTCTTTAGAATCTTTAAGCCAAGATGGACCCTCCCACCATTTGAGAGAAACCAGCTGTCTTGCTTTACATCCTCTAGATGGCAGATCTGCTGGATTCATTTCACCAGGTATATGTTTCCATAAAACAGGACCAGTCAAATTTTTTATTTCTTGAACTCTGTTTCTAACAAAAACAAACCAGTTTTCTTTCCTGGATATCCATGCAAGCACTGTTGTGGAATCGCTCCAAAAATATCTTTCCATATCTTCCCAGCCCATAGCGTCAGTTACTGATTTAGCCAATCTAGCACCAATCAAAGCAGCTAAAAGTTCCATTCTAGGTACAGTTCCACATTTTAAAGGTCCTATGCGGGATTTCGCTGCAAGAAGGAATAACTCTACACGATCTTTAGTTGCTATCCTCAAAAATATAACAGCAGCATACGCATACTGACTTGCATCACAAAATGTGTGAAGAGTACAACCTTTTAAATTATCTGGGGTGAACTGAATATATCTAGGAATCTGAATTTCTTGTAAACAATTTAATTCATGAAACCATTCAATAAATTCATTTTTTATATCACTAGTAACTTCTTCATCCCACGCGATTCCTTCTTTCCATGTTTTCTGTAACATCATCTTGGGACATATCATAACTGGAGCAGTAAAACCAATTGGATCAAAAACTTTATGTGCAACCGATAGCATGATTCTTTTTGTTATTTTTTCTATATTTATATCTTTCGTCCAGCTTACGTTAACTTTTAAAACGTCTAGAAGTCTGTTCCATTGTAATCCCAGTACAGCAGTTTCTTCGCTATTTTCGACATTGTTTCTTTCTTCTGTCTGTTCCCATCCTCTCAACTCAAATCCACCTTTAGCCATAAGAGATTTAGAATCAGTTATAAACCTTTCCAATTCTTCCTGTGTGTGGACACTAGCAACGACATTGTCAACATAAAAGCTTCTCAGCAATTGCTGTTTAAGATTGGGGTCGTATTCTTCATCGTTTTTAATGTGATATTCTATGACGGAACCGAGAAGAAAAGGAGAGCTTTTGACTCCAAACACCACTCTAGTATGTCGAAACATTCTAATATTTCCTTCTTCTGGATTACTCCACCACAAGAAACGCAAATAGTCTCGATCTTCTTTACGAATAGCTATTTGTAAAAATGCTTTCTTGATATCAGCTACAACACCAAATTTATTTTTTCTAAATCGTAAGAGAATGTCAGGAATTAATTCAATAAGATTTGGCCCACATTGATTCAAAGATGGATGGTTCTGCATTCTAGCTGATGCGTCAAACACTGGACGAATGGGAGTTGTACTGCTCTCTTTTATTACTGGTCGATGAGGTAAATAATTTCCATAAAGGTTCATTTCAGCCTGTGGAATTTCCTCTATAATTTGATCATCAAGCCACCCTAAAAGCACTTTTTTCATACCTTTGATAAATGTTATCGGAAAGCAACTTGTTTGTAACGTTACTCAATCTTTTCTTGGCTAAACTCAAATTATCAGGTAAAGGTGGTGTATCTTCTGACCATGGCAAAGAAACTTCATAACGATTATCGTCATTCATTTTTACTGTCTGTAAAAAATGCTCTTTAACCTGACGATCAATCTCCATTTTAGATTGTTTTTCAATCGGATCATTTATTCCAAGCAAATCCAATTTCCATAAATCAGCAATCTCTGCTTCCTTTACAAACATAGACGTAACTGACAAAGCTAAATTTTCTTTAGACGCATTATCATGAGGCACTTTTCCCATTAAGGTCCAACCTAAAAATGTTTCCAGTGCTACTAATCCCGACGAGAGTATTTCTCTACGACCTGTCAGTAATTTTCCCATTACATCAGCTCCAATCAATATTTGAATAGATTCTGGAGATTCACCAACATCCGTCAAACTGATGCCTTTTTTCGATAATTCTTTAAACCAGGATCCTTTTCCTACAGGCATAACATTTTCACATATAATGTTTTGATCCAAAACTTCAAAATTACATTTAAAATTTTCTTTCAAATCGCTTAATCTTACCTTGTAGTAACAATGATTATAATCCTTTGTTATGACTCCGCCAAAAAGGGAATGAGAAACTTTTTCTTCTGGAAGAGGTAAATACTTCATTTCTTCGGCTAAATGTTTTAAAATATACGATCTCTGAGAACCTGAGTCCAAAATTAGTCTAACATCTTTCTTTTTGTTTTCGGAAAATATTTTTGCCTTGAGCGTCTGAAAAAACACTTTAGGATTTCTAATTGAAATTGGCCATATTTACTTCTTTTCCAGACGACTTTTCTGCGTCTTCCTCTTTCTTTTCATTCAGCTTATTCTTATCGAGCGTTTGACACATCACAGACGCATGTCTTTTATCACAAAAGAAACACTTCAAGATAGCTCTACATTGCTTCGTTGTGTGACCTGTTGCCAAACATGAAAAACAACATCTTTTGTCCTTCAATATATTCTGCTTTTCATTAAAACTCATCTTCCGTGCCGAAAAGCATTCTGAACTCAGATGTCTTCCTTTGCAAAAAACGCAATTTTTTCTCAAATCTGGTCTTGAAGAAGTTGTTAATAAAGTAGCAGCAGTTGGTAAATGTTAATTAACATCGTTATAACTTTTGTTTTTGCTAAAACTCGCGTCATCTTTTCTCGCCAAACCAAAACCTGCCACTGCCAAATTAATTCTTTCATCTCCTTCAACTTCAGATTTGAGAAACGCCATTAAATTATCTAGGCACTCTTTTGCATCAGAACTAACCGAATTCGTATGTGTTCGATTCCACGCTTTCAAAAATTCAGCAGTAAAACAAGATTCTACCATTGGATATAATATTGAAGCACATTTATCCGTTGTGACACCTAACGTCTCAAGAGCTCGAGTACAACTCAAGTTTATCATACAATGATGTAATAGAAAATTTTCCTTTTGATTGCACAGATATAATTAATTTTAATAATTCTCGCACATACACTTCAACTAAAAGATCTTCCCTACCGAAACGAGCTTTAAGACTCTCTATAGCTTTGGCATAGTTAGCGCCAGTTGGCGGAAAACTATCAACAACTTCTCGCGCTCTAGATCCAGTGACAGTTGCTTGGATCAAATACTGGAATTTATTTTCTGGCGCAATATCTTGATCATTGTGAATCTGTTCAAATTGACTCCAAAATGGCAACCATTCCTTTAAATCACCATCAAATTGGCGAAATTCCAACTTGGGCAACGTAAATTTCTTTTTTGAATTATTAGTTTCGTAATCATTGGAAATGTACTCACCTTGCATTTGTACCTGTGACTGGATTTTTGCTAATTCTAATTGATGATTTAATTCCAACTTTTTTAACTCTACTTCTTGATCCAACTTCTCCTTTTCTAACTTCTTAGCCTCTTTTTCCTTTCTCTCAGCAACAGCGATGGATAAAATTTCTTGTACAAAAGCGGGATCCTGTTTATATTCATTACTATTCAAAATAATTTCCTTTAGTGCCCCACTCGTATACTCTTGCGGGATTGTTTCCCCAAGCTCTTCTACCACGAACTTTAAGTCGACCTTTTTAAAATTTTTAACGGCTTGAAACATTTTGCTTCAAATAAATTTTGTAAAATGTCCTGTCGCGTCGGACGTCACAATGTTAATTAAAGCGTTCAAAAAGGATGTTATTTTAACAACCCAGCTTTCAGAATATAATGCGGACGCCAATTATGTATTTATGAACTTAAAATGTACATAAAGAAGTCAATTAACTTCTCAAAACAAAAATAATTTATTTACCGGTAAAGCTTTTTACCTTCTTCCATAAAAATATTCAAACAACAATAATCAATACAATTTCTGATTCACGTTTCGATTCACGTTCTGATTCACGTATAAAAGGTATCACGAGAATAAAGATGAGAGGATAATAACAAATAAATAAACATGGACAATAGATTTAACATCATTCACTTGGCACAGATGTCATATTCGCCCCATATTGGCGCGATTATTTTCGGTTGCCAATTTTGCGAAAACATCAACAGCATGAACAACATAATCCGGGTTACCACATCAAGCAAAATAACGACACTTTGGCGCAAGTTAAGTACCTGTTGCCTATATGATATTAGGTGGTACAGATGTCATGCCCCATATTGGCGCGATTTTTTACCGACGCCAATTTGGCGAAAACATAAACAGCATTAACAACAACTTCCGGGTTACCATATCAAGCAAAATAACGACACTTTGGCGCCAGTTAAGTATTGTTGCGTATTGCAATGTTTCTGACATTGGCATCAGAAAAAAATCGCGCCTATATGGGGCATGTATGACATCTGTGCCCAAGTGGTTAGGTAATAATTTTGGAAAGGTTTTAGTGTATACATATTGTTCAACTCTACTTAGTCATACAGCAAAAAAAAAAGTTAAAAAATTAAGTGAACCTGATTATGAAAGTTTAGCCTTTTTTTCTTTGAAAATCTACAGAATGTATTTTGATACAAGTGACACTGTTACATAACGTTTCAGGAATGGTGTTAGTATATAGCATTTCATTATATGTTGATTAGTTATACAGCTATTAATTCCTGTTGTCATAACGGTCTCATTGCCCTACCAAAAGTGCATTGTTAGTAATCAACTAAAAGAATTACTTCTTAATAGCTAAATTTTGACCAACGCTTTAGGTAATATTATATCACAATGGCGTTCGCATCGTTTTCAGCAATGAGTAAGGTCCAGCTGAAGGTCCATATTGTTTAAAATGCAAATTCAAATTCACCAATGTTCATTTGGAAAAATTGACCAGCGCAGCGGGCATAGCCTGCTAGTAATTAATAAACTCTCTAACTCATAACAATTAAAACCATTTAAATCAGATATTCTTATAAACTATCAAAAACTCTTAAAATCTAAAACTTCATAAGATTTTTTTTTCTTCCAATTATCTAATAATAAGTATATTATATCTTATAATATCAATGTGTAGGACTAACGTACCAAGAGTAATTGAAATTCATATTAATCCGGTTATTACAACTCATAGCATAAATACTCTCTCAAGTAAGTCTCCCATGCTAAGTATGCATCTCACTAAGCTAAGTATGCATCTCACTAAGTATGCATCTCACCATGCTAAGTATACATGCTATACATCTCACTTATTATAGTAATCAATATTCATTATGATCTCTTTCTCTCAATATCAATAATGCATAGTATAATAAATAATAATAACAACTACATTCAACAACACAGTCAATAGTATTCAAAAGTATCAAATAAATTTCTCTAACTAATCGAATGAGGTATGACAATATACTCAAATATTAGGCATAACATAAAGTAACAAAAATAAATAAGAAATGTTGTGAAATAGCTATCAATTCAGCATGATTATGCAATGATCTTGTTTTCAATCAAACAAGAAACTATAGTTGCTGAATGAAAATGAAACTTTGTAGCATACTCAAGAAAGGTTGATAAAAGATCCAGATTATTGAATTATAGTAATTAACTTTAATCCTAGATTCAAATACAATTTAAATTTAATTCTAATCCAGTTAATTTTATTTATTTAGTTAATTTAGTTTAAGTTATTAATTCAATTAATTTCGATACAAGAAATTCTCAACCTAAATCGATCAATTTATGCCAGCATAAATAGTTAACTCAAGTAAAAAAATCTTAGCAGTAATATTCCTGTCGCGATTCAAGAACACATTGTTATATAGAAAATAATTGCTTACTAACTTATAAATGTATTTATTTAGTTTAGTTAAATTACTTATTATTATAAATTTAAGACGCGGCTATGATTTAACATTAGTTTGCTGGGGTTTTTCATGGGATAACTTTAATTGATCTGGAGAATAATATTTTAGTAATTTAGCTACATGGACAATCTCCGTATTTCGGTTTTGAATTTTCCTATCTATCTCAAAGTTAACATCAGATAATTTATTAAGGATTCGATATGGGCCACTAAAAACTTGGGATAGCTTCCTAGTATTTGGGTATTGGAATTCCTCATAAATTACTAGATCTCCTATCTCAAATTTAGGTTCTACATAATTTCTATCATAATATTTTTTACTTCGCCAATAAAATTCATCTGTGCGTTTTTTAGCAATTTTGCGGGCTTCTTGAACTGAAGGATAATAATCTTGTTGAAGGGGGAATCATAGGGTAATTGGCCAAAAGGTAAATAAGCAGGGGGGAGGGATTTGGTTATGGAATGGGGGGGGGGGGTATTATTATACTCATTAACTACTTCGGTCAGAAGTTCTGTCCAAGGAACTTTAGAACTGGTAGAATTAACCTTACACTTTAATCTAGTAACTATTGTTTGATTCAATCTTTCACATTTCCTATTCGTTTGAGGATGGTGTGCGGAGGTTAAACGCTGCTTTATATTATGATTCCGAAGAAATTTTTTAAATCTAGATAACGTAAAAGCTGCATTTCTATCACTGAGCACCTTTTGGGGAACCTGTACATTAAGAATTTTATTGAAACAGTACAATTGTTGGGGAGTTTGAATATTAAATACTTGATTTAGACAGTTGGTATAAGTTTCTGTGGTAACACGTTTTGAGGGGAAAGCCCAAACATATCTTGTAGAATGGTCTATTATTATATGCAAATATTTTTTGGTGGAGTTATAGTAATTAAATCCTCCCACATTATCAATAGAAAGATATTCAAAAGGTTGATCTGTGGTTGACATAGCTTGTAATAAGCCAAATTTGAGTTTTTTATTTTTCTGACATATATGCTTTATAATCTGATATATAATGCTTTACAAATTTAGTTATATCTTGAGTCATATCAGGCCAATAATAATTAGGGGATATTAAATTTAACATTTTTTGGATACCAGGGTGACCAAATTTCTCATGAGCAACATTTAGTAATTTTCTTCTTAAGGACATGGGTACTACTATTTTTCTAAAACCTTTCTTTTTCACTATCATAAGTCCATTTTCATTTACATAGTTTTTTTCACAAGCATTATCCTTTTTCCTGCATCTCTATAACTTCTCTAACATCTAAAAGGAAAGTAACTGGTTGAATAAAATACGTAGTAGGATTTCTAGACAACATGTCAGCTTCGACATTTGTTGAACCCTTTTCATAGACAATATCATATTCAAACATAGATAGTTTTAATGACCATCTCAATAATCTTCTCCTTAGATGTTTAACATTTTTTAACCATGCAAGAGATGCATGGTCGGTGTGTATAGTAAACTTAACACCATGAAAGTAGTGATAATATTTATCTAATGTGTCAATGATGGTAAGACACTCTAATTCAGTAATAAAATAGTTCTTTTCATAACTTCTCAATCCCCTTGAATAGTATGCAGTTGGATGTAAAAAATTATTACTATCTGGCTATTTAAGGACTGCACCTACCGCCACCCGTGAGGCATCAACAAACATATGGAGGGGTAATTTAGGGTCATAAATTTTCAAAACAAGTTTAGCAATTAGGGCATCTTTTAGTTTTTGGAAAAAATTTTGACAATCTGAATTCCACTCCCATATGGTATTTTTCTTAAATAACTTATTGAGGGGTGTCTGATTTCTGCATATTTATCAATAAATTTATGATAGACATTAATGGATCCTAGGAATCTTTGGAGTTCTTTAACATTTGAGGGGGGTTTTAAATTTTTGATAGCTTCTATATTATTATTAGCTGGAGTTAAGGTACCATTTTTTATTTCATAACCTAAGAAATTAATTTTATTTTGGACAAGGTTACATTTAGATAATTTAAGTTTGATATTTTCCAATCTACATAATTCAAAAATTTTGGTAAGATGTTGTAGATGTTCTTCCAAATTTGAAGAGAAAATAATTATGTCATTAAAATAATAGCAGGGAAAGTCGATTTTATATTTAGTTAGGATTCTTCTAATGGTTCTATTGAAAATTGGGGGCCCAACTTTGACACCGAATGGAAGAACATTCCATTCAAAAAGTCCAGAGTTGGTAGTAAAAGCCAATTTTTCAGTGTCTGCTGGGTGTATGGGTATGTGCCAGTAGCCAGAGGCTAAGTCCAAGGTGGAAAAATACTGAGCACTACTCAGTTTATCTAAAATTCCGTCAATACTGGGTAATGGTTCAGCATCATTTTTCATTATTGAATTTAATTTTCTATAGTCTACACATAACCTAGTTTTCTTATCTTCATCGCGTTTTTCTACCAAAGTAATAGGGGAGGAATAAGGGCTATAACTTTCTTTAATTAATCCCGCAGCTAATAATGATTGAATCTGTTCGGAAATTTTCTTTGCTTCCACTATTGAAGTGCGGTAAGGCCTCATAGATATAGGTAGGTCAGAATTGAGAAAAATGCGCTGTGGTTCAATATTAATTTTTCCTACATCATATTTATTTTTTGAAAAAATATCCAAATAATCCCTCAAAATATCCCTTAAAGTTTTGTTTTTTACAGAATTTATTTCCCCAATTAAATTATAATCATTAATATTAGACTGCGCGAAGGATTGAGAAGTCACTGACTTTCCATAATCAGGTTGCATTTCATCATATTGGTTATTCATATTAAAATGAAGAGATCTTAGTACATTTCTGGATATGCATTGGTTTACTATAGTCCTTCCTTGCATAATTTTACAATTTACACAATCTATATTTAATTGAAAGAGTGCACAGGTTGACAACCCTAGTATTGCGTACTCAAGATCAGTGTCGCATACTAAAAATTTTACATTCTGCTTAATTTTACCAACTTTAATAAATAAATTACATGATTGATTAATTTGTATAGGCCCTTTAGCTTGGCCAATAATAATTGTAGAAATATTTCTAACTTTAGCATGTAATAAATTTACAAATTTAATAGGTAAAATCGAAATAGTGGATCCCGTATCAATAACACAAGGAATTTCTTTATGTTTTGCATACCCAGAGACTATCAATTGTCATATAGTATTAGTAGAAGATTGTTGTTGATTAGTAGGAGCATATGATGGTACAGGGGTAACATTAAATACACATTCTCTTTCCCAATGATAGGCATTAAGTACTCCTTTGTTAAGACAAATCCTGCAAGGTCTAGTGGTGTATCGTTGTTGGAAATGAGTATTTTGCATTCTAGGAGTTGTAAATCGAGGATTATTTGTATTTAAATTAGGATTCTCCTGACGAATCCAATGTCTGGGTGCATTGTAATGAGGCTGAAAAGGCCTAACATTTTGTGAATTATTCCTAACAGCATTTACAGGAGAAGTTGGAATTATTACTAGTTGTTTTGCCATCCGATACCAGTCAGTGGTATTACTTGGAGGATTTACTATAAAAAAATTCTGGTATTCGGGCTTTAGCCCATTTGTGAGTCCCTGCACAATTATTGTTTCACATAATTGTAACTTCCTACCTACTTCAACCTTTTAATGAAAATATTGCTCTAATTCATTTAAGTCATTTAACGTTAAAGCTGCAAATTCAGAAAATCTTGGAATATAAACACTAATAAATTTTTCAGTGAGAAGCTCAGAAATTTTTTCAAAACTAGTGCACTCCAGACAGTCATTTACAGAAACCTTCAATGCTTCTCCTTTCAAATATTTAGAAATATTATTTAATTTCCAATTTTTATCTTTTTTCTCGGTAATGCAAGATTTCTCAACATGCATTAACCAAGGTTGTATTTTCATACCGGACTCTGGGTCAAAGGGAACAATATTTATTTCGCTCATGGTGTTACTCGAGTTTTTAACAATTCTAGATCTTAATTGTATATCGGAGGGATAACTCATTTATATAAAAATGCAATAGTATAAACATAATTAAAAAAATATATAACTTTAAATTAAATAAACAGTGTAAATATATTTTTTCTCAATAAATAATAACAACAACTAAAGTATAATTCATTTTCTAACAACAATAATAATAATAACAACAATACTGTAAATAAATAGAAATCTACTAAAATACTATAATAAATAATATATTAATTCTCACCCACAGAAAGGTATTTTTTCCAACATGACTTCTGGACGGAGAGCTAGAATTTTATTTAAAAAGAAAAATCGTGCATTCAATTTAATGTGAGACCTATGTCCGTCACTTGGAGCTATCGGGGATTTTTAATTATTGTATTGAGTCGTTGAAAACTTAGTGACGTTCCATTGTCAGAGTTTTACTGACATCCATTCATGTAAACTATCACTCTTCATAATCATACTTGTTGCTAGTCGATGACATTAATTTACACTGCATAGTCAGATCATTTCTGACATTCTGAAGTTTCGATGAGTTTCTCCACTAATCATTACTTTAGTAAAGCAAGTGATGACATCCTGTGCGGCTTATGTAGCATTTTGCTACCGACTTTCAGATATTTAGGCGACACCAGTACACCTCGACATAAAATGTAGTAGAGCAATCAAAACCATCCATCCGTTATATTGAAAATATCGGATTGCAGTCAGGGTGGCGAGTAAAGACAGGATCGAGACACATTGAGATAATTTCCCTTACGTAATGAATATAGAGAGTCATCGTCACTTGAAACTGGTTTTATTGACAAAAAACATAGTAAAACACTTCCACTAGTTATTTCATCAACTCTCAAAAATTGATCATCACTTCACAAAAACTTTACACGTTATAAGCATAGGATCTACACATTAGAACGTTTACGCCAATCGACGCAGGTTAATTAGACAACCAGAAAAACGTAAAATCTCCCTCTCCTTCGCCGATGTAACGATATTTGTACTCCGAAAAACAGCGCGCGGACGGTTACAGAAAGGTAAAAGACCAATGCTAGAAGAGAGGTAGGGAAGGATGGCACATAAAACAGATTACGATTCGATGGGAAAGGATGACGTCGATAATGAACTCTTTTATACGGCGTCAGAATTAAAGTACAATTATTGTGCTGGCGGACGCATGGAATTGTGGGTATAGAACACCAAAGAATAAATGATATTAAAACATTCGAATTTAGTTTTAGAATAAAATGAAAAAGTAATTTAATGGGTTTTATAAGATTAGGCGAATGGATTAAGGTTTTTAGAATAATAAAAGAATACGCAACTTTAAATGCATGAAATAAAAGACAAAAGATATTAAGATATTATTAAAGATAGGTAAAAAAGGAAAAATATTAAGAATTTGGAATAGTTTTACTAAGAAAAAGAGGCGAAAAGTTTTATTATTACATATATATGTGAGGATTTAAACTTTTTTTAGCATTCCCTACCTCAACCCTCCATAATAGTATTTTTATTTTATGATTTTTTGATAAAAGTTGTATATATATGTATATATATTTATATTTTTATAATTTTTCAACAATCTTGAATCAATTCAATTATATATCAATTGAGGATTGAAAATTAAATATAGGTTTCCGCTATTCGGGAGTGTGCATTATAGAAGTTTTACTGTATATATAAGCATATAAGAAAATGAAGGATGCATGCAATTATGGAGTTAATGTATCAAGTAGAAAATATTCAGCAAAAAAATAGTTACAAAATTAACTAGTTGGATGTGCCAATCCCAAAACTTTCTTCTATCTTATACATCTTAATATTTCAAAACCTAGTTACATATGTTAATACTTCAATATTATTAGTTCAATACTATACCAACTTTGATTTTCATCTTAAATTTCTGCTCAAGTCAATTAAACGGACTAAAAACGAGTTAATCTATATCATGATATTTGTTAAAATTATTAATTTTTCCTTATTCTGTCGTTATCAGCTGTTTGCGAATAGCCGGCATAGCAGGAAGCGAGTTCCCGCCACTGCATGAGCCGCCGATGCACAATAGAACTACGAAAAATCAAGAAAAGTATACAAAAATCGCTAGCACGGAGCCCCTTTACCGCGCAATATTTCCAAATTCAAGGAGAACCTGTTGGCCAAAGCCAAAAACAAGCACAAACATTTTGGTTCAATTGTATGCATAATTTTATACGCTGTTCGATGGTACAATAATGAAAATGGCACAGAGATCGGAATTATAGCGCCCCCTTCTTTCGGAATTTTTTCAAGTTCAGGGAGGACTTGTTTGCCATAGGCAGAAACATGCACAAAAAATTTGGTTCAATTATATGGATAACTTCATACACTTTTCGATGGTACAATAATGAAAATGGTACAGACATCGCAATTATAGTGCCCCCTTCCGGCAGAATTTTTCCAAATTCAGGGAGGACCTTCGTGACATGACCAAAAATAAACACATAAAATTTGGTTCAATTCAATGCATAACTTCATACACTTTTCGGCGGTACAACATTCAAAATGGCACAAAAATTGTGCAAAAATCGCTATTACAGCGCCGTCTACGAGCGATTTTTTTTACAAATTAACGGAGGACCTCCTTGCCATAGCCAAGAACTTAAAATTTTTTTTGGTTCAATTCTATGCATAACTTCATACACTTTTCGATGGGGCAATATTCAAAATCTCACAAAAATCGCTATTACAGCGCCCCCTAACGGCGAATTTTTTGCAAATTCATGGAGAACCTGCTTGCCATATCCAAAAACTTAAAATAAAAATTTGGTTTAATTCTATGCATAACTTCATACACTTTTGGACGGTACAATATTCAAAATCGCACAAAAATCGCTATTACAGCGCCCCCTACCGTCGAATTTTTTCCAAATTCAGGGAGGACCTGCTTGCCATAGCCAAAAACTTAAAATAAAAATTTGGTTTAATTCTATGCATAACTTCATACACTTTTGGACGGTACAATATTCAAAATCGCACAAAAATCGCTATTACAGCGCTCCCTACCGGCGAATTTTTTCCAAATTCAGGGAGGACCTGCTTGCCATAGCCAAAAACTTAAAATAAAAATTTGGTTCAATTCTATGCATAACTGCATACACTTTTCGATGGTACAATATTCAAAATCGCACAAAAAACACATTTACAGCGCACCCTACCGGCGAATTTTTTCCAAATTCAGGGAGGACCTGCTTGTCATATCCAAAAACTTAAACTAAAAATTTGGTTCAATTCTATGCATAACTCCATACACTTTTGGATGGTACAATATTCAAAATCGCACAAAAATTGTTATATCAGCGCCCCCTACCGGCGAATTTTCTCCAAATTCCGGGAGGACCTGCTTGCCATAGCCAAAAACTTATAATAAAATTTTGGTTTAATTCTATACATAACTTCATACACTTTTTGATGGTACAATGGCGACGGACAGACGGACAGACGGACACACAGACAGACAGACATTTTCTATAAACATGTTTTTTGGAATCTCTGACCCCTAAAACATGCAAATCCGTCGAAAACCGGAAGTCGAAAAAAATTTCGATTACAATACTTTCTTCTATTGAAGATAGAAGAAAGTAAAAATATATTTACTAAGTTAAATATTTTGGTGCGTAAAGAAAATCTGCAATAAGGCAGCTTTTTCTATTCTTGTTTTGAAATACTTTCATTAAGCTTGCTTCTTCCGATATTTTTCTTCCGCAAATTATAACGGATTTATAATTCCAAATTTATATTTTGGAAATTATACAGGCTGTTGTCGTATTCGACCGACAAATTCAGCAGAGTGATAATAGGCATCAAGAGGGTGAAAAATTACCACAGAACATGGGGTCGCAAACCACGTATTTAATCAAAAATACAGGATGTTTCATCCTAATTCAGCTTGGGTTGACGGTAATAACTTTCATAGTAGAACCTCTTTTATCCGAAACGCTTTTAACCGAAACTCTCGGTTAACCGAAATCCATTTTTAAATTTATTTTTATTTTTATTTTTTTTTTACTATCACGTTCTTTGTATGCAAAATCCATTTTTAAAGCCTTTTTTTTTTAACTATCATATTCCTTGTTTGCAAGCAGTGCTTTCCGATCTACGAGTACATATAAATATTTTTGATCCCCTTTCTTACAGTTCCTGTGAATTTAACTTGAAATAGCAATTAAAGCCTTTGTGCAGGAATATTAAAAAGCAGTAAACCAACGTTTAAAATGCACAAATAATGCGTGAAAAGCACCAAACAGCTGTTTCGAATCTACAGTAAGATTCTTCTTCAGTGCAAGATAGGGAAAAAGCACGCTGTTTTTCTAGCACGCTGTTCTTTTTTCCATATCTTGCACTGAAGAAGAATATCGCTGTAGATTAGAAACAGCTGTTTTCTGCTTTTCACGCATTATTTGTACATTTTAAACGTTGGTTTACTGCTTTTTAATTTAACTTGAGTTTCCGTAAGCTACTGAGTGGAACGACGAAAACGAACAAATTAGCAATTCTGAAACTATGTATGTGTCTGAAACTGATTAGCAATTTGAATGTTTTGCGAAAGGTTTGGCATGGCTGGAACTGCAGAAAGACTGGTGAACTATATAATATTAAAAACTCCGTGATAGAGCTTCAAAGCAAAGGCAGTCGAAAGTGCGACAAACAAAACATTTTTTCAAACCCTTGTGATATACGTAAAGTGTACTTAATTTCAAAATTAAAATTTATTCTTGTTTCTTTTTTGCTATTGCTTTATTTTTATTAAGCACTTGTTACCCTAATAAGAAATAGTGCATATATTTCTTCTTAATCTTAAAATTGAAGCCTTCTCGATTATCCGAAAGAAGGTCGGTCCCAATTACTTCGGATAATCGAGGCTCTACTGTATATTATAATGAAACTTATAATAGGCATGCTCACCTTTATTGTAAATATGACAACACCAAAAAAGTGGCAGAATTTTTCATAAAAGTTTAGGACCACCGTGCAGAAACTAGCGTTTTTAAACTTGAAACCACTGATAACATCATAAATCAAATCGATTGCGTCAGATGGCGTCATTCCGTCTGACAGTGGATTTACTGTATTCGCTTTTCGTTTGAACTTTGAGTTAATAAATGTCGCAGACGCAATTTATTGCCTGGATCTTAAATTTCAGTGGTGGTCCTAAACTTATGGCCACGACTGTATATGTGCAAGCGTTATGCACTTGACGCTACACATTTTGGACTGTGATTGCCATTTCATACGGTATCATCGATTGCGTGAGCACCATGTTTTTCCAGAACTTTTTGTGATGTTATCACACTTCATAAAAAATAAGGTACATATCATTACATTTTTATTACAATGTTTTTATATTTACCATCAAACCGACTTCAGTTAAAGGGAAACATCCTGTATTTGCGACTAAACAAGTGGTTTCCGACCCCATGTTCTATGACAATTTTTCATCCACTTGATGCCTACTACCACCGCTCTGAATTTGTCGGTCGAATTAGAACACACCCTGTATATGTAAAAATAGATGGAATGATAAAATAAATTTTATGTCAAAATTAAGTGTTACTTTTAAAAGATTCGAAGTTAGAAAATTATAATTTTTATTTACTTTACTTGGTTTTTGTATGTAAAGATGGAATTTTGCAAATTATAATTCTCATTTACTTTACTTGGTTTTTGTATGTAAAGATGGAATTTTGCAAATTATAATTCTCATTTACTTTACTTGGTTTTTGTATGTAAAGATGGAATTTTGCAAATTATAATTCTCATTTACTTTACTTGGTTTTTGTACGTAAAGATGGAATTTTGAAAATTATAATTCTCATTTACTTTACTTGGTTTTTGTATGTAAAGATGGAATTTTGAAAATTATAATTCTCATTTACTTTACTTGGTTTTTCTATGTAAAGATGGAATTTTGAAAATTATAATTTTCATTTACTTTACTTGGTTTTTCTATGTAAAGATGGGATTTTGTAATCAGTTTTTCCTCTACATGTTGATATGCAAGAATTTAAAAATTATGTACACAAATGTGTTTCCGATGACAATACAATATTTTAATATTTTTACAGCTTAATTATTAATTATTAAGCAATTAACTTTAAAGAAGTTTTCTGTTAGCAGGCAGCAGTTGGTAAATCGCCAATTAATCTTTATGTTTACGACTGTTTATGAGTTACAAAAACAATGGAGTTAATTATTTTCCAAACTTCACTCGCCACAATATGCCAAACGGCAGTGAAACTGTAATAGCGAAATATTTTAAACACTAAAAATTCAAAAATATAAATAAAAAATAAAGAGTGTAATAATTTTTTAAAAAATAGTCTTTTATCAATTGTTTAGTGTTAATAAATTATTATTATAAGTTGAGAGAGAAAAAAAAAATTGGAAGATAGATTAAATGATGCTTTTCTATTCTTTCCTGTAGCCATATCCTAAACAAAGGAACTACGCAAAAATCGTACATTTTAAAATAAATTTAATAGTTCACACTCTTATCTTTACCAAGTATAAGTCAAAACGATGAATTTTCAGTAACCGGCGCCGACGTAATAATGTATTGAAATGGAACATTTTTGGAACAACATGAAATGCAGTCATGTTATTAGCGCGATTTTTATGATAAACATTGAATGCTTATGGAAAAGTGTTCTTTTTTTTTTTTTAAATACTTTTCAACATAGTTAAGTGTTTATGAATTCGGTTCGTCTGTCTGTTTGAGATATGAAATGCAGTCATGAAATTAGCGGTTTTTAAAGATCAACATTGAATGCTTATGGAAAAGTGTTTTTTAAAACTTTTTTCAACATAGTTGTTTATGAATTTGGTTCCTCTGTCTGTCTGCCTTTCCGTCTGCCGCCTGTTCGTACTCTAACTCGCGTAAATATATTCAGATTATCGTGCAATTCATATATATTATTAAAGTTTTCTATGTCATATTCAGTATTTAAAATGAAGTATGTAGCATTTATGGTTCGTTTATAGGGACACCCAAAATAATTCCGTTATATTACGGTCTACGTAGAGAAATCGTTTGCGGAGTATTTTAATGATCATACACTATTTTAAACATATTGAAATTGATTTTATTACTGAGGAGCATTAAAAACTACTTACTGTAGAATAGGGTTTGCATAGTAGGGTGGGCCGAAAAAAACCCTTTTTTCGTTTTTCGATGATGGGTAGTGCGGAACAGTTGCCACTGGTGGCACTAAGTTCACACAAAAAATTTGAGATTTTTCGGACAATTCCTTCATTTGCCGCAAATGGCTTTAAGTTTTGCTCAAATGCTGATTTTTGAACTTTTTTAACAAAAATTTTAAAAATGTTAAATTAAATTTATTTTCGCTGAATTTAATTGAAATGTCATGTTTAATGTACGAAATGTTTAAATAAGCTCTGGTTCTCTATTATTTATTAGTTATGTGTATTTTGAATTAGGCGATTTCTATAGTCTTTTCGCGTATAACTGAGCAAAAATTGTAAGTATTGTTTGGTTCGTTCATCGGTTTCTCTCTTTTGTCTTTATTATATTCCTCGCTCTTCTTTCGGTTTTTCGATGCGTTCAGAGTCACATATTTGAATGCCGACCACAGCATGTCTTGACAGCAATTCTGGAAGAAGGGGAGAATGTGGAGTAGAAACCAATGAAAACGCCATTAATCATCATGAGGAAGAGGGAGGAAATAGGAGATGGGAGTAACTGCGAGATGGGATGTTAATTATTTTTCTGCTCTAAAATACAGCTGTTGCCAGAAGATTTTAAATGTGGCAATATTGAAGCAGGCAATTCGTTTGAATCAGAATTTGACCCAGGGCCTTCAAAAGCAGACACTCCCAAGCGCATATCTCTTTCTATACATCGTTCGTCGGAATTAGAACTGGTATATTATATAGGTAAACTACGTTAAGAACTTCATCTGTGCTTCAGGGTGTTGTGAATTTGTAGGGTCAGGAATTGTGACAACCAGGAATAGGGATCTCGTCATCGATAAAGACTTGGTCAGTAGAAAGAAAAAGAAACTTTAAAAAAAGATACAGGAGGAGGAATATCTTGGAGGATGAAAAATACCATATTTTTTAAGTACAACCATATTTTTTGATGGTAGAAATAATAACACGATCATCATAGAAATTAGGTAACAAGCGGCACCCTCGAGAGAAATACGAAGCACATATCACTAATGGCGTGCGAAAATGTACGTGTCCATTTCTACGAGCCTATTCCTGTTTCATGAACATAAAAAAAGTAAAAGGCTGAAGATTTGAGTACTCTATTAATCTAGCCCCGTTTCAGTTGGTAAACGTCTTATGTCAAGTGGTTCTACAATCTAGTTGTCTGAGCGAAGCGAAGGCTAATACTCAGCGAAATATTACTGTCCGGACACTTTACTATTACGATGGATATTAACGCCATGTCCTACTAAAAAAAAAGCCTAATAAAAACCTTTCGTCAAGCATAACTCAAAAAATATTTGTCGGATTTCGTTTCTGATTGCACCAGAAGGTACCTATGAGGGTCGCCTACTGAATGCACCTACTATGAAAAATAAGTTCCAAACCGTTTAAAAATTATGTAGAAAAAACTCTTAAAAAAGCACAATTTATCTTCATACGTCACAGAAATTTCGTGTGCGTCACTTTCACCGGTTGATGTTTTCGTAGGCAACTGGTTTAAACACATGGAGCAAATAATAAAAAAAAATACGCACGCAGTAATATTGAATAGATCAGTTTCAGCCACGTGATCACAAACCTTGCAACAACCCGTGGCAACCAGTTTTGGTGGGCAAACAAATAATAATACAGTATTTCGTAACACGGTGACCGTTTTTAGCCTGTTGTATAAAATCTGGCATGTTGTATGACATACAATTGTGGATGATTAAAACAAAAGTCATGAGTGTTTATTGATCCGGCAGGTTATCTTTCTCTGGATGTCTGTCTGTCTATCATACAGCATGCAATTTTCTTGTAAAGGATGATATTATTATGCAGTAAAACCTCCATAACGGACACACCCGATTAGTGGACACCTCTATTTAGCGGGCATTTTTTCGATTACCAACCCTTAAATAACTGTACATTTTTTACTCTCAGTAGCGGACACCTCCAAATAGAGGACAAATTCTGCCCTCCCGAGGTGTTCGCTATTCAGAAGTTTTACTGGTAAAACCTCCATAGCGGGCACACCCGATTAGCGGATTCCTCTATTTAGCGGACATTTTTTCGATTACCAACTCTTAAATAACTGTACATGTTTTATTCTCGGTAGCGGTCACCTCTAAATAGAGGACAAATTCTTCATTCTCGGGGTGTCCGCTATTCAGAGGTTTTACTGTATATAATATTGATAATTATTTTACAGGGCCGCACAAAAGAATAAGAATATATGAAACGAATATAAACTAAATTCGGGATTGGTAGATCGCTGATGGTAATGTAATTTTAGGATGTTGTTAAAATCATCCGCAGCATGTTTTTAGAGTTTCGTTCATCTAACGAAACCCTACCTTTCTCACTCCTTTGTCTGTCTGTTTGTCCGTCTGTCACAGAGCCCGTTCTCAGAAACTATATATGTCGGAGACTTGAAAATTTGCATACTTATAGCTGAACACCACACATCAAACAGCAAATAATAAAATTTTGAAAAAGTCTAATATTTAACCCTCTGGGCTCTAACTTGTGTATTGAAAGCAATTTTTCTAACTCAGCCCCTAATTAAGTTGGAGACATGAAAGTTTGCATACTTATAGCTGAACACTTGCGATAACACGATAAATCATAAAATTTTGAAAAAGTCATATTTAACCCTCCGGTCTCTAACTTGTGTATTTAAAGCAATTTTTCTAACTTAGCCCCTAATTAAGTTGGAGACATGACATTTTGCATACTTATAGCTGAACACCTCACATCAAAAGACAAATAATAAAATTTTGAAAAAGTCTATCATTTAACCCTCTGGGCTCTAACTTGTGTATTTTAAGCAATTTTTCTAACTCAGCCCCTAATTAAGTTGGAGACATGACATTTTGCATACTTATAGCTGAACACCTCACATCAAACGACAAATAATAAAATTTTGAAAAAATCTAATATTTAACCCTCTGGGCTCTAACTTGTGTATTTTAAGCAATTTTTCTAACTCAGCCCCTAATTATGTTGGAAACATAAAAATTTGCATACTTATAGCTGAACACCTCACATCAAACGACAAATAATAAAATTTTGAAAAAATCTAATATTTAACATCTAATATTTTGTCTCGCGCAATTTTTAAATTAAAACTGTTTTGCAATGCTGTTTTTTGTTCATTTTGCATAATAAGTGTAATGTGACGTAATTTGTTCTATTTCAGATTTCTAACTCATGTTAATTTATTTATTTTACAATATCCTTTCTCTTTTAAAATTCACATGTAAATATAGTTTTTATGGCGTAATTTCCAATAAGTGCCTGCTTTTTATACCTATTTATTTAATTCTAATTTGAAGGTTTTTTCTGTTTATAATAGTAACGTGTAAATATTTTTTTTTATTTGAAGCAAACATTATTGTTTGCGCTGTTTATACAGTTGACAACAGTTTAAATTAATACCATTTTCAAAAATATGTAAAAAATATCTGTCAAAATGCTGAATATTTGAATTTAAAATAGAAATAAAACCTCAAAAAATGAGTCAAATTAAAAATACTAATGAAATCTGCAGACCGGGATCTTCTATTGAATAAAATGATCTAAAAATGATTAAATTCCCATGTATAGCTTTTGCTCTTATAAATTTTTTTTAATGGAACGATTTTGTCCAACTTTAGCATTAAATATCTCTTAAAATAATTCTTCGATTTGAAAACTGTATGCATTAGTGTGTTGATCAAACATTTCGCTATAATACCACCGATTTTCATATATTTGTATGCAATAGTTTTCTTAATATTAACGAAGAAAGACCTCCGGTCACAAAAAATTCAAAACCGGCGGCGGCGGTGACAGCGTTAGTTACTTTTTATATAATAGAGAGATATATAAAAATGAAAACTTGTCTATCTGTCTGTTTGTGATTCTATAAAAAATCCACAATTTGGAAGCCAAAATTCTGAAGAGATACGTACATGTGTATTAAAACATGGCCGAGACAACTAAAGCAATCCGGAATCGAAATAACTTATAGTTAATTTTTAATTAATTAAAAACCACCAATTTAACAGCAATTTCTTATCAAATTTAAACATTTTTCGTTATAGCAGTTGCCAACAATTAAAAAACACAATAAAATTATTACTACAACAATTAATTTTCTACTGCAAGATTTCCACGTGAAAAATGAAAATGAAATAAATAGTTTGCCGAATTTAAAAAAAAAGGTGAATATTACGTCATAAGTTTTCTATTGCAAGATATTCACGTGAAATATGAAAATGAAATAAATGGTTTGACGAATTTAAATGAAAGTGAATATAACTTCATAACTTTTCTATTTCAAGGTTTCCACGTGAAAGAGGAAAATATTACGTCATATTGGAAATATAAAGGGCATGGTGGATATAGTATAACGTCATATAAGTGTGAAAAATGTATTGAAGTATGATAAAAACCCGATTAGGGAAATATTGGCGTATTTTAACATTATTGCTCCAATTATAAATTGAAATAAGTTCATTTATAGCTGTATTCTTTTGCGTCTGTTATATACATTTATACATTTTTATATAGCGTTTTCATATGATTCATTCAACAACATTTCGACTGCTTTTTTTAATGCTTGTTTTGTGTTGTATGTTAAATTTTGAAATTGATTTTTCAGAACAAACATCCTTCAAATTCTGGGCAACGCCGGCACTTTAGTTTGTAACAGATAAATGGCTTTTGTATCTGTACATCTAATGCTAATATTATAAAGCGTTATAATATTATAAAGTATTTAATATTATTAATGCTTGTGCGTTTGTGAGGTGTTATCTCTGAAACTACATAGCCAACTTAAAAAAATGTTGGTGGCCATCTCTGCTCCGAAAAAAAGACTATTTTATGTCAGTGCAAGAACCTACATCGTTGCAGGAGAAAAAAAAGTTCTAAAATTGTGATTTCTACGATATTGATTGAGTTAGAAACTTTAAATTTGGTGCGGTAGTTACTTTTAAGATGTAAATACTCGTAATGAACGTTCTCTAAAAGATTCAATTTGACGGATAAACGTAAAAATTTCTAGAAATTTCTAAACTATGATTTATTTGGAATACTGAAATTTTTGGGATACTGTTGGGGTTAGAAACTATAGAACTTTGGCATGGTAGTAATTAATAAGATGTAAATGCTCGTTGTAGAACGAATTCTAAAAAATAGAAAGACTAAACAAAGCGGAAAAAGATCTAAAGATGATCTAAGTAACGAAGAACATGGAACTGTTAGGAATATAAACATGAAAATTGACATGGCTGCATTTATCATGACGTAAATTCTCGCAATAGAACAATTTCTAAAAATGTCGCTATATAAAACAGTGCAGAAACAAAAAAAACTTTCAAAAATTTTCTATTTCTCTGTTACTGCTGAGCCCAAAATCTTGAAATTTTGCTTTGGGTTAGTTTTAAAATATACAATTGTCTCTATGAATGGTTTCTAAAAAATTTAAAATTTAAAAAGATGAAATTAACGGAAAGCGATTTCAATTACCATTAATTTGGAATTATTAGGTACAGCAACTTTAAATATTTCATAATGCTGCAAAACATGCGATTTAAATGCAACAAAACTGATAGATACCCACCTAGCATTAAATAAATTGTGTAAATATTGAATAAAGACCTGTATGAAACAGTGAGTAGGTTGCCCGAAAGTACTTGTTAAAGTGTTCCTTCTCTAGGCTTTTCTCTCTCTCGCCAAGGCGACTAACAGAGAGAAGTGCCGTTTTAAATGTGATATGAATTTTTTATCCGATTCATTTTTCTAGACATTTTATCATAAGGTCATATTCTCAATTATCATTAGTATATTTTTAATATATTAACTTATTATGGTGAAATTTTGTAATCGGGTTCATATTGGCGTATGTTAGCTTGCATGATTTGCTTTAAATATGTATGGATTTGTAAATTACTTCAAATGACACTTTGACAGCTCAAAAGTTATGCAGACGATATATTCAGATCTTGTGTCATACTTTATGTTGTAATCATTGCCGATTTCTTTTATTTAATACATGCTAAATACAGCTCAACTTGTGCAGAATATGTTTGAAAACAAAACAATACAGCGTATGTAGTGGCCAGCATACACTCATCATTTAAATCCGATCGAGCATATCTAAAACACAATCTAACGAAGCATTGCATGCCACTTTTGATGTATTCGGTACTTTGATACTATATTAGATTTTGAGAAGAGAATTCCTTAAATGTTATCGACAACCTCATTGCATCCGTGGAAAACAGATATTGTAATTATTAACTATTCCGGGGGAGCACACACCATATAAAGTATAGTCCATTCTTTTTAAACATCATATATTTGCCATTTAAAGTTACTCAAATTGGTGCGGAGCGTCTGATTATGCTCTTGACATCATTTTATACAGTTAAAATTCCGATATAAGTAAATTAGTGTCTCATTTTCTATTTTACTTTTAATATATTCCGTACTTTCAATTTTATATCCATGCATGGTTGTCTTGAATGGTTTGATTTCCCATTTTTTTAAACAGTGTATACGAATTTATATATAAGATTTTGTAATTCTACAATTCGTTTATTTTCGTCATTTCAATTTTTCGCAGTATATGGACAATTAAAGATAACATCTCATTTTCTTTGCTTCCACATGTTATTATTAAATCTATGTTCTCAGTAATATCGCTCAGACTAATCCCTCTGAGGGAAGTCCTAGTTTAGACAGTTGATGTCGTTGTTAGAGTGGAAGCTGGTTCGTATGAAGAATACATATCAAATGTTGCAGTTCTCTTCTTAATTTTTTTCCAAAGCAGACTTTATCCTGTCTTAGAAAATTATATAATGATTTTGCTATTTCTCCGCAGTGACCAGAAGGAGATGCCAAGCGACTCAAATATTCCGAACCACGTTCAGATAACATGGTGATATATGTTTCATCTTTCTGTCGGCGGACGGTGTTGCTAGTCCCCTTTTTCTATGAAGATCGTTTTATTTTTTCTACTATAAAAAAAGATGCTTGCAATTTTTTCCCCTCGATGATCTTCCTCATCCTGTATCTTCTTTCCAAGATTCTTTTTCTGCCTCCTGACCAATTCTTTATCGACGACGAGATCCTTATTCCCTGTTGTCACAATTCTTGCAATTTTCGCTCACTTATACGCGAAAAAGCTATAAAAGTCACCTAATTCAAAATGCACATAACTATTAAATAATACATAATCAGAGCTTATTTAAACATTTCGTACACTAAACATGACATTACAAGTAAATTCAGCTAAAATAACTTAAATTTAACCTTTTTAAAATTTTTGCTAAACAAGTTCAAAAATCAGCATTTGAGCAAAACTTCAAGCCATTTGCGGCAAATGAAGGAATTGTCCGAAATCTCAATTTTTTTGTGTGAACTTAGTGCCCCCAGTGGCAACTTTTCCGCACTAGGCATCATCGAAAATCGAAAAAAGGTTTTTTTCGGCCTGCCCTATTGCATAGAGTTTATCGTTCATTTACAGGGACACTCAAAAGAATTCATTTATGTTACGCTCTACTGAGGAAAACCATTTGCGGAGTATTTCAATAATGTTACACTATTTTAAACATATTGAAATTGATATATATCACAGAGGTTCAATACAAGACGATTACTTTAGAATATGGCGTGTATATAATTTATCGTTCATTTACAGGGATACACAGAAGTGTGTGGCTACGATACTGTCTATGAACAATAATTGCTGGATATGCATTTTCATTTCTGCTACGCATTTTTAAATTTAATTATTTTTTTGCATATTACTTGTATGAAAAAATTCTATAGATCATATATAGGGCTACAGATAAAATCACAAGCACATTTCCGTTTATAGACGGAAATTGTTGAAGGAGAATTTTCAACTATGCTATGCGTTTCCTAATTGAACTGAATTTTAGTACACAGTATACAGTGAATTTTTAGTAGTATACATACAAATCTATAGATCACACACAGGGATCCATAAAATAACCGTCGGATGTTTTCCAGAATTTTGGTGATAATTCCTGAAATCAGGTTTATTTATTTATTTATTTATTTATTTATTTATTGAACAACAAACATACGACTTGTGTGCTTGACATGAGAGCCCGTTTACTGGAATCGGATTTTCAAATGTGTTATGCTCTTTCCAAATTTGTGTACATGGATATGGGGCATTCTCACAACTTTTGACTTTTATGTCCCTGAATAATAATTTTTATTTTAATACACTTTTTTTTTGTTTTTTTAAATTTCATATACTGGGGAACATCCCATTGCATGATTGCACAACAATATTAACGAGATAAATAAGTTTTGGACGATGTTGGGGGTCCAAACACCTGGAAAACTCCTATACCTTCCCGTGTCCCTGATGCTGATTTTTAAGTTTGGAGCTGTCTGGATAAAATTGTTTCAATAAAAATAATTCGATGTAATTTTTTTCTGAAACTGGAACTATTGTTTTATACAAATATGTAGCTAAAAATTAACCTGCACACATTTATAGGGTTGTTATTATTTTTTAAACTCTGTCCCTGGGTTTTAGATTCCTTACCATCCCTCTTCTAAAATTATACAGAAAATCATTTCAGATGCAACCACAGAATTTTTTTCAAGTTTTTTTATGCAGAAATATGCTAGAGAAATGATGTCTAAAATTCTTTGGCAGGAAATTTACTGTAGAATTTAAATCAGCATTTAAAAATCAATTTCAAGCATCGTGGCTTTATTGGTAGTTTCACTGTCCCCAAGGTTTATTCCTGCACTTTTCGAGGTAAATTAAAAAAAATAATTTAATATAATGCTAACAACTGTTTCTAAAAATCAATGAACATTGTGGATATCACTTAGTCTTAACATGATTTTCCTAAAAATAGGTGGTAATTTTCTTTACCGTTCCATCCTTACCGTCTCTTTTTTCCAATACCATCCCCTTTTTTTACCTTACCGTCTCTTCTTTAACACCCCTTTAAGACAATGTTATACAAAAATTCTGTATTAAAAGTACTACATTGTTATTATTTCTTATTTGAATGTCCTGTGGGTACTGTGCAAATTCATTATAAGTAAAAATTTAGAAGAAAATAAAAAGTTATAGGGATAAAACGGTAAAGAAAATTAAACTCGCAAGTTTAACTTAAACCTCAGTTAAATAAAAAATTTTTCGCTGCTGACCATTTTTTCTTTATTTTGAATCATTAAGGCATTCGTCTATCAGATTAAAATGTTATTTTAGCAAGTTTAATTTCGCCAGATTTTTTTTTTGCCAAATGTCGAAAGATTGTGAGAATGCCCCATATCCTCTTTCACCATATTAAAGAATGAAGTTTTGTTTCAGTATTCTCAATTTGTTGGAAAGTGTTTCACATTCTATGCTTCAGGCGTTTTTTAAAATTCTTGTTTAAATATATTGTTACTTTTAAATATTTTTCTTACTATACTTTTTAGTCTTAACAATTCAAGTAATAAAAACTTTAATTTGATTGTTACTTCGCTTTTGCTAAGCAATATTGTACAATTAATTTCATATCTTTATCTATGGATAAGAGCATCACCATACCAGAGTTCTGTAAATTAGATCTGTGCTCTAGAAATTTGTGTTTTGCTGAAGATTTCCCCTTTTTTTATTGTTAATGCAGATTCCTGTCTGTGGAGCTAATTAAGAACCGTTAAAGAGTGAAGCCTTTGAAAAAGTTTCTATAAATAGAGCGTAATCCTCCTTTTAATTTTAGCTTTTTGTTTGTCCCCGGTTGAGGAAGCAGCTGTTTCGTACTGCAGCGTACTTTTGAATGAGAACGAAAGATAACTAACTATCCTGATAAATATTCAAAATATTACTGTTTAATAAGATATTATCTTTGAAATTTTAGTATTGATCATTTTTATTAAGATTAACAAAATTTGCAATTTGTCAAAATTTTGTCAATCTTAAAAAATATCATTAGGAATACGTGTACGTAATAATAACAACAACAGAAACAGTAATAATAATGATATTTTAAAGAATAATAGTAATAATAATAGCAATAATAATAATAATGGCAGCAATAAAAATCATTATTATTAATAGAATATTATTATCATATCATTGGAATGATGTTGATTTGAAGCTTTTAGAAGTCGATTTCAGTTAAAAAATTTCTTATTTAAAATTCATTCTTGTTTCGAATATTAATATAAAATAACGTATTTTTTGGACTCATATTTCTTTTAGTTTAATTTTATTCATATTTATTCATTATATTATATTAATTATATTATATTTATTCCAATGATATATCAATATTTATTATCATATTATATTCATATTTCATATTCCGAATAATTTATTCAATGTTCCATTTTTTTCAGAATATTAATTACAAATAATCTATACTTTGAAATTGATATTCGAAAAAAAAAATGGATTGCTGCTGAAGAATATATTAAGAGAAATCGATTCCTAGAAACTTGAAATATGCAAATCCCAAAGTACAGCACATTCCGACAAGTAGTGTTTGAGTTATGCTTAAAAAACTAGCCACAGTGCAATGTTTTGCGACGATTAAAAATAATTTACTATTGGGAGATCCACATTTTAAACAGGCATAATTCCTAAAATACTTGTGTGAAAGGCTTCACGTTTTGTATCTAAAAGGAATTGTACATGAAATTTACATATTATGTCAAAATTAGGTTTGGTATTGAAAATTTTAAAGTTTGATACAATTTCAATATGCAGAAGATCCCCAAGAAAATTTGATTTAAATAAGATTATAGAAAACAATGAACAAAGCTCTTTGGTCCAAACTGATTTATTCTGCACCTTTACAATCGGAGTAATGACCGTCGTTCATTTTTTTTTTTTTAACTTAACCCATTTATGCCTTACGTCCCATTTTTGTGACTCTTCGAATTTTAATAATTTTTTATAATTTTCTTCATCTTTATAACATGAAAATTGCATGAAATAATTATTTATAAATGTGTTTATATGTTACCGAAAGATGACAGCATAAGATGGGTATTTTTTTGCTTAAATGAAGGCTTTTTTCGGAGTTTATAGATTTTTCATTTTTCAAGATGGTGAAAAGCAAAAAGCAAGTTTATTCGTATTTTTTCTACCAAGGACCCAAATAAATAAGTCATAATCTTAGCTTGTAGACTTCTTTGAATTTTTAAAATTGTAAAATTGTAAGTTCAAGCCTATTTTTTATGCATTTTTGTAACGTACAAAATATAGGGCGCTAGGCATGAATGGGTACCTATTTTCATTAGCCATTTAGGGGACAGTTATTTATGTAAAGTTCTTTTCAAGATGAGTATGAAACAAATTGTTTTTAAACCTCAAATACAATTATTGTTATTTTATTGTTACTAATACTTATAATGCTATTAGTCTCTGTAAAGAAATAAATATATATTTTTAGCAGTTTATAAAAACACTAATTATAGTATATAATATGCAATTTAAAAGCTTATTTAATATAAATTACGACAAAACATATAATTAAGCATATTATACTATTACAAATATTATGCATATTCCCATATTTAGTACGTTTACATTTTATCAAATAAATACAGAACTTTTTTAGCGTAATTTTTTTGAATATTTTTCCAGTTCATTTTGCAACAAATTGAAGAAAACAAAAATTCGGGCACAAATGGGTTAATAATTCTTTAGAGTGTATTCGAAAAGCATTGAAAAGCACTTTAATATTTTTTTACATATTGAAGGTACGTAGGCAATGTAAATTGCAAAAATGTTCAAAATAAGGTACGGATTAAGATTATGTTGATGAATTACTACTGTCAATACTTTTGAAAAAAAAAATACACTTTTGGAGTTTTTATACTTTTCCTGGGTCCCATAAGTTATATTTGGAAAAATTTCTCCTTGTTTTGAAAAGTAAAATAGCAAAAATTACATTCTTCTAGGACGAAAACGCATCCAGGTATAGTGTAACAACTGACACAATTTTCTTAATCTACGAAAATGTAATATAACCATGAATGAAACATACAATAACCTTTGATATAAACAAAAGGACTACGTCTGAATTCATTCATAATTATAAAAATTTTCAAAATAACAGACATTACATTACACTACATTAAAAGATAAAAACACTAAAAACAATTCAAAAGGACGTTTCAGATTCATTCTGAATCCCTCATCAGCTAATTCCTAACGTAAAAGTCATACTAGGTTTTGTTTTAACACTTAAATGTCTGATTTTTCAAAAATCATTGTAATAATGTTTTTAGGCTTTCATTTTAAAAATAAATCATGGGAAAAATACTTTAAAAAATCATATTTTGTTTTAAGTATGGTTTACGACTAAAAAACAGTTTGTTACTAATCGGCAATACTGGTCTTTAATTGAAAAAATAATTTCCCTTGATAAAATTCTATAATATTAATCACACAAGAATTTTAGGAACTATAACAAGAAATGAATTTTACTTGCTCATTGCAAAACAAAATAGGGTATTTCGCAAGCTTCCAAACAAAACAAAAAGAATAAGTAGCAACAATTGAAAAAATAAATCTATCTTTATTCTTAAACAGCACAAGTGTTGCCATCTACATGTTGAAAATCGATTTAATAATATTTTCAGAATGCACTTTATTGGCAACATCAGACATTATAGCTTCAATATTATTCTAATAGTATTTTAGAAGCACAAATTGGATATGTTGCCGAAAGGCAACACCCGGGATTTAAGGGTTAAAGTTCAACAAGTAGAAAAACATTACATCAAGTTGCCAAAAAATTATAGTTAAAACAAAAGTGAATATTCTATTGGTAGAGATGCAGCCTCGTTAATTGCTAAATCAGCAGTCCTCGTGTACCAAGCTTCCAAAAAAGTACGACTTGCATAAATGCTAAGATACATACTGAAAAAGATACAGCTAAATATACTGATCTAATTATATAAGCATTCTCAAAACTCTGAAAATGACCAGTTCATACAATAACCTCTTCTGAGTTACCCATCATACCTAAAAGTGCTCTTTATCATTAGAAACTTCAGAAACTAATATATTTTCAAGATTTCGCCCTTTATTCTCCGACGAGATTTTTAAGTCCCATTAAAGAAAATGCAATATAAAATTTATTTAATTCATGTACTAATAAAAGTACCGGGTGTTTCAAAGTTCGGGGCGAAAGTAAAACGCGATAAAAGAAGAACTATCGATCGGACAGACATGCGGTTTGCAGATAAATATTCAGCGTGGTACGGGATTTTTATGACACCAAGCAAAAATTTATTCAAAATCTCGACAATAGAGGGTGCTACAACAGATAATTCCGTCGAAGTTTCATATTGCTCACACAACGCAAGATTTAGATACAAAAAAGTGGGAGGACTTTTGTTCGGTGTATATTTATACTTTTTATAGAAAATTAATGTAATAAATAATTACAATGATTTTTAAAATAGTTATCTTATTATTGTCTTTTTCTTTTTTACCCGCCCGAAAAGAAGTGTTATGTGTTTCACGCGTATCTGTGTATGTGGATTTCTTTATACCCTCGAAACATCCCGACGGCTGGATGGATTTTAATGAATGAGGTCTCTATCAATTCCTCTTAACGACCCGATGGTTATAGACTAGGTTTTGTTTTTATAACTTCAAAATGGCGGTAGAGACGAAAACAAAATTACGCACCCTATTGAGTGGCATATCATTGGATGGGTCTTTCAAAATGAAGACGATGTTTCATTGACTATTTTACAGTGAGAAACTCCGTTAAAATATTATACAACCTGGAAGTTGTGTATGTATTGTGGATCTCTAGCTTTACTGCAACTCTAACCATCATAGACATCTATAGACCTCATCAAAACAGTGTTTATAGATAGGAACTAACAATTAAACACAACTTAAAAGTCATCATTACAAGTAAATAAAAAAAAATAGGTTAGTAATATAAACAAGTAAAAAAAAAAAAAAAAAAAAAAAATTAAATCAATTCCTACTTAGGTCAATAAGAAAATTTTTTTCTCTCCCATTCTTCTTTCCTCTTGAGTGGTGCTTAAAATACCTTGATCAAGAAGAGGGCCCTCTCGATTATTGAAAATTAATTAATTTAATTTAATTAATGAATTAATATTTGAAAACAACTGGATTAACATCAAGTGTCATCCACTAAAAGTTTAAAAAAATATATTTGAACTTGATTGGATGAATAATAAGTATTTTATTAACAATTGAAAATTTGAACAAGTTATATATAGCGAGAGTGTGAGCAAATAGTTGGAATTGAAAAAAAAAATAGTTTCACATTGATGAGAAATAATTAATTAGTTCGCTTTTTACGCAGTCGGGTTTTTTATTTTTTTTAATTTTGTTTATTTAAATATCCATTTGCTATCTTCTATCTGCTTTTACTCTACAGTATATCAAGTACGTATTATTTAGAAACGTTTTGTACAGTTACAAGCGTAGCCTCTACAAAGGCACGCTTTAAAAATGCTTAGTTTTTTGTTACAAGGCATGTTATCCAACTGAGTAGGTTTGCAATATCAGCGCCGGGCGCTGGCAATATAACTTTAGATGACTCCAAATGCTTTACTAGAATTTCCCTGCAGCTGTTTTCCCTACGTCTAAATTTCCCTCATCGTATTTCGGGCAAAAAAGATTCTCTTCCAAGTTCAAACTCGTTTCGTCAATACTTCACTGACATCAATCTAAAGCTTAGCGTTATTTTAATTTATTCTGAATTAATTTTTAAATAACTTTTCCATCTTTTATGGGTAAAATTCTGAAATTTAAACAATTTTTTTTTCTCAATGCAATACGCTATTTCATACATAATTTATGAGAACTCTGAAAAAAGGAAATAAAATAACATAACTAATGTAAAAATAATGTTTTAAATTTATCTTAAAGTCTCGATTTTATATTTTAATTTACATTTTTAACCAAAAGGATAAGTTATTTTAGAACTCTATTTAAAAATTAAATCCTAAGCTGAAATAAATAAAATTATTAAGGAAAATGTAAAATATAATTTAACAAAAAAAAAAAAAAAAAAAAAAAAAAGAATCAATATTACGTCAAAATACAAATAATCAAACATAAAAAAATTTGCCTATAAAATCAGCAAAAATATGTAACATAACTTAAAATACGACGATGTTGATAACCAAAACTTAAAAATGAATCTAAGAATATTGATTTAAAGATAAGGAAAATTAATTAAAAAAATAAAGAAATAGATGTAAAAAATTAAGTGAATAATTGTTGATTAATTGAATATATAAATGTATATTTCAAATAAAATTAGACATATCCTTTCGTGAAAATGTAAATTAATATTAAAATAAAATTATAATACAGAGAAAATTTTTCAAGTTGGAAATATAACTCATCCTTTTGTGGAAAATATTAATAAATAAATTTTCTAATTTCTCGTGAAATCAGTTAAATATATGAATCTGACATATTCTTTTGTTTTAAATATAAATTAATATTTAAAACTGAATTTAATATATGTATATGTATTTTTTATTTTTTCGAATAAAATTGCGTTTCCATCCATTTGTAAAAATGTAACTTAATATTTAAATAAAGTTATAATTACTTAAAGTTATAAGTCGGAAATATAACCCCTCCTTTTCGGGAAATGTAAATTAAAAGAAAATTTAATAAAATTCTCTATTTTCCCGCGAAAATCAGTTAAAATTTAATTAGCTAAAAATAATTATAAGGTTATTCTTTTGTGGAAAATATAAATTAATATTTAAAACTTCATTTAGTATTTATTTATTTATTTTTAAACAAAATTGCGTTTCTATCCTTTTGTGAAAATGAAATTTATCCTTATTTTAAATAAAGTTCTAATTTAAAGAAATTATTTCTAAGTCGGAGATATAACCCCTCATTTTTTGGAAAATGTAAATTAAAAGCATTCATATAATTGAATTTTTTTTTTAAATCTACTAAATAACACACTTTTCTTTCTTTCTTTTCTTTTATTTTTCCCTTTTAAATCCTTAAAACGTCCTCATAAGTGATTTTTTCCGAAGTCCATTCTGAAACGAAACTCTGGAAGAGCAAGTAGGCGGAGATAACACAGGGGTTGCAGAACTATAGTGACTCGTCACGCCACGCATCAGTTGTTATCGCAACTGGCCTGGTGAGTTTCGCGAAGAGTACACCAAACGAAAGGATCCCCCTCAGAGAAAACTAGCAAAATTAATGGTAGTACTGGAAATTGGCTTTCTAGATGTTTTTTGGGCCGCTGAATCCGAATTTGTAACTTCCCACCAAAATTTCCCCCGGAAACTCCCCCAAATTTTGGTAAAAAGCCCCCAAAAAAGGTTTTTATTAAAAAAATCAATTTTTTTTATTGTTTTAGAGAAAAAGTATCTAGAAATTCAGTACGTAGACAAAATTTCCAACAAATTAGATGTATGAAATTATGACTTAGGATGAAGGGGAAGGGGGGATCTGCCTTGGAACATGCGCCGCAGTGCTGCGTGGACTAACTTGCGCAATTCCACTTAACCACTCACACGTTTACATTAGCCCTCCCATCTTCCCTCCGAACTTTCTCTATAAGGTTTACTTTAAGTTTTTTTGGGTCGCTGAATCCGAATTTTTAACTTACCCCCAAAATTTTCCGCCCCGAACCCCCCCCCCCCCCCCCAAATAGTTGTTTTTAACTTAAATTTCTTATTGTTTTAGGGGAAAAGCATTACGAAATCCAGAAACTAGGCAAAATTTGCAACAAATAGGATACATGAAATTATGACGTAAGATAAACGGGGAGAGAGGGGGCTGCCTCGGAACATTCCCCGCGCGCTTTTCTAAAAAACCAAATTTTTTCAAAAAATCAATTTTTGGGGGGGTTGCCGGGTGAAATTTTGGTGGGAAGTTACAAATTCGGATTCAGCGACCCAAAAAACATAAAGTGAGTCGAAATCCAGAACTAGTTGCCGAAACGTCAGTGAAGGCTTACTGTGGAGACACGAAAAGTTTTGGTTTCCGTTAGTCTGTCTGTCTGTTAGTCTGTCTGTCTGTTACGCGATAACTGCCGTAAAAAGCATCTTATTATCTTAAAATTAAGAATGCATGTTGGTGAAATCCCCGGATTTAGCTGTATAGTTTTTGGTTAAATTTGGTTCATTCGTTCGGAATATATAGAACATTTTATTTTGCGACTTAATGCTTTCCTATAGCAATTCAGACGATTTTTCCATTTTTTTTTTTTTTTTTTTGAAAAGAAATGGCTCATATGATTAAAGGATTTAAATACTAAATTAAGGATGATGAAATTTCCTAATTAGAACCATACATTATTCATAGTAGTTTGAAATTTTGTGTATACATTTGTCAGAGTTTTTAAATTCGGTGTATAACTTTTATGGAGGGATTTTATATACGTGTTTCAATAATATAAAATATTTTTTTAATATAAATTTTCTTTTTAAGCACATATTTAATTGTTTTTAGGTGCGTTCGTAATTATATAAATACGTAGCACCTATAGTCGTCGTTCAGTCCGTCTGTCTGTCCGTCTGTCTGTCCGTCCGTCTGTCTGTCCGTCCGTCCGCATATAATAGAGCAAAAACTACCCAACCGAATGGTCTGAAATTTTAAATATATGATTGTTGTAAAATTTTGTCGAGCCATTTCAAATTTTATGAAAATCGGATGTATAGTTAAATTACAGGGACAGTCAAAAGTTTTTGTTTACATTACGGCCAATGGGAAAAATTATTGCACATGCATTTTAATGATGTTAAAGCTTTCCGAATGGTCTCAAATTTTAAACATATAATTATTGCGACATTTTGTCGAGCCATTTCAAATTTTATGAAAATCGGATGTATAGTTTAATTACAGGGACAGTCAAAAGTTTTTCTTTACATTAAAGCCAGTGGGAAAAATTATTGCAAGTGCATTTTAATGATGTTACAGCTTTCCGAATGGGCTGAAATTTTAAATATATAATTGCTGCAAAATTTTGTCGAGCCATTTCAAATTTCATGAAAATCGGATGTATAGCTTAATTACAGGGACAGTCAAAAGTTTTCCGTTACATTAAGGGGAATGGGAAAAAATTATTGCAAGTGCATTTTAATGATGTTACAGACTATGCACTTATGAATTGCAAATAAATACACATTCAGTACAATATGGGGTGCAAAAAATAATTATAAAACTAGTTATAGTACGAACGCATCTCATTTGTCACGTTTGACGAGCAATTTCCAACTTTTTTTTCTATTTAAAGAAAATTATTCGGAATTACTTATTATTATCTTTTAACTGTTACCTAGCAGCGAACTACACCTAAAAATATCGTAAATGTGAAAGCATGTGTAATTGTTTGAAGTTAAATCAAAGTCAAAAGGAACGAATTAATGCCTTTGTGTCTTTACATATAGATGGAATTTACCACAGAAATAAAGAAAGACTATGTTCTATTTATTTTGTTCAATTTTTTTTTTCTTTTAAATTAAAAAGTTCATTATTTTCATAAGGAATAAATCGACATTTTGCTATGAAATTTAACAATCATTTTTCTTTTTTTTTGCCGTTGCCACGAAAATTCAATCCCGGAATAAAAATTTATCCTAAACAGCTAATTTTGATTTGAAAGATTTTTATGTGCGAGAGGAAAATGAAATAAAAAATAGACATGAATACGCCTTCATATTAGAAATAAAGTGAAAATACGAAAAGAAGGTGAATTTGATCTCATATATCAAAAATAAAACGAACACGCTTTGAGGTTGAAATAAAAGAGGCTTGTGTTATGATAATAATTCTTATTATTAAAAAAAAATGTTACTAATATCTCATGGTTTATCGTCTGCACACAGCTAACAGAAATGTTAATTCTTAATCGAAAATTCCAATGAGGAAAAAAAAAACTTTTGAAGAGCAAATATATAGTAAATATCAAAATTATGCACCGCAAAATTATCGCTGTCGAAAATGACGTCATTGTATCGGGAAATAAATATTTTCATCCTTAAAAACCAAGCATTAACTAGATTGCCTGAAAAAATGTTTTTTGACGGGTGTTACTTCTTAATGCCGCCTCATTTCAGAAAATATGAATGAAAATTATTTTATTTTTAAAGGAAATTACATTTTCATTCATAAAACCTAAACGTTTAATATAATTGCGTCAATGTAAATCATTTTCTGTGTTACCAGTATTGAAAAATAAGGCTCGGAAGTGTAAAAAGAAATCTAAGATTTGCGCTAACCATTAGCGCAATCAATAAAAAGTTACGTATGTAAATTAATAAGACCACGGGGGGTTCGGGGGGGGGGGGGCGGAGTCCCCCTGAAGAAATCTACTTTATTATTTAAAAAATATACCAGAATTAACAGCTCATGAAAATTTCGAAATATCCTTCCATAACGTTTTTAATTTAATCCTTCTAATGTCGGAAAACTTCGTATTTTTTATTCTTATAAATAATTACATAATTTGAAAACTTTAAATTGCGGTTTGCAGGAAATTGAATATTACCAAAGTGACTCTAAAAACAATGACTTGCAGAGCTGACGTTAAGGCTCATGATCTGCAGATTTACTAGTTGCCGAAACGTCAGTGACGGCTTACTGTGGAGACACGAAAAGTTTTGGTTTCTGTTAGTCTGTCTGTTAGTCAGTCTGTTAGTCTGTCTGTCTGTTCCGCGACAACTGCCGCAAAAAGCATCCGATCGGCTTGAAATTCGCTGGGCATGTTGATGAGGTACCCGGACTTAGCTGTATACTTTTTGGTTAAATTTGGTTCATTCGTTCGGGAAATATAGAACATTTTATTTTGATCTATAATGCTTTTCTATGGCAAGTCAGACGATTTTCAAATTTTCATTTGTTGAAAGAAACGGCTCATATGAAAAATGGATTTAAATGGTAAATTTTTGATGCTGAAATTTTTAAATAAGATTATTAAACTAGTAAATCTGCAGATGAGGAGCCTCAACGTCATATTTGCAAGCCATTGTTTTTTAACACTCTTTGCGTAATATTCAACTTCCTACAATCGTTTTTAAAAATTTTCAAATTACATAAATATTTATAAGCTTACAAGATACTTCGTAAAGTTTCAGAAATTAAAAGTGTTAAACAAGTGGTTATACATTGATGTTCTGAAATTCTGATGAGCTACTTATTCTGGTAGCTTTTTAAATCAAAAATTGCATTTCTTCAAGGGGGCTCTGTCCCCCTGAACCCCCCGTAGTTTATTTAAATTTACATTCGTAATTTTTTATTGATTGTGCGGATGGTTATAGTATATCTTAGATTTTTTTTTACGCTGTGATTTATAAGGATAAGCATAAGTTTTTTTTACAAATTAATAAAATTTAAATTTAAAATAAAATATTCATGTTAACCGTACGCAGACAATAAATCTTGAAGTGATGCCAAAAATGTAACCCTAAAATCCGCTACATTCGGCACAACACAACGATGTGATTTAAAAAAAAAAAAAAAAAAAAAAAAGCAAAAAAAAAAAAAAAAAAAACAGAGTAATATTTTTAGTAATAGAGTTTTTAATTCATAATACAATGAAATGCTACCTTAGAATGCTTATTGCTTAAATATAAGCAGATCATTTTCATTTTACAGAAAAAATGCACGGATGAAGTCAAAGAATTCGGTTTCTGTTCCACGTGCTTCTTTTGTTTGGGCCGAATGAGGGCATTTAAATCTGAGCGATAACGCACATCGTATTACAAACTGTTTTTACGGCATACTGCATCTCCATCTATCTCTTTCCTCCGTGAATAATAGTTAATTTTATTTTACCCAAGATCTTTTTATTCCAGCATCTTTGTTTTCGATAAATGACATCTAATTCACCCGCTATGCGTACTTACTCAAAACTTTTCATCTTGTTATATTAAGAAATACTCGAGAGTTTTCTTTTTATTTCCAATATGCCGCCATATTAATTTTTCTATTCTTAATTTTATTTTTCATTTTCCTGTTACACGACAAGACATTTCAATTGAAAATTGTTTAAAAGAAAATATTATTCCGTGTTTTGATTTTCTTGGCAACAATTAAAGAAATATTGGTAAATGTTATGGAAAAATGTTACGTTATTCCCTATGAAAATAATGAACTTTTGTATTTTTTGTCAAAATATTTGAATAAAATAAATGAAATATTGCCTATTTTTATTTCTGGGCTAAAATCCATCTATATGCAAAGATACAAATGCATTAATTCATCCGTTTTGACGTTGGCTTTACGCAAACATTATACACGCAACTATACTAATATTATTTTGACCAAATACGTTGCTAGGCAACAGATGAAAGAAAGGGGAAAAAATGAAATATGCATCATGTCAAATTGATAAAACAAAATCCTTTATATTATTGGAAAACATGCATAAAATTAACCCCAATATTATAAACCTAATTAAAAAAATCTCGCAAATATATTGACAAAATTTCAAACTAATTGGAATAATTTAATAATCTTATTCAAAAATTTCAGCATCAAAAATTTACCATTTAAATCGATTTTTCATATGAGCCATTTCTTTCAACAAATGAAAATCTGAAAATCGTCTGACTTGCCATAGAAAAGCATTATAGAGAAAAATAAAATGTTCCATATTTCCCGAACGAATGAACCAAATTTAACCAAAAACTATACAGCTAAGTCCGGGTACCTCATCAACATGTCCAGTAAATTTCAAGCCGATCGGATGCTTTTTACGGCAGTTATCGCGGAACAGACAGAAAGACTAACAGACAGACTAACAGACTGACTAACAGACAGACTAACAGACAGACTAACAGAAACCAAAACTTTTCGTGTCTCCACAGTAAGCCTTCACTGACGTTTCGGCAATTATTCCAATTAGTTAAAATTTTGTCAATATATTTGCGAGATTTTTTTGAATTAGGTTTATAATATTGGGGGGAATTTTATGCATGTTTTTTAATGATGTAAAGGATATTGTTTTATTAATTTGACATAATGCATATTTCATTTTTTTTATTTTCTTTCATCCGTTGCCTAGCAACGTATTTGGTCCTAATAATATTAGTATAATTGCGTGTATACTGTTTGAGTAAAGCCAACGTCAAAACGGATGAATTAATGCATTTGTATCTTTGCATATAGATGGATTTTAGCCCAGAAATAAATATAGGCAATATTTCATTTATTTTATTTATTTTATTCAAATATTTTGCTTAAAAATACAAAAGTTCATTATTTCATAGAGAATAACGTAACATTTTTCCATAACATTTACCAATATTTCTTTAATTGTTGCCAAGAAAATCAAAACCCGGAAAAATATTTTCTTTTAAACAATTTTCAATTGAAATGTTTTGTCGTGAAACAGGTAAATGAAAAATAAAATTAAGAATAGAAAAATTAATATGGCGGCATATTGGAAATAAAAAGAAAACTCTCGAGTATTTCTTAATATAACAAGATGAAAAGTTTTGAGTAAGTACGCATAGCAGGTGAATTAGATGTCATTTATCGAAAACAAAGATGCTGGAATAAAAAGATCTTGGGTAAAATAAAATTAACTATTATTCAAGGAGGAAAGAGATAGATGGAGATGCAGTATGCCGTAAAAACAGTTTCCAATACGATGTGCGTTATCGCTCAGATTTAAATGCTCTCATTCGGTTCAAACAAAACAAGCACGTTGAACAGGGACAGAATTCTTTGACTTCATCCGTGCATTTTTTGTGTAAAATGAAAATGATCTGCTTATATTTAAGCAATAAGCATTCTAAGGTAGCATTTCATTGTATTATGAATTAAAAACTGTATTACTAAAGCTATTATTCTGTTTTTTTTTTCTTTTATTTATTTATTTTTTTTTTAAGCACGTCGTTGTGTTGTGCCGAATGTAGCGGATTTTAGGCGTCACTTCAATATTTATTGTCTGTGTACGGTTAACATGAATATTTTATTTTAAATTTAAATTTTATTAATTTATAAAAAAAAACTTATGCTTATCGTTATAAATCACAGCGTAAAAAAAAGCTAAGATATACTATAAGCATCCGCACAATCAATAAAAAATTGCGAATGTAAATTTAAATAGACTACGGGTGGGGGGGGGGGTCAGGGGGGCAGAGCCCCCCTGAAGAAATGCAATTTTTGATTTAAAAAGTTACCAGAATAAGTAGCTCATCAGAATTTCAGAACATCAATGTATAACCACTTGTTTAACACTTTTAATTTCTGAAACTTTACAAAGTATCTTGTATGCTTATAAATATTTATGTAATTTGAAAACTTTAAAAAGCGATTTGTAGGAAGTTGAATATTACGCAATCCGTGTTAAAAAACAATGACTTGCAAAGATGACGTTGAGGCTCCTGATCTGCAGATTTACTAGTATTAATTTTGCCAGATAAAATCCCCTATTGCCTGGACTTTATAATTTAGTGCACGTAGCGCCGCAGTGCATGTTCAGAGGCAGCCCTCATCCTCCCCGTTCATCCTAATTCATAATGTCATATATCTTATTTGTTGCAAATTTTGTCTAGTTTCTGAATTTCGTAATGCTTTTCTCCTAAAACAATAAGAAATTTAGGTTAAAAACAACTATTTGGGGGTGTTTCGGGGGGAAAGATAAAAATGCGGATTCAGCGACCCAAAAATCTTAAGGTAAACGTTATAGAGAAAGTTCGGAAGGGAGATGGGGGGGCGAATGTAAACGTGTGAGTGGTTAAGTGGAATTGCGCAACTTCGTTTACGCAGCACCGCGCGCACGTTCCGAGGCAGATCCCCCTTCCCCTTCATCCTAAGTCGTAATGTCATATATCTAATTTGTTGGAAATTTTGTCTACTTTCTGAATTTCTAGATACTTTTTCTCTAAAACAATAAAAAAAATTGATTTTTTTAATACAAACCTTTTTTTTTTTGGGGGGGGGGGGCTTTTTACCAAAATTTGGGGAGGTTGCCGGGGGAAATTTTGGTGGGAAGTTACAAATTCGGATTCAGCGACCCAAAAACATCTAGAAAGCCGATTTCCAGTACTACCATTAATTTTGCTAGGTAAAATTCCCTATTGCCTGGACTCCTCTACTTCCTCTACTTCTGTAGAGGCCGAATCCCATTGTTCTTTCGGCCAGAACTTGAAGCTAACATGTTTCCACTTTCATCGCCAAAAGGTTGTGTTTTTTGGCGATGATCTCCTTATCGGTAACTGTATAATTTGATTCATGCGAGAGAAACGCCGACACATGAAAGTTTCAGAGGGGACCGAAGAGAAATTCCGAGGCGATTTTGGCAGGAGAAAAACCGGTTTGGGGCGTTTTCTTTGCCCACCATCACGTGACGGTGGGCAGTTATCCCGGCTTCAAGAAAGGGTTGCTACTTCTGAGTCCAACTATATGAGAAGTCTATGGATACCCCCAAAAAGTGTACACGCAGTATTTCTAATGTTTTTACATCAAATCTTTCGTTGTGCGAGCACTGTGGAATCATTCCATGAAATTATCTGGAGTAGCGCCCTCTATTGTCGAGATTTTAAACTAATTTTTTGTTCGGTGTCATACAAAATCCCGTACCATGCTGAATAACTATCTGCAAACCGCATGTCGCTCCGTCCCATAGATTTTTTTTTTTTTTTTTTACTTTGCCACCGAACTTTTGAAACACCCGGTATATGGTACTTTTCATACAAAATACTTTGCTGGATCCCATTCAGTAAGCACAGCGAAACAGACGAAGCTCAATATTTTTTAATGTGGTTATTTTCTCAATCATTTACAGGTATTTAGCTTTTCTCCTATTAAAAAATGTTTTATGAAAAATTTGCAACTACAAAACACTTCTCAGTTACAGATAGGATCACAATAGATTTATTTACATTGTTCTTGTAAGATTTGTGATGTTCCCACAACAGTATTTTTTGTAAATCTAATTATTAGCCTCCGGTACGGTATTCTATTTCTTTCTCCCAGCTTATTTTGTGTCCAAAAAAAAAAAAAAAAAAACGTTACATTACGGAAGCGAGCCGTAAAACAAAGCATTACGATTAAATACTCTTTCGCAATTTTTTTAACTTCTAAGCATCGCACATTTTCACTTGTTATACCCTCGTATTGGAAAAAAAAAGTTCTTTTAAATGCATTTTGTTTGTAAACTGTATCTCCATTTATTTTTGAAATATTAATTTTTGTAGTTTTTGGAGCCATTTGCTTAATATTGGCAACGGAAGTACTCCATTTCTGTAGAAAGTAAAGGAAAAATAGTTTTAAAATAGTGATTATATATTTTTGTTGCCATTTTTCTCGTAACAACCGAAAGAACATATGATTAAAATACGTGCTATTTTGAAAAAAATATAAACGAATGATTTCTGTTAAAACAATGGAGCTATTATCTTATACTAATATTATAAAGAAGTAAAAATTGTTTATTTGTAGGAAGTAAGCTCTGTAACTACCGAACCGATTACAAAAGTAATTGTATCAAAATGATGGTGTTAGTTCAACTTAGAAAATAGGCTATATCTTATGCCCGTTCCACTGGCCAAAAGGGGGTGCAGAAGCAAAAAACGTTCTAAAAATGCGATTTTTGTGTTACTGAAGGGCCTAGAAACATGAAATTTGGAATGGTAGTTACTTATAAGATACTAATGATCTCTAAGGACATTTCTTAAAAATATCGAAATTAAAAAGGGGTGAAAATGCGCGAAAGCGTTCTTAGAAAACGTTCTAAATGGCGATTTTTACGCAATTTCAGTAAGTACTAAACCGATTTCAAAAATAATGGTATCAAAATGATGGTGACAACCCTTGCTCCAACATAGGCTACATTTTACGTCAGTGCCACTACCCCTAAAGGGGGTGCAGGAGCAAAAATACGTTCGAAAATGCGATTTTTGTGTTACTGAAGGGCCTAGAAACATGAAATTTGAAATGGTAGTTACTTATAAGATATAAATGATGTCTAAGAACATTTCTTAAGAAAATCGAAATTTAAAAGGGGTGAAAATGAGCAAAAAGAGTTCTAAAAAACGTTCTAAATGGCGACTTCTACGCAATCTCAGAAAGTACCCAACCTATTTCAAAAGTAAAGGTTAGAAATTGATGATGACAGCCCTTGCTCCAACATCGGCTCTATTTCATGTCGGTGTCACTACCACCTACGGGTTGCAGAAGCAAAAAACGTTCTAAATTGCGATTTTTGTGTTACTGAAGGGCCTAGAATCCTGAAATTAGCAGGGCAGTTATTTATAAGATACAAATAATCTCTAAGTACTTTTCCTAAAAAATCGAAATTTAAAAAGGGTGAAAATGAGCGAAAAGCGTTCAAAAAAGCTTTCTAAATTGCGATTTCTACGCAATCTCAGGAAGTACCGAACCGATTTAAAAAATAATGGTGTGAAAACGATGGTGACAGCCCTCGCTCCAACATAGGCTGTATTTCATGTCGGTTCCACTACCCAAAGGGGGTGAAGGAGCAAAAAGCGATCTAAATTTCGTTTTTTGTAATACTGCAAGGGCTAGCAACTTGAAACTAGGCATGGTTGTTACTTATAAGATATAAAAGATCTCTAAGAACATTTCCCTAATAATTCGAAATTTAAAAGGGGTGAAAATGGACAAAAAACGTTCTAAAAAACGTTCTAAATTGCGATTTCTACGCAATCTCAGAAAGTACCCAACCGATTTCAAGGAAATTGATGATGACAGCCGACAGCTCCAATATAGAATCTATTTCATGTCGGCGTCACTACCACCTTGCGGTTGCATCTTAATAAACGTTCTAAATTGTGATTTGATGTAAATGCTGTCTAAGAAGAGTTCTTTAAAAATTTGAAATTTAAAAAGGGTGAAAATGAACGAAAAGTGTTTTAAAAACTTTCTAAATAGCGATTTCTACGAAATCTCAGGAAATATAAACCGATTTCAGAAATAATGGTTTCAAATTGATGGTGACAGTCCCCGCTCCAATCTAGCCTATATTTTACGTTGTTGTCACTACCACATGGATGTTACCGGAGCAAAAAATGTTCTAAAATGCGTTTTTTGTGTTACTGAGGGGGTCTAACATTTTAAATTTGGAATGGTCATTACTTCAAAAATGCTTTCTAAGAATTGTCGAAAGAAAATCCCAAATTTAAAAGGATGAAGTGAGCGAAAAGCGTTCTATAAGCGCTCTAAACTACGATTTTTATGCAATCATATGAAATACGAAGTCGATTTCAAACATAATGGTTGCAAATTGATGGTGATAGAACCTGCTTAAACATAAGCTATATTTTATGTCGGTGCCACAACCTCTAGAGGGTCGCAGGAGCAAAAAACGTTCTAAATTGCGATTTCTGCGGTACTGAAGAGGCTAGAAACTTTAAATATAGCACGGTAATTACTTATAAAATATAAATGTCCTCTAAGAACAGTCGAAAATAAATTCCAAAATTAAAAAGTGGGTGAAGCGAAGGGAAGGAGCGAAAAATCATTCTAAACAAGTCTTAAATTACGATTTTTATCGAATCTCAGGAAATAATAAACCGATTACAGAAGTTATTGGTTGCGAATCAAGAGTGATAGTCCCTGATCCTATACGGACTATATTTTTTGCTGCTGTCACTACCACCTGGTTATCAGAAACAACAAGAAAGCCTTTAAAAACTTCTAAATTCCGTTTTCTACACAATATTAGGAAATACCAACCGATTTCAAGGTTAATGTTGGCAAATTAATGGTAACAGTCTCTGCTTCAATATTTTTCGAGACATCCTATTTCAACTCTCTTTCGGCACTTTATGTTGGGGCCACTGACACCAGAGAGTTTGTAGACTGTTAGACAAGAAGCTTGGAATTTGACATGATGGTTAATTTTAAGATGTAAATGTGTTAAGATGGTTTCTAAAAACTTCAAAACTTCAAACGAATACTGAAATGAGCCTAAAAGTCTATAAATACTTTCTAAATTATCATTTATTTGGAATTAGTTTTAGTTCTTCTTAATAATTAAAATCTCATTTCTGTCTATTGCACTTTTATAATGAAGTTTAGTCAAACTGTGGCTTAATTTGCAATTCTTGAATTATTCCAAAAAGAGTTCTTCTAATAAAAAATAGTCATGCAAACATCACTTGGCATATTTCAAATATTACGCGAGAAAATCCGCGGGGTTTGCTAGTATACTATATTTAATCGCACGTATCTATCAATGATTAGATATCCGTTTTTTTGTTATTTTCTTGAATGACAGAATCTTTTTGCTGCATTTATGCATTATTTCGCGATAGTGAGTTGCTATGCATCCTTTACTGTAGATGTTTAAGAGTAGATCGTAAATGTGGAATTCTTAAGCGGATGCGAATGACGTCATTTTGCATAAAATAAAACGTGTGCTTTAAGTCTTAATATTGAAATATATTTTGTACTGCAGTAGAGTCCTGGTTAACCGAGTTATTTTCCTCTGATGGACTGGTGGCTTCTATTATTATGAAACAGCCATTATAAATGAAGTGTTAGGTGAAGATGAAAGAGCAGCCGTAAAAAAAAAAATTATGGCCAACCACTTCCCCCATTCCGACCAGAAAATCAGAGTTCTAACTTTTTACGGCTGCTCTTTCATCTTCACCTAACACTTCATTTATAATGGCTGTTTCATAATAATAGAAGCCATCAGTCCATCGGAAGAAAATGAAGTAATGGAAATGCCGGGGGCGACACTAAATTCTGAAAATCAGAATTCCTGTTCTCTAGTTCTTGTTAATATTTTATAAAAATCTGTAACTACCGATTTATTAAATCATTTTTATTTAACAAGTTGGAAATTGCTCGCCAAACGTGGCAAATGAGGTGCGTTCGTACTATAACTAGTTTTATAAATATTTTTTGCACCGCATATTGTACCGGATGTATATTTTAGGGCACTTCATAAGTGCAGATCAATTTCATTCTATTCGAAAGGCTGTAGCATCATTAAAATGCACTTGCAATAATTTTTTCCCATCGGCCGTCATGCAACAGAAAATTTTTGACTGTCCCTGTCATTAAACTTTGCATCCGATTTTCATAAAAATCGGAATGACTTGACAAAACTTTGCAACAATTATATATTTAATATTTCAGACCATACGGTTGGGTAGTTTTTGCTGTGTTATATGCAGACAGACGGACTGAACGACGACTATAGGTGCTACGCATTTATATAATTACGAACGCACCTAAAAATCTATCTAAAAATCAAATTGTTATTATATAAGTTGTTTTGGATATCCTCAGACATTAACGAAGATCATTATTGAAGTTGAGCAAATTTCTGATTTCCGATTCGGAACATAAAGGATTAACGAATCCTTTATAAAAATATAGTTTCTTTTGCTGCTACTGTTCTTCGGAAATGTAGCTTTTATAGTGTATTAATCAGTTTCCTTAAAGCGGAATGTCAGTTTTTTGAACCTTATTAATTCTCAATTAAACATTTTTAGCTGCTAAATTGAATTTATACATGCAAGATTAACAGAACAAGTAATATAAAAATTTTGTTTTTAAAGTCAATTCCTACTTAGGTCATCAAAGACAAATTTAATATAATCCCTTAAACTAATATTAGTTTTTGTTGCATTAAAATATCTCAATTTGTTGATTTCCTGTAAGCGAGTAGGTTTACAATGGAAGTCTATGGGAATTTGGCGAAATATTGGAGATATCGCCAAGTTGGCGACAAACTTGGTGGTATTTGGCGACAGAACAGGGTCCCCCCTATGGTAACACCCCTTATAGATATGAAGATGCATTAAATGCTGTTCAATAACCAATGGCCGCCATTTTGTCTCCGATATAAAACTAAAATTAATTAATTAAAATTTAATTAATGAATTAATATTTGGAAAATCTGTATTAACATCAATTGTAATCCAATACAAGTTTAAAAAATTTATTTCAACTTGATGGGATGAATAATAAGTATTTTATTAACGATTGAAAATTGTACAAGATATATAAATATATAAATAAATATATATATGAATAAATATAGGGAGAGTGTGAACTAATAGTAGGAATTGAAAAAAAATATTAATATTTATGCAAATAATAATATTGTTAATTTATCATGTTTTTGTGTAAAACAGGTTTGTTGAATATGAAAATGTTAACTTGAGGTTGGATAGCATTCGAACAATCTATATTCTTGTTTGGGAAAAAATGATAAATACACTATAAAAACCACTCGCAAATGCTTCCAAAAATCCGTGGAAGTGGAAAGAAAATGCTTTTATAATTGATTCTTTAACCCTTTATGCTCTGACGGTACTTTAATGTACCACAGTTTTCTATCCCGATTAAAAGACACTCATTAAATGCATTCGTAACGGTACTTTTAAGAAACAACCTGTATAATAAAAGCCGAAGTCATGTTACTGTCATCAATAGTTCCGGGCTGACCGCTTCACTTTTTATATGCCAAGCGACCATTTTGCTACTTTTAATTGAGCTGGACGCAGATGATTAAATCGCCAAATAGTGTTCCTTCGCCATCATTTCATGTAAAATACATAACTTTCATTTAAAATACACATCTTTCATTTACCTCCTTTAAAATACAATAAATAAATAAATAAATAAATAGATATTTTCCCAGTATAGGTTCTTGGCGCGAAAAAAAAAAAAATGGCATCGAATTTTCCGGCAATCAATATCCTATTTCATATACATAAGCAATTTTTTCCATATGTATACAATTGACTTAATCTAAAGAAGCCAATAATCTATTTTTATATAGAAACAGAAGTAATTTATATGTAAACAAATATAGTATATATATGTGTAAATAAAATGTTTATATGCAAATAAATACATATAAATAAAAATAGAAGTTCACCAGGTTTATTTTCATAGCTATTTATGTATTTTATCAACGTATTTCACGTTCTGAAGCCCGAATTGAGCCAAGCTTAAAGAAAAATGCCAAGGCCCCTGTAATGGAAAAGTACCTAAATAAACAATTAATCGTAATAATAATAACATAAACTAAAATATTTCATTTCAACATCAAAGTATTGTTTCTAATTTACATTCAAATAAATATATACTCCAATATTTATATATTCCATTATATTCCAAATATATATTCCATTTCAATTGAAATTAAATTGACAGCTTTCTATTTCACTTCAGAGAGTAGACAAACACAAGTGATTCATTCATCATATAAACGGTAGAAAATATTAGACCATGGAGCTAATCATTCGCAAAGCAGGTTCTTCAACAATGGATGACAATATTCTTATGACGTCATAGTAGATAAATTGGCTACGCTAACGTTTGCTAACGGCTTACATTCACGAGGGTTTTATTTTGCTATTTCTCTTAGTTACGTTAGTATATTGTCATATTTATGAACTCAGAAATCAAATCTATAAAAACAAAAGTATATATATTCATTATTTAGTTATTGAGTAATGAAAAAAAAAATTTAAATGCATCATTTCAAAATTTAAATAAATTTATTAATATTAAAAAATAACATTGAAGTAACAGCATATTTAAGTAGAATAAGTTTAATTTCGATAATTTATGAACAAATCTCAGTTTAAACACTTGAAGTTTCACTCATTTTTACAGCTACGGAAATTATGAGGTATTTGTCAAAAAAGACGAAATACGCATAGCAACACAAATGTATGAAATGTTATCAAGTTCGCAAAGAATTATTGATATCTCTATCAGAATCTTTGGACTCGGGGAAGGATTGAGCAAGTCAATTAGTTTCAGAATGAAAGTAACATGATGCAATGCTTAGCAAACATTTAAGGGAGACCAAACTGGTCGCTAGAGGCGGCTAGTAGTATAATACTTCTCTTGACCATCACTAGATAGCAAAAGCAGTTCCAGTAAGCTGAAAATTGCTCACAAAGCTATTTTGGCACGTGTAAGTGTCAATTATGCTTCCATTTTTAGGTGCGTTCGTAATTATATAAATACGTAGCACCTATAGTCGTCGTTCAGTCTGTCTGTCTGTCCATCCGCCCGTCTGTCCGTCTCTCCGCATATAACAGAGCAAAAACTACCCAACCGAATGGTCTGAAATTTTAAATATATAATTGTTGCAAAATTTTGTCCAGAAATTTCAAATTTTATGAAAATCGGATGTATAGTTTAATGACAGGGACAGTCAAAAGTTTTCCGATACATGACGGCCAATGGGAATAAATTGTTGCAAGTGCATTTTCATGATGTTACAGCCTTCCGAATGGTCTGAAATTTTAAATATATAAATTGGTGCAAAATTTTGTCGACTCATTTCAAATTTTTGAAAATTGGAGATATAGTTTAATGACAGGGACAGGCAAAAGTTTTCCGTTACATTACGGGCAATGGGAATAAATTGTTGCAAGTGCATTTTAATGATGTTACAGCCTTCCGAATGGTATGAAATTTTAAATATATAAATTGTTGCAAAATTTTGTCGACTTATTTCAAATTTTATGAAAATTGGAGGTATAGTTTAATGACAGGGACAGTCAAAAGTTTTCCGTTACATTACGGCAAATGGGTATAAACTGTTGCAAGTGCATTTTAATGATGTTACAGCCTTCCGAATGGTCTGAAATTTTAAATATATAATTGATGCAAAATTACTACGAGTTATTTCAAATTTTATGAAAATCGGATGTATAGTTTAATGATAGGGACAGTCAAAAATTTTCCCATACATTTTGGCCAATGGGAATAAATTGTTGCAAGTGCATTTTAATGATGTTACAACCTTCGAATGGTCTGAAATTTTAAATATATAAATTGTTGCAAAATTCTGTCCAGTCATTTCAAATTTTATGAAAATCGGATGTATAGTTTAATGACAGGGACAGTCAAAAGTTTTCCGATACATGACGGCCAATGGGACTAACTTGTTGCAAGTGCATTTTAATGATGTTACAACCTTCGAATGGTCTGAAATTTTAAATATATAAATTGTTGCAAAATTTTGTCCAGTCATTTCAAATTTACGAAAATTGGAGGTATAGTTTAATGGCAGGGACAGTCAAAAGTTTTCCGTTACATTATGGCCAATCGGAATAAATTGTTGCAAGTGCATTTTAATGATGTTACAACCTTCGAATGGTCTGAAATTTTAAATATATAAATTGTTGCAAAATTCTGTCCAGTCATTTCAAATTTTATGAAAATCGGATGTATAGTTTAATGACAGGGACAGTCAAAAGTTTTCCGATACATGACGGCCAATGGGACTAACTTGTTGCAAGTGCATTTTAATGATGTTACAACCTTCGAATGGTCTGAAATTTTAAATATATAAATTGTTGCAAAATTCTGTCCAGTCATTTCAAATTTTATGAAAATCGGATGTATAGTTTAATGACAGGGACAGTCAAAAGTTTTCCGATACATGACGGCCAATGGGACTAACTTGTTGCAAGTGCATTTTAATAATGTTACAGCCTTCCGAATGGTCTGAAATTTTAAATATATAAATTGTTGCAAAATTTTGTCCAGTCATTTCAAATTTACGAAAATTGGAGGTATAGTTTAATGGCAGGGACAGTCAAAAGTTTTCCGTTACATTATGGCCAATCGGAATAAATTGTTGCAAGTGCATTTTAATGATGTTACAGCCTTCTGAATGGGTAGAAATTTTAAATATATAATTGTTGCAAAATTTTGTCGAGTCATTTCAAATTTTATGAAAATCGGATGTATAGTTTAATGACAGAGACAGTCAAAAATTTTCCGATACTTGACGGCCAATGGGAGTAAATTGTTGCAAGTGCATTTTAGTGATGTTACGGCCTTCCGAATGGTCTGAAATTTTAAATACATAAATTGTTGCAAAATTTTGTCTAGTCATTTTAAATTTATGAAAATTGGAGGTATAGTTTAATGACAGGGACAGGCAAAAGTTTTCCGTTACATTACGGCCAATGGGTATAAATTGTTGCAAGTGCATTTTAATGATGTTACAGCCTTCCGAATGGTCTGAAATTTTAAATATATAATTGATGCAAAATTACTACGAGTCATTTCAAATTTTATGAAAATCGGATGTATAGTTTAATGATAGGGACAGTCAAAAGTTTTCCGATACATGACGGCCAATGGGACTAAATTGTTGCAAGTGCATTTTAATGATGTTACAGCCTTCCGAATGGGTAGAAATTTTAAATATATAATTGTTGCAAGATTTTGTCGAGTCATTTCAAATTTTATGAAAATCGGATGTATAGTTTAATGACAATGACAGTCAAAAGTTTTCCGATACATGACGGCCAATGGGAATAAATTGTTGCAAGTGCATTTTAATGATGTTACAGCCTTCCGAATGGTATGAAATTTTAAATATATAAATTGTTGCAAAATTTTGTCGACTTATTTCAAATTTTATGAAAATTGGAGGTATAGTTTAATGACAGGGACAGTCAAAAGTTTTCCGTTACATTACGGCCAACGGGTATAAATTGTTGCAAGTGCATTTTAATGATGTTACAGTTTTCCGAATGGTCTGAAATTTTAAATATATAATTGATGCAAAATTACTACGACTCATTTCAAATTTTATGAAAATCGGAGGTATAGTTTAATGACAGGGACAGTAAAAAGTTTTCCGATACATGACGGCCAATGGGACTAAATTGTTGCAAGTGCATTTTAATGATGTTACAGCCTTCCGAATGGGTAGAAATTTTAAATATATAATTGTTGCAAGATTTTGTCGAGTCATTTCAAATTTTATGAAAATCGGATGTATTGTTTAATGACAGGGACAATAAAAAGTTTTCCGATACATGACGGCCAATGGGACTAAATTGTTGCAAGTGCATTTTAATGATGTTACAGCCTTCCGAATGGGTAGAAATTTTAAATATATAATTGTTGCAAGATTTTGTCGAGTCATTTCAAATTTTATGAAAATCGGATGTATAGTTTAATGACAATGACAGTCAAAAGTTTTCCGATACATGACGGCCAATGGGAATAAATTGTTGCAAGTGCATTTTAATGATGTTACAGCCTTCCGAATGGTATGAAATTTTAAATATATAAATTGTTGCAAAATTTTGTCGACTTATTTCAAATTTTATGAAAATTGGAGGTATAGTTTAATGACAGGGACAGTCAAAAGTTTTCCGTTACATTACGGCCAACGGGTATAAATTGTTGCAAGTGCATTTTAATGATGTTACAGTTTTCCGAATGGTCTGAAATTTTAAATATATAATTGATGCAAAATTACTACGACTCATTTCAAATTTTATGAAAATCGGAGGTATAGTTTAATGACAGGGACAGTAAAAAGTTTTCCGATACATGACGGCCAATGGGACTAAATTGTTGCAAGTGCATTTTAATGATGTTACAGCCTTCCGAATGGGTAGAAATTTTAAATATATAATTGTTGCAAGATTTTGTCGAGTCATTTCAAATTTTATGAAAATCGGATGTATAGTTTAATGACACGGACAGTCAAAAGTTTTCCGATACATGACGGCCAATGGGAATAAATTGTTGCAAGTGCATTTTAATGATGTTACAGCCTTCCGAATGGTCTGAAATTTTAAATATATAATTGTTGGAAAATTTTGTCCTGTTATTTCAAATTTTATGAAAATTGGAGGTATAGTTTAATGACAGTTACAGTCAAAAGTTTTCCGATACATGACGGCCAATGGGAATAAATTGTTGCAAGTGCATTTTAATGATGTTACAGTCTTCCGAATGGTCTGAAATTTTAAATATATAATTGTTGTAAAATTTTGTCCAGTCATTTCAAATTTTATGAAAATTGGAGGTATAGTTTAATGACAGGGACAGTCAAAAGTTTTCCGATACATGACGACCAATGGGAATAAATTGTTGCAAGTGCATTTTAATGATGTTACAGCCTTCCGAATGGTCTGAAATTTTAAATATATAAATTGTTGCAAAATTTTGTCGACTCATTTCAAATTTTATGAAAATCGGAGGTATTGTTTAATGACAGGGACAATAAAAAGTTTTCCGATACATGACGGCCAATGGGACTAAATTGTTGCAAGTGCATTTTAATGATGTTACAGCCTTCCAAATGGGTAGAAATTTTAAATATATAATTGTTGCATGATTTTGTCGAGTCATTTCAAATTTTATGAAAATCGGATGTATAGTTTAATGACACGGACAATCAAAAGTTTTCCGATACATGACGACCAATGGGAATAAATTGTTGCAAGTGCATTTTAATGATGTGACAGCCTTCCGAATGGTCTGAAATTTTAAATATATAATTGTTGCAAAATTTTGTCCAGTCATTTCAAATTTTATGAAAATTGGAGGTATAGTTTAATGACAATGACAGTCAAAATTTTTCCGATACATGACGGCCAATGGGAATAAATTGTTGCAAGTGCATTTTAATGATGTTACAGCCTTCCGAATGGTCTGAAATTTTAAATATATAATTGTTGGAAAATTTTGTCCAGTCATTTCAAATTTTACAAAAATTGGAGGTATAGTTTAATGACAGGGACAGTCAAAAGTTTTCCGATACATGACGACCAATGGGAATAAATTGTTGCAAGTGCATTTTAATGATGTTACAGCCTTCCGAATGGTCTGAAATTTTAAATATATAATTGTTGTAAAATTTTGTCCAGTCATTTCAAATTTTATAAAAATTGGAGGTATAGTTTAATGACAGGGACAGTCAAAAGTTTTCCGATACATGACGACCAATGGGAATAAATTGTTGCAAGTGCATTGTAATGATGTTACAGCCTTCCGAATGGTCTGAAATTTTAAATATATAATTGTTGCAAAATTTGTCCAGTCATTTCAAATTTTATGAAAATTGGAGGTATAGTTTAATGACAGGGACAGTCAAAAGTTTTCCGATACATGACGGCCCATGGGAATAAATTGTTGCAAGTGCATTTTAATGATGTTACAGCCTTCCGAATGGTCTGAAATTTTAAATATATAATTGTTGCAAAATTTTGCCCAGTCATTTCAAATTTTATGAAAATCGGATGTATAGTTTAATGACAGGGACAGTCAAAAGTTTTCCGATACATGACGGCCAATGGGAATAAATTGTTGCAAGTACATTTTAATGATGTTACAGCCTTCCGAATGGTCTGAAATTTTAAATATACTAGTAAATCTGCAGATCAGGAGCCTCAACGTCAACTCTGCAAGTCATTGTTTTTAGACTCACTTTGGTAATATTCAGTTTCATGCAAACCGCAATTTAAAGTTTTCAAATTATGTAATTATTTATAAGAATAAAAAATACGAAGTTTTCAGACATTAGAAGCATTAAATTAAAAAAGTTATGGAAGGATATTTCGAAATTTTCATGAGCTGTTAATTCTGGTATATTTTTTAAATAATAAAGTAGATTTCTTCAGGGGGGCTCCGCCCCCCTGAACCCCCCGTGGTCTTATTAATTTACATACGTAACTTTTTATTGATTGCGCTAATGATTAGCGCAAATCTTAGATTTCTTTTTACACTTCCGAACCTTATTTTTAAATACTGGTAACACAGAAAATGATTTACATTGACGCAATTATATTAAACGTTTAGGTTTTATGAATGAAAATGTAATTTCCTTTAAAAATAAAATAATTTTCATTCATATTTTCTGAAATGAGGCGGCATTAAGAAGTAACACCCGTCAAAAAACATTTTTTCAGGCAATCTAGTTAATGCTTGGTTTTTAAGGATGAAAATATATATTTCCCGATACAATGACGTCATTTTCGACAGGGATAATTTTGCGGGGCATAATTTTGATATTTACTATATATTTGCTCTTCAAAAGTTTTTCTTTCCTCATTGGAATTTTCGATTAAGAATTAACATTTCTGTTAGCTGTGTGCAGACGATAAACCATGAGATATTAGTAACATTTTTTTTTTTTTTATATAATAAGAATTAATATCATAACACAAGCCCCTTTTATTTCAACCTCAAAGTGTATTCGTTTTATTTTTGATATATGAGATCAAATTCACCTTCTTTTCGTATTTTCACTTTATTTCTAATATGAAGGCGAATTCATGTCTATTTTTTATTTCATTTTCCCCTCGCACATAAAAATCTTTCAAATCAAAATTAACTGTTTAGGATAAATTTTTATTCCGGGATTGAATTTTCGTGGCAACGGCAAAAAAAAAGAAAAAAAAAAAAGAAAAATGATTGTTAATTTTCATAGCAAAATGTCGATTTATTCCTTATGAAAATAATGAACTTTTTAATTTAAAAGAAAAATATTTGAACAAAATAAATAGAACATAGTCTTTCTTTATTTCTGTGGTAAATTCCGTCTATATGTAAAGACACAAAGGCATTAATTCGTCCCTTTTGACTTTGATTTAACTTCAAACTATTACACATACTTTCACATTTACGATATTTTAGGTGTAGTTCGCTGCTAGGTAACAGTTAAAAGATAATAAAAACAATTAAAGATGTGCTTAAAAAGAAAATTTATATTAAAAAAAATATTTTATATTATTGAAACACATATGTAAAATCCCTCCATAAAAGTTACACACCGAATTTAAAAACTCTGACAAATGTATACACAAAATTTCAAACTACTATGAATAATGTATGGTTCTAATTAGGAAATTTCATCATCCTTAATTTAGCATTTAAATCCTTTAATCATATGAGCCATTTCTTTTCAACAAATAAAAATTGAAAAATCGTCTGAATTGCTATAGGAAAGCATTAAGTCGAAAAATAAAATGTTCTATATATTCCGAACGAATGAACCAAATTTAACCAAAAACTATACAGCTAAATCCGGGGATTTCACCAACATGCATCCTTAATTTTAAGATAATCGGATGCTTTTTACGGCAGTTATCGCGGAACAGACAGACAGACTAACAGACAGACAGACTAACGGAAACCAAAACTTTTCGTGTCTCCACAGTAAGCCTTCACTGACGTTTCGGCAATAATTGTTGCAAAATTTTGTCGAGTCATTTCAAATTTTATGAAAATCGGATGTATAGTTTAATGACAGGGACAGTCAAAAGTTTTCCGTTTACATGACGGCCAATGGAAAAAAAAATATTTCAAATGCATTTTAATGATATTACAGCCTTTCGAACAGAATGAAATGGATATGGTATGCCCTTATTGAAGTGCACTAAAATATACATTCAGTACAATATGCGATCAAAAATATTTATAAAACTCGTTATAGTACGAACGAACCTCATTTGCCACGTTTGTCGAGCAATTTCCAACTTGTTTTGCCTGACATGGTATCTCAAACTTTTGCTTGGATACATCTGAAATTTTGAATTATGATATTTTTTTTCTTGTTTTAAATAGATCACTTGACAATATGTTATGCTAAAAACAAAACAAAAAAAATAATTAATTTTCAGTTTGTTTACTTTTCGAAGCCTTTTTCTAGGCGGTACTTTTTAGTACCATCGTAATGTGTGCTAACGAAAAAAATCCGAATGATTTCACAACTTTATTTAAGGAGACCGAAAAATCATGCGTCCAGCAATAGAGTATGAAATACTCTTCAACACATTCAAAGTATTGTAACATAATTTCACAGATTAATAAGAAGAAAGATAAACTGTTAACACATTTGAAAACTCAATTTCATCAATTACTATTAATACTTTAAAAAAAAATATTTACGCAGCCTTTTATATGATCTACACACTTCTATATGTACTTCGTAGTGATTTAATTCAATTAGGAAATGCCTAGCACAGTTGAAAATTTCCCTCCTTCAGTAATTTTCACCAATAAACAGAAATGCATTAGAGATATTTTTTGCAGCACTGTATATGATTTATAGAATTTATATGCATCAGTCAATATGCGAAAAATGAGTTACATTTAAAAACGTGTACCACACCTTCTCTTCCAGCAATTATTGTTCATAGACAGTACTGTAACCATACTCTTTTGTGTGTCTCTGTAAGTGAACGACGAATGCTGTGCACACCATATTGTAAATTAAGCACCTTGTACTGCATCTCAGTGATATTTATCAATTTCAATAAATTTGAAATAGTGTAACATCATTAAAATACTCCTTAAACGATTTTTTCCCATTGACCCTTATGTAACGGATTATTTTGGGTATCCCTATAAAGGAACTGTCAATCCCACACACTTCATTTTCAACACATGTCATAGATAACCTCAATAGCATATATGAATTGCATGGCCATGCAAGTATATTTAAGTGAGTTAGAGCAGGGACAGACTGACAGACAAACACTTTCAAATTATTTTAGAACGTGTTAAAAATCACAATAACAAATAAACCATTTGATATTTTAATTTTATTTCGTGTTCTCTTTTATCGAAGTACTAAAAAAGGTTTTTTTTTTATATATTGAAATTTTTAATAGACCCATAAAGATCAATATGACAAACGAAATGAATAAATTCGAACTCTGGAATCGATTGTGGAGATGGGAAAAATTAATTTTAATTTAATTTATACTAATGTATGAAATTAGTGTGTTTGTCTGTGATTTTCAGGAAAACTCCTATTTTTAAATTCATTCGACTACGAGTTCATTCGATACGGCGTATAGCAAAAAAAAAAAAAAAAAAAAAAACATTAATTTTTTTTTGTCTGTCTGGAATATGCTCAGATACGGTTGCATACTTAATTTACTACTAAAAATTTACTTAACTTACTAAAAATACTTACTAAAAATTTATTTAAAAACTGGATTGGTAAGTATTTTCCCCCCAAAGCTCGAAAGATCTTATAAAATACATCAGTTGCTACGCAGCTACTTCTCTAATATAATAAATACCTGATATACAGGATGTCCATTCTATACACGATATACGCACGCAGTTATGCACAGATAAATCTTATATTGTTAGGTCGAAATTAACTCATTTTCCCTTCTTTACAATGGAAATGTGACAAAAGTAAAAATTAAAAAAAGTAAAAAACAACCTTATTTACAGTTATTTTTAAATTCAGTATTTTTTTTTACTGAGTGTATTGAAGTTAAAAATAATTATATAACATATATAGTAATAAATTTATAACTTTGTATTATGCATATAAATTTTTCTCTCTATTCTCTGGTCTGGCTTTTACTTTTCTTGATCTGAACTTTCTAAAAAAATATCAGATTACATCAATAAGTATTAATACCACGCATCTGATTTTTTTTATGTTCCTGCTGTTTATTCTGGTAACCATGGAATTACCAAGGGAAGACAGATTTTACCTTTCACCGTACCACAAAAGGCGGGTAATTATCAGATTCTGATGCACTTGGCTGAAAAAAATATATACTTAGCCTCTTCTGTCATAATCAATAACTTTTGACGTTGCGATAACTGAGTGGTTTCAGAAAATGCACATACTTGTGAAGATATCGTTTGTTAGATACATAAGTAAAAGCGGATTTAATATGTATTTCATGTTAGGCGAAAGATAATTTCAAATAAACAGGAATGTAAAGTCATGCATTAAGCATAGATTATGAAACACTTTCCAACACATTCAGAAACTATAATAAAACTTCACGGTTCAATAAGGTGAAATAGGTTGTCTAAAAAAACAATTTGTAAATCAAAGAACACATTTAAAAACACAATTTTATAAATAATTATCGAAACACAAAAAAAATCTGAATTTTTTGTGCAGCTTTGTGTATAAATTATAGATTTATATTATAATACTAGTATGATAAAATTTACAAGGAGAGGGCCAACCTTGTTAATCACAGATTTTGATTATTTTAATATACGGTGTAGGGTAGAGACCCCTTAGTCTCAGGTTGAACGGATTTTATCCAACGCTCCTTAGTTCTTGAGAAACCGGGGGGTCTAATAGTAGTACACAACTTAAATACTTACTTTGTAACTAAAAGGATAGGTTGGTCGTGGCTGAGTTGGCATGGCGTTTGCCGGCTGATCTGGGGGCCCGTTTTCGATACCGGGACGCGCTACATTTGTTTTTCTCATTTTTTGTTTTATAAATATATTCGTAAGTATAACTTAATAATCTTATTGTCAATTAAAATTTATGATATTGTATATCAATTATAATTTTAACCTATTTAATTTTTTACTTTTAACTAAATAGTTGTATAAAACATCATAAAACTGTTAATTTTTTTAAATCGCTTTTAAAATGTATTTCATACATTCTTTATCGATTCAATGATATTGAGCAATTGTGTCAATTAGTGATTTTAAAGAACACCATTTTGGCATTGCTTTAACAAAGGAAGTCAATGCGATAATACTATTAACCTGTTTTTAAAGTAACAAGCATAATTATATTAAAAATTAGCATAAGAATTAAATTACAACCGACTTTTTGCATATTAAAGATTTTTAAATTTGTAATACTTATGCTTGCACTTTCAATTATTTTGCTTTCCCCGTTATCTCCTTTCTGCTTTTCTTTTCTTTTTATTTGAATATTCTTTTATTTTATCATAACTAGATGATGCCACAACAGGTTTTGTCACGATTTTGGAATTTTCATCTTTCAATAATAGATTCAATTTCTTTTTAAACCTCTTTAAAGGAAATAATAGTTTAAAAATAAAAAATGATAAATTTAAGTTTGTTAACATTATAATTAATGTATGATATTGAAATTTTTAATTTAAATTATTAAATTATAATTACAAGTATATTTATAAAACAAAAAATGAAAAAAACAAATGTAGCGCGTTCGGGTACCGAACCCGGGCCCGCAGACGCCGTACCAACTGAGCTATGACCAACCTATCCTTTTTGTTACAATGTAAGTATTTAAGTTGTGTACTACTATTAGACCCCCCGGTTTTTCAAGAACTAAGAAGCGTTGGATAAAATCAGTTGAACCTGAGACTAAGGGGTCTCTACCCTACAACATATATTAAAATAATCAATATCTGTGATTAACAAGGTTGACCCTCTCCTTGTTAGTTCAATTAGAAAACATATATCACTGTTGAAAATTCTCCTTCAGCAATTTCCATTAATAAACTGAAATGTTCTTCAGATGTGTTGTGCAGCCTAGAGGTCTGTATGGGCCGAAAATTCCTGGCTCGGGACCGGCCCGACCCATAGAAAAAAATTTGGCCCTGCCAGGCCCGATACAAAAATTAAAAGATTTGCCCGAGTCCAGCCCGAACAAAAAAAGTATTGGCCCGGGCCGATTTAAAAGTTATAATTTCGGCCCGAGTCCGGCCCGTCCTGAGTAAATTTCTGCAAAACATTGATTTTTACTTCGATTTGGTTAAAAATTTGCCTAGTACGAGGAGATCTAACCGAAAATTCTTATCTTAGCATTTTTTTTTCATGTTCATAATCTTCATTTTTGTAGAAGTTCTGCAGCCTGTGATATTTATTTTTTTAATAAATCTCTATTTGTTGTATGTAAGTGTTTCAGTTATCATTAATATTGTTAATCCATATTCCATGTACTGAAGTGTCAAAAATCAGAAAAATGCTATACAGTAAAATTTTCTAAGACAGAATTGCATAGGGAAGAAAGAAAAGGAGTTATAGACAATTTGCCTTCTTAGCAGGTGTAAATGTATTATATATCCTTTTCTTACGTATTAGTATACTAGCTGTTACCCGTGACTGCGTTCACGTAACATTTAAAGTAGAAGAAATTCATCAATTAAGCAAAAAATTTCGATAATTAAAAGCATATATAATTAATCTTTTATCACATTTTATAGTAGAAACGCTTATGCTGATCCCAATTTGCTTATTTTTGTTTATATATATAGGATCATTTAAATTTATTTTGTGAGCATGAAATTTCATACACCTTTTCTAAGATTAAATGAGGAATAAATTTACATCTCTGTTATTCTATTTTATTATTTATATTTATTCTATTTTATATTTATTCCGTTCAAGGATATTGATTTAATTTATGTTTTGAGACAAAGAATATTATTTAAAGAAATATATTAGTAAATATTTTTAAAGGAAAGTGGTTATTTACAGGTCACTTCAGACGTGACTTTGATAAGATTAGAATAATCGAAAAATCAACATGCAACATTATGTTTACATTCCAAAAAATCACATCGGGGAAGAAAACAAAAGATAAATGGTATTAAAAAATAATAATCACACGTGGTGAAGCATCAAAGTTCAAAAATACACACTTTTATCAGCTGTAGATCTACTAATAATATCAAAATTTTTATCGCGCTCTAAAGACTCTTGAGCCTAAATACTTAATTTAAGCAATAGAGTTGCTTACTTGCTTTCGAATAAATCTATTTATGGAAAAGCACCCCAATTATGAATAAACATTTCCATATCTAATGTTGTGCTGTAATTTTTGCTGATGAAAGCTTTGAAATTTGCAGGAATATGCCCCAGTGGGGGACAGAGATTGTGTTTCACAGAGATTTTTAACTATAGATTTCGATATTTTAAAATCGAAAGAAAATTTCCCTTCTTCCTTTGCGCTTTTCGATAATCACGGTACCTTTAAAAATTAGAGGAATCTGAGGTAAAAGACGAATTTATTGCTTAATTAGTGGTTTTGGCTCTTGTTTACACGTAAGCGATGTCACATGTAAAGCCTAATCTCGAATTAAAATTCCTTGCTAATCTTTTTTAAGTCGACTTTCATGTGCCATTTATTAAATTTTATTGAAACCAGTGTTCCTGGAGATTGTACGGTAAAAGGGTATTAAACTTATGTACAGTAGAGCCTCTTTTATCCGAAACTCTTTCAACCGAAACTCTCAGTTAACCGAAATCCTTTTCAAAAGAATCCTTTTCGAAATCCTTTTTTTTTTTTTTTTTTTTTTTACTATCACATGTTTTGTGTGCAAAATCAATTTTGAAAGCTTATTATTATTTTTTTAAACTATAATATTCCTTGTGTTCAAGCGGTCCGTTCCGAACTACGAGTACATATCAATCTTTTCGATCCCCTTTCTTTGAGTTTCTTTGAATTTAACTTGAGCTCCCGTAAGCCGTGCAGTGGAATGAAAAAAACGAACAAATTAGCAATTCTGCAGCTTTTGAATGTTTTGCAAAAGGTCTGGCTTGGCTGAAGCAGCAGAAAGACTGTGATACTGGTGAACTAATAATATTATAAAACTCCGTGATCGAGCTTCAAAGCAAAGGCAATCGAAACTGCGACAAATAAAACATTCTTTCAAACCCTTGTGATATACGTAAAATATATTTAATTTCAAAATTAAAATTCAGATAATTTGTTCTTATTTCTGTTTTGCTATTGCTTTATTTTTATTAAGCACTTGTTACCATAATAAGAAATATTGCATATACTTCTCCTTAATCTTAAATATGAAGCATTCTCAATTATCCGAAAATTTCGATTTTCCGAAAGATGGTTGATCCCTATTACTACGGATAATTTAGGTTCTACTGTATTTGCGATTGTTAAATTCTTTGCAAATCACGCCATTTTGTATAACTGCTATAAAATGCTAATATTTTCTGAAAGAAAAGCAGCTAATGATTTAAAATACGACGATGCTTTCACTAAATTAGTTTTTTCTATGGAATGATACTTGTGGAAAAAAAAAATATATATATATTCTTTCACTTCATGAATCATAAAAAATTATGCATTTTACTTTATTTAAAAAATGAAATCCAATATTATTGTACATTTAGTAAAACATTGAAACATTATTTTTATTAAATATACTAAATTTCAAGTAAGAAAATGTATTTAAAATGTAAGCAAAAATTGCATTTTGAAATAGTGCGTTTTTTGGTGCAAAATTTTATTTCTGAAAAGTATATTGTTATTTTAAGATTTCGTTAAACTTTCGAAGCTGGTATAATGAAAACGACATCGCTTTGACGAAATTGAAATAAATATATATTAATGTTTTCGTATTAAAATGAATGCTTTCTATGAAAAAATATTACATCATTTTTACCTGATAAAAGCTTTTACTAAAAACGCCTTTGTGACATGTTTTAACTGCCATCTTTTAAAAATAATTAATTAAAATAGTATGTGATTTTTTTAAAATTTAATTCGTATGAATAGTGGGCAATAACTATCCACTTAAATGTACAGAAGTTATATTTACATCCTTGGTTCTAAATGTCAATACGTTCGCAGACGATTTTCGCTTTTGTGGAATAAATTCATTCATGAAGCTTCGATGTGTGTAAATATGTTTTCAGTTTTGGAAAATTTACTTTTATTATGTTTTTGTACTATTTGTACTACTCGAAATTCAATTCTTTTAATTTTAATGAGGAAAAAGTGTCAAAAAATATATTAAACCGTTTTAATTCCCCCTTTCTTCCACCAAAAAAAAATCTTCTCCTGATAATCATAGCGTGAATTTTGAAAGAAAACTCTCATTTGTATGTAACTTATATTCAAATTTTTTATCAGTATGGACAGTATTCCTGTGACGTCACAATTAGTAAAATGGAGGTTTTTATAGCCACGAACTGAAAGCGAGAATAGGGTCCATTAGTAAAAAATATTTCTGTTATTCTTTTTAATATGACGTCATTATTTATCCATTTCCATTAGTTATTATAATATTCATGCCCTTGAATTTTTAACGAATACTTGGAAATAGCTAATTGTTTTTCAAATATGACGTCATATTTTCTCAAGCGAATAACATTATTAATAATATGATTCTTTTCCATTCTTTTTCCTTCTAATTATGACTGCATTTTTGGCAGAAAACCCCTTATTAACGTAACCGATATTCATCCTTCATGTATAATAAAAAAATACCCCATTATTCGTTTCAAATATGACGTCATATTTATTTTCTTTTGAATTCTTTTTATTTTAATTTTTAATTAATTGTAGAGGAGAAATTATTATTTCAGATTTAGATTTCCTTGGCAACAAGAAAGAAAGATGGTTAAATTTATCGGGAAAATGTCAATTGATTCTGTATGAAAAAGAATAAAATTTTGAATTATTAAGAAAATTATTTGAATAAATTAAATAAAATATAGCCTATGTTCATTTCCGTTTTATAATACACCTATATCCAAAGATACAAAAATATTAATTCATCCGTTTTGATGTTAACTTCATTCAAACATTCGGACACACATTGACATTTATAATATTACTAGGGGGCTCTGCCCCCTACGAGCTACGCTCGCCAACCCCCGTTCAGGCACGCCAAAATCCAAAAAGCACGCTAATTGCACGCATTTGATCGGCTTTAAAAATATTGAATTAAAATTAAAAAAAAAAAAAAACAGTAGCGATCTCTCTGTAAACGGGTTTCCATTCATTTTTCTTGGATTGGGGATTTTTAAGACCAAATCTGTTGCTGTTAAGAGATACAATGGCTGTTTTCGTAACTAAACACATTAGTTATTTGAAAATAAGCTAATGTAAAATGAATTTTAAGTAAACAGTGTCATTGTCTCCCGGTATTTTTTAGCAGCGCTATAAGATAGTTCTTTTAAATACACTGCTCAAAACAATTAAAGGATATTGCAGTTTTAGGTGGATTTTGTATCTGGTAAACTGTTTAGCTGATTGATACATGGTCGACAGACATAGTAGGTTATATGAGAATAAATTACACATGTTTGGCAGAAAAAAATGCATTTTATTGCGCATTTGTGTACTAAAGGAAAAAAACACAATTTGTGCATATGAGAAAAAAAGAATAAGAAAAGGTGTTTTCTTCAAAGAAAATCATTTTCAGTAGGGGGTATGGTTTCCACGGGCGGCCAGCAACGTTGAACACCTTTGAGGCATGGACTCAATGAGGCTATTAATGACGAGTTGGGGTATTCTGCCCCACTCTTCCAGAAGAGCTCTTTCCAGTTCTTGGAGAGTTTGTGGGGGTTGTTGGCGGCCAGAAACTCGTCTTCCTAGAGCGTCCCAAACGTGCTCGATTGGATTCATGTCTGGAGAACACGCTGGCCATTCCATTCGAACGATTCCTTCCTCGAAAAGGAAATCCTCCACCAGGTTTGCACGATGTGGCCTGCAGTTATCGTCCATTAAAATGAAGTTATTTCCGATTGCTGCAGCGTAAGGGACTACAATAAGTCTGAGGATCTCATCCCTATATCGGCGACCAGTCAGAGCTCCATCTCGAATGATGTAGAGGTCAGTGCGCCCGTCAATGGAGATGCCACCATACACCAACACTCCTCCACCGCCAAATCTGACACTTTCGTGCACGAACGCAGGATTATTCCTACTGCCACGGTCCCTCCAGATGAAAATACGCCTATTATCCGGATGCACAGAAAAATGGGACTCGTCAGAAAACAGAATATTGCTCGATTCATTTCTCCTCCAGTTGACATGCTCGGTTGCCCACTCCCTGCGGTCGCGACGATGCCTTGATGTTAATCTAACACATACCATCGGTCGGCGAGCATACAGACCTACAGCATGGAGCCGGTTTCGGACAGTCTGAGTTGAAATCGTGGTGCCTGTAGCCGAGCGAAGGTGTTGTTGGAGAAGAGTAGCGTTCATGGTTCGGTGTCTCCGAGCTGTTAACGCTAAATACCGATCTTCATTGGGCGTTGTTGCCCGTCTACGACCTTGCCCTGGTCTTCGGCCTGCACATCCACTCTCCAAAAAAACGGTTCCAGATCCTGGAAATGACACTTTGTGACACTCCAATGGCTTGCGCTACTTCGGCTTGAGTTTGGCCCCCTTCTAACCTACCAACAATTCTCAAAGCTTCTGAATCTGTCAAATGACTTCGCTGAGACATCGTACTCATCGAAACAAAGCAATCACTGAATGCCGATCATCCTTGTCTTCATTCTCTTTTATCTAGTTGAAAGTCAAATTTCATTCGCTGCCGCTGAAGCGATGTTTTTGACGTCGAACTCAAAATTTGCATACTCCACAGTTTGAAAACCAGAAAAATTTGCATTTGTGATTCTCTTCTTCTATTTTCGGCAAAAAAAATTTCGTTTATATCTTTATTTTATATAAAACTTCAAATATCCTTTAATTATTTTGAGCAGTGTAATTCATTTTAAATGTATCGTTTCAAATCTGACGTAATTTACACCAAACTTTTATTTCTCTTATTAATATTCACGTAAAAATACTTTTGTTGTTAGAAGGAAATATTATTTGCGCTGTCTTCGAATTCACGACAATAGTTGAAAAGATTATCTCAAAATATCTCGCGCAAATATATTTTTCAATTTAAATTGTTTTACCATATTTTTGGGGCATTTTAAATATGACGTAAAATTCAAGTGTAAATATGGTTCTTATGACGTAATTTTCCTGCTTTTAACATGTAATCATTTAATTCTAATTTTAAAGTTTTTTTTCTGTTTGTAATAGTCACGTGCAAATAAATTTTTAATTTGAAGAAATATTTGATATGATAATTTGTTTCGCTGTTTATACAATTGGCAACAGTTTAAATTAATGACATTTTCTAAAATTTGTAAAAAACATCTCTCGAAATGCTGAAAATTTGAATTAAAAATAGAAATAAAACCTCAAAAAATGCGTCAAATAAGAAAAATAAATGCAACCTGCGCATTGGGAACTTATAACGTATAAAATGATCTAAAAATGATTAAATTCTCATGCATAGTTTTTGCTCAAATAAAATTTTTTTAATGGAACGACTTTTGTCCAACTTTAGCATTAAATATCTCTTAAAATAATTCTTCGATTTGAAAACTGTCTGCATCAGCGTGTTTATCAAACATTTTTTTATAATACCACCGATTTTCATATTTTTGTATGCAACAGTTTTCTTAATATTAATGATGAAAGGCCATGCTTAAGCATTCAAATTGGATGCGGATCAACCCGGAATATCTACGCAGATGTTCATTGGTCCATTTCCAAATCAAAACTTTTTTTTATATATAGAAGGATAAGGATTCATTTTGCATGGATTTACGCATTTTTCAGTTTAAGAGAGGATTCCGTCATAAGCATTCTTTTTTACACGTTCACTATATTTTAATTTAGCTATATTTTAATAAGCGTACACATCTACTATTCTTTAAAAAGAATAAATTTTAATGTTTAATTGTAGAATAATTGCGATTTAAAAATGTATGCATTTTTTGCAAGGATTTTTGGGCCAGGTCTAATTTTACTGACCTTCGAACGGATCAGGCCACGCCGAGACAATGATTTTCATATGGGCCGGGTCAAAACCAGGACTGAAAATTTTGGGCGTTTGAAGACCAGGAAGAATGAAACCATTCTCGGCTCTGTACGGAAAAAATAAGTTAAGGCACAGCCTGTACCTTCAGGAAAAAAGTAAGGCCAGAACCTGGCTTGGCCCGTAAAGAGTAATCACTCGGCCCGGCCCGGACCTTCAGAAAATAGTATACCCCGTGTGATAAAAAGTATGGCCCGAAACGTGTCCGAGACCAGGCCCGGCCCTGCCCGAGTGCCGTGAAGGAAAATAGGCCCGAGCAATAGGCCCACGGGCCGAGCCAGGGCTCGGGCTTCGAGCCTTGGCCCGGCCCGTGCAGATCTCTCGTGCAGGCCAGTAGAATTTATGCACACTAAGAAATATGCAAAAAAAGTTTCATTAAAACAACACATACCGCATCAAAAAACTCACTTCCAGCAATTTTTGTTCAAATTATTTTGTGTGTCACTGTATATCAATGATGCACACACCATATTCTATAGTAAATATCTTGCAGTGCATCTCCGATATATACAGGATGTTTCAAAATTATATGTCAGAAATGTAAAGGCAGGTAGAGGGGACCTAAATAAGCAGAATTCTTGTAGGAATGTTGGTGCGGAACTGCATTGTTGAGGCAGTAGAGGGCGCTGTTGAATGTGGCGGATGAATGCTCTTCGTTGGCTTGAATCGTCATTTCCCGCACGGATTTCGATTAACATGCATTATTACACCAATGCGGAGCTTGCCGAAATGCATTTCATGTATGGGATTGTGCAAGGAAACGGATTGGCTGCTCAAAGGATTTAGATTGAACGATTTCCATGTAGGATTCTGTCGGATCTCCGAACATTTTAGCATCTTCATATAGGAGTTGGGCGCGAGTGGATCGTTTTATGCTTCCAGTCGTGATAAGGGAACTGTAAGATCCTGCAGTGGAAGAAGCAGTATTACGCACAGTAGAGGATAGTCCTTCGACAAGCTCAAAAGCTGTTGGACATGCTTTGGGTGTGCAACAATTTCTTGCTTAACTCCATACATGAAATGCATGTCGGCAAGCTCCGCATTGGTGTAACGATTCATGTTGTTTGAAGGAATGACGATTCATGCCAGCGAAGCGCTTTCATGCATCGAATTTAACAGCGCCCTCTACTGCCTCAACGCTGCCTTTCTACGCCCACATTCCTATACGAAATCTGCTTATTTAGGTCCTTCTCCTGCCTTTACATTTCTGACACATAAGTATTAAATGATTACATTTAGTATTGGCTGATAAATTAACGTTTAATTTTGTTAGATAGGTTTTGAATCATCCTGTGTATATGAAGGTTGGGTATGTCTGCGAAGATAGTAAAAGCAATTCGAATGTGCACAAAACAAGAATGAGATATCATCAAATATAATTTATGAAACATTTTACAATATTAACAGAATATTATTAAAAAATTTCATTTTTTAGTACATGGCAATTTTATAAATGTGGATTAATGATTATGTGCCTCAGACCGCACATAAAAGGTTGCCGGGCCAAATGCGTCCGGCGGGCCGCAGGTTGAGTTGGGTTCCTGTAAACGAACTATAAATCCTACTTATTCTATAGTCCTGAGAAAGCATATTTTGACCCATCTCTGTGTTGCATATTCATTTCATTATGTTTTCAGGATTATAACATCAGTAAAATGTATCGGAAAATATCCCCCTCCCCCCATAGACTTTAACCCTTTATCTACTGACGGTACTTATAAGTACCATTAAAATAACTTGTTATAAAATTCATTTAATGCATCGATTAGTTGTAATATAGTTTAGAATGAGTTATAGATACATTACTTTATCTTATTCCAAAAGCATTATGGGTTACATAAAACAAAAATATTTTCAAAAGGATGAGTTCTTTTTCTTTTGCATCTTTTCAGCTTTCTTGGCGTTGAGTGTGTGTGTGTGTGGGGGGGGGGGATTTTTCAATTCGAAAATATTTCACCATTATCTGTTGTAAATATCACCATTATTTGTTGTCACCAATATCTGTTGTAAGAATATCATATTTGTACATTTCCTAATTCTACAAAATACTAAGAAAAATATTTAAAATAAAAGATTTGAGTGGGTTTATAAATATTGCACAAAATCACTATAAATTCAAATTTAATTAATCCTTCTAAATCCTTCTAAAATCCTTCTAAATTTTATTAAATGATTATGTAAATCTTGTAATGTAGTTTAAACAATTCCACGAAAAATGCTTTGGAAGATAAAATTTTCATGAATTCATAATTCAGTACGTAAAGGTAATGTAGCGAAAGTATTTTGCTCTTCGTGTAAACGAACTATGAATGTTACACATTTCCTTTTTAATACATTCTATAGTAAGCATCAATCCTTATAATACAGGGTGTTTATAAAGTCCCGGACCCATTTTGATGTTTAATAACTCATAAAATAATAAAGATAGATTAAAATTAATAACATAAATGGTTAGATAGGCTCAAAAAGTTTCATGAGCCTTGTCAATGAACTTCCACGTGAGCCCCCTTCGTCGCACGGAGAATATCAAGTCGATAGTCAATTTCACGCCAGGTAGCGGCAAGCATGTCGGCATCCACAGAGGCTATTGCGGTTGTAATTCTGGCTTTTAAGTCATCAATGTTCGACACTCTCCTCCTGTAAACATTGTCCTTTACAAATGCCCAAAGGAAAAAGTCCAGCGGCGTTATATCAGGTGATCTGGGTGGCCAAGGAATTGGACCTCCTCGCCCAATCCATCTTCCTGGAAAATGGTCATTCAAAGAAGTACGAACGAGGTTAACGACATTACCAATGAGGTGATGTACCATCTTGTTGCAAAATGACATGTGACTGAAGCTCTTCTAGTTGTGGAAATACGAAGTTTTCCAACATTGTGTCGAACATTGATGAGTTAAAAGCCAGAATTACAACCGCAATAGCCTCTGTGGATGCCGACATGCTTGCCGGTACCTGGCGTGAAATTGACTATCGACTTGATATTCTCCGTGCGAGTTCATTGACAAGGGTCATGAAACTTTTTGAGTCTATCTAATCATTTATGTTATTAATTTTAATCTATCTTTATTATTTTATGAGTTATTAAACATCAAAACGGGTCCGGGACTTTATAAACACCCATACTGACGTGTGAAAATTATTAGAATAATTGTGAAATTTACATTAAAAACTTGTTATATTAAAGAAATATTTAAAAAATATTGATACATTTAATATTTAGTGTGCATCCCCTTGTTTTTTATTAAAGAAAGGGTGGCATACTTGTCTCGTCATACTTTGTATGAGTTTTTGGCAATTAATTTGTATTTCTTTGTCATGATGCCAAATTTGGATGAGTCTTTCTATCAGACCAGTCTTGTTTCTGATGTTGCATTTCTTTAATTTTTTCTTTACAATGGCCCAAAGGTTCTCTATGGAGTTCATGTCTGGGCTGTTTCCAGGCCATGGAAGTGTTTTCTTTAATTAAATTAAAGAAATGCAACATCACAAACAAGAATGTTCTGATAGAAAAATTCATCCAAATTTGGCATCATGACAACGAAATACAAATTAATTGACATAAACTCATACAAAGTATGCCAAGGCGTATCGAATCTTTTATAAAAAACAAGAGGATGCACACTAAATATTAAATGTATCAATATTTTTTAAATGTATTATTTCTTTATTATAATAAGATTTTAATGTAAATTTCACAATTATTCTAATAATTTTCACACGTCTGTAAATGCGAAAGAGTGTGTGTAATTTTGAATGAGGCCAACGTCTAAACGGATGAAGTAATGCTTTTGTATCTTTGCATATAGATGGATTATAACACAGAAAAAAACACAGTATATCTTTTACAGTAGTACCCCGACTTACGTCCCCTCAACTTACGTTACGTTACGTTACCTATGTCATCTGGCCTGGAAAAATGCTTTCCTTAATTAAGACGTACTTTGAATTTTTTGAAGACTTTTGGAAAAAATTTAGCATCTCAGATACAGTCATAGGATATTCATGGGGTGAAATTCATCAAAAACACAATGAGAGATGCTATGCCCGTTTCCTTTCGCAGAGACTAAAAACATCTGAAAATTGCGATTCTTTATCTCTCTTAATTAATGGAATCGTCTTAACTCACCTTAGACTCATGAAAACTCACTTAGAGATGGATGCTGAAAATGTTGTTGAACTCATAGATTCCTCTGATTCGGATTTAACCAACAGAGGACTTATCTAATTAAAGGTGTATTAAAAAAAATATTTTTCCGCCCTCAACACCTCGAAATTTTCTGAGACATTTTCAAATTCATTTTTAAAAGTAAAAACTTGAAACTTGCTGGGGTGATTTTTGATGAGATGTATAAGAGGCCGTGTGATTTAATTTTTCACTCAATTAATTAGAATTTGATTTTTAAACAATTATTTTTTCAGTATGACCTTTTTTTTCCTTCCCAGATCTTCCGCTTCGGAAAATTCAGTTCTAAACGCCAAATTTGACAGCAATTTTTACAATATTTTCTGCGTTTTTAAAAAAATCGAGAAGCACGGCACATTATGTAGTTTCTAAGTAAGAGAACTTCCAAAATTTGGTGTGTTCGAGCGCAAAAATGAATTTAACAAGTAATATAAAAATTTTGTTTTTAAAGTCAATTTTTACTTAGGTCATCAAAGAAAATTTTAATATAATCCCTTAAGCTAATATTAATTTTTGTTGCATTAAAATATCTCAATTTGTTGATTTTCTATAAGCAAGTAGGTTTACAATGGAAGTCTATGGGAATTTGGCGAAATATTAGAGATATCGCCAAGTTGACGTCACTTTTGGCGACTCATTTTGGTCGCCAAATTTGGCGATATATCGCAAAGTTGGCGAAAAACTTGGCGGTATTTGGCGACAGAACAGGGTCCCCCCTATGGTAGCCCCCCCCTTATAGATATGAAGATGTATTAAATGCTTCAATAACCAATGGCCGCCATTTTGTCTCCCATGTAAAACTAAAATTAATTAATTAAAACTTAATTAATGAATTAATATTTGAAAAAACTGTATTAACATCATTTGTCTTCCAGTACAAGTTCAAAAAAATTCATTTCAACTTGATAGGATGAATAATAAATATTTTATTAACTACTGAAAATTTGAACAAGATATATAAATAAATAAATAAATAAATATAGGGAGAGTGTGAAATAATAGTCGGAATTGGAAAAATGAATCAGAAAATAAGCAGTTTGGATTGGAATACACCCTTAAAGAAACAAAGTACTGTCGAAGAAATAGGTGAAGACTTCGAGCCTAGGGGGTAGATTATGACGGTTGCAAATTTAACCGAAGGTTTAAACCTGATTGAAGCTGGTATGATGGTTCTTGAAAGTATTAATTCAGACGAGCAAAGTGTAGCAACGATTAGAAAAAGCTCATAAAACTCACTGAGTTGTTACAAAGAACTTCTAAGAGAGAAAAAAAAATTGCCGGTTCAAACTTCATTTCAAGATTTTTTCACATGCTCAAGGACTCGAAGAGGGAAGGTATTAGAAGACCAGTAAATTGTAAGTTAACAACTTATTTATTTATTCCAATTTCTTTTATTGCAACCGCATTTTTTACCCGACTGCCAAGAAGGGTTATGTGTTTCACGCGTATCTGGGTATGTGGATTTCTTTATACCCTCGAAACATCCCAACGGCTGGATAGATTTTAATGAATGAGGTCTCTATCGATTCGTTTTAACCGTCCGATGGTTATAGGTTAGGTTTTGTTTTTATAAATTCAAAATAGCGACCGTAAAATACAAAATGGTGGTAGACACAAATTTTTTTTTTTACGCACCCTACTGAGTGGCATATTATTGAATAGGTCTTTCAAAATGAAGACGATGTTTCATTGACTATTTTACAGTTAGAAGCTCCGTTTAAATATTACACAACCTGGAAGTTATGTAGGTAAAATCTCTAGCTTTACTGCAACTGTAAGCATCATAGATATCTATAGGCCTCATCAAGACAGCGTTTATAGACAGGAACTAACAATTAAAAGCAACGTAAAAGTCACCAATACAAGTAAATAAAAAATAGGTAAGTAATATAAAAAAATAGTTTCACATTGATGAGAAATAATAATTAGTTCGCTTTTTACGCTGTCGGGTTTTTTGAATTTTAAATTTAATTTTTATTTGCAAATGTTAATGTACGTAACATAATCCCTAAATTCAATATAATATGTTCATTAGATTTTGGCGAATTTTTATACATCCTTTTTTGCTCATCTATATGTACCCCGACTTACGTCGCTAATCTTGAAATGAATTGCTGACGTAAGTCGATGTATTACCGTACTTATTTTATTCAAATATTTTTCATAGTAATTCAGAATTTCATTATTTTTCTTACAGAATAAATTGACATTTTCCCGATAAAATTTAACCATATTTTTTTTTTCTCGTTGGCAAAAGCAATTCAAAGCCAGAATAATAATTTATCCTCAATAATTGCTTTTCAATAGAAAGATTTTTACTTGAAAATGGAAAATGAAAAATAAATAAATAAATAAATAAGAGTTTAAAAAAATATGCATGTGACGTCCTTTTAGAAATAAAACGAAAAATTTCAAGTACAGTAGAACCTCGATTATCCGAAGTAATTGGGACCGACCCTCTTTCGGAAAATCGAGAATGCTTCAATTTTAAGATTAAGGAGAAATATATGCACTCCTTATTATGGCATCAAGTACTTAATTAAAATAAAGAAATAGCAAAATAGGAACAAGAATAAATTACCTGAATTTTAATTTTGAAATTAAGTACCTTTTACACATTTCACAAGGGTTTGAAATAACGTTTTGTTTGTCGCAGTTTCGATTGACTTTGCTTTGAAGCTCTATCATGAAGTTTTTTAATACTATCAGTTTACCAGTATCACAGTCTTTCTGCTGTCCCAGCCATGTCAAACCTTTTGCAAAACATTCAAAAGCTTCAGAATTGCTAATTTGTTCGTTCCACTCCCCAGACCGGGAACGAACACGGGAACTCAAGTTAAATTTCAATCTAATCAAGATACGGGAACTCAAGTTAAATTCAAAGGAATTCTAAGAAAGGGGATCAAAAATATTCATATGCACTCGTGGTTCGGAAAGGACTGCTTGCACACAAGGAATATGAGAGTTAGAAAAAGAAGCTTTAAAATTGGATTTCGGTTAATCGAGAACTTCGGTTAAAAGAGGTTCTACTGCACTTCTTAATAATAAAAATGCATTAATATGATAATAATACTAAGTACCGTCAATGGTGGGTAACTTTGACCCAAATTTTTCTGTTTTATGGCATGTTCAGCATCTCCATTCTTTTATTTTATTTAAAAAATGAATATCATGTTAATTTTTTTGTTTGCTAAGAACATATGTAACCACACCATTACCATAAGTTTGTCGACATTAAATTTTTTTTACCAAGTGTTTTTGAAAGTTTTGGGCCAATGATATCTTGAATTGAAGTAACATTAGTCCATGTGTTAATACGAATATTATAGGGTCTACAACATGTGGACAATGTTACCCTATTGAAAAAGACGGGGAGGGAGGGTAAGAAGTGTATACATGTAAAAATACAGTAAATTAGCATATATTTTAATAACAAAATTATTGCAAAACTCATAAATATTGCTTAACGTGGATTGTCTAGGTTTGGGACGCGAAATTCTAAAATGGAAGGCGAAAATCACAGTCAGGTGAAATCCAGCCACCCCATTGGTCGTGTGGTTTTAAGAGAGATAAGGGAATAGGGGAGATCACCAACTTGTTTCTCCAGTTGAATTTTGAAAGGGAGTGAGGGGAAAAGTATTTTTGAAGCGATTATTACCTTCTCTTCCTATGTACAATAAACCACCGAAATGAACTTAATTAAGATATTTTGATAACATTTTATAGAACGAGAGTGAAAAAATTATATTATAAGTTGTAACAATTTTTAAATGATATGACATGACAAATATTCTTTAATAAAAATTTAATCTTCATTGAAAAATACTTGTAATATCATTTAAAAAATGTCTATAAATTCCGCATAGTAAAAATCTAAATCAATTTTCTTCTCTCCCGCCTCCCACCATTTAAATCCATAAAATCACAAAAAATATATTATACCAGAAAAAGTCAACAATTATAAAAAAAGACCTTTTTCTAGACTTTAAATTAGGATATATTATATAAAAATATGTTAAAAAATTACAATTCTCGTTTAAAAAACATATCAGCATAAATATAACAAAATTATAAAAAAAATTATACAAATAATTTGAAAAATACAGAATTTAATGTTTTAGCATTGGTAAAAAAAACCACCTGAAAAATAAATCCAAAAACTTTTTTTAAGTCACTCCAGTTGTCTGCCCATAAAATAAATATGAAAGTATGTTTTTAAAAATAAATGTGAAAGTATGTTTTATTACATATGAAAGTGTGTTGTGGACTGATTTTTGCAACAATATGGTTCCATTCATACCTCATAGAGTGCTGTCGCTGCGGCCAACACCAACACTTCAACTTCTTTTCTATGCAGTCGACAACACAACCCTCCTTTGATTTCAAAGTAATTGTTGTGACGATTTGGACGCCATAACACACAGGGTCACGCGACAGTAAAATGGTTAGTACAATAGAAACAGTTATCCCGATCTGCGTTGTGAAAAGATCTAATGGGATAATGTTATTTAATAAATTAGGAGAGAAGAAAATTTTGGAATAAAATTAATTTTGGCAATAACTCAAAGACGACTTATTTAACGTTGAAATCGAAATATCGAACTTGTAGGTTGCATAGAGAAACGTCCACTTCTAATAATTCCAAAATATTAGATACCATAAATTATGAATATTATCTAAAAGGGAACAAGGAAGGAGTTCAAAGGAAAGACATATAAGTATACATACATAAACAAACTTTATTTTAATTTATACAAAATTCATAACTCAAATATGATTTTTTTATATCATAATAATCTTTTCAAATTATCCACTATTTTATCAGAATATAACATAGTTCCATTCTCATTAGAACAGCAAAACTTTCATCAAAATTATACTTTGTTACTTATTTTTTTTTTATTAATTTATGTTATCTTATGCTTGCCCTTTTTGTTCACAGCACGATCCGATGATGGGGCTTTTGCCAAAATTTTATTTATGAAAAATAATATTCCCGTTATCATTAAAATCTTTATCATAAACAATCATAATATTCAATGACATAAGATTATGTACTTTAGTGGAAATTTAGAAAATTAGTTGCTTAATATTAAATGTACACATCATAAGAAAACATGAAAACAATAGCCATGAATATATATTGAAATAAATATAAGGAATTTCTCACCCAAATAGACTTCGATCTTTTCTGTAATCATCCAAATTATACAGTTCACTCATAGTTCATGGAATCCTAAACACAAGTAAGTTCATCGGGGCATAAAGTTATTTTTTATATATATATATATAGTTCATGGGGATCTTTCAAAAACCAATTTCACTTTCTTTAGGCACTCTGTGACGCATGAAAATTAGAGCTCCATCTCCACAATGTACTCTTTCATAGGCGAAATCTGCTGATATATCATATCTTCGTTGCATTCGCATCTCATCACTAACCACTGAGCTTACATCTCCAAATCAGGTGAATACTTCTGTAAAATTCTGCATCAGTTAATTTCCCGGACAAAGACTTGTCTGCTCTCAGCGATCTTCATCAATATATCTTGACAAGGATAGGTCTGCTCTCAGCATTCATTTCCATTATTAATATTTCTTGCTGTGAAGGAACTTGATGTAAAATTTCGAAGTATCTGGATTGGTCTTAGAGGAAATCACATCTTACACTCTATAGAACCTCTTGAGGACGAGACACAAGACTTAATAATCTTTTCTCATTCCATCTTCCAAGATCCAATTTTTTTGGGAGGGCTAAATTAACCCAGAGCTGTCGTTCTGATTGGAGGCTACTCCTGGTCCCTTATTGGTACTCTAGACATCCCTATCTATGGGCGTGCCAATTTATTTTTCACTGCATAGCATTAACTTAATTTTTGCCCCTTGCGTCAGGTTTCTCATGGGAATCACCACCCACGTTGAGTGTTGTAAAACCATCTTAATTGATAGAAAATTTATGGTTTCAACATCGTAAATTTTCTATTCTTTCGCTATACATTTACTGTCCATGTCTGGCGTCAGCAATGTTCTCTTTATTTGTAATTTCCTATTTTCTGTCTGGTCTTATTTGGGGAGTTTTATTTTATTACACTGTTTTTGCACATATAAATATTTACAATTCGAAATGTTTTATTTTCAATATTAATACAAAATAAATTCACAATTCATATTCCTTATTTTTTTCTAAACATACCAATACCAAACAACATATATATTTTTATTTTTTTCTACGCATTATATAATTATTCATTTTAATATACTTTAATTTTGGAGTATTTTTTATGTTATTTTAATTTACCTTATTGGTACTCTAGACATCCCTATCTATGGGCGTGCCAATTTATTTTTCACTGCATAGCATTAACTTAATTTTTGCCCCTTGCGTCAGGTTTCTCATGGGAATCACCACCCACGTTGAGTGTTGTAAAACCATCTTAATTGATAGAAAATTTATGGTTTCAACATCGTAAATTTTCTATTCTTTCGCTATACATTTACTGTCCATGTCTGGCGTCAGCAATGTTCTCTTTATCTGTAATTTCCTATTTTCTGTCTGGTCTTATTTGGGGAGTTTTATTTTATTACACTGTTTTTGCACATATAAATATTTACAATTCGAAATGTTTTATTTTCAATATTAATACAAAATAAATTCACAATTCATATTCCTTATTTTTTTCTAAACATACCAATACCAAACAACATATATATTTTTATTTTTTTCTACGCATTATATAATTATTCATTTTAATATACTTTAATTTTGGAGTATTTTTTATGTTATTTTAATTTATTGTATAAATTAATTACTAAAGAATTATTTTCCGAGAATTCAATTATTTTTAAATATTATTGGATCGTGCGAAAATTATTTAATTAGTTAAATTAATAACAAGCCTTATTGTGTAGATTTCTACACGACAGTAATCCTTCCGAGATAGATATTGACATAAATCAGCACAAGTATAAAATTTCCAACATTACAGTCACGTTTGTCAATCGCTTTCTTGTTTGGTTCAGTTGGAAACAATACACTGGGTGAATTTTCAGCAAAATTATTGTTTGTATAAGTACAAATGTCTATTTTCATAAAAAAGTATGCTAAAAATAAATAAAAACATTACCTCTAAAACATCAATATTTAAATTCAACAAATTAATAAAAAACTCCCCTTCAAATATAACATTTTTTATGCATTGACAGGAAGTATATACAACAATGTAAATGATAATTGGTTTGGCCAATGTTAACCCAAATGTTGGGTCAAAGTTACCCCAACTAGAAAAAAAGCTTTTCTTTTTTATCTCAGGAAAGACAACGTGTAATCCTACATTAGGCCATGCTCTACACTAATGAGGTTATAATAACACGTTACTTACCAAGGTCCAAGTGAATTAATTAACAGCTTGGCAGACAAAAGTTGTAAAAGCAAAATTCTCACCCTCTTCACACGTTGTTTGTTTGACTGGTAGTGCCAGTAAATTTCAATAATATGCACCACAAAATTATGTATGTGGGAAATGACGTCACGATTAGCGGTGAATAATTTTTTCCTTCTTAAAAACTAAACAAATAAGAAAAATCATGCGTTTAGCATAGATTATGAAACACTTTCCAACACTTCTTGAATGCTTTAACAAAACTTCGTTATTTAGAGAAATAAGGTATATAAGAGAACTAAGTAAACATTTTAGAAAACGCATGAAACATTTGAAAAACTGATTTCTGCAGTTACAGTATATAGCCAAATATGTATTCAAATTCTTTTGAACCGCCCTGTATTTGATCTGTAGGTTGATATATATATTATATAAAGGGAAAATTTAGTTTAGCAAGCAAACTCATAATAGGTTGAAATTTCTCTTTCAGCAATTCATACTAATAGATCAAAACATACCTGTATACATTTGTACAGCCATGTAGTTAACCTAGTATCTTTATTACACGCCACTATTTAGCTAAAGTTTAATTCAAAGTAAAACACTCTTAAAACTACTGAAATCACATTTCCAGAAATTATCATTTATAGACGGCCATGTATCCAATTTTTTGCGTGACTCTGTATATCCTTTTATCTATGTTCTACAAACATTTCTTAGTAAACCAAATGCAGTTCCGCGTAAAAATGCATAACTCATTTAAAAACCACCTTTAAGCAATTTGCATTCACACCCAGTAACCATTACGAATTATTTTGTGTAGCCCTGTATATGAATTATAACATTTATACACACCATACACTATGCATAAATATAGTGAAACATAAAAGCACATAACATATATAAAAATGCATTATCAGCAATCATCGCTATTGTACAGTACTTCGGACACAATATAGTATCCGAAATCTTTTCTATGTCCCTGTAAATGCTATGCACTTCGTATTATACATGAAATAAGTTATAGTAAACCTCAGCGACGTATATCAATTTCATTATACATGAAATAATTTAACATAATTAAAATACGACGCAAACAATTCCCTCCACCCCAATATCGTTCTGTAACGGAATTATTTTGTGCGGCCTTGTAAATGAATAATAACTATTCTTTGCATCGTATATTCTACAGAATGCATATTTTAGTGCACTTGATAAATGCATATGAATTTTATTATGTTTGAAAGCATGTAACATTATTAAAAATCATTTTAAACGATTTTTTCCCATAGGCCGTAATGTAACGGAAAACTGTTGACTGTCCCTGTAAATGAACTAAACATGCTAGAAACTTTATTTGAAATAGGGATCGTGCTATGGTAGAGGTCACTAACTTCCAAAAAATTCAGAACGATCCGACTATATTTACGAGAGTTAGAGCACGGACAGACGGCCAGACAAATCGAAGTCATAAACACTTTTCAACTTTGTTGGAAAATGTTAAAAATTAACTCCATTGGCTGATTTTTTTTTTTTTTTTGACAAGTGCTAATTCTTAAAGTAAACTATTTATTCATTATTCAAAGTAACTATTATTAATTTCAGAAAATATGAATATTCTTTTTTTGATCTTTTAAAAAAAAGTTTCATTTTTGGTCGTAAAAACTAAAGGTTTAATGTGATTGAGTAAAAGTAATGTCATTTCTCTCTGCCAATATCGAAATTAAGGCTCGGGAACTTGAATTATATTAGAGACAAATTTGTAAGTCGTGGTTTGGCAACCGTATTTTAATTTCACATTTCTTTTACCTTTAAGAGTAAAAATATGTTGTCATTTTTAAAAAGGATTTTTATAACAGAGTTTTGCAAAGTCTTATAGGATACAACGCATACATACACAAACTTCGCACCAAACACACTTTTAGAAAAAACTGTAAATTTATGAGCGTTTGCCCTTCAATTTTCACGGGCAACGGCCTTATTTGATAAAATACGGTCTGATCCATTAAATAAGCGGCCTTATCCCTTAGATTCTTAGCAAATTAAGGGCAATCCACATATTCTTACAGTTCTAGCCCATCTGTTAGCAAAAATACGTTACGACCTCATACATTTTCCTCCGGTAGGGTGTAACCCTTCATTTTAATCGTGTTTCGAAAAATAATGTCACTTATCCGCGACCGTAACATATTTTTTAACCCTAAAAAAAACGATTCTGTGATGATTATCTAACGTGCTACGTGCTACGGAACAGTAAGTAAAGTGTTATTGTGTTTTAAAGTGCATTATACCCATAAAATTATGGGCTGCACAAAAGGATGGGCATGGATATTTTTTTACGGGGTGTGACTGAAATTTCTGCTGCCAGCCTCTGCCCGGAATTTTACAGGGATATTTTTATGAGTGTACCACAAAAAATACATTGTTGTAGTACAATTATCCGAGCGTTGTTTTTACGTTTCACGAAGAGAGATTTATAGATTTCCACGATTTTACTTGTCCTTTCTATTTTCATTGGTTACAGTTTTATTTTCACGATTGTTTGTATTATTTGGCTCGAAAGTTCACATTTTTAAAACTGAAGTTATGTTAAGGCACCTATACATAAGAAATTCCGTATTATCTCCTATAAAATGTGTTAAAACTAAATAGTTCCTCGAAATGGAGCCGAATGGCTCCATACGGTCCTTCAGAGGATATCGCGGAGCAATCCCCCGTCCATCAAGGCACCATGTGACGCCCAGTCGCCACGACAACAACACGCTAGTCGAAACAGCTGAGCAAGGGACAGACAAGTCCAAACACCACAACACAGAACTTCGCAAAGTCTGTGCTATGGCCTGATAACGTTCGCCCCGCGGACTGTTGTGACGAATCCGATACTCAAAGAAACGTCTGCACCAGGCGCGGCACCGCAACACACGCGCGGCTAAACCACACTAGGCATCCACGTGGCCAGACAAGTCAAAGCCAGCACAACAACCTCAACCACTGAACGAACGATACCGTCAGACTGACCCTGTCAAAAAATGTGATAAAGATTTGGTTACCGCCAACCAGTACTTTGGGCCAATTTTTCCTGATTCCACTAACATTTCCATTATTAAAAAATATTATACATGATTTTTCAACGTCAAAATTGAGTTGTAAACCATTAATGAAATAATGAAAGAAACTGTATGGTTTTAAAGAGGCATTTTTTTTTTATTTTTTAACTATTTTTAAAGTTTCGGAACAAAGTAGCCCCTTCAAGGGGCTTCTTTAGTCCATTCACTTAGTTTCATATAATTGAATACATTTCATATGTTGGACTATTGAAACCCACTTGCAATAGGATCAGCTAATGAATTAACACTGCAAACTCGATAAACAAATGTTTTTTTTTTAACGTTTAAACACAATAAACCAATTTCAAATATTAAAGACATGAGAAACAGTTTTTGCCATGTTATTCTCAGCAAATGGAACAGAAACAATTAATGTAACATTTTGCTACAGTAACATCTGAAAGAAATTTTACTTAAAACATTTTTTAAGAGATTTGGTTGTATAAAAGGCATTTATAAGCAACTGGGGCTACTTCGGACCAAACCAGGCCTGGCACAAAGTATCCCCGAAAAACTAGTTTTCATGTTAGCTTTATGAAAACCATTTCCTATCAAAATAAAGAGTTAAAGACAAAACTATGATCACACATAGGGTACAGGTTACTAAATGTAATATTTTAACACTTACCTTATTTGTAGTTCTTATCCGGATTGTTACACTTATAGAAAGTAAGGAGGATTAAAATCTACACACGAAAACAGTTGTTTACAAACACATCCAGTGTTGCCACTAACAAAATTTAAAATTACCCCTAACTATTAAAATATCCTATTGTAAGGTATAAACTATTTTTCAGAGGCAAAAACTCCAAATTATCTTGTACTGTGTGTTCAATACAAAGATTAACACTTTTTTTATGTGATGGACCAAAGTAACCCCGCAAGGACTAAAGTATTTATGTAATGTATTTATGTAAAGTATGCCCCGGTTGACGGTATTTATATGGGTCAATCCATTTCAAGTGGTCCAGCACTGGTTGCTCGACCATTTTTTAAAAAATTGAAATTTTTTGTACAACACCCATAACATGATGCAAGTTCAAAATGACTATTATTTTAATTTTATTAATTTTTGTTTGTGCATGGCGGCCATCTTTGTTTCATCGTCTGCAGCAATTTTCTCGCAGGAAGGGATTAAGGAATCGTAAATAATTCATCGTTTATTTCTCCAATTCAAGTGCGGTTTACAGCAATTTGTACAGAATATATTGGGCTAAAAATTTGGTAATAGAGTAGTTTCTGAAACTAACTGCTTATTGGTGAAATTTAGGTATAAGCTTTCAGTTTTTTCCCAAAATTTGCCCGTTTACAAGAGGAAATTTTTCTAGCAAGGAAAACTGTCAACATGACATACTTTGTTTTACAAATAGGCTGAAAGTACTTGTACTCACTCGCCAAATTCCAGATCTGGGACATTCTTTCTCTTCGCTGAAAAAATTCCCAAATTTTTCAAAAATGTCAAAAATCGCACTTTTGAGGCTTTGATATCTCTGGTGGGACACGAGATAAAAATCTGAAATTCGGGTTGCTGAGAGTATTGCATAGTAGTGTTATGCACAAGAAATTTCAGGATGGAAATTTGACTACAAGCTGAGATATGGCAAGGGCAACATGTCAAAACAATACTGCCAAACAACTGTTTTGTTGTAGCAGTGGTGGAAAATTGGCGCAGAGGAGGAGCCTATTGACACCACTAATATTTTATGGTATTCTTCATCTTAATAAAAACTGTCATCAGATAAGACGAAAAATTTTACTAAAATTTAGTGGTGTCAATAGGCTCCTCCTCTGCGCCAATTTTCCACCACTGTTGTAGTCACAGCTAAGTATTTATCTCAGAGTGTCATTTAAATTTATTTTTTTATTATCTTTAAATATTAGTAACAGAAAATAAAGCCTTTTGCAAAGCTTAGAAATTGATTAAAAAAATAATTATGCCTAAGGCTTTGTATGGTTTCAGTAATTTTCCTTGTAATTTTAGCAACTAAAAGAAATCTCGACACTTTTACATAAAGAAAAGAAAAATATTTTTATACAAGACCTAAAACAAAAACAGAATAGGGAAAGAGAAAAGCTGTTAATTTTGTCATACTTGTTGAGACATGATCAAACGTGAACACGTTCTTGCTTGTTGGTTTAAAAGCCACAATTTTGATCTTTCTCAAAATTTTATTTGTAAGAACCAAGTCTTGTCATCTCTTAATAACTTGATTGAAGTTCTTGGCCCGGCTGGCTCATAGAAATAAACTTTGAAATCACTATGTGCGAGTCTCACTTCATTAATAATTCCTAGCTTACTTCTTATGCAAAAATGTCATTTTTCTACAGTATGAATTTTGAAAGAGCTTTGAAAATTACTTGAGGCTGATGCATGGTAATATCGTATAATGTTTCATTTACAGGAACATACTTATGGTAGGACCATGTTTCAGGGACTGGCAAGTAGCATTAAAATTGTGGTTTTTAAACCAACAAGCAGGAATGTGTTTTGACACGTTTGATCATGTCTCAACAAGTAGGTCAACATTAACCGCTTTTCTCTTTCCCTATTCCGTTTTTGTCTCAGGTCTTGTATAAAAATATGATTTTTCTTTATGTAAAAGTGCTGAGGTTTCTTTTAGTTACTAAAACTACAACAAAAATTACGGAAACCATAAAAAATGTATTATTTAGGGATAATTATTTTTTTAATTAATTTCTATGCTTTGCAAAAAGCTTTATTTTCTGTTACTAATATTTAAAGATAATAAAAAAATAAATTTAAATGACACTCTGAGATAAATACTTAGCTGTGAGTACAACAAAACAGTAGTTTGGCAGTATTGTTTTGACATGTTGCCTTTGCCATATCTCAGCTTGTAGCCAAATCTCCATCCTGAAATTTCTTGTGCATAACACTACCATGCAACCCGAATTTCAGATTTTTATCTCGTGCCCCACCAGAGATATCAAAGCCTCAAAAGTGCGATTTTTGACATTTTTGAAAAATTTGGGAATTTTTTTAGCGAAGAGAAAGAATGTCCCAGATCTGGAACTTGGCGTGTGAGTACAAGTACTTTCAGCCTATTTGTAAAAAAAAGTATGTCGTGTTGACAGTTTTCCTTGCTAGAAAAATTTCCTCTTGTAAACGGGCAAATTTTGGGAAAAAACTGAAAGTTTATGCCTAAATTTCACCAATAAGCATTTAGTTTCAGAAACTACTCTATTACCAAATTTTTAGCACAATATATTCTGTACAAATTGCTGTAAACCGCACTTGAATTGGAGAAATAAACGAGGAATTATTTACGATTCCGTAAACCCTTCCTGCGAGAAAATTGCTGCAGACGATGAAACAAAGATGGCCGCCATGCACAAACAAAAATTAATAAAATTAAAATAATAGTCATTTTGAACTTCCATCATGTTAGGGTTGTTGTACAAAAAATTTCAGATTTTTTAAAAATGGTAGAGCAACGAATTAATGATTTTCTGGACCACTTGAAATGGATTGACCCATATATGTTTTTAATTATGGGGAGTGAAATGTTTTGCTTAATTAATGCATTTATCTTTCTTTTTATGCTACGTGAACAACGTCACGGGTAACAGCTAGTAACATATAAAAATTACATAGTAATCCAAGCATATTTACGAGAGTTTGTGCGCGGCCAGACAGCCAAATCGAAATCATAAACACTTTTTAACTGTTGAAAAGTGTTAAAAATGGTTGATGACCCCTGTTGTAAAATATAGAAATATTTTAAGTTAAAATACTTTCAGAAGTAAATGGTAAATATTAGATGCGCATTAAAAACAATTTAATGTATGCTTGTAGCTGACCACTAGAAATCCGTATTCATCGAAACGGCAACATGACTATGTTTCTTACTTTAAACGATAAATCCTCTTGTTATAAACTTTAGTGACACATGTTTTCTGTTGCTTACCTGAAAATACAATCCGAAAAAACACAAAAGCACGTATCAGGAAAATAGGAAAAAAATACATATAAAATTCAAAGAATTTATCCTCCTCACGTCAAAATATCTTCCGGATATTATTGCTTAGAAATCAATATTTCAAGAAAAGCTTTGAAGATCTTTTTAATGAAATTCATCCGAGTTTCATATTTTCTAACACTGTATTTCAGTACAATATAAAAATATTCTAATTTTTGTAAACGTTGCTTCCTGAGAATAGAGAAATATTAACTATATTAACCACATTGCTACTATGCAACATGTATGCTCCCAAGTATCTTTTCCTTTACGGTGTATTAAGTGGCTACAAGACCTTTAAACTTTCAAAACACCAATTTTTTGTTTTTAATTTATTCCGAATCTTTAAATGTTTCTGAACAACATGCAAAAAAAAATCGCATTCAATAATCTGCATTATTTCATGAGTTATAGTCATTTATAGATAGCTCGTATAATGGAAGGATATTTAAATTTTAAGATGCGTTTTCTCAGATTAGTAAATTTTAGTTTGCGCGCACTGTTATTCAATTCCCTACTATTAGTTCACACTTCCCTATATTTATTTATATATCTTGTTCAAATTTTCAATCGTTAATAAAATACTTATTATTCATCCTATCAAGTTGAAATAAATTTTTTAAAACTTGTACTAGATGACAATTAATGTTAATACAGATTTTTCAAATATTAATTTATTAATTAAATTTTATTTAATTAATTTAAGTTTTATATGGGAGACAAAAAATGGCGGCCATTGGTTATTGAACAGCATTTAATGCATCTTCATATCTATAAGGGGGTTTACCATAGGAGGGACCCTGTTCTGTCGCCAAATACCGCCAAGTTTGTCGCCAACTTGGCGATATATCGCCAAATTTGGCGACCAAAATGGGTCGTCAAAAGTGACGCCAACTTCGCGATATCTCTAATATTTCGCCAAATTCCCATAGACTTCCATTGTAAACCTACTTGCTTATAGAAAATCAACAAATTAAGATATTTTAATCCAACAAAAACTAATATTAGATTAAGGGATTATATTACATTTTTCTTTGCTGACCTAAGTAGGAATTGACTTTAAAAACAAAATTTTTATATTACTTGTTTTCAAACTATATAAGCAACATAGTTTAAAATTTAATTACATATGCTTTTCTTCCTAGTTTACGTTCTAAAAACAAAATAATTGACGTACTTATATATATATATATATATATTTGTGCTTAAAAATGCGATTTATTTTCTTTTAAATTCAAAATTTATTAAATTGTGTGTTAAAATAAATTTTAAACGATAATTTTTACGTATATTTTGGTTTTAAATTAGAGATAAGTGTGCTATGATTCGGTTTTGGGCAAAAATAGCTTTCTATATGCATATAGTTTCCAGTTTTATCATGCGTGGTTTTTATTCTCGTAATAGTGATATGAATTAAAAAAATTAAAATTTAAATATTACTTTTGTATATACAGCATTTATTTTTCTAATATACTTAAAAATGTACACTTTAGACAAAAATGAAAAAGATAAATCTTTATTGTATATTATGTGGGCCTTCGTACTTTAAAAATGGTGATGTTTTGGATCGTTTAAGACAATCCGAAACATCATCATCCAAAACATTTGGATCGTCAAAGGTCCTGTGTCCTCTTAATAAATTTTCTCACACACCTTCTCACCTCCGGAACATAGTTTTTTTTTATGTTATCAATTTTCTAGTAACATATTCATGTTCAACAAGCAAACAAGTATATTTAGCCCTCAAATGGGCTAAAATAAAAACATTGACATTATCACTATAATTAATACCATTTTGTTACTCTTTCATGCAAGAAATTGAGTTAAGCAGTTGAAAATGTTTTCTCGATAAATGTTAGCATAAAAAAAAAAACTGATATATCAGTTTAAGAAAACTGATTATACATTAAAGCTACTGGGAAATGTTTCCGAAAACTGCGTACAGAAATAGAAATTATTCTTTTCAAATGCCTCTTTAAATATCGAAAATCTATTTGGTTTCTAAGTTTTCAAAAGATAAAGAAATGCTTTTCGGAACTGTATGTAACAAGGGAAAGGTTATATAAGATTTTCGACCGTGTTTATATTACATTTTCGTAGATAATTTATCTTTTTTCAATTTCTACTATTAGTTCACACTCTCCCTATATTTATTTATTTATTTATTTATATATCTTGTTCAAATTTTCAATCGTTAATAAAATATTTATTATTAATCCTATCAAGTTGAAATAATTTTTTTTTAACTTGTACTGGATGATAATTGATGTTAAAATAGTTTTTTCAAATATTAATTCATTAATTACGTTTTAATTAATTAATTTTAGTTTTACATGGGAGACAAAATGGCGGCCATTGGTTATTGAACAGCATTTAATGCATCTTCATATCTATAAGGGGGTTACCATAGGGAGGACACAGTTCTGTCGCCAAATACCGCCAAGTTTGTCGCCAACTTGGCCATATATCGCCAAATTTGGTGACCAAAATGAGTCGCCAAAAGTGACGCCCATTTGGTGATATCTCTAATATTTCACCACATTCCCATAAACTTCCATTGTAAACCTACTTGCTTATAGAAAATCAACAAATTGAGATATTTTAATGCAACAAAAATTAATATTAGCTTAAGGGATTATATTAAAATTTTCGTTGATGACCTAAGTAGGAATTGACTTTAAAAACAAAATTTTTGTATTACTTATTTGTAATTTGCATATTATAAGCTATGTTCCTGCTAAGGAAAATCTTGTCTAAAAGGGATTTTTTCTGGTCCCATTAGAATCCTGCCTTCGCAGGTATTACTGTATTTATTTTCCCCTACGCTGTTTTGTTACATAGCAAACAACACTTTCAACCTCCAAGTAAGTAATTTTTACGTCTTTTAAAATTAACACATTTAGAAAAAAGTATAACAAACTTTAGTTGGGGGTTTAACATTTCTTACATATTTAAAAAAAGTAACTTTTTGCATGTTATAAGGTGGGTATCTGTTGACAAAAACCTGTCTAAAAGGATCTAAAAATGACTTTCCTGGTCCCATGGAATCCCGCCTTAACAGGTGTTACTATATTTATATTATCCAATGCTGTTTTGTTACGCAACAAACAACAATTTTAACATTCAAGTAATTATTTTTACCCGACTGAAAAGAAGGGTTACGTGTTTCACGCGTATCTGTGTATGTGGATTTCTTAATACCCTCGAAACATCCCAACGGTTGGATGGATTTTAATGAATGAGGTCTCTATCGATTCGTCTTAACAGCCCAATGGTTATAGGCTAGGTTTTGTTTTTATAAATTCAAAATGGCGGCCGTAAAATACAAAATGGCGGTAGAGACGAAAAAAAATTTACGCACCCTATTGAGTGGCATATCATTGGATAGGTCTTTCAAAATGAAGAAGATGTTTCATTGACTATTTTACAGTCAGAAGCTCCGTTAAAATATTATACAACTTGGAAGTTGTGTATGTATTGTGGATCTCTAGCTTTACTGAAACTCTAACCATCATAGACATCGATAGACCTCATCAAAACAGTGTTTATAGATAAAAACTAACAGTTAAACACAACTTAAAGCCATCAATACAAGTAAATAAAAAAAATAGGTAAGTAATATAAATAAGTAATATAAAAAAAAAGTATTTTAAGTCAAACCCTACTTAGGTCAATAAGAGCATTTTTTTTCTCCCATTCTTCTTTCCTTTTGAATGGCGTTTAAAATGCCTTGATCAAGAAGAGAGCTCTCTCGGTCTTAAAAAACCTTGATCAAGATGGGGGCTCTCTAGATTATTGAAATTTAATTAATTTAATTTAATTAATGAATTAATATTTGAAAAAATTTAGATTAACCGCAAGTGTCACCCACTACAAATTTAAAAAAACTTATTTGAGCCTGATTGGATGAATAATAAGTATTTTATTACCGATTGAAAATTTGAACAAGATATATATAGCGAGAGTGTGAGCTAATAGTGAGAATTGAAAAAAAAAAATGTTTCACATTGATGAGAAATAATCAATTAGTTCGCAGTCGGGTTTTTTGATTTTTTAAATTTAATTGTTTATTACAACTTTTATTCTTAAGGCATTTACAATACATACATATATATATATATATAATAATAATAATAATAAATTTGAAATCACAAATTTATGAATAAATTGGTATATATACCGGGTGTCCCAAAAAGGACTGACTGATTTTAAAATTCAATAACTTGCAAACGGTGACAGATATTTAAAAAATTCTTGCAGGAGGGTTATGCATAAGGTCAAAAGTTTTATTACAGTGATTTTCGATTTTAGTTCGAATTACAAACAATAGATGGCGCTGTAAGCAATAGTCGCTAAATACAGGCTCGATTTCTGGTCCTTTCTCTTGTTCCATGCTGAAAAAGGAGATGGAAATGTATTATCCGGGCCACGAAGTACCAAAAGACGAGCCTGATTTCAGCGTCTATTGATCTCAGCGCCATCTATTGTTTGTAATTCGAACTAAAATTGAAAATCACTGTAAAAAAACTTTTGACCTTATGCATAACCCTCCTGCAAGAATTTTTTAAATATCTGTCACCGTTTGCAAGTTATTGAATTTTAAAATCAGTCAGTCCTTTTTGGGACACCCGGTATATATTTAAGTATTGCGCGGCAGCGCAATACTTATTTATTTCCAGTGTCACTTCTCAATGTTAATCTAACATGGAAAAGCCTATGGAGGTGATAACTTTTTCATTTTTTCTTCCCACCTTTTTGTCCCTGATGCCACTCATTTTTTATTCTTTACTAATTCTAATGATATTATAAATTTAAAGTGTAAAAACGTTTGCCTGACGTCAGGGTCAAAACGAATGGTAAAATGCCTTTGCTTAACGGTGAATTATAACACAGAGAGAAACATGGGCCAATTTTTATTTCATTTTTCAAATATTTTTCTTAATAATTCCAATTTTCGCTTTTTTCTTTGAAAATCAACGGACATTTTTTCATAGAAAATGTCAAATTTTTACTTCATTGTTGCAAAATTTCAAAAGCCGTAATAATAATTTATTTCTTTTTAGGTGAAAGATAAGTGAAATATTAAATTGAGCTAGTTTATTTTTCTTCAAAAATTAAAAAGGTGAATATGGCGTCATAGTGGAAATAAAAAGGATATTTTCAGAATAAGTTTTTGCTTTGGTCACGTTTATATTTTAGTAAAAAGTTTCTAATGGATAGCTATTTTTATGCAGGTAGCGAACTTAGTGGGGAATTACATAACTTAAATTTTAAAATGTATTTTTTTTTCCGAGCTGAGAACTATTTATACCCCAAGTTAAACTTAGGTAATAATTTTCTGATGTGTTTACATCACCCCTTAGGAGAGATTAAGGTTTAAAAATTTAAGCAAAACTTTTATTTTTTATTTTTAATTGTATCACAGCTATAATATTGTTAAATATTAGCAGTAAGGATTTAACACAATATACATTTACATTCATAGCGTTCCTGAGTAGGAAATAGGATATCTAAATTTAAGTGAAGTTAACTTTTTATGATTTGATTATAGATTTTTTATGATCAGATTGGAAGTTTTTGTCCAAATTACCGCAACCTGCTATACTACAGTGGTGAAACATTTTGAATTACACATTGGTAAACTGCATCCCACTTTGTGATGCAACACCGCATACATCAAAGTCTGATGATGATACTCTATTAAATTTGAAATGCGTTCGTCTGAGTGCAGTAGTTATTGAAAAACTTGACCATATTAAACAAAAACATAATTTGAAGAACAAATTAAAAAAAACAAAATTTATTTCCTGCATTGTTTAAGCCCGAGAAGGGACAGATATTAAGTCATTTCATTCAATTAGTTCTACATTTAACGTTAAAATTTTGTAACAAATTAGTTAAGCCAATTGAAGATTAAAAAATAAAAATAAAATTCATACAATATGATACTAAAAACACCCTAAAAAAACAGATTCCGTTCAAATGAAATCGAAATAAATCTTAGAATTCTTCCATTTTTAATTGAAAATATTTGTATTGCAGATTTTGTATTATGTTTATGACAATTGTGCATAAAATGATAAGATGCATGTTAAATACAAAACTTAAAAAAATGTCTAAGATTTATTTCGATTTCATTTGAACGGAATCTAATTTTTTAGGGTGTTATAACTATCATATTGTATGAATTTTATTTTTATTTTTTTAATCTTCAATTGGCTTAACTAATTTGTTACAAAAATTTAACGTTAAATGTAGAACTAATTGAATGAAATGACTTAATATCTGTCCCTTCTCGGGCTTAAACAATGCAGGAAATAAATTTTGTTTTTTTAATTTGTTCTTCAAATTATGTTTTTGTTTAATATATATATATATACATATACATATAAAATAAACTTTAGTTGTGGGTTTAACATTTCTTACATAATTAAACAAAGTAACTTTCTACATGTTATAAGCTGCAAATACCTGTTGACAAAAACCTGTCTAAAAAGGACATTCCTGGTACCATGGGATTCCGCTTTAGCAGGTGCTATTGTATTTGTTTTTTCCAATGCTGCTTTTCTATGTAACAAACAACAATTTTAACTTTCAAGTAATTATTTTTAAAACTTTTATATTTAATACATTTTCAAAAAAGTATAATAAACTTTAGTTTAGGGTTTAACATTTCTTGCATCATTAAAGTAACTTTGCAAATAAGAAACAATTTAACACTTTAATAAATTAAACATATTAAAAAAAAATCCTCAGCAATCTAACAAGGGAAATATTAAAACTCCTTTACAGTACACAATTTTTTTTTCTTAATTTATACATAGAAAGTCTTTCCAAAAGAATGAATTAACTTTTCGTGACATAGAGTTAAAAGTATAATTGTTTTAACACTTTCCAACAAAGTTGAAGAGTGTTTATTCATTCGGTTTGTATGTCCGTCTGTCCACGCTCTATCTACCATAAATATACTTGGATTTTCATGCAATTGATAAAGATTATTTAAGGTCACCAAAGCATGCTTGGTATTGTATATGAAGTTTGTAGGATTAATAGTTCCATTTACAGGGGCACTCAAAAGAATTCAATTACAATATAGTATAGGGTGAAAAATCGCTTGAAGATTATTTTAATCAGATTACGCTATTTCAAATGTATTCAATCTGATATAAATCACTGAATTTCACTACGATTATGTTAGAACATTGCATTCATAGGATTTTTTATTTATGTACAGGGACATACAAAAGAAATCGGTTACAGTAACGGTCTTTGAATAATAATTGCTGGAGTGCGCGCTTTAAAATTCGGTATGCACTTTTAAATTTAACTAATTTTTTGTATGTTACTCGTTATATATAAATTCTGCACCTCATAAACACGGCTGCACAAAAGTATTCGCGTACCATTCTCCTTATTACAGGAAATTGCCGAAGGGGAATTTTCAACTGACGTACATGTATTTCTTAAGTGAACTAAATTTTGGCATGCATGTAGTTAATAGATACAAACCTATATATCATACACAGGGATGCTCAAAAAAATTGAGATAATTTTCCAGTTGTAGATGGGAACAGCTGAAATTGGGTTTTCAAATGTATTATGCGTTTCCATAAGGATGAATTACACATAACTTTTAACTTATTAAACGGCGCATTGTTACATTATTCTGAATGTATTGGAAAGTGTTTCATAATCTATGCTTGACGCATGATTTTTCCTTTCTTGTTTTAATATATTTTACTTTAAGTGCTTAGAATTTTTTTTTTCGTGTTTATGTTATATTTCCGTAGATTAAGCACTAGTTTTTTTTGCAATGCACATGTTATTTGCTGTGTACCTCTTAAGACAAAAACCTGTCTAAAAAGGATTTTTTCTGGCGCCCTGGAATTCCATTTTAACAGGTGTTACTGTATTTATTTTTTCGAATGCTGTTTTCTAACTTAACATACAACTTTTTTAACATTCATGTAATTATTTTTTAACTTAACTTATTAAAACAAAGTTATAATTTACTTTCGTTGAAAGTTTATCTTTCTTTCATAACTAAACAAAATAATTTTACAAATAAGAAACAATTTAACACTTTAATAAAGTAAACATGTTAAAAAAACACCCTTGAAATCTAGCAAGGGAAATATTAAAACTCATTTACAGTACACAAACATCTGCCTAAAAAGGATTTTTTCTGGTTCCTTAGGATTTCGCCTTAGCAGGTATTACTGTATTTATTTTCCCCAGTGCTGCTTTGTTACATAATAAACAACACTTTTAACCAACAAGTAATTATAACAAACAAGTAATCTACAAGTAACATTAAAACTCATTTACAGTAAGCAAATTTTGTTCGTAATTTATACCTAGAAAATTGTAAATATATTAGTAAGTATATTTGTAAGTAAATTACACTGTAAAAAAAAAACATGTTTCTTATAGACCTGTATCCAGCTGCACAAACCATCATCTCATCGAGTTGATGCCTGATTCCAGGATTAGTTAAAACTCGATTCACATATTAAAGTGCAACTGATCTGACAAGCCATATCTTGGTGGAAAAACCTGCAAATCTGATTTTAGGGGTTGTCTGGCTAGTTTACCATCTTTTTCCCTGCTCCCAGTCCTCCAAGCGTTCATACCTTTGGGTGCAGAAAAGCACAATGATAAACCTACCGATCAACCACTAATATCGGTTCTGCAGGTGATTTCCACCAAAATATGACTTGGCAGACTAGTTGCATTTTAATATGTTAATAGAGTTCTGTTTAATCCTGGAATTTCAGTTGTAATCCGATGAGGCGATGATTTGTGCGGTCGCCTCTCGGTCTATTTATCTACACTGTAAAACAAGTAATATAAAAATTTTGTTTTTAAAGTCAATTCCTGCTTAGGTCATCAAAGAAAAATTTAATATAATCCCTTTAACTAATATTAGTTTTTGTTGCATTAAAATGTCCCAATTTGTAGATTTTCTATAAGCAAGTAGGTTTACAATGGAAGTCTAAGGGAATTTGGCGAAATATTAGAGATATCGCCAAGCTGGCGTCACTTTTGGCGACCCATTTTGGTCGCCAAATTGGGCGATATATCGCCAAGTTGGCGACAAACATGGCAGTATTTGGCGACAGTACAGGGTCCCCCCCCCCCCCTTATAGCTATGAAGATGCTTTAAATACTGTTCAATAGCCAATGGCCGCCATTTCGTCTCCCATGTAAAACTAAAATTAATTAATTAAAATTTAATTAATGAATTAATATTTGAAAAAAACTGTATTAACATCAATTGTCATCCAGTACAAGTTTAAAAAAATTTATTTCAACTTGAGTGGATGAATAACAAGTATTTTGAATAAGACAGAGAGTTCTTAATCTTGGAAAATATAATACAGGGCTATTACAAATGATGGAACCGATTTTAAAAAATCATATTTTCGAAACTACCACACATATTACAATAAGTGATACATGAATTTAAAGAGAAATATACCAAGTTTATTTCAGTTACAAATGTTCGATGTGTGACCCTCTTGTTACATGGCATACATCCAATCTGTAATCGAGTTCATTCCAAACATTTTGTACCATCACTCTGTTAATAGTTCAGAATGCTTCACAAATGCGTTCTTTAAACCTTAAATGCTTGATTTTTCAAAATCATTGTAATGATGTTTTTCGGCTTTTATTTTTTAAATAAATCATGGGAAAAATACTTAAAAAAGTCAAATTTTGTTTTAAGTATGGTTTACGGCTAAAAAACAGTTTGTTACTAATCAGCAATACTGGTCTTTAATTGAAAAAATAATTTTCCTTGATAAAATTCAATAATATTAAACACACAAGAATTTTAGGAACTTCAATAAATTTTACTTGCTCACTGCAGAACAAAATAGGGTATTTCGCAAGCTTCCAAGCAAAACAAAAAGAGCAAGTAGCAACAAGCGAAAAAATAAATCTATCTTTATTCTTAAACAGCACAAGGGTTACCATCTACATGTTGAAGATCGATTTAATAATATTTTCAGAATGTATTTTATTGGCAACATTAGGCATTATAGCTTCAATATTATTCTAATAGTATTTTAGAGACTAAATTGGGTATGTTGTCGAAAAGCAATACCCGGCATTTAAGGGTTAGAGAACGCATCTGTGCAGCATTCAGAACCATTGACAGAGTGATGCTACAAAATGTTCCAAAAGAACTGGATTACAGATTGGACGCATGCCGTGTAACAAGAGGTCCAACATCGAACATTGACAACAAAATAAAAAAAAAGAACTTGGTGTATTTCTCTTTAAATTCATGTATAACTTATTGTAATATGTGCAGTAGTTTCGGAACTATGATTTTTAGGTAGATTTCGTATGAAATACTACCTATTGGCGTCGTTCCTATGTTGGAATTTCTGAAAAATTTTTTGCAGATCTACACCGATCATGACCCCTAGAGCCCAAAACCACCCTCAGTAAAAAACTTTATCTATCTATCTATCTATCTATCTATCTATCTATCTATCTATCTATCTATGTATGTATGTATGTATCTATATATATCACTTTCTTCTGGACACGATAACTTCCACAATTCTGCACCAATCTCTTCCAAACTCATACATAAAATCAAGGGGCATAAAATCTCGGTCAAGTTCGTTAATGGGCAAAATTGGACCAAGGGGATGGAAATAGGGAGGGGTTTTGTGAAAACCGAAAAAACCTTATAACTTCTTAAATTTTGTACATATCGAATCAGTTTAAAGTTTTTATTACTTCTAAAAATAGGGCCAAAAATTTATGTATCACAGATTTTTGATAAAGTTAAAAATGGGCTCAAGGGGCGCAAAAAATAGGGTTTTTGGGTGAAAAAAATTCATAACTTCGTCAATTCTCATGATATCAAATCCAATTAATTTTATCATGAATCTCCTTAACATTATCTACAACTTTTATGACTAATTCGTACCGCAAAAAAAAATTAAAAACGAAAACAAAAAGGGCGTTTGAAGAAGAAAAAAATCCGTAACTCCGTCAATTCAAAAGACATAAAATCCCCATGAATTTATCATATATCTTCTTAATATTATCTACAACATCTATATAGACAAGTTTTGGATAGGACCAATTCTTACATCAAAAACAAATTAAAATTACATAGCGGTTGAAGAAAAAAATCATCGTAAGGGTGTATTCAAATCCAAACTGCTTATTTTCTGACTCATTTTATAATCCATTTTTACTCTCAAAGGCTTCCAATTGGTACCTTTTCTTACTCAGAAACTATATAATGTACTGTAATGGTCAAATTTTTGATAGAGGCAGAATATATTTTAAAACATGCTGTCAAAGTGGGCCTTTTGAACCGAATTTCCCGAAAAGGATTGTGTTGGAAAAATCATCGTATTAAGGGAGTATTCAAATCCAAACTGCTTATTTTCTGACTCATTTTAAATTCAGTTTTGCTCTCAAACGCATCCAATTGGTAGATTCGCTTATTCAGAAACTATATAATGTACCGTAATGATCGATTTTGTGACAGAGGCAGAATATATTTCAAAAAACGATGTCAAACTGGGTATTTTGAACGGAATTTCCCGAAGCGATTGCGTTAGGAACGAAAAATATTGTCTTACTGAGAAAATAATTGTTTATATATCAAGTTTTAATTAATTGAACTAAAATTAAAAACACAGGTCGCTTATAAATCTCTTCAAAAATCACGTGAACAAGTTCATGTTTCTCCTATTAAAAATGAATCTGGAGTTATGCCAGAAAATTTCGAGTTGTGCATGGAAAACTATTTTTTTGAATACCGCCCTAACATGATTGTGATAAAAGCAGTTATTATATAAAAATGGAATAAAAACTCGTCAAAAGCGGCCAGATAAAATTGTGGTAAAAGTGGATAAAAAGTGGGTTTATCTCTAATCATGATTTGGTTTTTGTTTGTGAAATTAGTATACTTAACTTCGAAATCTACCTCTGCCTGTAGGCCGGGCCGGCAGGGATTTTTTAAAATCGGGTTCATCATTTGTACTCACCCTGCACAACCGCAAGCGAAAACATACAATAACCTCTGCAGAATTAGTTACCCATGATTCTGAAAAATATTCTTTATTTTTAGAAATTCCAGAAACTAATATATTCTTGAGATTTTAAGAAATTTTTATTAAAAAAAGTTTCTTTTCCTGCCACAGATTTCCGGAAATGTTTCCGAGCAGTTTTTGCAGAGCATTATTTAATTTTATCAACCCCGAATATAGGTTTTTCGGGTGCTATACATTCTCAAGTAAATACAGTAGAATCTCTTTTATCCGAAACTCTTTTAACCGAAACTCTCGATTAACCGAAATCCTTTTTTTTTTTTTTTTTTTTTTTTTTTTTTTTTTTTTTTTTTTTTTTGCTGTCACATTCCTTGTGTGCAAAATCCATTTTGAAAGCTTTTTTTTTTAAACTACCATATTCCTTGTGTGCAAGCGGTCTATTCTGAACTACGAGTACATACTATTTTCGATCCCCTTTCTTAGAGTTCCTTTCAATTTAACTTCAGCTCCCGTAAGCTGCGGAGTGGAACGAAGAAAACGAACAAATGAGCAATTCTGAAGCTTTGGAATGTTTTGCAAAAGGTTTGGCATGGCTGGAGCAGTAGAAAGACTGTGAAACTGGTGAACTAAGAATATTAAAAAACTCCGTGATAGAGCGTCAAAGCAAAGGCAATCGAAACTGCGATAAACAAAACATTTTTTCAAACCCTTGTGATGCATGTAAAAGGTATTTAATTTCAAAATCAAAATTCAGATAATTTATCCTTTTTTTCCCCTTTTGCTATTGCTTTATTGTTATCAAGCACTTGTTACCATAATACGAAATATTGCATCTATTTCTCCTTAATCTTAAAATTGACGCATTCCCGATTATCCGAAAATTTCGATTTTCCGAAAGAGGGTCGGTCCCAATTACTCCGGATAATCGAGGTTATACTGTATATTCATGTTCTGAAAACATCTTCTGCAGACAAATGTACAAAATTAAGAGCATTATAATTAATTTCTAATATGATATTATTTTATTGTTCTTGTATGTATAAAATATATTTCACAGCGGAAAATATTTACTTGAGAATATAGTCGATATTCTATTTGGAGAAAACTTATTAATAAACTATAAAAATTAACTATAAAAATGAACTATAAAAATTACTCGTAGACCGGGAGCCGGCAGCACAGACAATAACCTCATCGAGTTCACGGCTGAAATTTCAGAATTGGTCAAAAATCGATTCCAATATTAAAACGCAATCGGTCTGCCAAGTCATATCTTGATGTAAAACACTTGAAAACACAATTTTAGTGGTTAAGTCGTATGTTTACCATTGTGTTTTCCTGCATCCAGCCCTCCATGTTTTCATACCTTTGGGTGCAGGAAAATACAATGATAAACCTACAAGTCAACCGCTAGAAGCGGTTTTGCAGGTGTTTTCCACCAAGGAATGACTTGGCAGACCGATTACGTTTTAATATGCGAATCGAGTTTTAACTACAGCAGAGCGCCGAATTAATTGAACTTCCAATTATCCGAACAGCCAATTTCTCTCAAACATTTTTTTAAACCGAACTTCTAATTAGCCGAACGGCTTATTTCTCTCTCTCTCTCTCTCTCTCTCTCTTTTTTTTTTTTTTTAAACGAGCTTCCAATTATCCAAACACTCTGTTGGGTCATTTTCAAAATATGCATACATATGCTGTCCCACAGTAAAAAAAAAAAAAAAAAAAAAAAATGTATTCATAATATAATATTTAAAACTGACTATAAATATTATATTTATTTAATTACACTACACAACATATTTCTAAAACATAAAAATAATCACTTTCATATTTTTTTCGTAAAGATGCAGATTTTTGCATCTACTAGAAGAAGAAAATAGCTGTCCCTCTTCTGTATTTTATAATTCTGTAATATTTTTTCACTTCATTTTTCACTTTAAAAGGAAAGTAATTGGGACATTTAATGAGATAAATCATCATTATTTTAAGTTTCTGACATTATTCCAGCAAAAAAAAAAAAAAAAAAAAAAAAAAAAAAGAAAATCTACAAAACATTTTGTCCCTCATATTTTGTCAAGTCTCATTACCAAGCTACAATTTCATGAAATAAAGGTTGACAATTTCACCAAGAGACGGCAGCACATTTGCAATAAAAACACTTATACTAGTTAAATATTTACTTGTAGCCATTTTCTTTTGCAGTTGAAAAACAACAGTGTAGTGGAGTAAAGAATTTTTTATAAAGGTGAGTATTTTTATTCAATGTCAAGCCTGTTACCTAATTTTTTATGTTAAAAATATAAGTTTAATACTTTCTTTTGCTTGAATATTACTATCTAGTTAATATATTAAAGATTTTGTTTTGTTTCTTAAACTTAATAATTAGCATGTAGGTTTTGGAAGATATTTTGCTGTTAATGTCAAGTCTGTTACCATGTTACTGGTAAATAGTGTATAAAATATAGTAAAATAGTGTATAAAAATTATACCGAAAGCTAAAGTGCTTAATTAATTATATTTACAGACACATCTAATTTATACATTATCACTTATTTCATTTTTAATGTGAAATTTAAAAGTAATTTTTTTTAAATGTTTTTCTGAATTGTATGCATTTATTGAAAATGACCCTATTACACCTATATATCAGATTTAAAATGATGATGAGATTGTGGATGAGATTAAAGACGAAAAAGTACTAACGTATTTAACAAGAGTTCAAGATACGGCAGCATTGAAAAGTATGTCTTCGTTGAAGCAAGCAACAATCGAAAGCTTTTTTGCTTAAATTATAATTTCTGTAGTTCAGAAAATGATATAAAAAAGTAAACAACAACAAAAAAAAATTAACAAGTAGGAAATTGCTCGTCAAACGTGGCAAATGAGGTGCGTTCGTACTATAACTAGTTTTATAATTATTTTTTGCACCCCATATTGTACTGAATGTATATTTTTTTGCGCTTCATAAGTGCATAGTCTGTAACATCATTAAAATGCATTTGCAATATTTTTTTTCCCCATTCCCCGTAATGTAACGGAAAACTTTTGACTGTCCCTGTAATTAAACTATACATCCGATTTTCATAAAATTTGAAATGGATCGACAAAACTTTGCAGCAGTTATATATTTAAAATTTCAGACCATTCGGAAGGCTGCAACATCATTAAAATGCACTTGCAATAATTTTTTCTCATTGGCCGTAATGTAACGGAAAACTTTTGACTGTCCCTGTAATTAAAGTACACATCCGATTTTCATAAAATTGAAAATGACTCGACAAAATTTTGCAACAATTATATCTTTAAAATTTCAGACCATTCGGATGACTGTAACATCATTAAAATTCACTTGCAATAATTTTTCCCATTGGACGCAATGTAAAGAAAAACTTTTGAATGTCCCTGTAATTAAACTATACATCCGATTTTCATAAAATTTGAAATGGCTCGACAAAATTTTGCAACAATCATATATTTAAAATTTCAGACCATTCGGTGGGGTAGTTTTTGCTCTGTTATATGCGGACGGACTGAACGACGACTATAGGTGCTACGTATTTATATAATTACGAACGCACCTAAAAAGACGAAAAATCAATTTTTAAACATGCCAGCATTAACTAGCACTGTCAGTCCGAAGCGTGGATAAAGTGTGAAGATTTTAGTATAGTCAGGAACATCCCTTAAATTGTCTGTCCATTTATCCGAACTTTTGCTTATCCGAACTAGGGTCGGTCCCGTGTTGTTCGGATAAACGGCGCTTTATTGCAATTCTGGAATTTCAGCCGCGAACTCCATGAGGTGATTGTCTGTGCTGCCAATTCTATCAGAAATGTTTTCAAAAATCAGTGGCAGAAGAGCAAACTTTGTTTATATAAATTATTATATATTTTATTAAATATTTCTATTATATATTTTTGTTCTCGGTTATATTATATTTTCGTAGATTAAAAAGAAAATATCTCGTTTTGCAATGTACATTTTATAAGCTGTGTATCTGTCGACAAAAACCTTCATAAAAGGATTTTTTTTTTGGTATCACGGGATTTCGGATTAGCAGGTGTTACTGAATTTATTTTCCCCAATGCTGTTTTGTTACACAACAAGCAACACTTTTAATATTCAAGTAATTATTTTTATAACTTTAAAACTTAAGACAGTAAAAAAAGTATAGTGAACTTTAGTTGAGGGTTTAACATTTCTTGCATAATTAAACGTTGTAACTTTACAAATAAGAAACAATTTAACACTTTAATGAATTAAACATATTAAAAAAACCCAGCAATCTAACAAGGGAAATATTAAAACTCATTCACAGCACAGAAATTTTGTTCTTTTTTTATACCTCGAAAGTCTTTTTAAAAGAGCAAATTAACTTTTTGTGACGTATAATTAGAGTTAAAAATTTAATTTAATTTAATTTTTTTTTACACAATTTATCTTCAGGGTTCAGAAAAAAAATTTTTTTTAGCTTACAGGCTATCAAAGACTAAGAGCTATTGTTCCCGCCAATTCTGTATGTATGTATGTATGTATGTACGTACGTACGTAACGCAACATCTCTTGATACATATATCCGATTTGCTTCAAATTTTTTCTCTAGGTTCATTCTGATAAGGCACTTCCCAGATTAGTTTTGGAGGTTCATTAGTTAAGTATAAAGGGGGTAACGGAGGGATAATCCCCCCTTAACTTAGATAAACGGGTTTTTCATGCAGAATTATCCGATTTTCTTCAAATTTGGTATACTAGTTCATTCGGATAAGGCGCTTCCCTGATTAGATTTGAAAGTCATTGTTTAAGTCTAAAGGAAGGAACGGGGCCGCAAATATCCTCCTTAATTGAGATAAATGGGTTTATCTATCCGATTTGGTATACCGGTTTATTTCGTTAAGGCTCTTCCCTGATGACATTTGGAGGCTGGGTGGGGCTTGTGAGTGCTTAAGCCATTTGGTAGGCCTCCCCACTTAGCTGACCCATGACATTTGGGGGCTCATTGATCAAGTATAAAGAGGGGAAACGGGAGGGGGATACCACCCTTAATTTATTTTTCGAAGGCATTATTCTTTGAAATAAGAGTATAATATACAATTAGTGTGAATAGCCTGTAATCTCAATGCCATCAGTTTAATTGGACACTTTTCTTTTTATTTACTTTCCAAACACATAGTGTAAGAAATTTATTGGAATCATGATTTGTATGTGTATCTAACAGAGATGAGACGAGCTCAGCCCGGGCCAGTTTTCGAACTCGGGCTCAAAGTGAAATATTTTTTAATTCGAAAATTAGAAAATAAAGACTTGCTATTTGAGAAACAAAGATCTATTCTAAGTTTCTTAACCCCTTAATGGTCCGATTAAATTACGGTTTAAAAATGCAGATTGCTTATTGCCACCACTTTTTTGAAAAAGAAATATTCACCTTATTTAATGACAGGTAAAATGATACCAGAATAAAGTCAATTACGCTATTTTATAAAACTGGTGGGAATCAAATAATCTGAATAAAACGCACAACCCGTGAATATCACGGGAGCAAGAATTAAGGGGTTAAAGCTTTGTAGAACAGTAAAAAATTAGTTTGAAATTGAATCAAATTCTTATTGATGGGATATAAAGATAAATATTCAATGTAGTGAAGCTTGTGCACCAGGGTGGAGCGAAAAAAAAATTATTTTTTTAATCAAAAACGGGTATGTGCCAAAAGTTGCCTGTATACTACTACATCATCTGCGTGCAATATTACCGTTGAAAAAAAATGGCTTGAGTCTGCGCTTTTGGTCCAAAAGTTGAAATTTTGGGTAAAATTCGACATTTTTTCAAAAAATTCAAAAAACTTCTATAGAGATAATTATTATTTAAAAGTGTTATTTAAACCTTTATTATTAATGCCTCAACATATTTAAACGATAAAACGATATCTTTGTTCTGTATGATTGGAACAAAACTGACAACTTTTGGTGAAAAAAAGGCGTTGCCACTCTGTTGTGTCATACAATTAATTGTTGTTTAGAATACAGCTCTTACCTAGTTGCTTTCAAAACTATCCAGGAGGTAACACGTGGAGGTGACTGCATTTCAAGTCACAACAGTGCATAGCTCGACCACCCTACCATCTGAACTCAATGTTTTATTTATACATTGAATTGTGATTTTTTATCAAAGACTGGCATAATTTTTCTATGTATCAACCTAGTACATCTCTTCTTTGGATCCACAGACTTTGGATGCTGCTGCTGGGATCTCCTTTACGTATTTTTCTGCTACTTGTGTAAGAGAAGACAAACAATGTAATGCAGTGCGGATGATATTAATGTAATCTATTCAGCCGTCTATTATCTTAACGAAGATTGCACCCTATAAATGCATATTGATTAGGGGTTCTGTTACCACAATACTTTTCCAATGAATTAGATTTGTATAATTATCCGCTTCAAAGTTGATTGTCGATATTTCAGATTTGCGTTTGCTATCATTTACTCTCATCTTTCAACTATTATGTGCTGAGCAGCTAGCTATTTAATGTAATGGCGATCGTCAGAGAGCATTGAAATAAGAATTTCCTCTGTGTATGTAAAGCAACCATTGTCCTAAATAACCTTTTTTTAGTATTTGTTTTATTCCGTTTTGCGTGTTGCTTAGTATCCGAATAATTTCCCATGAGTTTTTAGATCCCTTCTTTAGCTATGGATTACATTTGATTGTAAACTATCCAGGAGCCAAACTTTGATTACACAGTACTTTTTGAGTGAACGTAGAGACTCGGATGGGCAGTGAGTTCTCATTTAAAGGTGGATAATTCTGTTCGTCGTTGTCATCCATTCTGCGGGGGACATGTTTAGAATGAACCATTACAATTGATCATATGACACTTCCAAGTCCAGTGAATTTCCTCTGCATTATTTATTAGACAAAATTGTGGCAAAAATTAAATTCTAACACACAGGGATTCGCCGGATCAACAGGAAAATCTCTGTCCACGTGCTATTTCCTTCTTATTTCAATTTTTGAAGCCATAGAGAGTAGTTTTGAAACATTATTTTATGAAATCGAGAAAAGGGTACTGAGCACAGACCAGAAGTACCTGCTAAACATTTGCAAAATTTTTCATCAAGCTATTGCTCAGAAGAACTAGCGAATAGGAACCCAAGAAACTTGTCCTACGCAAGATGGCTCACTAAGTGAGTAAAATTATTCGCCTTTATATAAGCACTGATTGACCATCAGATTCACCAGTAGGTTTACTCACAAAGTATGTAATCCAAGTTTATGCAGCTGGATGGTTTACACCAAATCTAATCCACATCTAAAAAATTGATCTAAAAACTTATAGAAAATTACTCAGCTGCTAAACATAACAGAAAACCGCAAAAAACAAATACTAAAAAAAATTATTTAGGACAATGGTTGCTTTTCACATCGAGAGCAAATTCTTATTGCAATGCTCTCTGGCGATCGCCATCACAATAAACAACAAACTTATCAGCATATAAAAAATGCAAGAGGTAGAGTAAATGATGGCATACTCAAAGATGAAATACCTAAATGCATAAAATGAAGGAACAGAACTCCCAGTCACTATACAGTAACTGGATGCAATTTTGGTGAAGATACTAGACGGCTGAATAGATTTCATTAATTCCACTGCATTACTCTGCTTATCTTATCATACACAAGCAGTAGAAATATACGTGAAGGAGTATCACAGCAGCATCACTCAACGCCTGTTGATACAAAGAAGTGATGGTCTAGGTTGATACATAGAAAACTTTTGCCAGTCTTTGATAAAAAATCACAATTCAATGCATATATAAAACATCGTGCTCAGATGGAAGGGTAGTCGTGCTATGCACTGTTGTGTCTTGAAAAGCAGCCACATCCACGTGATATCTCCTGGGTAGATTTGAAAGCAACTATCATCCTGGTAAAAGCTGTTTTCTAAACTAGTAAATCTGCAGATCAGGAGCCTCAACGTCATCTTTGCAAGTCATTGTTTTTTAACACTCATTGCGTAGTATTCATCTTTCTACAAATCGCTTTTTAAAGTTTTCAAATTACATAAATATTTATAAGAATACAAAATACTTCGTAAAGTTTCAGAAATTAAATGTGTTAAACAAGTGGTTATACACTGATGTTCTGAAATTCTGATGAGCTGCTTATTCTGGTAACTTTTTAAATCAAAAATTGCATTTCTTCAGAAGGGTTCTGCCCCCCATCAGGGCATTTAAATCTGAGCGATAACGCACATCATATTGCAACTGTTTTTACGGCATACTGCATCTCCATCTATCTCTTTCCTCCGTGAATAATAGTTAATTTTATTTTAGCCAAGATCTTTTTATTCCAACATCTTTGTTTTTGATAAATGACGTCTAATTTCACCTGCTATTCGTACTTACTCAAAACCTTTCATCTTGTTATATTACGAAATACTTGAGAGTTTTCTTTTAGGTAGCTTTCTTTACAAAAAAGCTACCTATTGCAGCCGTTCGGAGGAAAGCGATTTCAAAAAATTTTGGTATATTTTCATCGATCATAACCCCCAGACCCCGAAACCACCCTCCGTTCAAAATTGATATATATATATATATATATATATATATATATATATATATATATATACCGGGTGTCCTAAAAAGGACTGACTGATTTTAAAATTCAATAACTTGCAAACGGTGACAGATATTAAAAAAATTCATGCAGAAGGGTTATGCATAAGGTCAAAAGTTTTTTTACAGTGATTTTCAATTTTAGTTCAATTTACAAACAATAGATGGCGCTGTAAGCAATAGTCGGTAAATTCAGGCTCGATTTTTGGTGCTTCGTGGCCCGGATAATACATTTCCATCTCCTTTTTCTGCATGGAACAAGATAAAGGACCAAAAATCGAGCCTGTATTTAGCGACTATTGCTTACAGCGCCATCTATTGTTTGTAAATAGAACTAAAATTGAAAATCACTGTAAAAAAACTTTTGACCTTATGCATAACCCTCCTGCAAGAATGTTTTTAATATCTGTCACCGTTTGCAAGTTATTGAATTTTAAAATCAGTCAGTCCTTTTTGGGACACCCGGTATATCTATATATATATATATATATATATCTGACCTATGTCACACTGTAACTCCCGTAATTATGAACCGATTTCGATGTAATTCGGTGTGTACATAGTACATACCAATGTCTCGACCGAGTTCGTTGGCCAGCTTCATCCGCCGTTTTGTTTCAAAATGGCGGCCATTTAAAATTTTTAAAGAAATTTAAAACTTGAAATGTGGTACCAAAAAATTAAAAATGGAAAAATATTTTTTTCTTATGTATTTGACCTTTATACAAAGATTCCGGAGCAGTTTTTGTTTCGTCTATATCTTAAAAAATGGCTGAGTTATAGCATTTTGAATTTCTAGCGTGGCTGACATTTTGAAACGTCCTGAATTTTGTCACGCGATAAAAGGCGTATTTATGAACAGATTTGGATGTAACTTCGTTTATACATAGTACATACCAATGTCTCGACCGGGTTCGTTGGCCAGCTTCACCCGCCATCTTGTTTAAAAATGGCGGCCATTTAAAGTTTTAAGAAAAATTTTAATTTGAAATGTGGTACCAAAAATTGAAAATTGAAAAAATATTTTCTTCTTATGTGTTTGACCTTAATAAAAAGATTAGGGAGCAGTTTTTGTTTCGTCTATATCTTAAGAAATGGCTGAGTTATAGCATTTTGAATTTCTAGCGTGTTTGACATTTTGAAACGTCCTGATTTTTCTCACGTAATAACAGGCGTATTTATGAACCGACTTGGATGTACCTTTGTGTGTACATAGTACATACAAATATCTCGACCGAGATCGTTGCCTAACTTCATCCGCCATCTTGTTTCAAAATGGCGGCCATTTAAAAAAATTAAAAAATTAAAAAATTTAAATGAGATACCAAAAAATTGGAAAAGGAAAAAGATTTTTTTTGTATGTGTTTGACCTTAATACAAAGACTCCGGAACAGTTTTTTTTTCATCTATATCTAAAAAAAGAATGGCTGAGTAATAGCATTTTGAATTTCTCTTGTGGCTGACATTTTAAAACGACCTGATTTTTGTCACGCGATAACAGGCGTATTTATGAACCTATTTGGATGTAACTTGGTCTGTACATAGTACATACCAATGTCTCGACCGAGTTCGTTGGCCAGCTTCATTCGCCATCTTGTTTCAAAAGGGTTGCCATTTAAAAAAAATTAAATTTAAAATTCAAAATGAGGTATTAAAAAATTGGAAAATGAAAAAGATTTTTTTTATGTGTTTGGCCTTGATACAAAGATTCCGGAGCAGTTTTTGTTTCTAAAAATTTGTTCTTTTGTTGATATCTTAAAAAATGGTTGATTTATAGCACTTTGAATTTCTAGCATGGCTAACATTTTGAAACGATCTTGTATTTGTCACGCGATAACACACGTATTCGCCTATTTCGATGGAAGAAGGCATGTGGATAGTATACATCAATATTTTGACCTAAGTTCGCTGGCCAGCTTCATCAGCCATCTTGTTTCAAAATGGCGGCCATTAAATTAAAAAATATACATATTTAAAGTGAGGTACAAAAAAATTAGAAATTGAAAAAGGTTTCTTTCTTAAGTATTTGAATATTGATATAAGGATTCAGGAGCATTTTTGTTTGTCTTTATCTTAAAAAATGGCTCAGATATAGCAGTTTCAATTTCTATTGTGGGTGACATTTTGAAAAATCTGATTTTTTGCATGCGACAGCACTCCTATATATTAACCGATTCCGATGTGAGTGAGCATGTGCACACCAATTACTAAGGTCTCGACCAAGTTCACTGCTTAGCCTCATCCACGATGTTGTCTTAAAATGACAGGCACTTTAAGAAATTGCCGAATTTGGCAACCAAATATAAGTTACTTTAAATAAAAGCAGCTTGGATAAAGCTGACTAATTTCGCGAAATTCTCATTCATTATATTGATGAAAATTAGTATTGAATCTCCTATATTCGGTTTCCACTAAATTGAGCTTCGTGTGTTTGCATGATATAAGTTGGCTTTTTTTAAATAAGGATTATGAAAGCTACCTCTTCCTCCCGGCACTGGCCGGAAGGACTTTTTATTTCCAATATGTCGCCATATTAATTTTTTTTTCCTGTTTCACGTCAAAATCTTTCAATTGAAAATTGCTTAAGAGAAAATATTATTCCGGGTTTTGATTTTATTGGCAACGATTAAAGAAATATTGGTAAATTTTATGAAAAAATGTCACATTATTCTCTATGAAAATAATGAACTTTTGTATTTTTAAGCAAAGTATTTGAATAAAATAAATAAAATATTGCCTATTTTTATTTCTGGGCCATCTACATGCAATCTATATCCACCTATATGCAAAAATACAAATGCATTAATTCATCCGTTTTGACGTTTACGCAAACATTATAGACGCATTTATACTAATATTATTAGGACCAAATACGTTGCTAGACAACTGATGAAAGAAAATGTAAAAAATGAAATATGTATTATGTCAAATTGATAAAACAAAATGCTTTATATTATTGGAAAACATGCATAAAGTTCCTCCAAAAATTATAAACCTAATTAAAAAAATCTCGCAAATTTATTGACAAAATTTCAAACTAATTGGAATAATTTAATAATCTTATTTAAAAATTTCAGCAACCAAAATTTACCATTTAAATCCATTTTTTATATGGGCCATTTCTTTCAACAAATGAAAATTTGAAAATCGTCTGACTTGCCATAGAAAAGCATTACTGAACAAAATAAAATGTTCTATATTTCCTGAATGAATGAACCAAATTTAACCAAAAACTATACAGCTAAGTCTGAGCACCTCATCAACATGCCCAATTAATTTCAAGCCGATCGGATGCTTTTTGCGGCAGTTATCGCGGAACAGACAGACAGACTAACAGACTGACTAACAGACAGACTAACAGACAGACTAACAGAAACCAAAACTTTTCGTGTCTCCACAGTAAGCCTTCACTGACGTTTCGGCAACAACAATTAGTTGTATGACACAAAGAGTGGCAACACCTTTTTTTACCAAAATTTGTCAGTTTTGCTCCAATTGTACAGAACAAAGATTTCGTTTTATCGTTTAAATATGTTAAGTCATTAATAATAAAGGTTTAAATAACACTTTTAAATAATAACCAGCTCTATAGGAATTTTTTATTTTTTTGAAAAATAAAATGTCAAATTTTACCAAAAATTTTGACATTTGGACCAAAAGCGCAGACTCAAGCCATTTTTTTTCAGCGGTAATATTGCACGCAGATGATGTACTAGTATAAAGGCAACTTTTGGCACCTACCTGTTTTTGATTTAAAAAATTAATTTTTTTCGCTCCACCCTACTGTGCACGGTCAGTATTAGTAACACAAAGAAGCCGTGGGACATCCCTTGTCTGTCACTGATTTCTGCTTGGAGTCCTTTTCTACAATTACTCGAAAACAGAATACAGGGTTTCCTCGTATAGTTACTCAATGTTACTTTAAGATGGTTCTCAAGTTTCTTGCCAAACTACGCGAAATTTTCTGGCACATTTTTAAGCATAAAGACATAAAATTGGCAGGCTTAACTATCAAAGGTATTTGGAATTGAATTGTGTTTTCCATTTTTAACACTTTCCAACAAAGTTGAAAAGTGTTTATGCATTCAGTTTGTCTGTCCGTCTGTCCGTCTGTCCACGCTCTAACTCCCGTAAATATACTCGGATTTTCATGAAATTGATAAGAGTTTCTTAGAGTCACAAAAGCATGCTTGGTATTGCATATGAAGTATGTAGGATAAATCGTTCGTTTACAGGGGCACTCAAAAGTATTCAATTACATTGTGGTATATGGGGAAAAATCGTTTGCAGAGTATTTTAATGACATTATGCTATTTCAAATGTATTGAAACTGATATAAATCACTGAATTTCACTACGAGCACGTTAGAACAGGACATTCATAGCATTTTTTATTCATTTACAGGGACACACAAAAGAAATCGGTTACAGTACTGTACTGTCTTTGAGTAATAATTGCTGGAGTGCACGTTTTAAAATTCGGTATGCGCTTTTAAATTTAATTAATTTTTTTTGCGTCTTACTCGTTATATATAAATTCCATACCTGAAATACAGGGCTGCACAAAAGTATTTACGTACCGTTCTCCTTAATAGAGGAAATTGCTGAAAGTAAATTTTCAACTGAATTATATGTATCTCTTAACCCATTCACCGCTGGTGTTGCGTTCACGCAACAGTCAAAATAAATGCGTATAAAAAATTAGCTATCAAATGAATTTTATATTAATAGTAATTTTTTAGTAGGGTATATTATGGTTACTATTTCTATAGAAAAATATTTTCTTCAACATATTTTTTTCTATTTAATAACAAGTTCGAAACTTAAAGCATTTTTAAACGAAAACTTCCACGTTGTCTTTTTCGCAGAAGAAATATAGTTAGACAAACGTAAGCTTTAGAGTAAATCTATTTTTAGACAAGGTCAAAGTACATAAGAACATTCAACGAATCAGTTGCTTTCGTTTTAATGGGGGAGGAAGAGACAATAGTTGTTGCGTTTACGCAACGTCAGCGGAAAAGAGGTAGTTCCAGTACTCACTCGTATCGTTCGACTCTGCGGATTTTTTTCTTATTCCGTGCTCACAGAAATGCTTCAAATACATATCTTACGTTCTTGGAAGGTCTTCAAAGAATTTTTAATAAAGATTCATATAATTATGACGGGAACGAAACAAATATTATCGTTATTTCATCAGAAATAGCAGAACTTATTGATGAAGAAGGAAATAATATATCAAAAAGTGATAATGATATTTTACTTTTCGATACTGCTGGGGAAATTGAAATGTGCGTGAAAAAGAAGTTTGTATCCTCTAAAAGTAGTGCAAATCACACATACAAATAATAAAAAAAACTGGAGATTTGGAGAGGATAAAGGTAGAAAAATTGATTATGACTCAGCCAAAAAATGAAGAAAAAATAAAACCTTGATCAATGCGAGAAGGTATAAAGATTATGTTCGAAAATAAATACTGTCACTTAGATTTCAGACATGAAGTTGCATTCTACCTTTTGCAAACACCCTTTGAAAGTAAAGAGTTAACCATAAACAAATCAGCCAAAAGAAGGCATGGTAAGTTCTCCATGCAAAAGCCATTACAGACAGAACGCGGAAATTTAACCCTTTCCGGGGCAATGCAATTAAATTTCTAAAATGTTGAAATGAATGAATGACACCGGTATTTACGAACAGTTACATAATAAAGGACAATTACTTTACCACAATTCTGGTGCCATTGTGGCATTTGGGAAATAAAATTAATTGGCTTCATAAACATACTACTGCCCCTGAAAGGGTTAATTGTCAAGTCCGATGACAGCGGAAGACTGCATTGTAAGCAATGCCATAGCCAGAATATTTATCGCTTCAGTACAAATGTGATTGTTGATTTACATCATAAGTGTAGCGATTATTTTTATTCTTGAAACTGTTTCTGTATATGATCAGTAATTAAAAAAAAATAAAAAAAAATAATTTTAATAATAAATTAATTACATTAGAGTGATTGCTTGCTGTCTAAGTTGTAACAAAGGTTAAAAAAATCTTACAGTCCCCATATATGCAAGAAAATCCTGCTGATGCTCAATTGAGCTCAATAAACATCAGTACTCTTATTCCGCTGACGTTGCGTGAACGCAACACTCCATTTTTCGTAAGCTAACACAAATTTTGTTATTTCCACTATAAATTAATGTTATATATGTTCAAATGAATAACCAATATCATTTGTATAAAATTTTTTTAACCCCTTATAGTTTTGGCGGTTAATGGGTTAAGTGAACTAAATTTTGGCTTACATGTAGCTAATAGATTCATATCTATAAATCATATACAAGGTTGCTGAAAAAATTCGTATAATTTTCCGATTGTGGATGGGAACAGCTGGAATTGGGTTTTGAAATGCATTATGCGTTTCCATATGGTTCAATTAGACGTAATATTTTAATTTTTTAAACAGTGCAGTTTTGTTGCATTATTCTGAATGTGTTGGAAAGTTTTTCATAATCTATGCTTGAGGCATAATTTTTTCTTACTTGTTTCATAAATAAATCACTGATCAAGTTATAAGCGATTCTTGTCACGTAATGATAAGTTTTTCCCTATTCTGGAGCTGCCGCGTAAAGAATTCGGTTCAAAATGCCCACTTTCATAGTATTTTCTGGAAGATCCCCTACCTTTACTAAAAAATGGAAATCACTATTCGATTACATAGTTTTCGAGTAAGAACACCTGCCAATTTCACACGTTTCCGAAAAAAAAAAATAATTCAGAGATGTGTCAGAAAGTAGCTCCTTTATATTTGAGAACAACCTTAAAAGAATCAGAAATGCGACTTTCGAAGATTTAAGTATAACTAATAAATTTGACATTTTCTGCAGATTTTTTTCGGGGAAATGAACATCACGAAAAGTCGTCACCAAGAAACATTTGGGAAATAATTTTAAACAATTTTAAAACGATATTTACAATTTTCTACAGCGTACTTCCAGTGTCGGGCTCCGGCTCCGATTTCCGAATTTCCTATTAAACAAAAATACATTTTTGTAATTGCTGAAAATTAATATATGGTCCTATCCTGAATTCAAAAATACAAAATATTTTTGTGTAAGAAGTTTTTTGTTGTACGTACGTGTAATAAGTCTTTTACAACCTTACCGAGAAAGCAGCTTTACAACCTTTCTGGGCCATTAGAGAGAAAAATACATTGAAATCATTTATTTCAGTTTGTTCAATTCCTACTATTAGTTCACACTCTCCCTATATTTATTTATTTATTTATTTATTTATTTATTTATATATCTTGTTCAAATTTTCAATCGTTAATAAAATACTCATTATTCATCCTATCAAGTTGAAATAATTTTTTTTAAAACTTGTACTGGATGACAACTGATGTTAATGCATTTTTTTCAAATATTAATTAACTAGTAAATCTGCAGATCAGGAGCCTCAACGTCATCTTTGCAAGTCATTGTTTTTTAACACTCATTGCGTAATATTCATCTTCCTACAAATCGCTTTTTAAAGTTTTCAAATTACATAAATATTTATAAGAATACAAAATACTTCGTAAAGTTTCAGAAATTAAATCTGTTAAACTAGTGGTTATACATTGATGTTCTGAAGTTCTGATGAGCTGCTAATTCTGGTAACTTTTTAAATCAAAAATTGCATTTCTTCATGGGGGCACAGCCCCCATGAACCCTCCGTAGTTTATTTAAGTTTACATTCGTAATTTTTTATTGATTGTGCGGATGGTTATAGTATATCATAGATTTTTTTTACGCTGTAATTTATAAGGATAAGCATAAGTTTTTTTTTTTTTTTTATAAATTAATAACTTTAAAATTTAAAATAAAATCCTCATGTTAACCGTACGCAAACAATAAATCTTGAAGTGACGCCAAAAAATGTAACCTTAAAATCCGCTACATTCGACCGAAACACAACGGTGTGCTTAAAAAAAGAAAGAAAGAAAAGAAAAATATTTTTAGTAATACAGTTTTTAATTCATAATACGATGAAATGCTACTTTAGAATGCTTAAATATAAGCAGATCATTTTCATTTTACAGAAAAAAGGCATGGATGAAGTCAAAGAATTCGGTCTCTGTTCCACGTGCTTGTTTTGTTTGGGCCAAATAATGGCCTTTAAATCTGGGAGATAACGCACATCATATTGCAAACTGTTTTTACGGCATACTGCATCTCCATCTATCTCTTTCCTCTGTAAATAATAGTTCATTTTATTTTAGCCAAGGTCTTTTTATTCCAACATCTTTTTTTTTTTTTTTTTTTTTTTTTTGATAAATGACGTCTAATTCATCTGCTATTCGTACTTACTCAAAACCTTTCATCTTGTTATATTAAGAAATACTTGAGAGTTTTCTTTTTATTCCCAATATGTCGCCATATTAATTTTTTTATTCTTAATTTTTTTTTCATTTTCCTGTTTCACGTCAAAATCTTTCAATTGAAAATTGTTTAAGAGAAAATATTATTCAGGGTTTCGATTTTCTTGGCAACGATTAAAGAAACATTGATAAATTTTATGAAAAAAATGTCACATTATTCTCTATGAAAATAATGAACTTTTGTATTTTTAAGCAAAATATTTGAATAAAATGAATAAAATATAGCCTATTTTTATTTCTGGGGCTAAAATTCATCTATATGCAAAAATACAAATGCATTCATCCGCTTTGACGTTGGCTTTACTGAAACATTATAGACGCATTTATACTAATATTATTAAGACCAAATTCGTTGCTAGGCAACTGATGAAAGAAAAGGTAAAAAAATGAAATATGTATTATGTCAAATTGATAAAACAAAATGCTTTATATTATTGGAAAACATGCATAAAGTTCCCCCCAAAATTAAAAACCTAATTTAAAAAATCTCGCAAATATATTGACATAATTTCAAACTAATTGGAATAATTTAATAATCTTATTTAAAAATTTCAGCATCCAAAATTTACCATTTAAATCCATTTTTTATATGAGCCACTTCTTTCAACAAACGAAAATTTGAAAATCGTCTGACTTGCCATAGACAAGCATTACAGAGCAAAATAAAATGATTTATATTTCCCGAACGAATGAACCAAATTTAACCAAAAACTATACAGCTAAGTCCGAGTACCTCATCAACATGCCCAATTAATTTCAAACCGATCGGATGCTTTTTGCGGCAGTTATCGCGGAACAGACAGACAAACAGACAGACAGACAAACGGAAATCAAAACTTTTCGTGTCTCCACAGTAAGCCTTCACTGACGTTTCGGCAATTAATTAAATTTTAATTAATTAATTTTAGTTTTGCATGTGAGACAAAATGGCGGCCATTGGTTATTGAAGCATATAATGCATCTTCACATCTATAAAGGGGTTTACCATAGGGGGGGACCCTGTTCTGTCGCCAAATACCGCCAAGTTTGTCGCCAACATGGTGATATATCCCCCAATTTGGCGGCCAAAATGAGTCGCCAAAAGTGACGCCAACTTGGCGATATCTCTAATATTTCGCCAAATTCCCATAGAGTCCCATTGTAAACCTACTTGCTTATAGAAAATCAACAAATTGAGATATTTTAATGCAACAAAAACTAATATTAGCTTAAGGGATTATATTAAATTTTTCTTGGATGACATAAGTAGGAATTGACTTTAAAAACAAAATCTTTATATTACTTGTTTATATATATTTATATATATCTTGTTCAAATTTTCAATCGTTAATAAAATACTCATTATTCATCCTATCAAGTTGAAATAATTTTTTTAAAACTTGTACTGAATGACAACTGATGTTAATACATTTTTTTCAAATATTAATTAATTAATTAAATTTTAATTAATTAATTTTAGTTTTGCATGGGAGACAAAATGGCGGCCATTGGTCGTGGCAATTGGCCGCCAAGTTTGTCGCCAACTTGGCGATATATCGCCAAATTTGGCGGCCAAAATGAGTCGCCAAAAGTGACGCCAACTTGGCGATATCTCTAATATTTCGCCACATTCCCATATACTTCCATTGTAAATCTAATTGCTTATAGAAAATCAACAAATTGAGATATTTTAATGCAATAAAAACTAATATTAGCTTAAGGTATTATATTAAATTTTTCTTTGATGACCTAAGTAGGAATTGACTTTAAAAACAAAATTTTTAACTTACTTGTTTTATTACTTACTTTACAAAAAAAAAAAAAAAAAAAAAAAAAAAAAAAAAAGAGCTTCTCTTAGTAATATTCAGAAATACAAAAAAAAAAAAAAAAAAAAAAAAAAATCACGAAATATAACGCGACGTGTAAGTATTTTAAATAAAATTTTTACCGCCAAAGGCTAACAGAAGTAATGAAGTTCTGTAAAAACACAAAGCCACAATATTTACAGGGGGTTGTCGAAATGACAAGAGCAGAGCGCAGGTAAAATGAACGTTAATTAAAAATATAAGAAATTAGGGACAAAGTGCCTATACGCCGTGAATAAAAAAAATTCCCGAATTTCTTAACAAGGCATGTTTTAATTAACTAAGGGGCTGTACATATATAACGTTATCAACTTTTTAATAATTTTGGACACTCTTCCCTTTTTACGATATCATTCGTTATCATTCCTTGAACCTCCCCCCCCCCCCCCCCCGTAATGATATCGTTATCGTCTAAATATTCTTTTGATTTTTGGAATTTTTTTTTTTTTTGTTTGGAGTGATATACAGAAGTGGTTACATTTATTTTTCTCATACTTTACTGATTCATATAAAGGGAAGTCAATATATCATTTTATATGTAAAATAACTTTATATCAAATAACACTTAAAAGAAATAGCTACTATTTAAAAGTATTTTATAAACGCCTTTTGCTACATAATACCTTCAATAGTAATAATGCCTAATAACGTGCACCGCACGGGGGGGGGGGGGGGGCGGCAGATAGAATTTCTTATCAACAAAACAGGTGGACAACATTCTTTCTTACGAATTAAATATTGAATGGGGAATCGAACCCAGCTCCTTGGCTTACAGGGCCAATGCTTTGCTGTTTAAGCTAACTGGGCCGACAACCGGTGAACATATTTCGCTGACATAACCTTATTGGTAATAATAGCTTAAACGGTAAAGCATTGGCCTTGTAAGCCAAGGATCTGGGTTCGATTCCCTGCCTGGCCATTTTTTTCGCTCAGTTGCAAATATTTAATTCGTATGATAACTTTACCAATCAGTTTGATTGTGCTAAAATAATAACATTCTTTCTCTTTTATTTACTAGTAAACACAAGTGTCATTTCAAATATACTTCGCATATGGTTTCTCGAACAGCGGATTATATATGCATATACATGAAAAGAAGAATAGGAATGCCAAACGTTAGGGTGTTCCATATTTTGGAAGAATTGAATAATTTTACAGTCATTTAATGATTTTAATAATAACTTTATGTTTTCATAAAAATAGATAAGACTAAAAAAAAAGATAATATACTATTTTAATGTAAAGACCAAGTTACAAATAAAAAGAGAAAATTTTGCTTGAATCAAAAATGGTAACGTTATCAAAATATAACCCCCTCTCCCCCTAGAGATATCGTATGAGATCATGTGCCAGACACCCCTCCACCCTAAATTGATAACGTTATATATGCATAGCCCCTAAATGGTTCATTTTGTTTAAATTCCTTAAAAAATATTTTTAGAAAATATTAATTTCCCAATTCAATGTAAAATAAGTTTCTGATTATTTCCTTACTGAAAAAAAAAAAATATTACTTTGAAATAAAATAATTAGGTACCAATTTCAGTCATTAATTTTTAATTTTTTAGTTTGAAAAGTATCTTTTATCTAATTTTAACAAAGAAAGGAATTAAGTTTAAAAATCTTTTTGAAGGATGCACTGATAAAACTATATTTGTACTGGTTAACTGCAAAATGTTAATATAAAAGTATATTTCTGCATTATAAGTTACATTGCTACAAATTCAACTTCTATTTCTTAAACAATTTCTAAGAAATGATACTCTTTCAATAGATAGATAATTTAATTATTTTTCTTTAAACGCTTTCAAGAAGTATTTTGTGAAAAAAAAATATTAATTCAAGGAAAAGAATCATTAAATTTTTTTAACACTTCCGAATAAAGAAATTAATTTCATCCGAATACTGTCTGTTCTTTTCGTCATTTTTCGTATTAACTCTAAATTAACTCAAGTTATTTTTTTTAATAAAAAAGAATGTTAATTTGTACAATTTTTGGCAGGATAAAAGATAAAAACTTCAAGGAAACACAAAGCTATATATGGGAAAGACAATAAAATAGCAACAGACACACAGCAAAAAATGAGAAGAAACACTGTTTAAAAAATTTATTATTATACTAGCAAACCCCGCGGCTTTGCTCGCGTAATAGTTGAAATATGCCAAGTGAAATATGCCAAGTTTGAGTGACTATTTTTTATTAGAAGATCAGTTTTTGAAATAATTCAAAAATTACAAATTAAACCACAGTTTGACTAAACTTCACTATAAAAGAGCAATAGACAGAAATGAGATTTTAAGTAATAAGAACTAAAACTAATTCCAATTAAATGATAATTTAGAAAGTATTTTGAGGCCTTTTATGCTCATTTCATACGCTCATTACAGTATTCATTTGAAGTTTTGAATTTTTTAGAAACCATCTAAACATATTTACATCTTAAAATTAATCATCATGTCAAATTCCAAGCTTCTTGTCTAACAATCTATCACCTCTCTGGTGTTAGTGGCACCAACATAAAATGCCGAAACAGAGTTGAAATAGAATGTCTCGAAAAATGTTGAAACAGAGACTGTCACCACTAATTTGCAACATTAATATTTAAATCGGCTCGTATTTCCTAATATTCTATAGAAAACGGAATTTAGATGTTTTTAAAGGCTTCCTTGTTGTTCCTGCCAACCAGGTGGTAGTGACAGCGGCATAAAATATAGCCCGTATAGGATCAGGGACTATCACTCTTTATTCGCAACCAATAACTTTACTTTTGTAATAGGTTTATTATTTCCTGTGATTTCATACAAATCGTAATTTAGGACTCTTTTAGAATGCTTTTCGCTCCTTCCCTTCGCTTCACCCCTTTTTAATTTCGAATTTATTATCGACTGTTCTTAGAGGACATTTATATTTTATAAATAATTACCGTGCTATATTTAAAGTTTCTAGCCTCTTCAGTACCGCAGAAATCGCAATTTATAAAGTTTTTTGCTCCTGCAGTCCTCGACATAAAATATAGCTTATGTTTGAGCAGATTCTATCATCATCAATTTGCAACCATTATCTTTGAAATCGGTTTCGTATTTCATACGATTGCATAAAAATCGTAATTTACAACGCTTATAGAACGCATTTTGCTCACTGCATCCTTTTACATTTGGAATTTTCTTTCGAAAATTCTTAGAAAGCCTTTGCATCTTTGAAGTAATTACCATTTCAAATTTAAAATGTTAGACCCCTCAGTAACACAAAAAACGCAATTTAGATCATTTTTTGCTGCTATAATCCCCAGGTGGTAGTGACAGCAACGTAAAATATAGGCTATGTTGGAGCGGGTACTGTCACCATCAATTTGAAACTATTACTTCTGAAATCGGTTTATATTTCCTGAGATTGCGTAGAAATCGCTATTTAGAACGTTTTTAGAACGCTTTTCGTTTATTTTCACCCCTTTTTAATTTCAAATTTCTAAGGAACTCTTCTCAGAGAGTATTTACATCTCATAAGTAATTACCAATTTCAAGTCGCTAGCCCCTTCAGTATCACAAAAATCACAATTTAGAACGTTTTTTAAAATGCAACCGCAAGGTGGGAATGACGCCGACATGAAATAGATCCTATATTGGAGCAAGGGCTGTCATCATTAATTTTAAACCATTACTTTTGAAATTAGTTGGGTACTTTCTGAGATTGCGTAGAAATCGCAATCGTTTTTTAGAACGTTTTTCGTCCATTTTCACCTCTTTTAAATTTCGAATTATTTAGGAAATGCTCTTAGAGATCATTTATATCTTATAAGTAACTACCATGCCTGGTTTGAAGTTGCTAGCCCCTGCAGTAATAGAAAAAAACGCAATTTGGATCGTTTTTTGCTTTTTCATCCCCTTTGGGGTAGTGGCACCGACATGAAATACAGCCTATGTTGGAGCGAGGGCTGTCACCATCGTTTTCACACCATTATTTTTTAAATGAGTTCGGTACTTCCTGAGATTGCGTTCAAATCGCAATTTAGAAAGTTTTTTAGGACGCTTTTCGCTCATTTTCACCTCTTTTAAATTTCGATTTTTTAGGAAATGTTCTTAGAGATCATTTGTATCTTATAAATAACTGCCCTGCCTAATTTCAGGATTCCTAGACCCTTCAGTAACACAAAAATCGCAATTCAGAACGTTATTTGATTCTGAAACCCATAGGTGGTAATGACACCGACATGAAATAGAGCCCATGTTGGAGCAAGGGCTGTCATCATCAATTTCCAACCATTACTTTTGAAATAGTTAGGGTACTTTATGAGATTGCGTAGAAATCGCCATTTAGATTGTTTTTTAGAATTTTTTTCGCGCATTGTCACCCTTTTTAAATTTCGAATTTTTCAAGACATGTTCTTAGAGATCATTTATATCTTATATGTAACTACCATTGCGAATTCCATGCATCTGGGCCCTTCAGTAACACAAAAATCGCGATTTCGAACGTTTTTCTTTTTTTTTTTTTTTTTTTTTTGCTCCTGCACCCCTTTATGGGTGGCACCGACATAAAATGTAGCCTATATTGAGCAAGGGTTGTAACCATCATTTTGACACCATTATTTTTTAAATCGGTTTGGTACTTGCTGAAATTGCGTAAAAATCGCCATTTAGAACGTTTTTTAGAACGCTTTTCGCGCATTTTCACCCCTTTTTAATTTCGATTTTTTTAAGATATGTCCTTAGAGATCATTAGTATCTTATAAGTAACTACCATTCCAAATTTCATGTTTCTAGGCCCTTCAGTAACACAAAAATCGCATTTTTAGAACGTTTTTTGCTCCTGCACCCCCTTTTAACCAGTTGCACGGACATAAGATATAACCTATGTTCTAAGTTGGACTAACACCATCATTTTGATACCATTATTTTTGGAATCGGTTCGGTAGTTCCAGAGCTTACCTCCAACAAATAAACAATTTTTACCTCTTTATAATATTAGTATAGATTTTGAGAATCAGTGACTAATATAGAATGACGATTCTAAGAAAGGTTTTCTGACATTTATATAGTTTTATTTAATTTCTTAGTACTTCATTTTTTGCGAAAGAGTTACTATAGCAACTGTGTAAAACTATTAAAAAATACATTTGCTTATTCCAAGTTATATCCCTCTAAACTTTACTCTTATTTCTAAAACTATTTCTTAATAAAGACATAGTATTGTTGGATGATTTAGTTGTCGGAGCGCAGCTCCGGCTTCCCTGCAAAAATTACACTTATTGTTAACACGATAGCGTCCAAAATATTTGACGCATCGACACAAAAAATGAGCTGGACGTTGGTAGTGCCAAAATCTCGGCGCGTATTGAAAATCATAAATATTCGTCAACCCTAACAGCCTGAAATGTCGGCTCAAATTTTTCCCATAGAGATAACATTGCGAGTTTAATTCTATATATTTGAAAGATAAGGCTTTCTTTTTTTGGTCATATATCTTGAGCTTTTTTTGCACCAATTTTAATAATTCTTTTTTCTTAATGAAAGCTGTTTCTTTGTAGATTTGCCCGCACTAGCTATTTTTTTTAAATATTCTCACTTTTATACTTAAATTTAAAAATTTAAAAATTTCTGTGAATTTGTTTCAAAATGGTAGCAATTGGATTACTTCCATTGTTGTAAAGAAAGGAAAAATAATAAGGTTTGCTTATCTTTATTCATGCCATTTTCTCATAAAATTCAAAATAAACTTTCTGAAAAAATTGAACAGAAAATGACGTCATGCTTTAAAAATATACTCATGTTTTCCGAAAAAAGCTGTTATAATTCAATTCTTTTTCATTCATTGAGTTTGAGACGCTTGGTGAAATGCTTCAATGAGGCAAAATGACATCATATTTAAATGAAAAGGATTATTTTCTCTGATAAAAGCAAATATTTTACTAAGAACGCCTCTAAAAGATATAAATTTCTGGAATTTTACTCGCCGATACAGAGATTAGAATCACAAGTCAAGAGTGCGAATGTTCACATGCGAAGTCGTAGTTGACAAACTTGATTTCAAGTTTAGAAATATATGTATTAATCATATATTGCGCATTGTAATATTTTTGAAATGGTGAATGTAAACATAAGAGATGCGTATGCAAATTATGAGACGGTGAAAATAACATTAAGTTTAGATTTTACACGAAAAATAATTCCATGATTGACTTAAGGTGAAATCATTTTTTTTAATTTTTCAATCGGCAATTTTAAACGGCACAGATGTCATATACGATATTGGCGCGATTTTTTCTGACGCCAATGTCATATACCCAACGGGTAGTTAACTGGCGCCAAAGTGTCGTTATTTTTCATGATATGGTAACCCGGATGTTGTTGTTTGTGCTGTTGACGTTTTCCCCGAATTGGCGTGGGAAAAAAAATCGCGCCAATATGTGTCGTATCTGACATCTGTGCCTTTTAAACATGACAGAACTCAATGGGTAATTTGAACAAAATTACATATATTGATTAGGTATAATAAATAATGCAGTTTAATTTTTTAATATTTTGAACATTCGAAGTGTATGGAATTAGTATTTTGGTAACATTAAGTTAAAAATAATATTTGTTTTAAGAGACTAAGTAGTAACCTATGTATGAGTTCGTTTTTAAACAATTTCTTTCGTCGAAATTCGATCATTATGGATCGAAAATCATTATGGAGTCGAATGTTGAAATCGATGTTCATACATTGCATGGTGACCTGATTGACCCCCCCCCCTCCCCATCCCTTTCAGAAGTTTTACATTCTACGTATGTAACAACCACTATTTTTTTTTCGAACTTTTCATTCTTTGTAAGCTTCCAAATCGATTTCGTTTTGATTTTTAAATTAAGAGAAATGAAAAAAAAAAAAATCGAATACGGAAAATACGATTTTGGGCATTAGTCGAATGGCTAAGAGTGATACTCAAAGAAATCGAGAAAAATATAATGTCATGTATTTTTCTCGATTTACTTTACTTATATGTATGTATTCTTATGTATGTATGTTTGTATTCAGACGAATGTATGTTTCTATTGGGAAATTTTCGTAATCGGGTTTGTAGACAAATTCATAATTTACTGAGCATTGTTTGATAAGCAAATTTAATGATTTGCAATTACTTGCAGTTGTCCCAATTACTGACGTTTACTCAAATTTTTTTTAATTCATCGTAAGTGAATATATTTAAACTGAAATGCAAGTGACCATTCTGGAGTAAATGAGATAAGCATTTTTTTGGTCAAGATGCACACTAGAAAACAGAAATATGTAGATTACAAAATAAAAAATTCCTGTAAGGGTTGGAAAAGATAGCTTCCCTATTTCTTGGTTTTAAGATTTTAGCTAATTTTACTGGAGAACACGAAGTTAAAATGCGAAGAACCCGGTTAGAGAAGAATCATCAGTACTGAATTTCAATGGAAATTTCGCCAAATTAGTCAGATACAGCCAAATTGGCTTAATTTTTGACGACATATTTTTGGTCGCCAAATTTGGTGATATTTCGTCCAAATGTCGCGAAGATTAGCTATAAATGCGACGTTAATGTATATGACTATGATCGTTTATGATCGAAGAAATGGATACAACAATGAAAGATAATTCGTGAGAAGTCATGTTCACTAAAAGTCATAAATCAATCCCTGATTTTTTTAATGTGCTGCCTAGATTTAGTGTACATTTTAAGAAATATACATATTTTACATGTGCAACGTTATACACACAAGTTTCGAAAATGGCGGTTAAAAGAAAGTAATTCAAATGTGTAGAGTTATTCAGCTTAATTCTATGTGGAAAAGTCGCATAAAAATAACTCAGATGCGTCCTAATATTTTCATAATAACGACATAACAACAACTCAGATGAATAAAGGTATCAAGTTTGATAGAGGAGTATAGCAGACTATCTATGAGTGTGTGTTACATACGTGTTACAAATTTTTACCTGCTGTCATATTAAATAAATGTGGGCTGTGCCAGACAAGCAAGTCTTTGAAGGCGCTTTGAAGTTTTCTGCCGCTAACTCGATGGATCAAGTTCTCAAAGATCGGAGCTAAATTAAAAAATCAAAATCTCTGAAATACATCCGGGGGTAATTCTTTATCTTTACCGTACATTCTCTTATGCAATGGTTTCTTTTTACTTTTAACATTTCTAAATTATTCTAAAGAAAAACAAATTATGCTGCCTTCAGCTATGCACTGAACAGCTTTTGTCTTTGCAAACAATGGTTACAAATTTCCCTAAATCAACTTTTATTATTGGAAAAGGAAGAGCTGCAAAATGTACAAAAATCAAAGAAATTAGTAAAACAATCATAGAGCAGTTAGGATCAGAAGCTATCATTCTTTTGGCACTAACAGGTACTGCTGCATTTAATGGTAAAGACAAGGTAACTCACTCAGTGCTTAAAGAACCAACGTGTTTGAAATAGTTCGCTAATTTAAGAAGTCAGCAATAAATCTACAGCTCAGAATGGATACAGTGTTATTTCTCATTATTGATGAATTTTCAATGATAGGATGTCGTCTTATGGCTGACCTTGAACAAAGATGTCGCGAAGGTAAAATAGATAGCATTTAGCCTTTTAGAGGCTTATTTGCTTAAATCCTTGGACGTATTAGGTAGTTACATCGCGTAAAGGACATTCCTCTATATAAGAGACATTCTTTAAAAGTCATTTTAATTCTTCGCGGACAAAAAATGTTAGAGCTTTTAAAAAATATTTCACATTAACAAATTCGTTGAGACAAAACGACGATCAGCAGACACAGTTCCGAAAGACTCTGAACTCAGCTTGCGAGAGTCAAGGTTTTGACTACCTCTCACCCCTTATGCAAAAACGCAAAGATATACTGATTTCGACTAACTTGAATGATTTGAAGGTGCCATATGTCTTTTCTCAAAACCAAGCAAGCTAAAGAATATAATCAAGAAGCACTTTTTAAATCAAAGCGTGGACCAATAAACAAGAATTTTAGAAGATCACAATGATTAAATAGTAAGATGGAGTGAAGATGATCACGCGTCTGGACTTCAGTCTAGACTTTCCTCAGTTGCTGGATGCATGGTTATGCATTATGCTACATACCAATATCTAAATGGTTTGAGAATTGGTAAACGTAAGTGCGATAAAAGATATTGCCTATAGCCCACGTTTTCAACCTCGAGGCTTGCCACAGGCCATAATAGTTCATTTTGTTGAGTATCATGAGCCATTTCTAACTGTATTTTTTATTTATTTATTTATTATTTTTTTTTTATCAAACCTATTTGTAAATATTGGAAAGAAGAAAAAGCTTCATTCTCACGAAGTTAGTTACCTTTAACTGTTGCATGCCTTGCCACCATGCATAGATCCTCGAGTTTAACATTGTCGAAAACTGCTGTGGATATCCATCTAAAGGTGTTGTCACATAAAACAACTTATGTCATTTTTACTGTAGTTTGTCATTTTGAGAAAGTTCTACTGGAAGCAGTTTTCGCTAAGGACAGGCTTTACCCAAATTAGAAGTATGGGAGCACTTGCTGACAGATTAGAATTTGTGCATTACCCGAGGCAATTGACGACTGAGTTAAACACTTTAAAATGAAGTATCGACGATTGTTATATCAAACTTACTTTTATGCTATTAAACAGCAATCTAGAAAATGAGACATTTTTTTAAATAATATCTTTTAAGTTTACGCGCTTCATGCTCCGACATTTCGCCCTGACGGATACTAGTTAATTTAATTTCATTTCTTAGAACTACAGTTTTAGAAAACTAATTAAATGGAGAAAAAGGCTCCAGGTATGTTATATATAAATATCTATATATTTATATAAAATATATTTTTATGTAACGCACATGTGTTGTTCAAAGAAAGCATATTATTATATTTTCATTATGAGTTTATGATAGGGATGCACCGATTATTACATTTTTGCCGAATACCAAATATTCAACCTGCAGGCGAACCGAATACAGAATATTCGGCTAACCGTATAGTAACTGTTAGGCCAAATACCAAATATTTGGCAAGCCAAATAGTAGCTATTCGGCCGAATACCGAATATTCGGCTGGACGAATAATTTTAAATTTCAAAGTTTAAACGGTATTAAAATGTTAATTTTTAAAACAATTTTAAATAATATTTAATACAGAAAACAACATTTGGATAAACAAGAGCTTTTTACAAGTAAACTTTACACTGAAAAAAATCCCCTTTGAGTTATTTAAGAATAGGATAGTTATAAAACTTTTTTAATTCATAAAATTTTAAATTTCATGGCTTCTTCTGTGAATTAAAACAAAATAAATGTTTTGGTAAATTCCGGTGACAGTCATTTATTTCAACACTTTAGCAATGAAAATGCTTTGCCTCTGAAAGGGTTAAAAAAACTATTTTTTTTTTTTTTTTTTTTTTTTTTTAGATTTAGATCTTGTTAGCAGTCCTTTACTTATGCGACGCCTATATTCCAGGGACAACAGTTTCTCTCGCATCTCCACGTATGCAATATATGAGTTTACATATGCCATTTCTAGCTTGGCAAAAAAGAGCCTGTGCCACAATTTTTTCGATTTCCTGTAAAAAAATAATAATGAAATAGAAAAGAAATAGTAGGAAAATTATTACTACACTACATTTTAGTAATTACATATTAAAACAGATGAAAACGATGGATAACTACACAGACGAAAAGTAAATGAGAAGTTTTTCTCCAACACCCAGTATACTGACGGTACTTATAAGTACCACCGAGTAATTCAACTGTTAAATCAACTGCTACACCGTTCGCCTAAAATAGCTAGTCAAATTGTATTCTAAGATCATAATAAATACATAACTAGTTGGATGTGCCAATCCCAAAGCTTTCTTCTATCTCATGTCAATATTTTATTTTAATTAGTTTTATTAGTATTTTTATTAGAATTATGCATAACTTCATACACTTTTCGATGGAACAATATTGAAAATTGCACAAAAATCGCTATTACAGCGCCCCATTCAGGTGGAATTTTTCCAAATTCAGGGAGGACCTTCTTGCCATAACCAAAAACTTAAAAACATATTTGGTTCAATTCTATGCATAACTTCATACAATTTTTGATGGTACAATATTCAAAATGCCCCAAAATTGTACAAAAATCGCTATTATAGCGCCCCCTAACGGCGGAATTTTTCCAGATTCAGGGAGGACCTGCTTGCCATAGCCAAAAACTTAAAAAATATATTTGGTTCAATTCTATGCATAACTTCATACAATTTTTGATGGTACAATATTCAAAATGCACAAAAATCGCTATTACAGCGCCCCCTACCGGCGGAATTTTTCCAAATTCAGAGAGGACCTTCTTGCCATGGCCACAAATATCCACAAAAAACTTGGTTCAATTCTATGCATAACTTCATACACTTTTCGATGGTACAATATTCAAAATGCCCCAAAATCGCACAAAAATCGCTATTGCAGTGCCCCCTACCGGTGGATTTTTTTCCGAATTCAGGGAGGACCTGCTTACCATAGCCAAAAACTTGAAAAAAAAATCTGGTTCAATTGTATGCATAACTTCATACAATTTTTGATGGTACAATGGCGACACACGGACATACGAACACACGGACACAGGGACAGACATTTTGTATAAATATTTTTTGTGATCTCTGATCCCTAAAACTTGTAAATCCGTCGAAAACCGGAAGTCGAAAAAAATTTCGATTACAATACTTTCTTCTATTAAAAATAGAAGAAAGTAAAAAAAAAAAAAAAAAAAAAAAAAAAAAAAAAAAAAAAAAAAAACCTTATCTCATATCCTTTACTGTGTTTGCAGCAATAAAAAGACGAGCATGACAATCTGTATAAAATGTCGGCAGAAAACACATGGACTGTTTCAAAGATAGCCTCCTTTCTCGCTAAAATAACAAACCTAGAACTACTGCTTCCATTGTATCCGGATACAGTGGAGTTAAAAGAGCGTTTTTGCAAAGTACCATTAGAATATTAGTAATATTCACTATGAGATGAAAGTTTAAAGTGAGTGGTACTTATAACTACCGTCTGTAGATAAAGGGTTAATATAGCTTTACATGATTTCTGAGGGATTTATTTTGTGTAAATGACTTATTATAGTAATCATCTGAACCTGGTAAAAAACGCGCATGTCCCTCGTACATGTTTCCCATTTACATAAATTCAATAGTCTACACTAGTCACGCGAAGAAATGCGCAAGCTAATGCTAAGCCTACCGGAGGGTTCTTTTCAAATTTCTTGCTTTCATTTTAATATTTAAATTTTTTTGCATAGTATATATGAGGTAGATGTATAACGTTGTACGTTTGCACTTTTTTACTTTCATCTGTCTTCAATAGAAGGAAAGTATTGTAATCGAAATTGTTTTCGACTCATTTACACGTTTTAGAGGTCACAGATCCCCCAAAACATGTTTATAGAAAATGTCTGTCTGTCCGAGTGTCCGTTGTCGCATTGTACCATCGAAAAGGGTATGAAGTTATGCATAGAATTGAACCCAAATTTTTTAAAAATTTTTTGGCTATGGCAAGCAGGTCCTTCCTGAATTTGAAAAATATCCGCCGGAAGGGGGCGCTGTAATAGCGATTTTTGTGCGATTTTGAATATTGTACCGTCGAAAAGTGTATGAAGTTATGCACAGAATTGAACCAATTTTTTTTTTCATGTTTTTGGCCATGGTAAGAATGTCCTCCCTAAAATCAGAAATATTCCGCCGAAAGGGGTCATTATAATAGCGGCTTTCGTGTAATTTTTTTGATTTTTCGTTGTTCTATCGTATATCGGCGGCTCGTGAATGGACGGGATCTTCCCATCCTGATTAGCCGACTATTCGCGAACAGCTGATATACAACAGAATAACGAAAAACTATTGATTTTAATAAATATCATGATCGACATTAACTCGTTTTCACTCCGAATTATTGACTGAAGCAGAAATTTAAGGTGAAAGTCAAAGTTAATATAGCATTGAACTAATAAATGAAATATTGACATTTGCAACAACATTTTGAAATATTAAAATACATGAGATAGAAGAAAGTTTTGGGATTGGAACATCCAACTAGTTCTATTTCGGTCGGAGATGCTTTTATCACGCAACTCTCACTTTCGAAACCGGTTCCGAAAGTGAAAGTGTTCCCATTAAAAATAAATAAACGATCAAGTGCGAGTATTACTCGCGTACAGAGGGTTACGTAGAATAAATATATGAATTTGTAATTGTATTGAAAAAAAAAAAAAAGTTGCTAAAAGAATACTAAGACTTTGTAAAAAACTATACAACGTAGGGTTGGGTATAACTGTATATATTAGAAAAGTGTAAATGAGTATACCATGAAAGTTCAAAGAGATATGGAACCTAAATAATATCAAATATAGCTATTCGTATAATTCTTTTTTTAATATTATCCTAATCTGTTTATGATGAACTTAATTTGGTACTGACAATAAAAGCAGTGCATAGTAAACTTCATTTGGCATTTCACGAAACTAAATTCAGTGTAGTAATAACCTTTATTCCTACAGTGTAGCTAAAACAAAACCTTTGTTCAAAGTTTTAATTTGGCATTGTGCTAAGCGTGCTTCGAATTGAGGTCTCAAAGTTGCAACGCCGCCTTGGTCAGTGCAGCGTTTATGCAGATAGGTGTTTAATTAACTTTTAAAGTCACTCGAGGCGTATTGAGAGATACAATCAATGCAAACTAGTCGCGAATCCCACAATATTTATGCGATTTATTCTAATTAAATCTTTCGAGGGCGATGGCCTTAAAAAACGGACACCTAATTTTAATTCCAAAACAGACAAACGGCACCAAGAATATTTAATTGAAATTTTCCTTTTATCATGTACGTGAAAATAAGCAAGTTCGCATTTTCTAATAAATTCGTTTATAAATTCTGGTGTCAGTTCATTATTTTATAAGTTTATAGATAGAATTACTCCGTGCCGGAAAGGATTAAGTGGTCGCAGGACTCTTTAAAAACTTTAACATTTAAGAAATTTTAATTTTTTTAGATGTGATTTAGATTTACTCCTATGTTTTCTGAATATTTTCATGTAATTGTTTCCTTGAAATTCCCATTAGAACAGAAGTTTTGGGTTTTAGAATTATACCCGCTCAATAGCTGAAGCGGCGTTTCCGAAACTTTAAAGTCATTATTTTCCAAATGGCGTTTTTTGGGCATAACTCGCAGGACACCTCAAAAACTTCTGAATATTTTTTCATGAAATTTTCAAAACATATATTTCATGTTAGTCTGTATAAACTGAACCTAAAATTTCCTTTTTATTGTTCAAAAAAATATTTTTTTAGGTGATTTTACTGTTGAAAATTTCAAAATTTTGTATTAGGTAAATGCAACATTGCATTAAAAATATAAAAATGCTTTAAATACAAATTTATTTAAGCTCAGAGAAATTATTATAATCTGAAGTATAAGTAAGTACCAAAATTTTCATTCTAGTTGCAATATTTATTTGTAATCCTGCGCGTAAACTGTTATGCCAATTTTTTGTTCGACAAATGTCTCACAGTTTCGAGCCCCCTATAAATACTAGTTCTGTATCTTGTAATTTTTTAAATACATGAAACGAAAGAACATACTTATACCTTTCATCCCAATTAAAATTGTGTTTTAAAATCATATACGTTTTAAGACATTAAATGTTAAAATGGTCTTATTTTTCATTTTTCCCACTTTTTAGATTCCCGAGACCCCTTAAATTAGTATGTCTTTAACAATTTGACGTTTATTGCTTTTATACTGTTACTGGACATTACATTACACACATATATCATTAAAAGTTGTTAACTAGGCATAGAGTACGCCCCTGTTCTTGTGCATGTCCAAACTGACCGTACCTTTAAGGGTTAATATCTCGGCTAATTACCGATGATTTTTTTCGAAAATAATTATAAACAATGCTTTTATTCTTCTGCAACGATAGGTATATTTAGCGATGCTCAACAATTTTTCTGAATGCCCGTAAATTGAAATTTGTGTATAACAGAAAAATGCTAATTACTCAAAAACTATGTGACCTAGAGTAATCGCTATAATTTTCCGGCAAGGTTTTTATTAACGTCTACTACCTCTAATTTTTTCATAATTTTAGTTTCAGTAGATTCGGAATTAGATGGGGGGGGGGACATATTTTTGCGCTATATTTTCAACAATATCTTAGAAAATATAATACCTAAAATTAAAAGGAATGTATTTTTGAGTTCAGCGTTACAAAAGCTTTCACGGGATACCCCACATGTTATACAAAGAAAATATTTTTTTTTCAAGTAGCATAATTAGCCCCTCTACTTTTTTACTAAATATATTTATGAATGTTTATTAATCTGAAAATATGTGCGTTAATGGTCTTTATTACTCCCCCGAATTTGAACTTTCCACTTTCCATAGTTTACGAGTAAAATGACTGTGAGAGACAGACAGACAGACAGACACAGGAGGGATCTTATAATGGTTCCATTTTTACTTTTTAAGTACGGAACCCTAAAAAAAAACAATCTACAATCAAAATCGAAAAAAAAGACCCAGTTTGAGTGACCTCAACGATCCTATGCAAAATAAAAATCCTTTAAAAATAATCAAATGCAAACGAGAAACTTGAAAAGAACTCTCCCAATATGTTTCAAATTAGGTTGTGAATGTTTTAGCAGTGTTGGTATTCAAAATTTGCGAAAATCCTAGTAAGTTTACGCGGGTTAGTGTGTGGATGGACAGAGAGACGGTCAGTCGGATAGACGAATTAAATTCATAAATACTTTTTAACTAAGTTAGAGAAAGTGTTAAAAAATTTATTTAGATGCTCGCAGCAAATATACTGCTTAGTGCATTTATTTTCCTTTAAAAAATAAAGAGAAAATAGTAACAATTATTTTCGAGATTTTGTTTCGTTATATAAGAAAGAACAATAGCTTTTAGCGTGAAATATTAAATTTACCATCGTTAGTCTTATTTTTTTCCATGTAAGTAAAAATATTACAAATAAAAGATAAAAAGCTATTAAGGAGAGAGTGAAAACACAAAAATAAAAAACTATGAATATGATATGGAATCATCACAGGAGCCCCTCATCTGCAATTCCTCTGGATGATATGCTATTTTATCCGTTATTTTTTATGTATTAAGATTTTATTCCTTATTCATTATCCACGAATCAATAGAAATCTATAGGCATAGAGAGAATATATGCAAAGAATCAGTCTCTTTTGAGTGACCTAGAATTTGGCGTGAGATGTTTTATAGATTAAATAAACAATTAAATTTAAAAAAATCAAAAAACCAGACTGCGTAATAAGCGACCTAATTAGTTATTTCTAATCAATGTGAAACTATTTTTTTTAATTCCTATTATTAGCTCATACTCTGGCTTTATATATCTTGTTCAAATTTTCAATCGTTAATAAAATACTTATTATTCATCCAATCAATCTCAAATAATTTTTTTAAACTTGTAGTGGATGAAACTTGATGTTAATCCTGTTTTTGTTCAAATATTAATTCATTAATTAAATTAAATTAATTAATTTTTAATAATCGAGAGAGCCCTCTTCTTGATCAAGGAGTTTTAAGACCAAGAGAGCCCTCTTCTTGATCAAGCATTTTAAGCGCCACTCAAAAGGAAAGAAGAATGGGAGAAAAAAATTTTCTCTTATTGACCTAAGTAGGAATTGACTTAGTATATTTTTTTATATTACTTGTTTATATTACTTACCTATTTTTTTATTTACTTGTATTGATGACTTTTAAGTTGTGTTTAATTGTTAATTCCTATCTATAAACACTGTTTTGATGAGATCTATAGAAGTCTATGATGGTTAGAGTTGCAGTAAAGCTAGAGATCTACAGTAAATACACAACTTCCAGGTTGTATAATAATTTAACGGAGCTTCTGACTGTAAAATAGTCAACGAAACATCGTCTTCATTTTGAAAGACCTAACGAATGATAATCCACTCAATAGGGTGTGTAAATGTTCTTTTGTCTCTACCGACATTTCGTATTTTACAGCCGCCATTTTGAATTTATAAAAACAAAACCTAGCCTATAACCATCGGGCCGTTAAGACGAATTGATAGAGACCTCATTCATTAAAATCCATCCAGCCGTTGAGATGTTTCGAGGGTATAAAGAAATCCACATACACAGATACGCGTGAAACATATAACCCTTCATTTCAGTCAGGTAAAAAGTACATGCAGAAAACTGTAGCTAAGCTTTTAATCTTTTTGTGTAATTAAACAATGCAAGTTCTCAAGAGAAAATATCTTAGTACCAGTAACAGAATAAACTGATTAAAAAAAAATTAGCTTTTTGCGAGAAACACATGAAAATTCATTTGCAGCTAAAACTTTTTTCTCTCCGTAATTTATATAATATATATAATCCCTTTTTAAAATTTGAAAACGAATTAACCCATCTGACATGCAATTACAGTTAGCCTTTAAGAGGTTAGTTACCTTTGAAATCTCAGGAGTTAACGAAAGTTTTAATGCTTCTGTTCTTAAAAATTGTTTAACCAGCTTGTTCTGAATTTTAAAGAAATACTTAAATAATCCCATTTTTTTTAAATTTTACTTTTAATAAATGAAATGAACACACAAATTTTTATTAACATTTAATCATTAACAGATAGGTATTTTTTCAAGAACTGATGCTCTGCACATACCTACAAACTACATAGTGAAAAACGGAAAATGTATTTTAATTTACGAAAATATAGGGTATAACAAAACATTGACCTTGGATTTTATTACTTCAATAGGTATTCGCGTATAAGCCGAAAAATTTTAACCTAAAATTGTCTTTTAAATCAGGGGAGTCGGTTTATATGTGGGTCAGATTTTGGGAGAAAAGTTCTAAGCCACATAGAGCTTTCTGGCATAGGCAGATTGATGTTTGCACCAACAAATCATTTAAAGACAAATTGCGAAAAATCTGGATTGAGTGGATGTATTCGCCAGATGTGCAGAAAACAAAGGGTGGCAATTTAAAACTAGTCGTATGTACCACTCGTAAAACGTTCTTCTATCTCATACATGGTAATATTACAAAATTCTCTTCGCTATTACACAGCCAAAATTAAATGGCGATTTATGCCCGTCATGAGGATTCTAAGGATATGAAATTTCGTGCATTAGTCCTTGAGATATGACGGTCGCTATAATCGCGTAAAGCATGCAAAATGCAGCCTAGTACCGCCACCTATTGGGTGATTTACGCCAAAAACCTAATTAGCAACAACTTATGTCAATGTCTCACTGAATCTGAAGTTTGTAGTAAATCAGTTTTTGAGATAGAACTGTTGCGAAAATAGTGAAAATTCCCGCATTGCAGCGTTACCTATTGGGCAATTAGCAACAAAACCTAATCAGCAGCAACTTGTGTCAATGTCTAACTAAATCTGAAGTTCGATGAAAATTCGTGCATTAGTTCTCGAGACAGAGCTATTACAAAAATCGCGAAAAATTCAGCATAGCAGCGCCATCTGTTGGGCTATTTACTCAAAAAACTAATCAGAACCAATCTATATTAGGGACTACCTGAATATAAATTATTAAATTCCGTGCATTAGTTCTTGAGATAGAGCGCCCACAAAATTTGTGTCATATACAAACAGACAGACTCACAAACTCACCGACAGACATTTTGCAAAAACAGGTTTTTCGGGATCTCTGACCCCTAAAACGTGTAAATCCGTCAAAAACAGGAAGTAGAAAATTTTCTCGAATCTAATATTTTCTTCTTGCCAAGATAGAAGAAAGTAAACTAGTTGGATGTGCCAATCCCAAAACTTTCTTCTATCTTATGCATCGTAAAATTTCAAAAAGTAGTTACACATGTTAATAATTCAATATTATTAGTTCAATACTATACCAACTTTCATTTTCTTCTTAAATTTCTGCTTCAGTCAATTAAACGGACTAAAAACGAGTTAATCTATATCATGATCTTTGTTAAAATTAATAGTTTTTCCTTATCCTGTTGTTATCAGCAGTTTGCGAATAGCCGGCTTACCAGAAAGCGAGTTCCCGCCGCTGCACGAGCCACCGATGGACAATAGAACTAACTACGAAAAACCAAGAAAAGTATATAAACATCGCTATCACAGAGCCCCTTCACCGCGCAATATTTCCAAACTCAATGAAGACCTGTTGGCCATATCCAAAATTATTCACAAAAAATTTGGTTTAATTGTATGCATAATTTTATACACTTTTCGATGGTACAATAAAGAAAATGGCACAAACATCGCTATTACAGCGCCCCCCCTTCCGGCAGATTTTTTTCAAATTCAGCGAGGACTTGCTTGCCACAAACAGAAACATGCGCAAACTAGTTGGATGTGCCAATTCCAAAATTTTCTTCTATCTTATACATATTAATATTTTAAAAAGTAGTTACACATGTTAATACTTCAATATTATTAGTTCAATGCTATACCAACTTTCATTTTCTTCTTAAATTTCTGCTTCAGTCAATTAAACGGACCAAAAACAAGTTAATCTATATCATGATATTTGTTAAAATTAATAGTTTTTCCTTATTCTGTTGTTATCAGCTGTTTGCGAATAGCGGGCTTAGCAGGAAGCGAGTTCCCGCCGCTGCGCGAGCCACCGATGGACAATAGAACTACGAAAAATAAAATAAAGTATACAAAAATCGCTATAACAGAGTCCTTTTACCGCACAATATTTCCAAATTCAAGGAGGACCTGTTGGCCATATCCAAAATTATTCACAAAAAATTTGGTTCAATTGTATGCATAATTTTATACACTTTTCATTGGTACAATAAAGAAAATGGCACAAACATCGCTATTACAGCGCCCCCCCCCCCCTTCCGGCAGATTTTTTTCAAATTCAGGGAGGACTTGCTTGCCATAGCAAGAAACATTCACAAAATATTTGGTTCAATTCTATGCATAACTTCATACACTTATTGATTGCACAATAATAAAAATGTCGCGGACATCGCAATTATAGCGCCCCCTTCTGGTGGAATTTTTTCAAGTTCTCGGAGGACCTACCGACCATAGCCTTACATATACACAAAAAATTTGGTTCAATTCTATGCATAATTTTATACAGTTTTCGATGGTACAATAATGAAAATGGTACAGACATTGCCATTACAGCGATCCCTTCCGGCAGATTTTTTTCAAATTCAGGGAGAACTTGCTTGCCACAGCCAGAAACATGCACAAAAAATTTGGCTCAATATTATGCATAACTTCATACACTTTTTGATGGTACAATAATGAAAATCGTACAGGCATCGCAATTATAGCGCCCCCTTCCGGCGAAATTTTTCCAAATTCAAGGAGGACCTTTGTGCCATGACCAAAAACAAACACAAAAAATTTGGTTCAGTTCTATGCATAAATTCATACACTTTCCGATGGTACAATATTCAAAATGACACAAAAATGGCACAAAAATCGCTATTACAGCGCCCCCTACTTGCGAATTTTTTCGAAATTCAGGGAGGACCTACTTGCTATATCAAAAAACTTAAAATAAAAATTTGGTTCAATTGTATGCATAACTTCATACACTTTTGGATGGTACAATATTCAAAATCGCACAAAAATCGCTATTACAGCGCCCCCTACCGGCGAGTCTTTTCAAATTTAGGGAGGATCTGCTTGCCATAGTCAAAAACTTAAAATAAAAATTTGGTTGAATTCTATGCATAACTTCATGCACTTTTTGATGGTACAATGGCGACAGACACACGGACAGATGGACATATGGACAGACGGACACATGGACAGACGGACACATAGACAGACGGACACATAGACAGACGGACACACGGACACACGGCCAGACAGACATTTTCTATAAACATGTTTTTTGGGATCTCTGACCCCCAAAACGTGTAAATCCGTCGAAAACCGGAAGTCGAAAAAAATTTCGATTGCAATACTTTCTTCTATTAAAGATAGAAGAAAGTAAAAATTTGGTTCAATTATATGCATAACTTCATTCACTTTTCGATGGTACAATAATGAAAGTCGTACAGAAATCGCAATTATAGCTCCCATTTCGGGCGGAATTTTTTCAAATTCAGGGACGACCTTCGTGCCATGACGAAAAACAAACACAAAAAATTTGGTTAAATTCTATGCATAACTTCATACACTTTTCGATGGTACAATATTTAAAATGGCACAAAAATTGGACAAAAATCGCTATTACAAGGCCTCCTACCGCAGAATTTTTTCCAAATTAAGGAAGGACCTGCGTGCCATAGCCAAGAACTTAAAAAACTTTTTTGGCTCAATTCTATGCATAACTTCATACACTTTTCGATGGTAAAATATTCAAAATCGCACAAAAATCGCTATTACAGCGTCCCCTATCGGCGAAATTTTTCCAAATTCAGGGAGGACCTTCTTGCTATAGCCAAATACTTAAAAAAATTTTTTGGTTCAATTCTATGTATAACTTCATACGCTTTTCGATGGTACAATATTAAAAATCGCAAAAGAATCACTATTACAGCGCCCCCTACCGGCGAATTTTTTCCAAATTCAGGGAGGACCTGCTTGCCATAGCCAAAAATTTAAAATAAAAATTTGGTTCAATTCTATGAATAACTTCATACACTTTTTGATGGTACAATGGCGACAGATAGACGGACACACGGAAAGACAGACATTTTCTATAAACATGTTTTTTGGGATCTCTGACCCCTAAAACATGTAAATCCGTCGAAAACCGGAAGTCGAAAATTTTCGATTACAATACTTTATATTGTATTGAAGATAGAAGAAAGTAAAAATTGGGAATCGTTATTATCACCTCTTGGGTTAAAGATGCGTGGATATCAATTCGAAGGGAGATGATTGGGTAAAACCAATTTTCTTTTTGTTTTTCAAGATTTTTTTTCGTCGAATTTTATTATCTAGATTTTACTAAATAGCAATAATATTTAAAGGTATATATAAATATTATACAGGAATACAAACAATAAATACAATAAACCCAACTGGAGTGAAAAATTAGCCAGAGCCAGGAATCGAACCCGGGACCACAGTATACAAGACTGCTGCTCTAACCACTGAGCTACTCCGGCCGATGCCTGAGTCTGCAATTTCTCACTAATAAACCATGTTGGGGAAGTCACCAGCCATCTATACGACAGCCTTGCATTTATTTGTTTGTAGTATGGGTGTTTTATTATAACAATAATATTGTTTAAATACATATTTAAGCTGCACAAAATTAGCATCCGCACAGAAAAAAATCAATTTTACAATTAAAATATAACCTTGCAAGGTTATATCTGGCGTGAAAAATGTAACCTCTGTTACTGGACAGTATTTGCTTAATTTATGATACAAATATTTCAGCAAAAAATATAACTTTTATATATTACTTTAGCAAAAATGTCCTTTACTTCAAAATAAAAGTTTTAGAAAGATGTATAATAAATAATAAAATTTAATTATTACATGTGTAATTTTATCTCGTTTAGGAAATAGAACTAAGTTAAAGTTCATAATTACCTCTTATTTTAGTTTTAAAGAAAATATTTTTTAAATTGTATTTAAAGTACATAACATATTCTTTGTTTTAAATACATTTGGTTTATTATCAGTTTACAATTGTTAAAAAGAAAAAGAAAAATTCTTCAAGTAACAGAGGTTACATCCAGTAACAGAGGATAAATCCAGTAACAGAGGTTACAAAAATTTACAAGATGTAAACAGACTGTTTAGCAACTAACAAAGATACACTAAATAAATCAAACATAACTTTATTTTCCAAAGAAATTTCTACAGATGTTTAACACTGCAATTATTTTTCAAATACGTCAACAGGGTTGGGAAACTTGTAAAATAATCTGCCCCCTTTCTGTACTACAGTTGGCATGGACAAACTTTTTTGGATCTGTTCGAACTATATGTATGCAATATCATTGTCATCTAATTTAAAAATAGATAATGCATCATCACAAGCTTTCAAAAGCATAACTTGTACTTCACCATCTTCTAAATCATCTTGTGTAACGGCTATGTAGTAACACTTCATTTTTCTCTTTTTTTATAGTTACAAATTCTACTAGTATGTATGTTCCTTTAATAATTTTATCTAGCGTTATTTCTTTAATTTAATTTTCTTCAGCAGTAGATTCAAGAACTTGAAAACTTGTTTTCTTAGGAGACATTTTGAGATCTGGAAAATACCACGAATAAATAATACATGCTACTGCAAAAATAAATATAAATAAGTAATAAGAATGACAATAAGTACCACAAAAAATGTATATTCTGGGATAAAATGTAACCTCTGTTATTTGTATGTAACATTTGTTACCAAAAGTTGTAACAGAGATTACTTGTAACAGAGGTTACATTTAAGCAAAAACAATTTTTTTCTTAAATAATAATATTCTAAAAAATAACTATGTTATTTATATAAACTTATTTTACTTAGTGTTTTGTGATTTAAAGAGAAATTTTATTTTTAAAACAATATTTAAACCTAAAATTGGAGTAACAGAAGTTACAAAGAGAAAACACACTCACCTTAGAACTTCATAATACTGCTCTATACTCTAAGCATGTGGCAGACAAAATGAAAATGGCACTTGACTTCTATTCTAGAAAGTTCTTTGAGCAATAGAGATTAGTAGCTCTCTATGTTGGACAAAATTTTTATTATTTATTCTGATAAATGTAATTAAAGTAACACAGGTTTCATTTTCATGGACAAATGTTAAATTAAACTTATGCAGTTACAAAATACATATCTTAATTCGTTAGTACAAATTTATTAAACTACTATATCTGTTATTTAAATATAAACAGATAAATATTGTGTTGTTCATAATATTTAGAATTGCAGTCTGTTTAAAATTGTCTCTCTAGTCATTTGGACAGCTAATTTTCATAGCTAAGAATAGATAAAGTGCATAAATTGTGCAATAAATACAATAAAATTGGCTAGAGCATATTTTATACCAGTTAAGAATAGTTTTTTCTAAAAGATAGCATGAAAAAATTGGAATTTCTTTGTACATTGCATGATAAAAAAAATTAAAGTTTTGGACATGAAAAGCACATGTATTTTTGGTGTTTCACCCGATTGAGAAATCATTTAAAAAGTATTGTATTGGCAATGCCATGAATGGTACTGAGAACGATTTTATTTACGAAAGTAAGAGAGTTGTTGTTGACAAAAATTCATCAGATCCTGAGTCCGATTTTTTTGAGGAAGAAGCAACGGAACGGGACTTTATTGAGCTAGAGGTCAGCACGGGCCCGGGCTTGGCCCGAGGCTCGTACCCGGCCCAGCCCGCGGGCCGGGCCGGCGGAACGAAGGCAAATTTTCAAACGGGCCGGGCCGATAAAAAAATTAATCGGGCCTATCGCCCCGATATAAGAATTCCAGCGATGCAGATAAAATACGAGCCATTTTCGATTAATTTGATTTTCTCGAGAAGTATAAATGTGCGTCACGAGCCGATGGGAGTTTAACAACATCAACACAGAAATGTTACTTGTCCGTCGTAGAGATCGCCATCGTACAGTTACAAGATGTATGATTCCGGGTTTAATTTTTTTCAGCAGACTCGTGCCGGGACGGAACTGGTTTTAATCGATCTCAGGATGTGTAGGACAGGCATTACGTTTTGTAAAAGTATAAATAGTGATAATGAACTTCTGTTAACATTATCTTTGAAAATATACCTTAAGGTTGTTCTCATATATTCACTGCTTAACAATGCGAAACTTTCAGACACATTTCCTGACACATTTTTAACTATAAAGGCATAAAATTGACAGGCATGTGACTATTGAAGGCCTATATTGAAGGAAACGAATAGCTTTCTCCATATTTGATAAATTACTTGTAGAGATTCTTGTCACGTGACTGTACGTTTTTTTCCTTTTCTGTGCTATCGCTTCCGGAAATTCGATTCAAAACGCTAACTTTAGCAGGATTTTCAGAAAGATATATTGCTTTTATCTATGAAAAAATGGCATTTACATACTTTCTGAATAAGAATACCTGCCAATCTTACGCATTTCCGAAAAGAAATGAATTCATAAATGTGTCGAAATGCAGCTCCTTTGGATTTGAGAAAAGCCTTAAAAATGAGAGAAATATTTTCACAAATCTCCTTTTTATTATACAGCTTCAAAAGTTATCATGTTTTTAATCCTTTATTCTGAACTACATTAATCTTTTAATGAATCCTTATTTGAATTTTGAAATGTTTGTAGAGATGATGACTAAAACACTGTAAGTAATCGTTAATGTTTACTATTGTGTGTTTTCTGTTTTGCGAACACATATTAATCTAAAATATGCTGTAAAATGACCCATAAATATGTATGTATAGTATTCATTAAAAGAATCTTAATTGTATGTCGAGAAAAAACAGATTTTTTTTTTAGAAATTGAGTCAGGCCGGGCCGGGCCGTGCCTGTTTTCACTGATTTCTGTACGGGCCGGGCCAAGATACCTTACGTTCGGGCCGGGCCTGGAAATTTCGGCCCGTGCAGACCTCTATTCTTTGGAGATGCAGATAGTGATTCCACATTTGAAGCATTCTGTTGATGTTTCTTAAATTTTTTACTTTCTTCTATCTTTACAAGAATATGGAAGTATTGAATTTAGGAAAATTTTCAACTTCCGGTTTCAACGGATTTACATGTTTTAGGGGTAAGATATCCCCTAAAACATGTCTTTACAAAATGTCTGCCTGTGAGTCTGTGAGTCTGTGACTCTGTCTGTACGTGACACAAATTTTGTGGGCGATCTATCTCAATAACTAATACACATAATTTAATAAAAATGTATATCCTGGTAGTATCTGATATAAGTTGGTGCTGATTAGTTTTTGGTGTAAATCGCTCGACAGGTGGCGCTGCTATGCTGCGTTTTTCACGATTTCCACAACAGCTCTATCTCAAGAACTAATGAACAGATTTTCATACAAATTCTATTAGTCCGTGTTACAAATTGGTGTTTTTTATGTTTTGGTGTAAATCGCTCAATAGGTGGCGCTGCTATGCTGCATTTTGCAAGATTTATACGATTTCCGCAATAGCTCTATCTCAAGAACTAATGCTCATAATTTCATCAAAATTCAGATTTAGTTAGTCCTTGATATGAAATGATGCTGATTTCCTGTCGGTGTAAATCGCCTAATAGGTGGCGCTGTTGTGCTGCATTTTGCCCGATTTCCTCAATAGTTCTATCTCAAGAACTAATGCACGAATTTTTATCAAACTTCAGATTCAAGTATACCTTGATTGATATTGCTGCTGATTATGATTTGGTGTAAATTGCTCAACAGGTGGCGCTGCTATGCTGAATTTGATTATTTCCGCAATAGCTCTATCTCAAGAACTAATGCACGAATTTTCATCTAACTTCAGATTCAGTTAGACGTTGATGCAAATTGATGCTAATTTGGTTTTGGTATCAGTTGCGCAATAGGTGGCGCTACTGTGCTGGTTTTCTAACGATTTTCGCAATAGCTCTATCTCAAAGCTAATGTAAGGCTTTTTTCCAAACTTCATATTCAGTTAGACGTTGACATAAGTTGATGATGATTAGGTTCTGGTGTAAATCACCCAATAGGTGGTGCTTCTATGCTGATTTTGTTGGATTTACACGACTTGAACGATAGTCATATCTCAAGAACTAATGCACGGAATTTCATCTTTTTAGAATCCTCATGATGAGCATAGATTGTCATTTAATTTCGGCGCAGCGAATTTTGACGTATTAACCTGTATGAGATAGAAGAAAGTTTTGGGATTGGTACATCCGAGTAGTTGTATAATTATTTTTGCTTGTTTAGTATTTCATTAAAAAAAAAATGAGATTTTTGTCTGAAAACACATCGGAATTTTTCAGGGTCGGCTTATACGTGTGTCAAGAATTTTACGAATATTTTTTGTATTCAAAATAGGGGGTGTCGATTTATACGCGAACGGGCTTATACGCTAGTATATACGGTATATTATAAATTACAAAGTGACGTATAAAAAAAAGGCACATAATTTTATAAAATCGACTAAAATTTTCAGAGTATGAACAGATGATTCAGAGTTAAAGAAATACAAAATATAAATTTTTATACGCTCTCCATACAAAATATTTCCCCAGTGAGCAAAATATGCTTCGTACACTACTAATAAGGTCATATACAAAATTTCAGCATTTTATCATAAAAAGTCGCAGCGATATGTTTAAACAAATTGGTTAGGGGTTAATCACAAATTACAATGTAAATGTTTACAGGTATTTATGCAATCATTGTTTTCTTTCGTAATTTGTGTACGACCCCTGGAACGCGACCATCTGACATAATTTTTCCCTTTGCTTATTCAGATACAGGCATCGAAAAGTGGTTTAAGTGAAATTCAGTACCTTTTTTACGTAACATTGTAATTCATAATATATATCTATCATCAATATTAAAGCAGTAACAGCCAAGGTCAATGCTTTTGGGATAACCTGTATAACATAACCAAGAGTACATAAGTATACGAAAATCTTTTCCTAGCTACTCACGATTACAAAAGGTGTTCTTTATCTTTAGACACTCAGAAATCAATATATTTTCAAATTTTAAGAAGCTTTTATAAAAAACGAGTACTATCTCAGGGGTCTTGAAGCTTCAAAAATTTCGAAATTTTAATTTTTTTAGATATTAAACTCTTATCTTTTCCGAACATTTTGATATAATGATGGGAACGAATGTTTTTTCAACTGGATTAAATCACATTCAAGGCTGGAGTAGCACAGTTGACGTTTATTCCAACAGAGCGAAAAATTTCCAGACCAGGAATCGAACGTGGATACTTGGCGTGCCGTGCCAATGCCTTACCTGTTAGGCTATCCGGACGATACCTGGCTGACATAATTCACTCTTTATTTGTTGGACTTGGCTGCAAACTGCAGCGCTAGTTTCATTCATCAGAGCTCTAATTATAGCATTTACATGATGAAAGTGTGTTTTAACACGGAAACTCCTGTATACCATGTAATTAGGTCATAATGAAGAGAACGAATATTTTTTCAACTGGATTGAATCTTATGTAAAACCAGGTATCGTCCGGATAACCTAACAGGTAAGGCATTGGCACGGCCCGACAAGTATCCAGGTTCGATTTCTGGTCTGGACATTTTTCGCTCTGTTGGAATAAACGTCAACTGTGCTACTCCAGCCTTGAATGTGAAAATGCATTTTGATATAATTGTTTTCTTAAAAGTCTCATTAGAACTGAAGTTATCGCTATTAGAATTATACCCGCCCAATAGCTGAAGCGACATTTTCGAAACTTTGAAGTCATTTTTCTCCAAAGACGTTTTTGGGCATAACGCACAGGATATTTCAAAAACTTCTGAATATTTTTTCATAAAATTTTCAAAACGTATTTTTCAGGTTAGTCTGTATCAACTGAAATACATTGGAACCTCCCTTTAACGAAGGCCCTATTTAAAGACGTTTTCTAGATAACGAAATTTGCTGCCGAGCCTTGAATTTGGACACCATTAGCATGTATTTTAATCTCCATATTGCGAAAAATACTGGGTAAGTCAAAATGAATAGAGCGATTACAAACGGCTATAACTATTTAATGGAAAAGAATTTATCGATAAGATTAACACAAAATGTAGACGAAACTTCAAAATTTTGTATATATACGTCATAGATGTTCTATGTGACATCCCTTGCTCACACGGACAACATCTAGTAGACGGTAGTCCATTTCACGCCATACATTCTGAAGCATTTGTTCAGTCACCGACACAAGCGCTTACAAACGCGTACTTTGAGTTCTTCAATTGTTTTGGGCATGAGAAGCACAAAATCGCAGGTGTCAAGTCCAAAGATCTTGGTGGCCAAGAGCAGAAGACATAGTCGGCATCTCCACTTTCACCGATCCAACGCTTTGTAAGAGGTTGGTTTAAAAGTGTGCGAATCTCCGTACTCCAGTGTGAGGGTGCTCCATCTTTCTGCACTTTGATAACAGAATGACATTTGTTAAATTCTAACACGCAGAATGCTTTCTGCACGAGACTCGCCATTTTTACTAATGAGACGTCTGCAATGAACAGGTTTCTTGTCATTGCGAAGTTTCAACTGGCGCATGGGTAGGCTTCCGTTTCACTGCACCTGCGCCTTACGTAAAGAAATTTTGAAGTTCCGTCTACATTCTGTGTTAATCTTATCGATAAATTATTTTCCATTAAATAATTATATAGCTGTTTGTAATCGCTATATTCATTTTGACTTACCCTGTATATTTCATACAACGAAGTTTAGTCCACTTTCGTGCGTTGTGCAGCATTCAAACACAGAGGTTTCTGTTGCGATGCATGTATGGATTTATTTCCGGGAATTCTATGAAAAGGAAATCGTTTATTTATTTATTTAATCATTTCCATTATTCTTGGTGCTAAACAAAACAATATTTTTTTCACACTAAGATAAACACTTGCTATCGTGACTATCTCAAAAAGACACTCTGGCGCTGACAATTTAGAGGAAGCCATCCATACAATAAAAAAGAAAAGTGACCAGTTAAACTGATGGCCCTGAGATCACAGGCTGTTCACATAAATTGTATATTATACTCTTCTTTCAAAGAATAATGCCCCTCGAAAAATAAATTAAGGGGGGATTAGCCCCAGCCCATTTCACCCCTTTATACTTAACCAATGAACCTTCAAATATAATCAGGGAAGTGCCTTATCAGAATAAACCTGTATACCAAATTTGAAGCCAATCGGATAATTCTGAATGAAAAACCCATTTATCTAAATTAAGGGGGATTAGGTCACCGTTCCCAGCCCCCCTTATTCTTTCCCAATGGATCCCCAAAACTAATCAAGGAAGCGCCTTATCAGAATGAACCTAGAACTTTTTTTTGAAGCAAATCGGATATTTCTATCAAGAGTTATCGCGTTACGTACATACGTACGTACATACATAGTATGTATATACAGAACCTACGGGCATAGCTCTCAGGCTTTGATAGCCCGTGAGCTAATAAAAAGGGAATTCCAATTTCACAAAAATAGTACAGATGAATTGTTCAGATACTTTCAAAAGCACGAAAAGTTTAATGAACAGTTGAACAGTGTATTAAAAAATAAAAAAATAAATAAGAAACATGTACAAAGTAATACTAGAAAGTAATATATGTTAAGGATCTGGAATACTGAGAAAAAAGAGAAAATATATACTACGCTTCAGTTATTGTTCGCCGCTTTTTATTAAGCATGTTTTTAGACATTATTGGAATTAATTTGTACTCAAATGGCTACAGTGCATAAAAAAAATTACTGCCCGAAATAAAATACATTTTCCCAGTATTTCCATTTGATGTGTATTTTTCATTTTATAACGTTTATCTTATTACAGAAATTTTACGAATTTTAGTTGATTTCTATTTAACGAATTTTCTTCATAACGAAGTGTTTAGGTGTAGCGATGAGACTTCGTTAACCCATTTATGTTTGAATTTTTTTTTTCTCAAATTTGTTGGTAAAATCATTTTAAAAGGTTGCAAAATGAACCAGAAAGTACTAAAATAAAAAAAGCAATTTAACAAATTTCAACAACCATTTGGAAAATGATTTTTTCAAAGACTAAAATTTAAGACATAAAATATCTCACGGAGCTGATCATACATTGCGTACGCCATGGATTCAACATTAATATTCCTGGACCAATTTTAAATGAAATTTCATTTTTAAACTTCTAAACATCCCACAATATTACTTTTTATATCGTCGTATAGAGAAAAAAAATGCATTTTTAATTGCAATTTGTTTGAAAGATTTATCTCTATTTGTTTCTGAGTTATTAATTTTTTTTTGTAGTTTTTATTACTTTTTTGTCATAGTGGCAACAGAAGTATCCATCTCTGTTGAAAGTAAAGGGAAAATACAGATTACTGTATAGACCAACCAGAAAACGTATAAAATGCGGGATTCAACTAATAAAACGCTTCAGATATGTTTTTGATTTCCTACCCTGACCGAGGACAATAACTATTTTTCCAAATGGTTAATAAATTACCCTAAACTATTTTCGTATTTATTTGATAAAATGTAAACGTATTACATATCGGAATGTGCATAATATTTATAATATTATAATATGCATAGTTATATGTTTTGTCTAAATTTATATAAAATAAGCTTTTAAATTGTAGATTGTATACTATAACTAGCAGGCTATGCCCGTTACGCTGGTCTGCTTATCTAAATGAACCCTGAATTAAACAAAATGTATCATTGAATTTGACATTGTGATTTAAAGCAATATGGAACCTTACCTGGAATGTTCTTTCGCACTGCTGAAAACGATAAGAACGACAATGTGCTATTATATTTTCTAATGTGTAGACAAATTTTCAGCTATTAAGGTCTTAACCCTTTTATTTGATCAATAACAGTAGGATTGGTAAAGAAAGATAGTACAATACGCAATACAATAAAACAAACCCTGAAAAATTATATAACTACTTGTAATAATGCAAACAAACAAACGGACAAAATCCATCCAGTAAAACTTTTTTTAAAGGTTGATCTTTCATAAGGGGTCCATCTGATTATAGAACTTTCCCCCATAATTCTGTAACTAAGCAACGTAGAATGATACGCAATAAACTAAAACCTCCGCAAACATTGTCTTATCAACAAAGAAAGTATTATCAATATCCGCCATCTAGAACTTTTTGAAAACTCTAATCTTTCATAATCGGTTTCATATGATTATGGAACTTTCCGCCATTACTTTATGACTAAGCAACGTAGAACAATATGCAAAATACTAAAACCATGTCTGAATAGACATCTAACTAAAATGAAATTCCTATCAAAATCTGTTCTGTAGAACTTTAAAAAATGTTAAACTTTCATAATCGGGTTCAACTGATTATAGAACTTTAAACCACACCTCTATTATTAAACAATGCAGAAGGGTATAGTATATACTAAAACTCTGCCTGAAAAATTATTTAACTAACAGTGAAAATTCAATCGTAATCAATTCGGCTGAATCTTTTAAAAAGGTTAATCTTTCATGATCGGGTTCGTCTGATTATATAACTTTAAAACATAATTGTATGTATAAGCAACGTAGAATGATATTTTTTATACTAAAATCTTCCCTGGAAAATTATCTAACTATTATTATGATCAAAATCCATTCAGGTGAGCTCAAGTTATATGCAACCCGGACGAATTTCCCATTTACCTTTTACTCTAGTATATATAGTAGAAGCAGAAGTAGATAGATAGATAGATAAGAATATTGATTATTAAAATTTATGAAACTGCAAGTTATTTCTCGTTGTCTTTGCTGAATAATTTTAAAGACTTTTCAATCGGCGAGTATTGAGATTTACTATTATGTCTACAACAAATGTATTTCATTTTGTACCAAAACATTGTCGTTAAAATGAGCCAATTTGCTGTGGGTTCCAATATTATAAAATATTTTTTTTTCAAAATCGCCAACTACGCGCATGACATTTTAAGTGTCTCTTGGCGCTGCAGTAAACATTTCCATGTTTTATTCAGCGAAAAATGAAGTTATAACTTAATTTTACTTGATAATAAAAAATACTTCCACCTTCAAAAAATAGTAAATTAAAATTTTTTGCAGTGTTACGAATAAATAATAATTAAAGCCAAAAGAAATTCGCGTTCAATAAATATCAAGCCCCAAAGTTTGGCATCTTTTGCAATAAAATTTGGTACTTTTCTTTTCCACTACAGGCGCCTTGGCGTTTTTTTAAAAGCTTGGCGCTATTCAGGCATCAGAAAGTGAGATTTATTGCCAATTGATATAAACAGTTAAGAAAACAAACTTGATGAAATTTTTTGTTTGTTTATATATGTATATTATAAATGTTTTTTATATACAAATTACTTCTATTTCTAATTAAAATTAGATAAATTGCATCTTTATGTTAAATAAATTGTATAAACAGAAAAAAATGCTTGTTTATATGAAATGAAACAGTGAATAGGTTGCCAGAAAATATGTTTCCAAATTTTCTCTCCGCCAAGGCTATTTTCTCTGTTTCGCCAAGATCCCTATACTGTAAATTACCAAAAAAATTTGCACATTTAGGATTGAAATAAATGGCGTAATAGCATACAATTTGGTATGGTGTTGGTATAACGTAAAAATAGGAAAAGGTCGCCAAAAAGTTTTCTTTCAAATCACGCCAATTCTGTGTTAATTCGGTTATAGAATAGCTCCGCTTTAAAAACACAGAATCAGTTTAAACCTTTTCCTAAGTTAATTATGCGCCAAACCACGCCAGGTAACATACGTCAATTGTCAGTAGACTCGATTATGTAACTTATCGGTACCAAATATGCCAATTGTCTATGGATTCGATAACGTAATTTATCTCCTTAATTTATGCATACTTTACAAACTACATCTACTTTCCAATTTTCCCGATTTTAAGATCAATGTGTACTGTTAGATGTTAAAATGCTTGGCGCAATTCGGGCCTAAGAAAGTGAGATTTGTGGCCAAATGATATGAACAGCTATAAAAACAAATAAAATGAACTTTAAGTTTTTTAAAATATGTATTCATATATATATATTCCTATATAAATTTTTATTTATGAATATTAATATTTTTGTTATTTATATACAATTTACTTCTGTTTTTATATAAAAAAGAGATAAATGTATTCTTTATAGTAAATAAATTATCTAATTACTGAACAGAAAATATGGATGAAAACTTTCCTTGTCTCGCCAAGACCATTTTATCCAACTCGGAGCTATATTGGAAAATTACAGAATTTAACCCATTGCTCTATGACTAAACAGTGTCGAACAATATCTAGACACACGGCAGTGTGTCAGCCAAGTTCGCCTGACATAGCCGTGTGTTATTTACATGAACCATTTCAAGCTGTTTTCGTCAAATTTCAATGCTCTACTACTGAAAATCTATGAGACCTACATACTTGTTATACGAAATGTGTAGTAAGACCACCCTATTTACCTAAAATCCAAAATTTTATAAATAACGCATAATTAGTTTCCGAGATAATGACATTTGAAAATGTCTGATAATCGATAATTTTACCACTGACTGACTGACTGACTGACTCACTCATCAAAAAGATCTCGTATATCTACTGCAGCGACATACTTCAAATTTGGTGCGAAGTTCGTTTACACTATAAAACTAAGGAAAAAAATAAAAAAATTGTGAAAATCGATGAATTACCCACCTGGGGGTGCCCATTTTTACTTTAACATTACGTCTATTAGGCGAAATTTTAATTTGCCGTAGGAGGGGACGCTGTTCTGTCGCCAAATACCGCCAAGTTTCTCGCCAACATGGCGATATATCGCCAAATTTGGCGACCAAAATTAGTCGCCAAAAGTGACGCCACCTTGGCGATATCTCTAATATTTCGCCAAATTCCCATAGACTTCCATTGTAAACCTATCTACTTACTGGGGGTTTATCTGGGTTTACTTGCTTACAGAAAATCAACAAATTGAGATATCCTGTCTGTCACAGAGCCTGTTCTCAGAAACTATACTTGTTGGAGACTTGAAATTTTGCATACATATAGATGAACACCACACATCATACGACAAATCATAAAATTTTGAAAAAGGTCGTACATTTAACCCTTTGGACTCCCACATGTGTATTTTAAACAATTCTTTCTGTGTGAGCCTCTAACTAGGTTGGAGGCGTGAAATTTGGCATACTTATAGCTGAACACCTCACATCAAATGACAGTCTATAAAATTTTGAAAAAGTCGTACATTTAACCCTTTGCGCTCCCACATGTGTATTTTAAACAATTCTTTCTAAATGAGCCCTAATTAGATTGGAGGGGTGAAATTTTGCATTCTTATAGCTGAACACCTCACAACAAACGAGAAATCATAAAATTTTGAAAAAGTCGAGCATTTAACCCTTTGGGCTCCCCCATGTGCATTTTAAACAATTCTTTCAAAGTGAGCCTCTAATTAGGTTGGAGACGTGAAAATTTGCATACTTATAGCTGAACACCATCATGCGACAAATCATGAAATTTTGAAAAAGTCGTACATTTAACCCTTTGGGCTTCCACATGCGTATTTTAAGCAATTCTTTCTAACTGAGCCCCTTATTTAACTGCAGACTTGAAATTTTGCATACTTTTAGCAGAACACTTGAGGCCAGGCGACAAATCATAAAATCTTGAAAAAGTCTTACGCTTAACCCTTTGAGCTACCACATATGTATTTTAAGCAATTCTATCTAAGGGAGCCCCTAATTAAGTTGGAGACACGACTTTTTGCATACGTATAGCTGAATAACTCGGACCACACGACAAATCATAAAATTTTCAAAAAGTCTTATATTATTTACTCCTCCGAGCTCTAACTTGCGTATTTTAAGCAATTTTTCTAACCTCCACCCTTTTCACCCGGGGAGCACTTTTCTAACTTTTGCCGACACCCCTTTGACCATTCTTTCATATTATGCACCATAGCCTTACATATTTTAGTTCCACTTTTTACCGCCAGGTGCGCCTACTTATCTCGGTGCTATGGGCTCAATCTCCTCGACTAATATATCTACGGATAGTATGTAAAACAGAGTTTCGTTCGGATAAAGGTTTGTTTAGAATAGAGTGCGCCCCTGGTTGCGAAACGTGGAACTAAGATTTTTCAAAAGGATAAAGTGCTTTGAAAGGAATATTAAACGAAACCCTCTGTGCGATCTGCGATCACACTTACCCACTTGTTATTTTCAAAATCATCAGAGAAAAGGATATTTAGTTAATTAAATTTGAAAATCCAGGGAGGGGCAATATCCTTCCTCTGCACTGCCTCTTTGACGGCACCCATGGATGAATGATACATAGTGTGGCATAAGTACATAACTTTATTTTTCACTTTCAGTATAAAAAAGCAGGCCCAGCTATAGGATATTTAATTGGAAAATTTAATAGGAAAATTTAATATAGGAATTTAATAGGAATTGTTGTTTCAGAAACAATAAAATTTTCGAATCAATACATTTCGTCACAAAACATGCATTCAATGTAGCAGTATTAAAATATAGATTTCTGCCGCAAACTGACAGCTAAATAGTTTGTTGCAGGAAATTTAATTTATAATTGAATGTTGCTTGGTGAATAAAATAGTCACATGTAAACACATTAAATAGCATTAAGTAAAGTGTCTAAATGTATTGTAACTTTACAAAAAGTAATGATATCTAACAAAAACATAGCTGTGAGAAAAGGGAGCCAAGTTCTGTAAAGACAATGGCAAGAAAAGAAGTGATATCTAAGTGGGTGCCAAGTTCAAATAAAATTCACTCAAACTTACCTACTGAAGTATTATAGCATTTTTTAAATTGTTTAGAAATAAAAATTATTGATAGCATATTAATAATAAATCTAGAACTTGGCATGTTTTTGATAAATGTTATGCCTATCAATTTCATGTCTTAATAAAATAATGATGTTAATATTAATTTCAATGACATTACAAAAAAAAATAATATAGATATTATTATAATAAAATGACTCATGTTAAAGATTTGATAAACCAATAAATACACAGATACACTCCCGCTCGTCTTTGGTTATCGCTCTAGCACCCACCTCCAGAAACCTCAATGCAAAGATGCCTGACAAAGAGACAGATATACTTACGCTTGTTCTTGGTCATCACTCTAGAGGCTGCACCCCTTTAACCCTTTCAGAGGCAAATAACTTTTATTCGTGAAATGCTGAAATGATTGAATAACACCAGAATTTACAAAATAAATTTATTTCAAAATGGGTAAAAGCTTCTTTTCACGTATTTAATAAAATTAAACTTTTTAGTCCTGAATTCTAGTATCAGTGTGGAATTTTGCAGTTAAATTAGGTGGGATATATTTTATCCCACCGCCCTTCAAGGTGAAGGAGCTCACTCAAATTAAGGCTTCCAATCATGAAATAACAAGATTTGATATGATAATGTCATTATTAAAAATAAATGACTCGTAGGTAAAAACTTGCCAAGTTCTAAATTTATTATTAATATGCTATCAAGAATTTTTATTTCTAAACAATTTAAAAAATGCTATAATACTTCAGTAGGTAAGTTTGAGTGAATTTTATTTGAACTTGGCACCCACTTAGATATCACTTCTTTTCTTGCCATTGTCTTTACAGAACTTGGCTCCCTTTTCTCACAGCTATGTTTTTGTTAGATATTATATACTAAAACTATCTCTGAAAAATTGTCAAACTAATAATGCAAATTCTATCAAAAACCGTTTATTTTAATTTTTAAAAAGGCTATTGTGATAATTGCGTACACCAGACTACAGAATTTTCCCCAAAATAATCGCGGGGAAAAGTTTGCTTAGGTGCTTTGGAGCTACTTTTGGCGCGAGATCTAAGCTCTACGACCAATAGGAGCCCAGATATTTAAGGAAATATGAAGTAACAAAGTCCAAAATAAGAGCATTTTCCGTCATACTTCTATAACTAATCTAGGTAGAATGATGTGTTATAGCTTAAAACCTTCCCTGAAACGTTACCTATCTAACGGTATAAGTTCCGTAAAAATCCATGCGGTAGAACTCGAAATCTAGGCGTTCGGAACGAAATTTCCGTTTGGATTTTATATATATAATAATAGACTAGAAAGGTACCCCGTCAAAAATGACGGAAATTTAGATATAAAGATATATACAACTCATGTGCAAAAATATGAGTTTTCTCGTTTGTTCCGCAGTGATAGATGAAAATAACACATTTTAAGAACGAAACACAGTTATGAAAAACTGTGTACAGTAGAAGACCACTAATCTGCACAGTTTGGTTCCAAGTGCTATGCAGATTTGAGGCTCTTTGCGGTCATGTCTATTCAATCTTTGTTTACATTTTTTTAATTAATATATTGGACAATTTAGATTGTTAAGCCTTAAAAATAAATAAATTACGCACTTGAAGTAAGGTAAAAACTCTTAAATTATCGTATACAATTTCATGAAATGGTATTATATGTGTGTGCTTCACGATCTTGGTTATGCCTTTGGCGAAATTGGCTGCATCTTGTCATAATTCTAATAGTGTGGGCCTCGGACCTCTATAACAAAAAAGTAACCAGTTTTTAGTAAAATTTCTGATATAAAGTAGTTTTCAAAAACTTGTGTAAAATTGCGGGCCGTTCTCATGTTATGCCAGTCCTAGGAATAATATTTCTAACACTGTAGAGTTTCCATGTATATGTGGAATTTAGAAAAGCTTCTCCAAAAGAAAGGTCCTGAAATGACATTGTAATTCCTCTAACTTCAAAGTTTAATCGGGCCCTGATGTTGTTTACTGAAATCTAATAAATACAGTTATTTTGAATATTACAACAGAATTAAACAGCTAAACTTATCTAACTTAAACTCGCTCTTACTTCCCGATGTTATTTTTTAGTATTAAGAAAGAAAATTATTTAAATTTTTCAAATCATGCACATTTATAATTTTTTTCCGTCTTTAATAACTAAATAATGAAAAAATATGCTTTTGTTTTGAGCTCATAAATATGACAATAAAATAATGTAACTAAGAGACATTGCAAAATTAAATCTTTTTGATTTCAAACCATAAACAAATGATACCGCCACCATTTTACCTACTATGACGTCATTAGAATATTGTCCATTGATTGTTGGAGAACTTACTTTGTGAATGATTACCTCAATGATTTAATATTGTTTATGGTTCGCGATGAATGAATCACTTGTGTTTGTTTAGGTTTATGGAATGAGATATTAAGCCGTGAACCAAATTTCAACTAAAGTTATCCAAGGATATATGTATTTTTAATCGAAATTAAAAACAATGCTTTGATCTCGAAATAAAAAGTTTTAGTTTGTATAATTGGTTATTTCTGTTAATTATTTATTTAGGTACTTTTCCATTATAGCGCATTTTTTAAAAAAGCTTGGCGTAATTCGGGCATCAGAAAGTGAGATATGTTGCCAAAATATATAAACAGCTATGAAAACAAATCTAATGAATTTTTATTTTCGTTTATATATGCACTTATATACATAAAAAAAATCGTTTCTAAATATATATAATATTTTTTTATATACAAATTACGGCACAGATTTCAGATATGAACCGGGATACATAACTGGCGCTAAAATGGTGTTATTTTGCCTGCTATGGTAACCCGGCTATTGTTTTTTATTTATTAATAAATTGTTTATTTACTTTTATTTTCTGTTTTTAAATTATATAAACTGTTTTGTTCTATAGTTATTATTCAAACTTTTATTTACTTATAGTTATTTCCTTTTCAAAATGATAGCAAATAATTTAAAAATATATAAGTAACTGGTATTCGAAAGCAAGATTTCTGCCGAATTGGCGTCAGAGAAAAATAACGCCAACCCCGATGCGTATATGACATCTGTGCAAAAATTACTTCTGTTTCTTTATAAAAATGGGTAAATAGCTTTTATTACATTAAATAAATTGTATACATATGCAAAAAATTGCTTGTGAGTATGAAGCAGTAAATAGGTTGTCAGAAAATATGTTGGCAAACATCTTTCTCACCAAACTTGTTTCTCGCCAAGAAACTTTTCTCCGAAGTATTGTACATAAGCAATGATTGCTAGAAATGCGTTTTTAATTATGATATGCGCTTTTATGTTTCACTACATTTATGCATACTATACCGTCTGTATAAATGCTACAGTTCATATGCAGGGCTACACAAAAGAATTCGTAAGGGTTACTGAGTATGAGAATAAATTGCATAAAGGTGGTTTTTAAAGGAGTTATGCAGTTTTACCCTGAACTGCATTTAGTTTACTAAGAAATGTTTGTAGAATATAGATAAAATGATATACAGGGTCACGCAAAGAATTGGATACATAACCGCCTATGGATGATAATATCTGGAAATGTGATTTCAATAGCTTTAAGATTAGTTTAAATTAAATTTTAGCTAAATAGTGGCATGTAATAACGGTACTATTGGCTATGGACGGTAAGTGCTGAAATCAATTTTTAAAAGTTTTTATGCGTTTTCTAAAATGTTTACTTAGTTATCTTATTTATCTTATTTCCCTAAATAACGAAGTTTTGTTAAAGCATTCAGGATGTGTTGGAAATTGTTTCATATTCTATGCTTAACGCATGATTTTTCTTTCTTCTTTAGTCTTATTTTGCATTTATTTTATTCTTAATTTTTTAGTCTTATACTGCTTTATAGAAACTTTGGCACAGTTGTCATATATACCCCATATTGGAGCGATTTTTTTTTCCGACGCTAATTTGGCGAAAACATCAACAGCATAAACAACAACATCCGGTTTACCATATCAAGCAAAATAACGACACTTTGGCGACAGTTAAGTACCCGTTGTGTATATGGCATTGGCGTCAGAAAAAATAGCGCCAACATGGGGCGTATATGACATCTGTGCCGAAACTTTAATATTTAATGTTTAAACTCTTCGCTCCACTCACCTTGCATATAGTATAAAATATAACACAGATAGCGCAAAATAATAGACAGTTTGATACTTTTCCACTGTAGGGGCTTTGGCGTATTTTAAAAAAAGCTTGGTGTAATTTGGGCATCAGAAAGTGAGATTTGGGTACTTTTCCGTTATACGGATACCATTCTCGCCAAGCGTAATAGTTGGCGCAAAATGAAAATCACGTGAATTGAGGCATTTGAATAATAAAAGAAAAAATATTGTCGATACTAAAGTGAGCATTTAAAAAATATAACATTAGAAAATTCCAGACTTTTACGAACTATTTCATTAAATCACAAATATATACATAAAATAATTGAACAAATAACTGTTATAAAATAAAGCAATAAAATAAAACTCATATTAAACTGCTGGCATAAAATTACAAATACCTTTTAGCATTTTGAAATAATTGGCGCATTAGCATACATTTTGGCATGGTGTCCGTATAACGGAAAAATATTGAGATTTGTTGTCAAATCATATAAACAGCTATGAAAACAAACTTGATGAGCGTTTTTTTTTTATATGTTTATTTTATCTGTATATTATTCATGTTTTTATGCACAAATTACATCTGTTTCTGTATAAAATTAGAGAAACGGCTTTTTTATGTTAAATAAATCGTATAAATATCGAAAAAAAAAAATGCGTGTGAATATAAAATGAAACAGTGGATAGGTTCCCGGAAAATATGTAGCCAAATTTCCTTTTTCGCCAAGCCACCTATACTGGAAAAGTACCTTAGGTACTTTTCCAGTATAGGTACTTTTCTAGTACTTTTAGGTACTGTGGCACATTAAAATCGCGCAGTTAGGAGCTCATACAGTACAGCGTCGTCTATTGGCGGTTATTTTATTAGTAGCATAGGGAGGAAGATGTAAAAATGTACTTTAAATTCTCACCCATAGATTTTGAAAAAATATCTTAAAAGAGCGGAGTTTAAATTAAATTTTGGTGACCTCCTTTATGAAAGATTAATGGTTTTAAATGGGAATTTCGCCAAATCAGTCAGCTATTGCCAAGTTGGCCAACATTTGGCGCTACTGTGGTAACCCTGCATTAGTATTTTTCAACAATTACTCATTTCAATGAGGTGGTCCTACCGGAATCGTGAGGGACACACAGAGACTTGGATTTTATATAAATAGATAGATTAGTATTTTTATGAACTACTAAAAATATATTTATTTCTTCACAGAGACTAATAACATTGTAAGTATTGTTGATTACAATTTAAGAATAACCCTATTCTAGGCTTAAAAACAATTTATTTCATAATCATCTGGTAAAGGACTTTACATAAATCACTGTTTCCTGAATGGTTAATAAAAATATGTACCCATTTGTGCCTACCGCCCTATATTTTGTACGTTACAAATATGCATAAAAAATAGGCTTGAACATCTAATTTCACAATTAAAAAAAATACATATTTCAAAGAAGTATACATGCTAAGATTATGACTTATTTATTTGGATCCTTGATAGGAAAAATACAAATAAACTTACTTTTTACATTTTGCCATCTTAAAAAATAAAAAATCTACAATTCAAGTCAACGCGGTGCTTTAGGAGTACCGACGTGGAACGCATTACCGCCACGCGAAACCTCCAACGAAATTGAAAAATGCAACATAAATTAAATTTAGAAAAAGCGGATAAAATAACTAAAAATTTTGAAACCCTGGTGGAGGGCCCTAAGGCTTATTCCGGGGTTTTGAAGCACTTGAGGCACAATTCTGCCTCTAAATAAAAATGGCGCGTAGAGCATCCAAATAAATTTGGTTGCCTTACACTTCGTTGACAGACGGATGTTTGACCCGGCAATAGTCGGAGAATGAAAAGGCAGGTGGCGCCAGGAGTCACATCAAGCCTGACATCCAGGAAAACCAGAGGCCCTTACTAACACTTTCTCTGAAACCTTAAAAAAACAAAGGGGGCCACATAATAGCTCACGAAATGTTGAAAGTCAAGCCTAGTGTCCCTCACAAGTCGCAGATCTCCCGGCTTTCGCACAAATGGGGAAGCCTTGAAAAAGGCTTTGTGGTACTAGACATCGAAATTTCCACGACTGCGAGTTACATTTCTGCGTTGAACATGATCGAAAAATGGGATACTTTTAATTTTAATAAAATCTATTAAAATATAAAAATAATTAACTACCCTGAGTGAATCTCTGACCAGACCGGGTAGCAAAGACTCCCGTAATCCCTGAAACAGCTCGGACCGTTTAGCTCTGAGAAGAGACAAACGTCTAAAGACAGCACTCTCACGAAATGCACCATGCACCAAGTTTTGGTTCTCGGAGGCGAAAACCGGTTTCCCCGCCGCGCCGTAGGAAAGTGGAGTTACAGTATGAGTGCTCGCTGACAACGAGATGATCTCTTCGTTGGCTATGAATACTTTAAAATTTTCGTTTAAAAGCAGTTCATATGTATTGAAAATGTACTACATATTAACAAATAATGAATAAAGTGTTATCAGAATGTAGATTTATGGATTTTGAAAACATTTCGGAATTTTTCTTTAGTAGTTTCTGCAACTTCCCCTCCCCTTATTAATGCTTCAAAATTAAAATTTTATTGTTTTACTTTTTTATTTGTCCAGTTTGCACTGCGATGTGGTTACAGACTTTTTTAAATGAGTTTAAAAAATGAAAATTAAAAACTATTAGTACTATCATAAGTTAGTATTAGTACAAAATACGTAAATTACCAAAATAAGAGTTAACAAAAATTTAGATCATTTTTCCTTTTAAAATATTGACATGAATTAAAAATTAAAAATTAGGGAAATTCTCAAAACAGGGAAACAGACAAGCATTATACGAATTACCTGATATTTATGGAACTAATATGATAATGCAAATCATTCGAAAATAATGAGAACATAATATCAGTGGCACATTATAAGTGTCAAAACTTTAATATATGTGAAAAAATATTGTAAATAAAATAAATAATTACTGTCATTATTATCATATTATCATGTTTCTTGAATTATAATTCTATTTTCTTTATCGCTCTCATGTTGAAAATTAGATTAAATGTTAAAATTTGGAACCTCTTTTTTTTTTTTTTTTTTTTTTTTTTTTTTTTTTTTTTGAAAAAGACATATTTATCTTTATGGTGAAATTGGTAAAGCTGTTTGATTTCTTAGTACATAAATAAAAATACCAGCTATTTTCCTACATTTACTAATGAAAATGATTTTAGGAACAGGTCAGGAATTAGTGATTATGGAATGGATTCAATAAATAATGACCTTTTCTGTAAACATTTTCGTAAGGGAGGGGGGGGGGGAGGCATATAATTTATTTTTTCTTTTCTCCATTTTTATTTTAACTATTTATTTATTTGTATATGTATATTATCTAATGTTATCAATTTATCGAACTAGCTGTATATTTTGAAATTAAAGAAAGCTGTAAAATAAATTTTCATCATAACACTTGTATGCAGGATCCACTTAAAAAATAGGATATGCATGAAAAGCAGTTCCCCAAAAAACATTATTAATAATAATTAACATAAATGTTTGATATTCACATATCTGTGATGGTATTATGAAATATTGCAAACTCAATTTCGATGCATTGTGAAAGTTCTTATTTATCTACAACAATTTATTGGAATTTAATGAAATTTCCTTCACATAAAACTTAATTAGATTGAATAAAGTTAAGGTACTGCAGATCTGAATAAAAATATTTTTGTTCACATAAAACTTAATTAGATTGAATAAAGTTAAGGTACTGCAGATCTGAATAAAAATATTTCGTACAATTTATAATAAATGATAAGCTATTATAGGTGTAAATATAAGAATAAAAAATAATACACTTACATAGTGAATGAATTTAATTTTTATTAAAGTAGCCAACGAATGCAATAAAAAAAGTTGAAGTCAGCCTATTGTGATAGCAGAGGCTCATTTCAATGTACCCCCCCCCCCCCCCCACCCTCATTGTGTCCTTGTACAACTTAAAACAGCCTGATGGAATAAATACAGATTACTTTTAAATGTTGGAGTCTCAAATATTTGAAAATTGAAAAGGCTGCTCCTATTACCATATGATAAAGTAGGGCGGGTGGAGCAGTACTACATCACGTTAAGAATGCAAATGAGTATTGTACCAAAAGAAGGCGATTTTAGTATCACATTGGTTATGGAAAACTCTTGAATAGAATTACCGAAACAGCTTTTCCACATGCTCTTAAAATAAATTCACATTATCTATTAAATTGTTATGAATAAGCACATAATTTCATCATATTCATCACATAACTTTCTTTCACTTATCGACAATTAAAAGAAAATAAATAAAAGAAAAGTGTTTCTAAAATTAAAATATTACATCTAAAAGCTTAGTTATTAATTTCCACAAGGTTCTAAAATGACTTAACTTTTACCCTATATTGTAGGTAATAAACATAAACAAATCTATCACTTTTCAAAAGAAAAGAAAAATCAATCTTTTAAAGAGAGGGTGGTTTTTTTCAATCATCATTTAAGAAATTTATTCATTGGGATTTTCTTTATTTAACTCATAAACTCATGTTAAGAGAGTGGAAATGCTTCATGCTCGAAACACAAGCCTGCCAGCAGTTTTCGAATCTTTCATAACATAAAAATTAAAGCTTCACAATATGAACATAAGATTTCTCAACACATTAATACTTGAGTGACGAAAACATTAACATTACATATGCGAGAGAAAGTATGCATTTAAAATATTTGCGTGAAATACGCACAGTAACGAAACGACAAAGTCCAAAAGCATGCGCAATAAAAAGCCAATGGTCGAAAAACGGAGGAAACCGGTCGGAGGAGCAATAGAAACAGAAACTTGTGCTGTGTGCGTTTTGTGAGGGTGCTGTCCCTAGACGTTAGTTGAGAAGAGTACTTTGCTTATCAGGTTTCCCGAGAGGTGCACACACCGGCGGTCTTGGAAGAACTGAGGCTGGGGTACTTTGACTTTGACTTTGACGGGGAGGCTTTTAGGTCAAAAACTGGGATTTAAATAGAGTAGCTGAGGATCCCGTGAGCAGGATCTTCTCGGCCAATGAATTACTGGAAGGGCTAACCTGACCAGAATCGCTGATTGGAGCTCGGACTATAACACCGAAAAAAGCCTCCATTTAAGCAAGTAGGCACTCATCTTATGCTGTCATCTCTCTTTAACAGATAAAGATATCCATAGATAATTATTTCGTACAATTTACTTACTATAAAGAAGAAAAAAATTATACAGATTCATTAAAATTCGAAACCTTCCAAAAATGGGACGCCAGGCATAAACGGGTCAAATGGAAGTTTCACTGTAGTTGTTGAGAAAATAGTTTAAAAAATAATGCAATAGCACGAAGAAATTTTCTACAATTTATCAAATGGTACCCAAAGTATGTGTATCGAAAGTGTGTATGCAATTCTTAATAGTACAAATCAAACTTCATATTGCTGAAATTAAACTTCTCCTAAAGGGAGCTTTATGCACTATACTTAATCCATTTATGCCTAGCGTCCCATTTTTGGGACGCTTCAAATTTTAATAAATTTGTATAATTTTCTTCTTCTTTATAACATGAAAATTGTATGAAATAATTATCCATAAATGTCTTTATCTGTTACTGAGAGACGACAGCATAATATAAATATTTATTTGCTTAAATGAAGGGTTTTTCAGGAGTTTTATAGATTTTTAATTTTTCATGATGGCGTAATGTAAAAATAAAAAGTTTATTTGTGTTTTATCTATCAAGGATACATATAAATAAGTCATAATCTTAGCTTGTGAACTTTTTTGAAACATGTATTTTTTTAAATCGTGAAATTGTATGTTAAAGCCTATTTTTTATGCATTTTTGTAATGTACAAAATATAGACCGCTAGCTACGAATGGGTACATATTTTTATTAGCCATTTAGAAACAATTATTGATGTAAAGTCCTTTTCAAGATGATTATGAATCAAATTGTTTTTAAGCCTCAAATACGATTATTCTTAGTTTATTATTACTAATCCTTATAATGTTATTAGTCTCTGTAAAGAAAGAAATATATTTTTTTAGTAGCTCATAAAAATACTAATTACAGTACTCAATATACAATTTAAAAGCTTATTTTATATAAATTTAGACAAAACATATAATTATGCATATTGTTCTATTACAAATATTATGCATATTCATATACTTAGTACGTTTACATTTTATCAAATAAATACAAAAATTTTTAGCGTAGCTTTTTTTTTTAGTATTTCACCAGTTCATTTTAAAACATTTTAAAGTGATTTTTCCAACAAGTTTGAGAAAGCAAAAATTCAGGCACAAATGGGTTACAATTCTTTCTTTTTCGCGTTTAACTAAAATAATATTTAGTTTTTTTTTAGATTCTGATAAAACAATTAACAAAAATAAATGTAAATAAAAAAATTAGAATGTTGCGTCTAAATTTTAATATGAACCGATATGATAAGGTATTGTAAAGAAAATATTCGACAAAAATTAATGAACAATTTTGCGTAATAGGTGGCGCACTTGTACAAATAATAATGTTTATTTTACGCAATTTCGTTTTCTGAGGTAACAATGGGCAAAACATTTTATCTTCAAATAATTAGTTCTGTTAATTTGTATCTTTCCTTGAAACATTAACGTAAATTTGAAACATTAATGAAAAGTTAATTACACAGAATGATACAGTCAAACTTTTAATCATTCTTGCATTAATTAAACGAAACAAACTCTCAAGTGAGTTACATGAATACCAGTAATGTGTTAAGCAGATTAGAAAAATAAGTATATACAAATGCTACTAAATATATTAAAATACATTTACACGAATTGTTTCATTTTTTTTAATGGGGTCCCAAGACTCTTAAAATTGGAAAAAAAGAAAAAAAAAAGACCATTTTCAACATTTAATATCTTAAAATGCATTTGATTTTAAGACACAATTTTAATTGGAATGAAAGTCCTTCCGGCCAGTGCCGGGAGGAAGAGGTAGCTTTCATATTCCTTATTTTAAAAAAGCCAACTTATATTATTCAAACACACGAAGCTCAATTAAGTGGAAACCGAATGTAGGAGATACAATACTAATTTTTATCAATACTAAATCATTATGAATGAGAATTTCGTGAAATTAGTCAGCTTTATCCAAGCTGCTTTTAATTAAAGTAACATATATTTGGCTGCCAAATTCGGCGATTTCTGAAAGTGCCTGCCATTTTAAGACAACATGGTGGATCAAGCTAACCAGTGAGCTTGGTCGAGACCTTAGTAATTGCTGTGCACATGCTCACTCACATCGGAATCGGTTGATACATACGAGTGCTGTCGCAGGCAAAAAATCAGATTTTTCAAAATGTCACCCACGTTAGGAATTGAAACTACTATATCAGAGCCATTTTTTAAGATAAAGGCAAACAAAAAATGCTCCTGAATCCTTATATCAAGGTCAAATACTTAAGAAAGAAACCTTTTTCAATTTCTAATTTTTTTGCACCTCACTTTAAATATAATTTTTTTCAATTTAATGGCCGCCATTTTGAAACAAGATGGCTGATGAAGCTGGCCAGCGAACTTGGTCCAGATATTGATGTATACTATCCACATGCCTTCTTCCATCGAAATAGGCGAATACGTGTGGTATCGCGTGACAAATACAAGATCGTTTCAAAGTGTTAGTCATGATAGAAATTCAAAGTGCTATAATTCAACCACTTTTTAAGATATAAACAAAAGAACAAATTTTCAGAAACAAAAACTGCTCCGAATCTTTGTATCAAGGCCAAACACATAAAAAAAATCTTTTTCATTTTCCAATTTTTTAATACCTCATTTTAAATTATAAAATACATTTAAAAAAAAATCGCAACCCTTTTGAAACAAGATGGCGAATGAAGCTGGCCAACGAACTCGGTCGAGACATTGGTATGCACTATGTACAGACCAATTAATATCCAAATCGGTTCATAAATACGCCTGTTATCGAAAGACAAAAATCAGGTCGTTTTAAAATGTCAGCCACAATAGAAATTCAAAATGTTATAACTCAGCCATTTTTTTAGATATAGACGAAACAAAACCTGTTCCGGAATCTTTGTATTAAGGTCAAACACATACGAAAAAATCTTTTTCATTTTCCAATTTTTTGGCATCTCATTTTAAATTTAAATTTTTTTAAATTTTTTTAAATGGCCGCGATTTTGAAACAAGATGGCGGATGAAGCTGGCCAACGAACACAGTTGAGTTATTTGTATGTACTATGTACACACCAAGGTACATCCAAATTGGTTCATAAATAGGTCTGTTATCACGTGGCAAAAATCAGGGCGTTTCAAAATGTCAGCCACGATAGAAATTCAAAATGCTATAACTCAGCCATTTTTTAAGATATAAACGAAACAAAAACTGCTCCCGAATCTTTTTATCAAGGTGAAACACATAAGAAAAAAATATTTTTTCAATTTTCAATTTTTTGGTACCACATTTCCAATTTAAATTTTTCTTAAAATTTTAAATGGCCGCCATTTTTAAACAAAATGGCGGATGAAGCTGGCCAACAAACTCGGTCGAGACATTGGTATGTACTATGTACACACCGAATTACATCGAAATCGGTTCATAAATACGCCTTTTATCGCGTCACAAAATTCAGGACGTTTCAAAATGTCAGCTTCGCTAGAAATTCAAAATGCTATAACTCAGCCATTTTTTAAGATATAGACGAAACAAAAACTGCTACGGAGTCTTTGTATAAAGGTCAAACACATAAGAAAAAATATTTTTCCATTTTCAATTTTTTGGTACCACATTTCAAATTTTAAATTTTTTAAAAAATTTTAAATGACCGCCATTTTGAAACAAAATGGCGGATGAAGCTGGCCAACAAACTCGGTCGAGACATTGGTATGTACTATGTACACACCGAATTACATTCAAATCGGTTCATAAATACGAGAGTTACAGTATGACATAGGTCAGATATATATATATATATATATATAAATTTTGAACGGAGGGTGGTTTCGGGGTCTGGGGGTCATGATCGATGAAAATATACCAAAATTTTTTGAAATCGCTTTCCTCCGAACGGCTGCAATAGGTAGCTTTTTGTAAAGAAAGCTACCTAAAAGATTTAAGTATGTTGATTATTTCATGTATTTAAAAGATTACAAAATGCATAATACAAATGCAGATTATAAACGATTACAATTAGCATATACAGGGGGCTCCAAACTGTCCGACATTTGACGAGCAGAAAATCGGAATAACAGATTACGCGCAGGATTACAAAATAAATTTTGAAACTAGAATGAAAATGTTGGCGTCTACTTATGCTTCAGATTATAATAATTACTCTGAAGCTAAATACATTTGTAATTAAAGCATTTTTATAATTTTAATACAAAGTTGTATTTAGCTAACGCAAAATTTTGAAATTTCAACAGTATAATCATCTAAAAAATATTTTTTTGAACAATAAAAAGAAAATTTTAAGTTCCATTTATACAGACTAATATGAAGCATATGTTTTGAAAATTTCATGAAAAAATATTCAGAAAATTTTGAGATATCCTACGCGTTATGCCCAAAAACGTTATTTGGAGAAAAATGACTTCAAAGTTTCGGAAACGCCACTTCAGCTATTGAAAAGGGTATACTTCTAAAAGCCATAACTTCTGTTTTAATGGGATTTTCAAGGAAACAACTATATCAAAATGTTCAGAAAATATATGAGTTTAAAATCTAAAAAAAATTAAAATTAAAATTTCGAAAATTTTAAAGATTTAAGAGTCTTGAGACCCCCAAACTACAGAATAGTAAGTTACTCTCAATCGCTGGAAAATCATCGTGTCATGTTTGATAAAAATACTTCGATCACGGAAAAAAATTATTATAGAGAATTTTTTAAAACTAAGAATCCATATCTTGTTAGGGTTTCGTTCATCTGACAAACACTATTCGTCTCACTCCTCTGTCTGTCCGGCCGTCACAGAGCTCGTTCTCGGAAACTGTATAAGTTAGATACTTCAGTTTTTGTATACTTATAGCTAAATACCTCCGATCACATTACAAAGAATAAACTTTTGAAAAAGTCTTATATTATTTTATTTTAATGAATTAATTTAATGACATTCGACCATTTTTGCGATTTTAGGTAGCTTTCTTTACAAAAAGCTACCTATTGCAGTCGTTCGGAGGAAAGCGATTTCAAAAAATTTTGGTATATTTTCATCGATCATGACCCCCAGACACCGAAACCACCCTCCGTTCAAAATTGATATATATATATATTAAAATTTCTTATTTTTATGGCAATTATTGCATTTTCCATACATAATTTTTATATGGCAGTTCTTAGTAAACATCTCGATACTGGCAAGATACACTTAGCATCTATGCAGTGTTGTGCCCGGTACAGGAATAATAATTGGGTTGTTCCTGGATCGTCATCCAGCGACCATTTACACTCTCCCCCTCGTCCTTTATTTTTTCGTAAGTGCTATGATTCTCGGTGCAAGACATGTCCATACGCTGCTCAGACACAAATTGTCTCAGATCCTAATTATTCAAGTTTTTGTAAAGCATTTAATGTTATTTATAGTATAAAGTGCAACTTATGTAATATGAAATATATTGGTGAAACATCAGGTCCAATTCATAAACGAATCAATCATCATTGTTCAGACTCTAATAATAACAAAGCAAAAAATATACAATCTACAGCTGAAATTCAACATTTTCATAAACATCTATTTAAAAATACGACAATTGAAATCCTTCAAATTCTAAAAAATAAATCAGAACGTCTTTATATGGAATCATCATATATGAAATATTATAACACAATTTATCCTTATGGACTTAACAGTGAAGTATTTAACAGACCTGTCAAAGTCTTCACATCTATAAATAACAATATTGATTATTCTCCAATTTATCCTACTCTTAATCATAATTTAAATGCTAAAACAACACGTAATAAACGCGGAAAGGGTTCATCATCAGTTGTAGTTTCCAAAAAATCTATCACAAAACAAATTAATGATCTTCAACGAAATTACTTAGAGAATTATAACTGGTTGTTAATTCGTAAAAACATCTTTGCTATTAAAAAGAAACAGCTTGTACAACATTTAAATGTCTTTCTTAGTAAATCTTTCTCTAAACATTTCTCTGATATTTACTTTGACCTTATTATGAGTAGGGTTAATCTTTTAACTATTAATTTACAAAAAAAAACACAAAATTCAGAACATGAATACTCAATTGATAATTACTTTTTCAAATCACATATTTAATAAAATTAATATCAATTCTATAATTAATGATAAAAATTGTTTTTTTCCTATCAATAATCTTCATATATCAAAAACCTTTAAATATCCGAATACAATTGGGAGAAAGATTTTTAACTACAGTACATTTTCAAAAAATACATCTGCTGCAAGTAATTTTCCGTGTAACTGCAAAGGCCCCACTCTAAAAAAATACATAAACAATGATCATGGACATACAATCACTGGAAATCTTGATATTGTTCATGATTTTAAATTGAAACAACTAATGGGTTATGGTACTAAATATAGACTTCCATCTAAATTTAATGTTAAATCTATTATCAAACAGTTTACATATGATATTGATATTTTTATTTATAAAATTTCTATCTCTTATAATAAGCCTATTGAATATTTTAATCAATGGAAGATATTAGTAATTGAAAAATTAACTATGGCTTTAAAAAATAATATTGCTGATTTGGTTTCTATTAATACAAAGCATTATTTCCAACAAATTACTAAATTACAAAAAAACTTCGTTATTACATATGTAGACAAATCTCCTAACAATTATGCTATTATATGTAAATCATATTATCACCAACTTCTTACAAATTCTATTTCTTCTAATAAGTCATTTCAAAAAACTAATGAAAATGTAATTGTAAATAATCGTAAAATTCGAAGTTATTATAAACTATTAAATATTTTATCTACTAATTTTAATTATCCATATTTAGTTCTTATTCCCAAATTTCATAAAACTCCTATTAAATTTAGGACTGTTACTATTGGTTGCAATACATATAATAATAAAGCCAATACACTTCTCTTAAAAATTCTTAATCAATTATATGTACTTACTACAAACAATGATAATACACATTGTATAAAAAATAGCTATCAACTTGTTAATATTTTAAAAAATCTTCATTCTGTTTGTAATATAACGACATATGACTTCAGAGATCTTTTTAATAATATAGACCTATTAGATTTACATAAAATTATAAATGCATTATTTAAAAAGTATTATAAAAAACTGGAATTACCATCTAATATAGATATTGCATATTTTAAATCTTTAACTAACTTCATTATCTATAATAATTATATATTGCAAGATAATACTTTATATTTACAGCATGTTGGTATACCACAAGGCGGTTGTACTTACAGTTTACTCTCAGACTTATACTTATCTCATTATGAACGTAATTTTACTAATAATAATCTACATTTATATCGTTATATTGATGACATCATTTTAATTGATACTGATCAATCTGCAATTACTCGATTTCCAGTTGATTATCCCACTAATTTGGAATTAACGGAAAACCTTTTATCTAACAATACAATTAACTTCTTAGATCTTAAAATTACAATCAAAGACAATAAAACAATCACAGATTTATATGACAAACGTAAAGAATTTAAATTCAAAGTTAATACATTTACAAATTTTAAATCTTGTCTACATCATTCTGTATTTCGGAATATAATACTTAATCATTTATATAGAATAAAATGTTTATGTTATTCTCCTCTAATTAACAATAATATTAAAAAACTAATTTATGATGCATTAAATCATGGTTTTCCAAAAAAATTCATATATTCATTAATATACAATTAGTACTTTTCTTACATGATCTATTAAAACAAATTAACACATGCGTAAACAAAATTACAAAAAAATTATAAAATAAAAAAATATCTATAAAAAATTAAAAATTGTAAAATAATATAAAAAAAATATTATAGGTTGGTTGGGTGGGTAGATGTTAGAGTACGGAGGAGGGTGGTGTTGTCTGGATAATACGCAATGGTTAATTATATATATAAAAAAAAAATGGGGGCTCTTGTATTATTACTATATTTTTGTTACGTATGTTATATGGATGTTGATTTGATATTTTATATGTAATTGGAGAATTTCATTAATATTATAATTAGCCTAATTATTGATTAATCTAATTTACAATTATTTGTTATTAAATTTTAAATTTACTAAGGACAATATCATATTAATTACTAATAGTATGCCATTCTTATAGTGAATAATATACATATAAGTATGTATGATATAAATATAGTTATACTGTATGCATTAAAATTGGGTAATTATTTTTATTATTATTCCTCTATTCTTTTTAATATTTATTATCGGTTTAATGTTTTTGAATGTCCCACATTCATACTTTATGGATTTTTATGGATGTCTGAAAATAATCCACATTCTATATTTGTGCTTTTTAAGTAATGGGGATTTAAGTATCATTTAACCTTCTATATACTTCCACATGTTTTTTATTTCCTGTTCCTTTTATAAATATCTTATATATAATTCATTAAAAAATAATTTTTATATTATTTTTAATAATTATTTATATTAATTATTACTGAATTTATTTTGTTTTATAGCATATAGCTATATGCTATATATTATCAATGTTCTAGAATTATTTAAATTCTTAGTTTAGTTTAAATAAGTTAGCTAATAGAATATATTGTATGCTTTTAAATTTTATTAACAATAGTTTTTAAATACATTGTGTGGTTTATATTAGGTTTATAATTCTCTATATATAAGGATATGTTTGGTTTTGCTGTTCAAACAGTTATTTACATTCAAATGCTTACAAATATTTATCTTGCGATAGATGTTTAATATAAGTAATAATAGATGGCAGCACCAAATTTGTCTCTTTAGATAGCTCTAATTTTTAATTTTTCTAGCTCCATTTCAGTTATAATTTATACACCAGGGGGTATTTTTAGCTAAATTTTGACGATATTGTTAAACTGTTATTAATTAATTTAATAGTGCATTTTAAATAATGTAATTAATATCTATTTATTTTATATTAGATTAAATGTGTTTTACAAGGTATTTCAAATTTTATTTCAAAATGTATTAACTGCATCCTTTGTATCATTTACTGTGATTTCTTAACTGTTTTATTCACCTTAATCTTTTTGATATACTGGTAGACATGTGCGCATGGATTTATGTAAAATACTGAAATATTAATCGGTATGGTGTTTATTATTTATATTTTATATCCTATAAATATTTAAATACGTTTTATGGATTCTTCCACTTCATATTATTTGTTTCTATTCTGCTTTCATTTTTAATCAATTCACTTGATTTTAGTGGTTGTTCGGGTACAGGGGAAAATAATTTTTAGCTTTAGCTTATTTTTCCCACAGAAAACCACCATTTTGCTTATATCATTGAATTCTGTGCCCTTGATAACGTAATTCAATGTATAAGTTTTTCAATTTTTGTCGGTATCCACTTTTTTCTTTTTTCTTCCATAATAATTCTTATAATTTTTTTTTTTTTTAATACTTACAGCTTTAATTCATAATAATTGACGGTGGTAGGTTATGTTTAATTAATGGTTATATATATATATATATATATATATATATATATATATATATCTGACCTATGTGACACTGTAACTCTCGTATTTATGAACCGATTTGGATGTAATTCAGTGTGTACATAGTACATACAAATGTCTCGACCGAGTTCGCTGGCCAGCTTCATTCGCCATTTTGTTTCAAAATGGCGGCCATTTAAAAAATTATAAAAAATTTAAAATTTGAAATGTGGTACCAAAAAATTGAAAATGGAAAAATATTTTTTCCTTATGTATTTTACCTTTATACAAAGACTCCGTAGCAGTTTTTGTTTCGTCTATATCTTAAAAAATGGCTGAGTTATAGCATTTTGAATTTCTAGCGAAGCTGACATTTTGAAACGTCCTGAATTTTGTCACGCGATAAAAGGCGTATTTATGAACCGATTTGGATGTAACTTCGTTTATACATAGTACAGACCAATGTCTCGAACGAGTTCGTTGGCCAGCTTCATCCGCCATCTTGTTTAAAAATGGCGGCCATTTAAAATTTTAAGAAAAATTTAAATTTGAAATGTGGTAGCAAAAAATTGAAAATTGAAAAAATATTTTTTCTTATGTGTTTGACCTTGATAAAAAGATTCGAGAGCAGTTTTTGTTTCGTCTATATCTTAAAAAAGTCCTTCCGGCCAGTGCCGGGAGGAAGAGGTAGCTTTCATAATCCTTATTTAAAACAAGCGAACTTATATCATGCAAACACACGAAGCTCAATTTAGTGGCAACCGAATATAGGAGATTCAATACTAATTTTTATCAATATAATGAATGAGAATTTCGCGAAATTAGTCAGCTTTATCCAAGCTGCTTTTCTTTAAAGTAACTTATATTTGGCTGCCAAATTCGGCAATTTCTTAAAGTACCTGTCATTTTAAGACAACATGATGGATGAGGCTAAGCAGTGAACTTGGTCGAGACCTTAGTAATTGCTGTGCACATGCTCACTCACATCGGAATCGGTTAATATATAGTAGTGCTGTCGCATGCAAAAAATCAGATTTTTCAAAATCTCACCCACAATAGAAATTGAAACTGCTATATCTGAGCCATTTTTTAAGGTAAAGACAAACAAAAAATGCTCCTGAATCCTTATATCAAGATCAAATACTTAAGAAAGAAACCGTTTTCAATTTCTAATTTTTTTACACCTCACTTTAAATATATATATACTTTTTAATTTAATGGCCGCCATTTTGAAACAAGATGGCTGATGAATCTGGCCAGCGAACTTGGTCGAGGTGTTGATGTATACTATCCACATGCCTTCTTACATCGAAATAGGCGAATACGTGTGTTATCGCGTGACAAATACAAGATCGTTTCAAAATGTTAGCCATGCTAGAAATTCAAAGTGCTATAATTCAACCATTTTTTAAGATATCAACAAAAGAACAAATTTTCAGAAACAAAAACTGCTCCGGAATCTTTGTATTAAGGCCAAACACATAAAAAAAATCTTTTTCATTTTCCAATTTTTTAATACCTCCTTTTGTATTTTAAATTTAATTTTTTTTAAATGGCAACCCTTTTGAAACAAGATGGCGAATGAAGCTGGCCAACGAACTCGGTCGAGACATTGGTATGTACTATGTACAGACCAAGTTACATCCAAATAGGTTCATAAATACGCCTGTTGTCGCGTGACAAAAATCAGGTCGTTTTAAAATGTCAGCCACAAGATAAATTCAAAATGCTATTACTCAGCCATTTTTTTTAGATATAGACGAAAGAAAAGCTGTTCCGGAATCTTTGTATTAAGGTCAAACACATACAAAAAAAAGTCCTTCCGGCCAGTGCCGGGAGGAAGAGGTAGCTTTCATAATCCTTATTTAAAAAAAGCCAACTTATATCATGCAAACACACGAAGCTCAATTTAGTGGAAACCGAATATAGGAGATTCAATACTATTTATCAATATAATGAATGAGAATTTCGCGAAATTAGTCAGCTTTATCCAAGCTGCTTTTCTTTAAAGTAACTTATATTTGGCTGCCAAATTCGGCAATTTCTTAAAGTGCCTGACATTTTAAGACAACATGGTGGATGAGGCTAAGCAATGAACTTGGTCGAGACCTTAGTAATTGCTGTGCACATGCTCACTCACATCGGAATCGGTTTATATATATAGGAGTGCTGTCGCATGCAAAAAATCAGATTTTTCAAAATGTCACCCACAATAGAAAATGAAACTGCTATATCTCAGCCATTTTTTAAGGTAAAGACAAACAAAAAATGCTCCTGAATCCTTATATCAAGATCAAATACTTAAGAAAGAAACCTTTTTCAATTTCTAATTTTTTTGCACCTCACTTTAAATATATATATATATTTTAATTTAATGGCGCCATTTTGAAACAAGATGGCTGATGAATCTGGCCAGCGAACTTGGTCGAGGTGTTGATGTGTACTATCCACATGCCTTCTTACATCGAAATAGGCGAATACGTGTGTTATCGCGTGACAAATACAAGATCGTTTCAAAATGTTAGCCATGCTAGAAATTCAAAGTGCTATAAATCAACCATTTTTTAAGATATCAACAAAAGAACAAATTTTCAGAAACAAAAACTGCTCCGGAATCTTTGTATCAAGGCCAAACACATAAAAAAATCTTTTTCATTTTCCAATTTTTTAATACCTCATTTTGAATTTTAAATTTAATTTTTTTTAAATAGCAACCCTTTTGAAACAAGATGGCGAATGAAGCTGGCCAACGAACTCGGTCCAGACAATGGTATGTACTATGTGCAGACCAAGTTACATCCAAATAGGTTCATAAATACGCCTGTTATCGCGTGACAAAAATCAGGTCCTTTTAAAATGTCAGCCACAAGGGAAATTCAAAATGCTATTACTCAGCCATTTTTTTTTAGATATAGAGGAAAGAAAAACTGTTCCGGAATATTTGTATTAAGGTCAAACACATACAAAAAAAATCTTTTTCATTTTCCAATTTTTTGGTATCTCATTTAATTTTTTTTATTTTTTAATTTTTTTAAATGGCCGCCATTTTGAAACAAGATGGCGGATGAAGCTGGCCAACGAACTCGGTCGAGATATTTGTATGTACTATGTACACACCAAGGTACATCCAAGTCGGTTCATAAATACGCCTGTTATTACGTGAGAAAAATCAGGACGTTTCAAAATGTCAGCCACGCTAGAAATTCAAAATGCTGTAACTCAGCCATTTCTAAAGAAATAGACGAAACAAAAACTGCTCCCGAATCTTTTTATCAAGGTCAAACACATAAGAAGAAAATAGTTTTTCAATTTTCAATTTTTGGTACCACATTTCAAATTTAAATTTTTCTTAAAAATTTAAATGGCCGCCATTTCTAAACAAGATGGCGGGTGAAGCTGGCCAACGAACCCGGTCGAGACATTGGTATGTACTATGTATAAACAAAGTTACATCCAAATCGGTTCATAAATACGCCTTTTATCGCGTGACAAATTTCAGGACGTTTCAAAATGTCAGCCACGCTAGAAATTCAAAATGCTATAACTCAGCAATTTTTTAAGATATAGACGAAACAAAAACTGCTCCGAAATCTTTGTATAAAGGTAAAATACAGAAGAAAAAAGTATTTTTCCATTTTCAATTTTTTGGTACCACATTTCAAATTTTAAATTTAAAAGAAAATTTTAAATGGCCGCCATTTTGAAACAAAATGGCGGATGAAGCTGGCCAACGAACTCGGTCGAGAGATTGGTATGTACTATGTACACACTGAATTACATCCAAATCGGCTCATAAATACGCCTTTTATCGCGTGACAAAATTCAGGACGTTTCAAAATGTCAGCCACGCTAGAAATTCAAAATGCTATAACTCAGCCATTTTTTAAGATATAGAAGAAACAAAAACTGCTCCGGAATCTTTGTATAAAGGTCAAATACATAAGAAAAAAATATTTTTCCATTTTTAATTTTTTGGTACCACATTTCAAGTTTTAAATTTTTTTAAAAATTTTAAATGGCCGCCATTTTGAAACAAAACGGCGGATGAAGCTGGCCAACGAACTCGGTCGAGACATTGGTATGTACTATGTACACACCGAATTACATCGAAATCGGTTCATAATTACGGGAGTTACTGTGTGACATAGGTCAGATATATATATATATATATATATATATATATATATATATATATATATATATATATCAATTTTGAACGGAGGGTGGTTTCGGGGTCTGGGGGTCATGATCGATGAAAATATACCAAAATTTTTTTAAATCGCTTTCCTCCGAACGGCTGCAATATGTAGCTTTTTTGTAAAGAAAGCTACCTAAAAATCTTTTTCATTTTCCAATTTTTTGGTATCTCATTTAAATTTTTTTATTTTTTAATTTTTTTTAAATGGCCGCCATTTTGAAACAAGATGGCGGATGAAGCTGGCCAACGAACTCGGTCGAGATATTTGTATGTACTATGTACACACCAAGGTACATCCAAGTCGGTTCATAAATACGCCTGTTATTATGTGAGAAAAATCAGGACGTTTCAAAATGTCAGCCACGCTAGAAATTCAAAATGCTATAACTCAGCCATTTCTTAAGATATAGACGAAACAAAAACTGCTCCCGAATCTTTTTATCAAGGTCAAACACATAAGAAGAAAATATTTTTTCAATTTTCAATTTTTGGTACCACATTTCAAATTTAAATTTTTCTTAAAAGTTTAAATGGCCGCCATTTTTAAATAAGAAGGCGGGTGAAGCTGGCCAACGAACCCGGTCGAGACATTGGTATGTACTATGTATAAACGAAGTTACATCCAAATCGGTTCATAAATACGCCTTTTATCGCGTGACAAAATTCAGGACGTTTCAAAATGTCAGCCACGCTAGAAATTCAAAATGCTATAACTCAGCCATTTTTTAAGATATAGACGAAACATAAACTGCTCCGAAATCTTTGTATAAAGGTCAAATACATAAGAAAAAAATATTTTTCCATTTTCAATTTTTTGGTACCACATTTCAAGTTTTAAATTTTTTTAAAATTTTTAAATGGCCGCCATTTTGAAACAAAACGGCGGATGAAGCTGGCCAACGAACTCGGTCGAGACATTGGTATGTACTATGTACACACCGAATTACATCGAAATCGGTTCATAATTACGGGAGTTACTGTGTGACATAGGTCAGATATATATATATATATATATATATATATATATATATATATATATATATATCAATTTTGAACGGAGGGTGGTTTCGGGGTCTGGGGGTCATGATCGATGAAAATATACCAAAATTTTTTGAAATCGCTTTCCTCCGAACGGCTGCAATAGGTAGCTTTTTTGTAAAGAAAGCTACCTAAAACTAATGAAAATGTAATTGTAAATAATCGTAAAATTCGAAGTTATTATAAACTATTAAATATTTTATCTACTAATTTTAATTATCCATATTTAGTTCTTATTCCCAAATTTCATAAAACTCCTATTAAATTTAGGACTGTTACTATTGGTTGCAATACATATAATAATAAAGCCAATACACTTCTCTTAAAAATTCTTAATCAATTATATGTACTTACTACAAACAATGATAATACACATTGTATAAAAAATAGCTATCAACTTGTTAATATTTTAAAAAATCTTCATTCTGTTTGTAATATAACGACATATGACTTCAGAGATCTTTTTAATAATATAGACCTATTAGATTTACATAAAATTATAAATGCATTATTTAAAAAGTATTATAAAAAACTGGAATTACCATCTAATATAGATATTGCATATTTTAAATCTTTAACTAACTTCATTATCTATAATAATTATATATTGCAAGATAATACTTTATATTTACAGCATGTCGGTATACCACAAGGCGTTTGTACTTACAGTTTACTCTCAGACTTATACTTATCTCATTATGAACGTAATTTTACTAATAATAATCTACATTTATATCGTTATATTGATGACATCATTTTAATTGATACTGATCAATCTGCAATTACTCGATTTCCAGTTGATTATCCCACTAATTTGGAATTAACGGAAAACCTTTTATCTAACAATACAATTAACTTCTTAGATCTTAAAATTACAATCAAAGACAATAAAACAATCACAGATTTATATGACAAACGTAAAGAATTTAAATTCAAAGTTAATACATTTACAAATTTTAAATCTTGTCTACATCATTCTGTATTTCGGAATATAATACTTAATCATTTATATAGAATAAAATGTTTATGTTATTCTCCTCTAATTAACAATAATATTAAAAAACTAATTTATGATGCATTAAATCATGGTTTTCCAAAAAAATTCATATATTCATTAATATACAATTAGTACTTTTCTTACATGATCTATTAAAACAAATTAACACATGCGTAAACAAAATTACAAAAAAATTATAAAATAAAAAAATATCTGTAAAAAATTAAAAATTGTAAAATAATATAAAAAAATATTATAGGTTGGTTGGGTGGGTAGATGTTAGAGTACGGAGGAGGGTGGTGTTGTCTGGATAATACGCAATGGTTAATTATATATAAAAAAAAAATGGGGGCTCTTGTATTATTACTATATTTTTGTTACGTATGTTATATGGATGTTGATTTGATATTTTATATGTAATTGGAGAATTTCATTAATATTATAATTAGCCTAATTATTGATTAATCTAATTTACAATTATTTGTTATTAAATTTTAAATTTACTAAGGACAATATCATATTAATTACTAATAGTATGCCATTCTTATAGTGAATAATATACATATAAGTATGTATGATATAAATATAGTTATACTGTATGCATTAAAATTGGGTAATTATTTTTATTATTATTCCTCTATTCTTTTTAATATTTATTATCGGTTTAATGTTTTTGAATGTCCCACATTCATACTTTATGGATTTTTATGGATGTCTGAAAATAATCCACATTCTATATTTGTGCTTTTTAAGTAATGGGAATTTAAGTATCATTTAACCTTCTATATACTTCCACATGTTTTTTATTTCCTGTTCCTTTTATAAATATCTTATATATAATTCATTAAAAAATAATTTTTATATTATTTTTAATAATTATTTATATTAATTATTACTGAATTTATTTTGTTTTATAGCATATAGCTATATGCTATATATTATCAATGTTCTAGAATTATTTAAATTCTTAGTTTAGTTTAAATAAGTTAGCTAATAGAATATATTGTATGCTTTTAAATTTTATTAACAATAGTTTTTAAATACATTGTGTGGTTTATATTAGGTTTATAATTCTCTATATATAAGGATATGTTTGGTTTTGCTGTTCAAACAGTTATTTACATTCAAATGCTTACAAATATTTATCTTGCGATAGATGTTTAATATAAGTAATAATAGATGGCAGCACCAAATTTGTCTCTTTAGATAGCTCTAATTTTTAATTTTTCTAGCTCCATTTCAGTTATAATTTATACACCAGGGGGTATTTTTAGCTAAATTTTGACGATATTGTTAAACTGTTATTAATTAATTTAATAGTGCATTTTAAATAATGTAATTAATATCTATTTATTTTATATTAGATTAAATGTGTTTTACAAGGTATTTCAAATTTTATTTCAAAATGTATTAACTGCATCCTTTGTATCATTTACTGTGATTTCTTAACTGTTTTATTCACCTTAATCTTTTTGATATACTGGTAGACATGTGCGCATGGATTTATGTAAAATACTGAAATATTAATCGGTATGGTGTTTATTATTTATATTTTATATCCTATAAATATTTAAATACGTTTTATTGATTCTTCCACTTCATATTATTTGTTTCTATTCTGCTTTCATTTTTAATCAATTCACTTGATTTTAGTGGTTGTTCGGGTACAGGGGAAAATAATTTTTAGCTTTAGCTTATTTTTCCCACAGAAAACCACCATTTTGCTTATATCATTGAATTCTGTGACCTTGATAACGTAATTCAATGTATAAGTTTTTCAATTTTTGTCGGTATCCACTTTTTTCTTTTTTCTTCCATAATAATTCTTATAATTTTTTTTTTTTTTAATACTTACAGCTTTAATTCATAATAATTGACGGTGGTAGGTTATGTTTAATTAATGGTTATATATATATATATATATATCTGACCTATGTGACACTGTAACTCTCGTATTTATGAACCGATTTGGATGTAATTCAGTGTGTACATAGTACATACAAATGTCTCGACCGAGTTCGCTGGCCAGCTTCATTCGCCATTTTGTTTCAAAATGGCGGCCATTTAAATAATTATAAAAAATTTAAAATTTGAAATGTGGTACCAAAAAATTGAAAATGGAAAAATATTTTTTCCTTATGTATTTTACCTTTATACAAAGACTCCGTAGCAGTTTTTGTTTCGTCTATATCTTAAAAAATGGCTGAGTTATAGCATTTTGAATTTCTAGCGAAGCTGACATTTTGAAACGTCCTGAATTTTGTCACGCGATAAAAGGCGTATTTATGAACCGATTTGGATGTAACTTCGTTTATACATAGTACAGACCAATGTCTCGAACGAGTTCGTTGGCCAGCTTCATCCGCCATCTTGTTTAAAAATGGCGGCCATTTAAAATTTTAAGAAAAATTTAAATTTGAAATGTGGTAGCAAAAAATTGAAAATTGAAAAAATATTTTTTCTTATGTGTTTGACCTTGATAAAAAGATTCGAGAGCAGTTTTTGTTTCGTCTATATCTTAAAAAAGTCCTTCCGGCCAGTGCCGGGAGGAAGAGGTAGCTTTCATAATCCTTATTTAAAACAAGCGAACTTATATCATGCAAACACACGAAGCTCAATTTAGTGGCAACCGAATATAGGAGATTCAATACTAATTTTTATCAATATAATGAATGAGAATTTCGCGAAATTAGTCAGCTTTATCCAAGCTGCTTTTCTTTAAAGTAACTTATATTTGGCTGCCAAATACGGCAATTTCTTAAAGTACCTGTCATTTTAAGACAACATGGTGGATGAGGCTAAGCAGTGAACTTGGTCGAGACCTTAGTAATTGCTGTGCACATGCTCACTCACATCGGAATCGGTTAATATATAGTAGTGCTGTCGCATGCAAAAAATCAGATTTTTCAAAATCTCACCCACAATAGAAATTGAAACTGCTATATCTGAGCCATTTTTTAAGGTAAAGACAAACAAAAAATGCTCCTGAATCCTTATATCAAGATCAAATACTTAAGAAAGAAACCTTTTTCAATTTCTAATTTTTTTGCACCTCACTTTAAATATATATATACTTTTTAATTTAATGGCCGCCATTTTGAAACAAGATGGCTGATGAATCTGGCCAGCGAACTTGGTCGAGGTGTTGATGTATACTATCCACATGCCTTCTTACATCGAAATAGGCGAATACGTGTGTTATCGCGTGACAAATACAAGATCGTTTCAAAATGTTAGCCATGCTAGAAATTCAAAGTGCTATAATTCAACCATTTTTTAAGATATCAACAAAAGAACAAATTTTCAGAAACAAAAACTGCTCCGGAATCTTTGTATTAAGGCCAAACACATAAAAAAAATCTTTTTCATTTTCCAATTTTTTAATACCTCCTTTTGTATTTTAAATTTAATTTTTTTTAAATGGCAACCCTTTTGAAACAAGATGGCGAATGAAGCTGGCCAACGAACTCGGTCGAGACATTGGTATGTACTATGTACAGACCAAGTTACATCCAAATAGGTTCATAAATACGCCTGTTGTCGCGTGACAAAAATCAGGTCGTTTTAAAATGTCAGCCACAAGAGAAATTCAAAATGCTATTACTCAGCCATTTTTTTTAGATATAGACGAAAGAAAAGCTGTTCCGGAATCTTTGTATTAAGGTCAAACACATACAAAAAAAAATCTTTTTCATTTTCCAATTTTTTGGTATCTCATTTAAATTTTTTTATTTTTTAATTTTTTTTAAATGGCCGCCATTTTGAAACAAGATGGCGGATGAAGCTGGCCAACGAACTCGGTCGAGATATTTGTATGTACTATGTACACACCAAGGTACATCCAAGTCGGTTCATAAATACGCCTGTTATTATGTGAGAAAAATCAGGACGTTTCAAAATGGCAGCCACGCTAGAAATTCAAAATGCTATAACTCAGCCATTTCTTAAGATATAGACGAAACAAAAACTGCTCCCGAATCTTTTTATCAAGGTCAAACACATAAGAAGAAAATATTTTTTCAATTTTCAATTTTTGGTACCACATTTCAAATTAAAATTTTTCTTAAAAGTTTAAATGGCCGCCATTTTTAAATAAGAAGGCGGGTGAAGCTGGCCAACGAACCCGGTCGAGACATTGGTATGTACTATGTATAAACGAAGTTACATCCAAATCGGTTCATAAATACGCCTTTTATCGCGTGACAAAATTCAGGACGTTTCAAAATGTCAGCCACGCTAGAAATTCAAAATGCTATAACTCAGCCATTTTTTAAGATATAGACGAAACAAAAACTGCTCCGAAATCTTTGTATAAAGGTCAAATACATAAGAAAAAAATATTTTTCCATTTTCAATTTTTTGGTACCACATTTCAAATTCTAAATTTTTTAAAATTTTTTAAATGGCCGCCATTTTGAAACAAAATGGCGGATGAAGCTGGCCAACGACCTCGGTTGAGAGATTGGTATGTACTATGTACACACCGAATTACATCCAAATCGGCTCATAAATACGCCTTTTATCGCGTGACAAAATTCAGGACGTTTCAAAATGTCAGCCACGCTCGAAATTCAAAATGCTATAACTCAGCCATTTTTTAAGATATAGACGAAACAAAAACTGCTCCGGAATCTTTGTATAAAGGTCAAATACACAAGAAAAAAATATTTTTCCATTTTTAATTTTTTGGTACCACATTTCAAGTTTTAAATTTTTTTAAAAATTTTATATGGCCGCCATTTTGAAACAAAACGGCGGATGAAGCTGGCCAACGAACTCGGTCGAGACATTGGTATGTACTATACTATTGGTATGTACATTGGTATATATATATATCAATTTTGAACGGAGGGTGGTTTCGGGGTCTGGGGGTCATGATCGATGAAAATATACCAAAATTTTTTGAAATCGCTTTCCTCCGAACGGCTGCAATAGGTAGCTTTTTTGTAAAGAAAGCTACCTAAAAACGCTGAGTTATAGCATTTTGAATTTCTAGCGTGGCTGACATTTTGAAACGTCCTGATTTTTGCCACGTGATAACAGACGTATTTATGAACCGATTTGGATGTACCTTGGTGTGTACATAGTACATACAAATAACTCAACCGAGTTCGTTGACCAGCTTCATTCGCCATGTTGTTTCAAAATGGTAGCCATTTAAAAAAAAAAATTAAAAAATTATTTTTAAAATGAGATACCAAAAAATTTTATTTGTATGTGTTTGACCTTAATACAAAGATTCCGGAACAGGTTTTGTTTCGGCTACATCTAAAAAAATGGCTGAGTTATAACCTTTTGAATTTCTATTGTGGCTGGCATTTTAAAACGACCTGATTTTTGTCACGCGATAACACACGTATTTATGAACCGATTTGAATGTAACTCGGTCTGTACATAGTACATACCAATGTCTCGACCGAGTTCGTTGGCCAGCTTCATTCGCCATCATGTTTCAAAAGGGTTGCCATTTTAAAAAAAAATGTAATTTAAAATTTAAAATGAGGTATTAAAAAATTGGAAAATGAAAAAGGTTTTTTTTATGTGTTTACCCTTGATACAAAGATTCTGGAGCAGTTTTTGTTTCTGAAAATTTGTTCTTTTGTTTATATCTTAAAAAGTGGTTGAATTATAGCACTTTGAACTTCTATCATGGCTAACACTTTGAAACGACCTTGTATTTGTCACGCGATACCACACGTATTCGCCTATTTCGATGGAAGAAGGCATGTGGATAGTATACATCAATATCTCGACCAAGTTCGCTGGCCAGCTTCATCAGCCATCTTGTTTCAAAATGGCGGCCATTAAATTAAAAAAAATTATATTTAAAGTGAGGTGCAAAAAAAGTAGAAATTGAAAAAGGTTTCTTTCTTAAGTTTTTGACCTTGATATAAGGATTCAGGAGCATTTTTGTTTGTCTTTATCTAAAAAAATGGCTCAGATATAGCAGTTTCAATTTCTAAATAAATGAATTTCATTTTGAAAAATCTGATTTTTTGCCTGCGACAGCACTCGTATATATCAACCGATTTCGATGTGAGTGAGCATGTGCACAGCAATTACTAAGGTCTCGACCAAGCTCAATGGTTAGCTTCATCCACCATGTTGTCTTAAAATGGCAGGCACTTTCAGAAATCGCCGAATTTGGCAGCCAAATATATGTTACTTTAAATAAAAGCAGCTTGGATAAAGCTGACTAATTTCGCGAAATTCTCATTCATAATGATTTAGTATTGATAAAAATTAGTATTGAATCTCCTACATTCGGTTTCCACTTAATTCAGTTTAGTGTGTTTGAATAATATAAGTTGGCTTTTTAAAAATAAGGAATATGAAAGCTACCTCTTCCTCCCGGCACTGGCCGGAAGGACTTTTGAATATAAAACAGAACCTTAAGGGCACATGGAACATAAAATGGTTAAAATTTTTGAGAGTTTTTAATTATCGGCCTAAATAATAGAGCTAAAAGATTATGGTGCTAAATGATTATGGACCTAAAAGATTACAGTGCTAGAAAATTTTAAAATAATAGTTGAAACTTTCCAAAATTGTGTAACTAACTTGTTTCTTTAAAAATATCTAACATTATAGGTTTAAGGAAAAATGTTTTTTAAATAATGAAAAATATGTTCTTAAAATTTTTAGGATTTTCAAAGTTTTTTAGTGAAATATATTTAATGTTATTTCTTTTAACCCAAAATGAAAATTGCTTCTTATTATTCTCAAATAATATGTTTTCTGACACCACAACAAATTTTAAGGTGATATATTCCACAGTTTTTTAGAAGAGTGTACCGAACAGTTCAAGAAATTGTTTAAAAATTTCAGAATTGTTCAAATTACCAGATTGTCAGAATTGTTCAAAAAAATTCATAGAGCTATATAAAAAGTTAATTAGTTCTTGAAAACTAACTTATGCATGAAATTAATTTCTTTTGATGTATATATACGCTATAATGTGTATATTTACTGAAAAAAAATTTCATTTCTATCTCTATTTTTGAGTAAAATACATGATGTTAAATATTTCGCAAAAATTGTTTCATTTTACTTGTCGAGATGTTTCGTATGTCCTTAAATTCAGTCTTCTTCGTGAAGGCTCGATAGCTCCTTGGTTGCGCGTCTGCCTGCTGGAAAAGGTTCCCGGTTGCGACTTACAAATTAACAAAACTTAGAAGGATTTGAAGGATTGGAGCAAAGCGCTATAAGTAAGCGTACAAAGTTAATGCTGGAATCTGCCGTAAATTGACACAGCTGCGCCATCTTGTGGATGGAGTGAATAACGCAAATACGCGGGTTTTTTGTATGACGTCATATATGACAGAATATCTACCATCTGCGCATCTCGTGCGCAGGTCTATTTGAAGATATTTACAATTTAAGAGTTATAGGCGGAAAAGCAGACAAAGCTATTTTAGAGAATACCTGTTAAAATTTTAATCATGAATTTCAAATATTTACTCTCTCATGGAAGATGAACCTTGTTTACCAGATTTATTGCAAAATATTTTTGTTACAGTTTGTTTTGATGAAAATATGTGTATTTAAAAAAAAAAAATCGCAATGTCATTTTAATTTCGGGAGAAAAAGCACTAATGCTACGTAAATAGTATTGCTTTTTGCCCCGAAACTAAACTGACATTGCAACTATTTTTTAAATACATATATTTTTATCAAAACAAGCTGTAACAAAAATATTTTGCAATAAATCTGATAAACAAGGTTAATCTTCCATGAGTGAGTAAATATTTGAAATTCACGATTAAAATTTTAACAGATGTTCTCTAAAATGGCTTTGTCTGTTTTTCCGCCTATAACTCTTAAATTGTATATATCTTCAAATAGACCTGAATTTTATGCAAGCTATTCAGGCTAAAAGAAAACCATTTTTGTTAATAAAAGTTATATGCTTAACTTTTAATTCCATGGTTTTTTCCAGGTTTTTTTCCACATTGGAAGAAACTTGCCCACCTTGGGTTTATGTTATTATTTATTAGAAAAAAATTTATTTTAAATATAATAAGCGAAAAGCATGTGTTTAAATTGATGTAATATGCCGGTATGTATGTATTTTAAATAAAGTTATATTTTTCAAATGACGACTATATTTTTAAAATGATGATTTTATATTTTGAATGAAATGAATGCAACATAAACGCTGGTGATGGGGAAAATATCTGACGTTTTATGAACTGCGGCCGGCTAACATAAAAGTACTTTTTTACACTGTTTATTTAATCTAACCCTGTTCATATATATGAAAAGATAAAAAATTTTAATCGATTTTTCCCTCCCAGATATGTTAGAAAAATAAAAATTATGTACATGGATGTGTTTCTAGTAACAATACAACAGTTTAGTATTTTTACAACTTGATTATAAATTAGCAAATTAATTTTACGTTATCTAAACTTACTGATAAATCCTTAAACATTCTTTATGGTTGTTACAACTGTATATACAAGTACAACAATTGAGTAAGTTATGTAACAAACTACGATTTCTAAAATATACCAGCTGGTTGGGAAATTGCAAAAGAGAAATATTAAAAACCTTTAAGCATCTTAAACTTGATTTTCAGCCCTATAATTTTTTATAAAAAAGTTAAAATATTATTTAATATATATTATTAAATGTCAGTGATTTTAATACGTTCAATTGGCCCATCTCCGTCCGCAGCCCTTTTTTCTACTACTTATTCCGACTCTTTTGCGGAAGCCAGATTTAAAAAAAAAAAAAAAAAAAAAAAAAAAATCAAAAATTGAAACCGGACAAAATTAAAAGGGAAATTTGAAATTATTGGCTACCGACCAACAACTGCTACTTCGAGCTTATTATTAGTCTATAGTTATCAGTTATTGGCAATTTTTGTGTGTTTCATGAGCCTTTTTCAAATTTGGAGAATGTTCCGCAATTGGGTTATTTCGATAAAAGTTACTTTCATTTTCTAACCATTATTTAACTTTTATACAGTTACAATTGTATACTGTTTTCTCATTTGACGCCAATCATGGCTATCGGCCCGATTACGGAAAGTTATCCATTTTACCCCTGCGAAGAACCGGTGTAACATAATAAATGTTTAATTGAGCATACCACGTACTATTTGTAAATATTTTATATTTTATTCCAAAGGTATCACATGAAAACTATTTTTCCCGGATATGACACAATGGCCGACATATTTCTAGATTAAAAAAAAAAAAAAAGTAATTTGTCAATTTTAGGAATTTTTTTAAAGCTGTTGTCTAAAATTCTCAAAATATTTAAAACTATAAATAATCAATTATTGCTGGTTTAATAGTACAAGAATTACTGCTTGCATTTTAAATTAAAGTGGATCCTAATGTAAAATTAAATGAGTTTTAGACCAGTGTCAGTCGGGCGCCTTTTTTGCTTGTATATTATCCATTCACAATGCTATAGCATTGACGATGGATAATAAGACGGCATAAGATGGCAAATAAGACGGATAATAAGATGGCAAAAAAGACGCCCGTCTGACATTGGTCTTAAATGGAATGAATGAAATGTTTCTATTTTAAATATTATAAATACAATTCGATCAAGAGAATATTTGGCAATTTATCGCCTGCGCCCGGTAAATAAAAAATATGCCTTAAAATTAATTAAATAATTTATACTTAAACTCTAAGCGTAATAAAACGCTTAATTCTCATTGGAAATACACATGTTTATGTAATTTTTATAACTTTTTCTTATCAGGAATTGAATTAAAAACGCTGCTGTAAAATTCTATCTTAACATACATTAACTAATTTTTATATGTCCTTGTTCATTGCATTACAAAAACATAATTCAAATAGAACGTATTAAAATCACTGACATTTAATAATATATATTAAATAATATTTTAACTTTTTTATAAATTATAATAAAACACAAAACTAACCTGTTTTTCCCTTTGGGGAAGCGAAAAAAATGAGTTCTCTCAGATAGAGAGTTATTTTTGCCGTTTTGAAAACTGCAATAATTAGAACGCCAACGTGGCATTTTCACAAATAATATAAGTTCTTAAAAGAACTGATTTTGTTTAAATAACTAACTTCAATCAATAAATTAAATAATGGCGAATAAATAAATCAAATTATATCTATACTTCCAACAATTAAGTACTGCAGACGACAAACGAATAAAATTACGGCTGCGCGTGCGCATAGTTATTTCATAGATATCGAACTTATAGATCATCCGCAAAGGGGAAAGAAGTTAATAATCCTCTTGTAGTTCACTCCGTCCGCTGGGTGGCGTATGACCTTGATTGACGTGACCTCGCCTTTAATCTTACGGTTACCTCTCCCATTTAAGATAGGACGCTTACTTATATCGCTTTGGATTGGAGACTCGGCTTGGCACTTTAGTTGAAGTAACAAGTTTTTAGGGAAAAAAGCATCGTAATTTGTGTCTTGTGATACGATTACTGTTTTATTGGGAAATGCTTTGGAAATAGAAAACATCTATGATTTCTGGAAAGGAAATCTAGATCTGAATAGACTTAGGATTTATATTCCTAAACCTATTTAGGAATATGGCGTAATTTAGTGAGAGACTGGGGTCACCTAAACAAATGCAAAAACTCCAACAATAGTTACGGAGAAATTCAATTTATTTAAACATTTTAAAGTATACAACAAGTCTAATATTAAGGGGACAGAGGAGAGAACCACATACAAGTCGCGCATCAGCGCGTTTCTTACAGCTTTACCATAGAGAGGCAAGCAGCGAAGTGCATAGTTTCGCTAGAAGTCCAGATATCTTGGAGTTACAAAATATTGCCAATTTACAAACTTTTTGGTAACTGAACGAAGATGAACAAAGCTTTGAGGCGAATATTTAGCAGAATGTAACATGGTGTCCCTTCTAGACATGTGAATCCACCGGGTTGCAAATTAAAAGTTTTTTTGTGCATGGGCACGGCGCCATAAATCTACATTTGTATATCTTTGTTAACGGCTTTTTATACAAAATGATCATTAATTTATTATTGCACAATGCACAGAAAGGGTATATGTTTTTTAGATTGCACATTAATCAAGATAACGTTACATGAACTGATTTCTGAGACAGGATTCGCATAAAATACATCTTACTTTTTGTTATCTATTTTCAACGGTCAAATTTTAATAGCAATTAAGAATGACATATTTACAACACGGGCGATAGCCGATGAAACGAAAAATGTAGACGTAACGTTACGGAACAGCTGCATTTCTATTTTTTTTTGTTTTGCTTTACGAACAACGAGTGCTAATGGAAAAGAAATAATTTTGTGAAAACGCATTTTGATAACTGCTAACCGCTTTTGGACTACAAATCATAAAACTGAATATTTGAAAGTATTGATTTAAAGTAGGTACTGAAAGGAAAACAGCACGTAGATAAAAATCCGTATTAGAGGCGTCGCGATGGGGGGGGGGGGGGGAGCCTCCCCCCAATATATGTGAACTTCGAAAATTTGAGCTTAGAGTTGGGAAATTATAGATTTTTGAAACACTTTGCCTTTTTTTTTAAAATAAAAAGTAAAAAAAAAAAAAAAAGAACGATTTTTTAAATTGTTTTGCTGACTACCTTTATGAGTTCTGTAATAGTAAAATAGTTAAACTTTCAAAAGAAATACAAAAAGCAGCCAGACTCGATTTCTCATTATGTTTCTCTGTGCTACGAAAATATCACACATCTACCAGACTTGAATTTCTCTACTGTTGTCCATCAACAGTGTCTCTAATACATTTCCTCCAAAACTTTGTTCCTGTCTCAGAAATATAAAAATATGAGACTATTTTCATATGAAGTACGATTATGACTCGTACACAATTGAAGACAAAAACTTTCATTAAATGAACTAATAATTATAATTTTTATGTTTTTAGTTTCAGCATTGTTCTTTAGAATTTTTTTTTTTTTTTTTTTTTTTTTTTTTTTTTTTTTTTTTTTGCATAATAAGTATCATTATCATTAAACACACATTGAACATATCATTTTAGTTGAGAAATAGAGCAATTTGTTTCACATTGGGAAATTTTTGAATTATAAGTTGGGAAAATTTAGAACTCTCTCTCTCCCCCCCCCCCTCCCCGAAAACTTTTTTGTAGCCGTATGGTTTTTAAGAATTGAATTAAATTACTGATTTCAATAGTACGAGGGGGAGGGGGAGGGGAAAAAAGCAAAATTTTAAAGTATTAGAGTTACATTTGAATTGCTTTTGAATGAAGAAGGGAGGGGGGTGGGGTGGAAGTTAAGCCGATATGTAATAGCGAAAGCTGTCATAAGGAACATAACTTTAGAAATTTTATCCCTAAAACGCTTGATAAATATTACAATTTTTAAGGAATTTATAATTCTGATTTCATTTATGCAAATTAATGATTCCATTTATATAGGTTTCTCAAATCTAATCACATTTAAATTTTTGTTATGACAAGCTGTTATTAGTTTTTACTATATGTGTTACAGATTTTGCTAAAATTTTCTAAAATTTTTTAGTTATTAGCCCCCGGGACGGTATGCTATTTCTTTCTGCCAGCTTATTTTGTCTACAAAAAAATAACGTTAGTTTACAGAAGGCAGCAATAAACAAAGCAGATGTATCATTGTGCGATTAAATGCTCTATAGCATTTTTTTTAATTTCTAAGCATCGCACATTTTCAATTTTTATACCGTCGTATTGGAAAAAAAAGTACTTTTAAATGCAATTTGTTTGAAAACTGTATCTCCATTTATTTTTGAAAGATTAACTTTTTTGTCGTTTTTAGCACCATTTGTTTAATTTTGGAAACTCAAGTACTCCATTTATATAGAAAGTAAAAGGAAAATAGTTGAAAAATAGCAATTATATCTTTTTGTTGCCATTTTCTCATAACAACCGAAAGAAAATGTAATTGAAATACGTGCTATTTTGGAAAAATATAAACGAATAATTTCGTTAAAACATGGAGCTATTATAAATTATATTTAATTTTAAGTATCTGTAGACGCTTTCATTGTGACCTCAGTCATGACGTTTTGGTTGGAAACTGACTCCAAATAAACGGTTGCTATGCGTCATTTCTTTTAGGTAGCTTTCATTACAAAAAGCTACCTATTGCAGCCGTTCGGAGGAAAGCGATTTCAAAAAATTTTGGTATATTTTCATCGATCATGACCCCCAGATCCCGAAACCACCCTCCGTTCAAAAGTTTATATATATATATATATATATATATATATATATATATATCCATATATATATATATATATCTGACCTTTGTCATACTGTAACTCTCGAATTTATGAACCGATTTGGATGTAATTCGGTATGTACATAGTACATACCAATATCTCGACCGAGTTCGTTGGCCAGCTTCATCCGCCATTTTGTTTCAAAATGGCGGCCATTTAAAATTTTCTTAAAAATTTGAAATTTGAAATGTGGTACCAAAGAATTGAAAATGGAAAAATATTTTTTTCTTATGTATTTTACCTTTATACAAAGAATCCGGAGCAGTTTTTGTTTCGTCTATATCTTTAAAAATGGCTGAGTTATAGCATTTTGAATTTCTAGCATGGCTGACATTTTGAAACGTCCTGAAATTTGTCACGCGATAAAAGGCGTATTTATGAACCGATTTGGATGTAACTTCGTTTGTACATAGTACATACCAATGTCTCGACCTAGTTCGTTGGCCAGCTTCATCCGCCATCTTGTTTAAAAATGGTAGCCATTTAAATTTTTAAGAAAAATTTAAATTTGAAATGTGGTACCAAAAAATTGAAAATTGAAAAAATATTTTTTTTTATGTATTTGACCTTGATACAAAGATTCGGGAGCAGTTTTCGTTTCGTCTATATCTCAAAAAATGGCTGAGTTATAGCATTTTGAATTTCTAGCGTGGCTGACATTTTGAAACGTCCTGATATTTGTCACGTGATAACAGGCGTATTTATGATCCGATTTGGATGTACTTTGGTGTGTACATAGTACATGCAAATATCTCGACCGAGTTCGTTGGCCAGCTTCATCCGACATCTTGTTTCAAAATGGCGGCCATTTAAAAAAATTTAAAAAATTTAAAATTTAAAATGAGATACCAAAATATTAGAAAATGAAAAAGATTTTTTATGTATGTGTTTGACCTTAATACAAAGATCTCAGAACAGTTTTTGTTTCGTCTATATCTAAAAAAATGGCTGAGTTATAGCGTTTTGAAGTTCTATTGTGGCTGACATTTTAAAACGACCTGATTTTTGTCACGCGATAACAAGCGTATTTATGAACCGATTTGGATGTTACTTGGTCTGTACATAGTACATACCAATGTCTCGACCGAGTTCGTTGGCCAGCTTTATTCGCCATCTTGTTTCAAAAGGGTTGACATTAAAAAAAAATTAAATTTAAAATTTAAAATGAGGTATTAAAAAATTGGAAAATGAAAAAAGATTTTTTTATGTGTTGGGCCTCGATACAAAGATTCCGGAGCAGATTTTGTTTCTGAAAATTTGTTCTTTTGTTTATATCTTAAAAAATGGTTGAATTATAGTACTTTGAATTTCTAGTATGGCTAACATTTTGAAACGATCTTGTATTTGTCACGCGATAACACACGTATTCGCCTATTTCCACGTGAGAAAGCATGTGGATTGTATACATCAACATCTCAGCCAAATATAAGTTACTTTAAATAAAAGCAGCTTGGATAAAGCTGACTAATTTCGTGAATTTCTCATTCATAATGATTTAGTATTGATAAAAATTAGTAAGTGAATCTCCTATATTCGGTTTCCACTAAATTGAGCTTCGTGTGTTTGAATAATATAAGTTGGCTTTTTTTAAAATAAGGTATTTGAAAGCTACCTCTTCCTCCCGGCACTGGCCGGAAGGACTTTTTAAATATAAATTATGTAAAATGTTACCAGTACATATCAAGTATTAAAACACTTAGATGTGAGATATAGATATAAGATATAGCTGCAACACACAAACAAAATAGAAAATACAACATAGCAACCGTTTGTTTGGAGTCAGTTTCCACCCAAAACGTCATGACTGACGTCACGACTGAAATCGTCTATATTAATGTTACAAACAAATGAATGCTTATGAATCATTAGATAGCCGTTTTTTTTGTCTAGTTTCTTTAATGACGGCATCTTTTTGCTGCATTTGTGTATTATTTTGCGATAGTGACATCCTTATGCATGCTTGACTGTAGATAGATGTTTAAGAGTGGATCGTAAATGTGGAATTCTTAAGCGGATGCGAATGACGTCATTTTAGATAAAATAAAAGTGTGTGCTTTAAGTCTTAAAATTGAAATGGGTTTTGTACTATTTATATATCCATATATTTTTTTTTCATCGGGGGCGACACTTAATTCTGAAAAAGCAGAATTCCTGTTTTCTAGTTTTTTAGCGCTTTTTTTATTTTTTCACTTTGCTAAAATTATAAAAATTCTCAAACCGAAGTGCAAAACCTATATTTTACAGACATGCTCTAAAAATGGGTTTTGAATAAAAAAGGAGATAATATAGTCAATAAGTAAAAAGGTTGACTAATTAAAACTGTTGTTAAAAGTCAAAATCAGTATTTTGTGTGGTAATATTCATATTTCAGTTAGCTAAACCATATAGATAAAAAAAAATATTTATATTCAGATCCATAAATTTGTACTTTCTTTCAAAAAATAAATTTTATAGTAAATTAATTTAAACCGTAATGCTTAATATATTGTAAGCTGAAAGTAAAATATCACTTGTAAATTTAAATCAACATTTAAAAAAATCTGTTGGAGCAAGGACATTATAACTTTTTGAAGCTACAGAACATAATTCTTGCCATCACAGGGGATAGCTTATTACATTTTAAAACTTTAATTTAGAAATGAGATTTGAAAATTAGTTAACTTTTAAAAGATTGATAAAAATCTTTTTTTTTCTCTGATGAATGTATTTTATACCAATGCATTTAGAAACCATTCATTTATTCTTTCATGATATACAACGTTTAACATTTAAAGAAAATGTAATTAAAGCACTGTTGTCATTATGTCTTTTGAAATATTTGTTTCATAAATATGCTTTTTATAATAGCAGAACACCCACTTTATTCAAAACAGTCTAAATTCTTGTTGTAAACTCGTCATAATGATAGTTCTTATAAACTCCTTTTTAAATTTTTTTCATACCAAGCCAATAATGAAAAGAAAATTAGGGAAATTGTCATAATTAACTATGAATAAAAAATTGTGCTAATGAAACGTTCATTCGAAATGTTATTGTCTTGTGCATCATAGTGCTTAGATGATAAAGGGAGTTTAGAATTAGAATAGCATTTAAAAAAAAATCCTTAACATTACTTTTGCTTAATTTATTTCTATTCTCGAATATATTATTTAATTTTAAAAATAGCTTCTGAAATCCCCCATTTTTAACATAAATATTAAAGGTAGTTTTTAATTTGCATTTTATTTTATAAAAATAAATATATGGTTTTCTATTTAAAAAAAATCCGCAAAGCATTTTCTTGTTATTGTTTTAGAAATTATAAATGAATATACAATAATAAAATTATAAGATAACACATCACGTAAATTTTCCGATATACAAACGTATGCTGTCAGGTTTGTCTCTAAAGAAGTTCTTGAAAATTTTTAATTTGATTAAAGAAATATCTTCCAGTTGTAATAATTTTAAAATTAAATATAATAATGATGCTGTCATCTATGTCCTCGTTGAAAAAGGTTAAGGATTTAATAATTAGATATTAACGATTTGAATTTATTAGTTAAAAGATAACGTGTTTTGAAACCTCTGAGCGACATTTGATCACACTTATTCGGGTTTTTTTTTCTTTTTTGTACACTCACAACATAAACCTTGACAATCACGAAACATAAATTTAAAACTAAAAAATAAAAAAAATAAATAAAAAAATAAAGCTGATAAAATTTAAGAATTTTAGAATGCCACTCAATTTAAATATAACCATCTTGCAAAATAATTTCATATTAAATGCATTAAATAAAACAATTTTAAACCTAGCCAACTGAAGACGAATCTGTCTATTCTAAAAGAAAGTAACCAACACTGCCACCACCACTGTCAATTAATATTTTGTGATCCGAGGTCTTTCTTTGCTAATATTAAGAAAAATACTGCATACAAAAATATGAAAATGGGTATTATTATAGAGAAATGTTTGATAAACACACTGAACCAGTCAGTTTTCAAATCGAATAATTATTTTAAGAACTATTTAATGTTAAAGTTGGTCAAAATCGTTCATTAAAAAAGATTTATAGCAGCAAAAACTTTACACAGCAAACTTACGCACTTCCATACTAAAGTGTGGAAGATATAAAAATGTTAAACTTTTAGGCACAACCAAATTTTTACACTCATAATTAACATTAAATGATTCAAAGTGAGAACAAAATCATTGTTCTACAGTACCTGATGTTCAAAAACTTGAAAAACTGAAACCGAAGTGAAGCTACGGAGCTGTTATCTGAACTCACCGATCAGACATTCCATGTTAATCTATGGAAAAACTTAAAAGCGCGATTACTTATTAATTAATGTAATTATTAAAATACGGTTTTCATAATAAGAAAGTAGACGTCAGATGCCGAGGATGTGCGTTTTTAAAAATTGCCTTCGTAAATTTCAATTATTTAAAAAATCCCTGTAAACTTTGAAATTTTTACTTGATGAAATTTATCATCTGCATAAAAGTACTTAAAATTTGCGGAGAGAATTTTTAAAAATCAAAAAATGTCTCCTTAAGGGGTCTAAAGACCCTTAAAAAAGGAAAAAATGAAAAAAAAAAGACCATTTTCAATATTTAATATGTTAAAATGTACGTAATTTTTAAACGCAATTTTTATTGGGATGAAAGATATAAAAGTATGTTCTTTCATTTCATGTATTTAAAAAATTGCAAGATGCAGAATTAGCATTTATAGGGAGCTCCAAACTATCAGATATTTCATGAGCAAAAAATTGGTATAACAGCTTACGCGCAGGATTACAAAATAAATAATCAGCAACAAAATAAAAAACAACTAAAATGAAAATTTTGGTGCCTACTTATACTTCAGATTATAATAATTACCCTGAACCTAAATAAATTTGTATTTAACGAATTTTTATAATTTTAATACAAAATAATATTTAGCTAATGCAAAATTTCAACAGTAAAATCATCTAAAAAAATATTGTTCTGAATAATAAAACGGAAATTTTAGGTTCAGTTTATACAAACGTGAAACATATGTTTTGAAAATTTCACGAAATAAACAATTAAATTTAAAAAATCAAAAAACCCAACTGCGTAAAAAGCGAACTAATTAATTATTTCTCATCAATGTGAAACTATTTTTTTTTCAATTCCTACTATTAGCTCACACCTTGGCTATATATATCTTGTTCAAATTTTAATCATTAATAAAATACTTATTATTCATCCAATCAAGCTCAAATAACTTTTTTAAAACTTGTAGTGGATGACACTTGATGTTAATCCAGTTTTTTTCAAATATAAATTCATTAATTAAATTAATTTTCAATAATCGAAAGAACCGTCTTCTTGATCAAGGTAGTTTAAGACCGAGAGAGCCTTCTTCTTGATCAAGGTATTTTAAGCGCCACTCAAGAGATAAGAAGAATGGGAGAAAAAAAGTTTCTCTTATTGATCTACGTGGGAATTGACTTAAAATATTTTTTTTATTTTACTTGCTTATATTACTTACCTATTTTTTTATTTACTTGTATTGATAACTTTTAAGTTGGGTTTAATTGTTAGTTGCTATCTATAAACACTGTTTTGATGAGGTCTATAGATGTCTATGATGGTTAGAGTTGCAGTAAAGCTAGAGATCTTACCTACACAACTTCCAGGTTGTATAATATTTAAACGGAGCTTCTGACTGTAAAATAGTCAATGAAACATCGTCTTCATTTTGAAAGACCTATCCAATGATATGCCACTCAATAGGGCGCTTAAAAATTTATTTTCGTCTCTACCGCCATTTTGTATTTTACGGCCGTCATTTTGAATTTATAAAAACAAAACCTAGCCTATAACCATCGGGCCGTTAACACGAATTGATAGAGACCTCATTCATTAAAATCCATCCAGCCTTTGGGATGTTTCGAGGATATAAAAAAATCCACATATACATATACGCGTGAAACACATAACCCTTCTTTTCAGTCAGTTAAAAATATTCGGAAGTTTTTGAGATATCCTGAGCGTTTTGTCCAAAAACGTCATTTGGAGAAAAATGACTTCAAAGTTTCTGAAATGCCTCTTCAACTGTTGAGCAGGTATAATTCTAAAAGCTATAACTTCTGTTTTAATGGGAATTTCAAAGGAAACAATTATATCAAAATGTTTAGAAAAGATAGGAGAAAAGATAGGAGTTTAACATTAAATAAATAAATAAATAAATAAGTAAATAAATAAATAAAATTTCGAAAGTTTTGAAGCTTTAAGAGTCTTGAGACCCCATAAATTTCAAGTATTTAAAAAATCCCCATAAACTTTGAAATTTCCACTTTATGAACTTCATCATCTTCATAAAAATACTTAAAATTTACGGTGGTAAATTTTAAAGATTAAAAAATGTTTCCTTAAATTTCAAGTATTTAAAAATCCCCTGTAAACTTTGAAATTTCCACTTGATGAAGTTTATCATCTTCATAAAAATGCTTACTTTGTTAAATGCTTAATTTGTTAACTTTTAAAATTTACGGAGATAATATTTAAAAGTTAACAAATGTCTCCTTAAATTTCAAGTATTTAAAAAATCCCTATAAACTTTGAAATTTCCACTTAATGAAATTTATGATCTTCATAAAAATGCTTAAAATTTACGTAGACGAATTTTAATAAACAATTAAATTTAAAAAATCAAAAAACCCGACTGCGTAAAAAGCGAACTCATTGATTATTTCTCATCAATGTGAAACTATTTTTTTCAATTCCTACTATTAGCTCACACTCTCGCTATATATATCTTGTTCAAAATTTCAATGGCTAATAAAATACTTATTATTCATCCAATCAAGCTCAAAAAAATTTTTTTTTAACTTGTAGTGGATGACACTTGATGTTAATCCAGTTTTTTCAAATATTAATTCATTAATTAAAATAAATTAATTAATTTTCAATAATCGAGAGAGCCCTCTTCTTGATCAAGGAGTTTTAAGACCGAGAGAGCCCTCTTCTTGATCAAGCATTTTAAGCGCCACTCAAAAGGAAAGAAGAATGGGAGAAAAAAAATTATCTTATTGACCTAAATAGGAATTGACTTAATATATTTTTTTTATATTACTTGTTTATATTACTTAGCTATTTTTTTAATTTACTTGTATTGATGACTTTTAAGTTGTGTTTAATTGTTAGTTCCAATCTATAAACACTGTTTTGATGAGGTCTATAGATGTCTATGATGGTTAGAATTGCAGTAAAGCTAGAGATCCACAATACATGCACAACTTCCAAGTTGTATAATAATTTAACGGAGCTTCTGACTGTAAAATAGTCAATGAAACGTCGCCTTCATTTTGAAAGACCTAACCAATGATGTGCCACTCAATAGGGTGCGTAAAAGTTTTTTCGTCTCTACCGCCATTTTGTATTTTACGGCCGCCATTTTGAATTTATAAAAACAAAACCTAGCGTATAACCATCGGACGGTTAAGACGAATCGATAGAGACCTCATTCATTAAAATCCATTCAGCCGTTGGGATGTTCCGAGGATATAAAAGAATCCACATATACATATACGCGTGAAACACATAACCCTTCTTTTCAGTCGGGTAAAAGTATTCGGAAGTTTTTGAGATATCCTGAGCGTTTTGTCCAAAAACGTCATTTGGAGAAAAATGACTTCAAAGTTTCTGAAATGCCTCTTCAACTGTTGAGCAGGTATAATTCTAAAAGCTATAACTTCTGTTTTAATGGGAATTTCAAAGGAAACAATTATATCAAAATGTTTAGAAAAGATAGGAGAAAGGATAGGAGTTTAACATTAAATAAATAAATAAATAAATAAATAAGTAAATAAATAAATAAAATTTCGAAAGTTTTGAAGCTTTAAGAGTCTTGAGACCCCTTAAATTTCAAGTATTTAAAAAATCCCCATAAACTTTGAAATTTCCACTTTATGAACTTCATCATCTTCATAAAAATACTTAAAATTTACGGTGGTAATTTTTAAAGATTAAAAAATGTCTCCTTAACTTTCAAGTATTTAAAAATCCCCTGTAAACTTTGATATTTCCACTTGATGAAGTTTATCATCTTCATAAAAATGCTTACTTTGTTAAATGCTTAATTTGTTAACTTTTAAAATTTACGGAGATAATATTTAAAAGTTAACAAATGTCTCTTTAAATTTCAAGTATTTAAAAAGTCCCTATAAACTTTGAAATTTCCACTTAATGAAATTTATCATCTTCATAAAAATGCTTAAAATTTACGTAGACGAATTTTAATAAACAATTAAATTTAAAAAATCAAAAAACCCGACTGCGTAAAAAGCGAACTCATTGATTATTTCTCATCAATGTGAAACTATTTTTTTTCAATTCCTACTATTAGCTTACACTCTCGCTATATATATCTTGTTCAAATTTTCAATCGTTAATAAAATACTTATTATTCATCCAATCAAGCTCAAATAATTTTTTTTAACTTGTAGTGGATGACACTTGATGTTAATCCAGTTTTTTCAAATATTAATTCATTAATTAAAATAAATTAATTAATTTTCAATAATCGAGAGAGCCCTCTTCTTGATCAAGGAGTTTTAAGACCGAGAGAGCCCTCTTCTTTATCAAGCATTTTAAGCGCCACTCAAAAGGAAAGAAGAATGGGAGAAAAAAAATTCTCTTATTGACCTAAGTAGGAATTGACTTAATATATTTTTTTATATTACTTGTTTATATTACTTAGCTATTTTTTTTATTTACTTGTATTGATGACTTTTAAGTTGTGTTTAATTGTTAGTTCCAATCTATAAACACTGTTTTGATGAGGTCTATAGATGTCTATGATGGTTAGAGTTGCAGTAAAGCTAGAGATCCACAATACATACACAATTTCCAGGTTGTATAATAATTTAACGGAGCTTCTGACTGTAAAATAGTCAATGAAACATCGCCTTCATTTTGAAAGACCTAACCAATGATGTGCCACTCAATAGGGCGCGTAAAAGTTTTTTCGTCTCTACCGCCATTTTGTATTTTACGGCCGCCATTTTGAATTTATAAAAACAAAACCTAGCCTATAACCATCGGACGGTTAAGACGAATCGATAGAGACCTTATTCATTAAAATCCATTCAGCCGTTGGGATGTTTCGAGGGTATAAAGAAATCCACATATCCAGATACGCGTGAAACACATAAACCTTCTTTTCAGTCGGGTAAAAACGCACGTTCTCAGCATCTGACGTCTACTTTCTGATGGTGAAAATCGTATTATAATAATGATATTAACTTAATAAGTAACCACGCTTTTAAGTTTCCTTATAGTTAACATGGGATTGGGGAGTTTCACTGAAGCGCCCCATAAATGAAAAATCGATATGTTACCTTTGCTTTGAGATTAGTGTTATTTAACACTAGAACCGCCGGCTATTTTACCAAATTTTCATACAAAAGTGTTTCACGCCAGAATTTTTATTTAAAACTATTTGACTTATTTAACCCGTTCAGGACCGCAGAGGTGCCAAGTTGCCACTAATCCTCCGTAATATGTGAGTTAATTTAACCCTGGTTTAATACATTTTGCACCAGAATTTTTTTTCAGAGATGAAATTAAATAAGTTCCACGTAGAAAACTGGAATTAAATGAATAAAGATTCATCAAATAATTTTTCTGGTTCGAAACATTGTTAAACTGGGTTAAATTAATCCACGCATTACGGAAGATTAGTGCGAACTTGGCACCTCTGGGACCGGCATGTTTTACACGAATTTTATTCATTCGGCACCAGCTTTTTTTAATTATTTGAATTAACTTTGTAAATCACAAGAATGCCGTAATTAAGTAAAATCAGTTGCACGAATTTTATTCGTTTGGCACCAGCTTTTGTTAATTATTTGAATTAACTTTTTAAATCACAAAAATGTCGTAATTAAATAAAATCAGTTTTACTTTTCTGTTTTACTGGTATCAAACTCAAGCGTTTTAAGCACTTTATGAGAGTGCATACATGCACACATGGTCCCGAACGGGTTAATTAGCCTATTTTTGTGCTTCATAAATATAACATATTTTAAGAAAAAAATTCTGGTTCGAAACGACTACTATCAATTTTAGCAAGTGTCAAAATGACCCCTAACGACTGTTCTAGCGTTAAGGGGACCAGGTAAGCAAAATGTGGGGAAAAAATCAATTTTTACTTTTTTATATCATTAAATATTTTAAACTTTTATCTTTCCAATGATGTGTCACACATGTTTATACATTGAAAAAAGAAGTGTTGGACTTATTCATTCTTTCTAAGAGTACTTCACAGCTTAATGGCCATTTAAATCTTTAATTGACTTTTTCTCAAAACTTGGATTTTTCACGTTTGTGTTCCTCTTTTTCAATATCTGTTAAACGTAAGAACTCAATTTCTTTTTAATACTTTTATTCTGTTATATTGTGTACTTTAACACGGGGATGTAATGATTTTTTGAGAATTATTTTTTTTAGGCAGTGAAATCTTACCAAAAATGCTAATTTAAAAATGCCTTTCAATAAATAATTAATAATTAATTTTCAGGTTCACTTAGAAAGAAAATGTTGTGTTAAAAAACATAAAGCATGTTACTTAAACTACTCTAAAAATTCTAGACTTCTATATTTCACCATTTCTGAGAAAAAAATGTACATAAAGTTGGTGTATTTTAACATGGCGGAGATAGAGCTTACCCGGTCTCCTTAATTTAATTTACTTGTTTTTATTAAAGTTTTACAACAATGTATACCTGAAAAAATAGACATCCCCCTCCTCGAATCTAACAATTTTACATCTCCACCACATATTAGTTATTTTTTCTTCCTTTTTCTTTAATTTCTCATGTAATATTTCGTGGAACTTTCAGAATAGTAATCAAATTATTTTTCAGAAATGATCGTGATGAAAATGAAGACAACACGTTTCTCCCAATAATATAATCCCTGGGCAATCTTTTAGCACTGGGAAACTGTTATTGGGTATAGAAAATTAAGAAAAATTTTGTGTAAATATTTTCATTTCGTATTATTTTTCTTGACGTAGTACATTATTTATCTACTAATAACTTATTGCTGAGATGGAAAATCTTATTATGGATTCTTTTCTCTCCATTTTATTATTTCATCGCTTTTTGTCTCTAATCAAAGATTATTTTTAGAAATGATAAACAAGGACGTGAAATCAAGCTGTAACAAAGTTCTGAATTTGAGAAAAATATAAATTGAAATTTCATTAATGTAAATCGTAAAAAAAAAAAATTAAATTAAAAAAAATCAAAAAACCCGACTGCGTAAAAAGCGAACTAAAAAGGGGGAAACAAGATGACGTAGGAAAATAGTAGATTGTGTAATGGAAATCCCTTTTTTTTACTTAAGTAATTGCAGTCGGAGGCATCAGATTCATGTTTAGGTATGTACTGCTGCTCCTTGTACCTACATGTTTGCCTCCGATCAAGGAGATGTATACAACTACCCGTCCGAATGCAACTGGCGAAGAATTGTAGGCCGATGTATTTCTTTCATTTATTGATTTCTCCAGGTTGCTAGCTATGCAAGAAAGACACTCTGGGTGGTAGAAAAGACAGTTTACAGGATAGTTATGTAACCTGTTGTTGCCAGTGTGAAGTTGGTGAAGGTTCCATGTTCCCTCTAGTAAGAAACAGAAGATTGTGACTAAATTTTCACAATCATATATAACTAATCGGACTGCACTGACTTGGAATAGGCTTTAAAGAACATCAGGGATTAACGTCTTGCCCACCTTCGATGACATGCGTCGGTATACCTTTCAATAGGCTTTTCTTAAAGACACGGATCCCATCTTTCGATTAGCTAAACAGGCATGCTTTAACTTAACTAACTAGGGGGTTATGTCCCCCCTGCTCGCTACATTCACCAACCCTTGCATAATTGCTTCCCGATACCGATTGGTATCGCGAGGCAATCCCTATTTTCTAGCCAACCGCAGACGTAATGGTTTCGCGTTTCCATTGTGGATCGCTCCGCTATCTCTTATTTTCTATGCATTCGATTTTTACATTCCACTTGGTAAAAACGTGCAACTCCCCTCAAAATTTTGACGCGCCTCAGTTTTAAAAATTTGATTATATGTTATAAATTATCTTAAAGTTTCAAACAGATCACCTTGTTAAATTTCCAAATTTGTTTGCGCCCCTCCCCCCATCCGAAATGTGACGCGCCATTCTTTTTTATAATTTTTTATCACGTGTATATAAACTATCTTAAAGTTTAAAACAGATCGCTTTGTTATATTTCCAAATTTTAACAAAATCGCGATTTGTTAGTTGCACATTCCACCACCAGGGAGCGCACTCTCGAAAAACTAATAAACTACTTACTAGTTTTTCAATTTGAAATTTTGCGAAAATATTTTTAGCATTTTATTTTCTTGAGAATGTTGCCGTCTGAAGCAATGAAACATATCGGAATGTCAATAAATAAAGGTATTTTTGCCGTTTTATAATTTATGTTTATCACTGATAGAAAGTTTTGGGTACTTTGATGTTTTGAAGGGATTTTTATATATAGTTTATGTTCTTATTGATGTTATTTTCTCATTACAATTAAAAATAACTTTTTAAAACAATTAAACAGAAAATGACGTCATTTTTAACACTGAAAACACGCATTTTTTCTCAAAGCTGTTAGATGTCAATATATTTATTATCCTGCTGATACTACTGAGTTTCAGACTCTAGGCGAAATGCTTCAGCGAGGGAAAATGACGTCATATTTAAAATAAATCATAATTTTCACTTTATAAAAGGAAATATTTTACCACGAATGCGCCTAATTTCTGGAATTTTTATTCACGGTACTGAGATTAGAACTTCAAGTTAATAGCGCGAATTTTCACATGGAAAATTGTAGGTGACAAACGTGACTTCAAGTTTGGAAATATATTTATTAATAGCTTATTGCGCGATAAGATATTCTTTAAATGCTGGTTATAAGACGGTGAAAATGACGTTAGATTTAGATTTCACGAGGAAAAAAAATCTATGATTGTGTCAAAATGAAATAATTTTTACTGTTTTTACTTACCCATCATACGTAGTATAGGGTAAGTCTTATAATCGTTTTAAAAATAGAAAAATTTTTTTTGACGGATTTACACTTTTCAGACACTGGCGATTCCGAAAAACATATTTTTAGAAAAAATAATTTGTCCGTCGTCTGTATGTGTGTGTGTCTGTAATCGCTCTATTTCCCGAACAAATTGAAATAGAGACTTGAAATTCGGTGTGTACTTAGGAAGTAATAATGGAATGAAGCCTATTGAATATCTTATCCGGAACTATTTGTTTCGGACTCTCGAAATATTCGTTCTGATAAAAGGTATACAAAAATTTTCAAAATTGTTTATTTGAAGGAGTGAATATAAAAGACAATAAAAAAAAAACATAAATTTTGCATCATGAATGAACTCGATCGGCTAATTAGTTGTCGAGATATTTGTAATCCTATTTTTCACACTCTTCGCCTTTTCATGACCCTGTATTTCATTCAAATTTCAATTCAAAGATATATTTTAATTGGAAATGAGACGCTTAATCTGACGCAGTAAACTGTTAGTTAATACGATTATAATTTTTCGAGTTATAAGGATGTTTCTTTTACGCAATATGGTACTACTCGATTATCCCGCCGACCCACAAACTATCGCCAAACTATAAGATTAAATGCCAATAATGGTTTATCGTAAATTTCAAGCATTTAATGCATCTCCATACCTATAAGGGGGGTTATCATAGGGGGAACCCCGTTCTGTTGGCAAATGCCGCCAAGTTTGTCGCCAACTTGGCGGTATATCGCCAAATTTGGCGACCAAAATTAGTCGCCAAAATTTATGCCAAATTGGCGGTATCCCTAATATTTCGCCAAATTCCCATAGACTTCCATTGTAAACCGATAGAGTTTACTTGCTTACAGAAAATCAACAAATTGAGATATTTAAATGCAACAAAAAGTAATATGAGCTAAAGGGATTATATTAATTATATTTAAGGGAGTCCAGGTAAATTGAATTATGAATAAAAGTAACATGAAACAATACGTAGAATGTATCGCATGTTTTATTTTCATATTTTATAGTATGTATATCCATGATGGTTTAAGTATTACAGTGGCTTTCAACGACTAGTTTCATTTCGTAATGCCAAGTAAGGGAGTCTTTCAGTTGGATGATCGATGATCTCAGCATAATTTCTTATCTTGCTTACATGTTACTGATTACATATACGAATAAAGTTTAATTTTTCATTAATTTTAACAGTTGGAGTTTATGAAGATAGTGTTTTGGTAACTTTAGTTTTAAAATAATATATTTTTTAAATAGACTAACAAATGTAAGATGAATTTTTTACCGGAATAAATTCTGTAGGTTAATTTTAAATTTAATATAACAGTTCCTTTTTAAACATTTTCTTTTGTTGAAATTCGACGGGCTTTGCCTCGTTTCAGTTTAAAGTGGATCATAAAAAATGATTTTTAGAAATTTAGAGTAGGATAAATATTTGCAATAAAGTACGGTAGTAAAGCGACTTAGACTGTTATAAACTTAGGAAAATTACAGTACTACCGCTTAAGAAAACTGTCACACAAACTTCCAATACCAAAAAAGTCATTAAAGGAAGCTAAATTTAGTAAATATATGAAGATTTAGGAATCTGGAGCAACTTTTGACCTTTTATTGGGCTATCTTGAGTTTACTGACGCCTCAAAGAGTAAAAAAAAAAAATATTTTTTTTAAAGTTAGAGCGAAATACGGCAACAATAGTGAGATAGGGCAGAGTTGGGGAGCCTACATTTCAGTAGAGTGATAGTAACCGCTATTTATTACTAATCTTCACCTTATACTATGACAGAAATTCTGGTATTAAATAAGATGTGTTAGGAGAAAAAAGGGTAGTGCTATTTACAGATTGCTATTTTGAAGTAGTGGTAATGATTGGCATGCGAGAGGGAGGAGTGTGTTCTTTCAGATACGGATGGTCGGTATGCCTAACCCTAACCCATACAACTCTTCGTCTCGCTCTGTCACACAATCATACTATTCATCATAAATTTCAGCGTGAGTTTTCAATATAAATATACTAGGGGGCTCTGCCCCCTACGAGCTACGCTTGCTAACCCCCGTTCCGACACCTAGGTTCAAAAAGTAGGATAATTTCATCGGCTTTAAAAAGATTGAATTATAATTTAAAAAAACAGTGGCGATCTCCCTGTAAACCTGTTTTCATTCACATTCCTTTGATTGGAGATTTTTAAGGCGAAATTAGCGTTTGTTAAAGGATACAATGGCTGTTTTCGTCTTTGATAAAAAAAATATAGTTAAAAATTAGAAAATAAGCTAATATAAAATGAATTAAGTAAACAGATTCTTTGTCTCTCGGTTTTTTAACAGCTCAATAAGAAAATTCTTTTAAATAACACATTTGAAATGTATCGTTTTATATCTGATGTAATTTTCACCAAAGTTTTCTTTCTCTTTTTAACATTCACATGAAAATACTTTTGTTGTTAGAAAGGAAATATTATTTGCGCTGTCTTAGAATTCACGATAATAGTTGAAATGATTATCTCAAAATATGAAATAAATGTCTCGCGCAAATACATTTTTTAATTTAAACTGTTTTGCCGACTGTAAATTATTTGACCTTTTTAAATATGATGTAAATTTCCTACTTTTGCGACTTTTAACGCTTAATAATGAATTTATTATTTAAAAATTTCCTTTCTCTTTTCAAATTCATGTGTAACTGTAGTTTTTATGACTTAATTTTTAATATTTACCTGATTCTTAACGCGCAGTAGCTTAATTCTCATTTGAAGGTTTTTTTTTCTGATTATAATAGCCACGTGTTAATAAATTTTTAATTTGAAGGAAATATTATTCTTTGCGCTATTTTAAAAATTGGCAACAGTTTTAAGTAATACTCTTTTCTAAAATATGTAAAAAATATCTCTCGAAATGCTGCAAATTTGAATTTAAAATGGAGATAAATCTACAAAAAATGAGTCAAATTAAAAAAATAAATGCAGGCAGCACACCGGGAATTTCTAACGTTTTAAATGGTGTAAAACTGTTTGCATTCCTATGTATAGATTTTGCTCATATAAATTTTTTTAATGAAACGATTTTTACCAAATTTAACGTTAAATATCTCTTAAAATACTTATTCGATTTAAAAACTGTCTGCATCAGCGTGTTTATCAAACATTTCTTTATAACAGCACCAATTTTCATATTTTTGTGTGCAACAGTTTTCTTAATATTAACGAAGAAAGACCCCCGGTCACAAGAAATATGGATGCCGATCTAGGAGTGTACCGGCAAGATCTACGCAGATTTTTATTGGTCCATTTCCAAACCGTTATTTTTTTATATATACTAGGAGGGCTCTGCACCCCCTGCTCGCTACGCTCACCAACCCCCCGCGTAATCGGTTCGCGCGGAATCGCGAATCAAACGCTATTTTCTATCCAATCCCAGAAGAAATTGTTTCGCGTTTCCATTCTGGATCGCTTCGCGATTCCTCATTTTCTATGCATTCAATTTTTAGATTCCACTTGGTATAAACGCGCTTCTCCCCAACTCCTGACGATTTTATTTCCTTATCTCCAAGCAGGTAATCATTAGATCTTGCAGAGTTTCATAATTAAAATAATAATTAAATATAAAATCATTAAAAAAAGGTAAAATTTATAATTTGTTTGAATAATTACAAATTAAATAAAAATTGTATATATAGTGTTACGAATATTATAAAAAGTTAGTGTTTGTGCTTAAAAGTAATTTAAATAGTTCAATTAAGCTCTATTCATAAGCTAATATTAGTTTTTGATGCATTGAAATATCTCAATTTGTTGATTTTCTGCAAGCAAGTATACCCTATTGGATTTCAATGGGAGTCTATGGAAATTTGGCGAAATACTGGAAATAGCGCCAAGTTAGCGACTAAGTTGGCGACGTTTGGCGACAGAGCCGAGACACCTCCCTTGGTAACCCCCTTATAACGTCAGAAAGCTCTGCCCAATCAGATGCGTTTCACGGTATCTACACAGATTTACATTGGTCCATTTCCAAAGCATTACTTTTTTTTATATATAGAAGGATAGAAAGATATGAACGCTGGATTAATTTTATCTGTAAATTCGAACTCTTTCCAATTATACAAAAGAAAAATTGCACAAAAATAACTTTCACAGAGCCCCCTTCCGGGGAATTATCCTCAATTTCAATTGCGACCTGACAACCATAGTAAAATATATATATATACTGGGTGTCAACTCTCAACGGTGTCAAATGGCTAATTTCTAAACCGTTAGGCACAGGCATATAGTTCAAATTCCAAAAATGTTTTAAATGAGGAAAAAAAAAAATAAAAGTCGTTTTGATCAATAAAAATATTTCTTAAAAAGTTATGAAATTTAAATTTTTACACGGGTCCCCGGTCCCATAAATGATATTTAGTAAAAATTTCCTATTACTGTGACAAGAAAGACAAAAAAAATCCCGTTCATCTAACACAAAAATTGACCGAGTTATGAAATTTTGAATTGTATGACTTATGCCAAATTTCTGCATCTGAACACAGATGAGTTAGGCCATGCTTTGAGGGATCGTACACAAAATGCTTGAAGTATTAGAAGGATTTATTTTGCGTGTATATTTCTACATTGCAGCCGAAGGGAGTAACTTCTTGAAAGTTTTTAGATACGTAACTTTATTTTTTCTTAACTAAGTTTTAGATTAGATAATCTAATAGCATTTTAAAATATGTATCATTTTGTAAAAAAATACGACTATAGGTTTTCATCATTTCATTTAACAAAAATTCTGTTATTTTTTAACTTATATTCTTTGTACAAGTTGTATATTTAGTTGTATATAAAGTTGTATATAGATTTCAAATTTATATTGTAATGTTAATTTTAATCTCAACTATTATTTTTTTAATCTGATGATTATTTATATTTCTAGTAAAGTTGTGAATCATCCCTATATCGCAGAAAAAAGATGCCCCAACTTTAAGCAGCTATTACTTGGTCAGTTTTAATCTTAGTAGAATGGGAGTTTATTTTGTCTTACTTCTTGGTGTAATAGGATATTTTTACTAAATATAAGTTATGCGACCGAGGAACCGAATAAAAATTTAAATTTCGCAATTTTTTAAGAAGTGTTTTTATCGACCTAAGTCGCTTTTAAAATACTTCTTTATCTCATCTGTAGCATGATTGCAATTGGAACTATATGTCTATGCTAGCGGTTTAGGAATTAGCAATTAGACACCGTTGAGAGTGGTCACCCTGTATATATGAAGTTTGGTTCAGTTCTTTGCATTACTTCAAACACGTTTCGTTGATACAAAAAAGACATACGTACGGAGTGACAGACATTTTGTAAAAACATGTTTTTCGGGGTCCCTAGAAACTGCAAATCATCGAAAACGGGAAGTTGAAAAGAATTTCGATTATAATGCTTTCCTTTAAATTATAGATAGACGAAAGTAATAATATTTTTGTCTTTGTATGTTTCATAAAATATTTATTTAAGTTAAAGTACTAAGAATATAATGAAGGATTTCGCAGAAATTTCTTTCCCATTTTTTTCCCCAACATATTGCTTCATTCTTTTCATTTTTACATTCTTTCAGACTTTCATAAAATTTTCAGCACGAAAATCAACTTATTTTAGAAAGATGGTCATTTCTGATACGACATCGTTTTCGACTTTGCTAGAAATATGTCTTCATATTCTTTTATTTCAAATTTCATCTTGAAGTGTGTAGTACCGCATCTTCCGAGAAGAATATTGCTGGATAAAACAAAAAGTTGAGAAATGCGATGAAATAATGTACAGTCGTGGAAAAAAAAGTAAACACCCCTTACTAACTCTGCAAAAAAATATCATAGAAGAAAGTTACTGGTACCACACGATTGGTGTCTACTTTACACCAATCTACCACACGAAAGTCTACTTTAAAAGGATGTATATAAATAAATAAATTGAAATGCTTAATTCATCTTAAAAAGTTAAACTTAAATTTACACTATGTGCAAAACTACTTAAAAGATGACAATATTCAAAAAGATGCTAAATTACTTTAATACCTTAGTACTTTCAACCATAAAAACATGGTCTTATAAGAAATACTATTGTTATGAACGTCTAATTTTCAAAATCCACGTAGATGGTGACGAAAGGAGTAAAAGTGGAAGTCAGTTTTTTAGATCCGGGAAACAATGGGAAAATAAAACATGGATATAGGAAAGTGAATTATTACTCGATCTTAAAGTATAATAAAACAAGTAATAATTCACTTTCCTATATCCATGTTTTATTTTCCCATTGGTTCCCGGATCTAAAAAATTCACTTCCACTTTCACTCCTTTCGTGACCATCTACGTGGATTTTGAAAATTAGACGTTGATAACAATAGTATTTCTTATATTCCTCTGACGAAGACCATGTTTTTATGGTTGAAAGTACTAAGCTATTAGAGTAATTTAGCATCTTTTTGAATATTGTTATCTTTTAAGTAGTTTTGCACATAGTGTTAATTTAAGATGTATATAAAATTTGCGTAATGGGCCGTCTACATATTAAAACGAACCATAATTTTGTTTTTTTTCAATAGCAGTACACAATTCTGACAGCATAAATGAACTCTACACCATTCAATTAGCCTAAAAACAAATTTTTATGCAATTCGTACGATAAATTTCCGAGAAATTAATTATTTTAAAACGAGCGTATTTTAGGGGCTGTATCCACATTGAAGTTCGGTATCGATTGTTGACCGAGAGAGCCCCATTCTTGATCACGGCATCTTAAGCGTCACATAAGCTGTCATTAAAAACTCCCAGATTACAGGATAGCCTAAGAAATTTCAAAATATCTAGTCACTTCTATGGTAGACGGCCCCTTAAACCATCATTTTGCGTTTTTTAAGCATAATTTGAAAACTATTTGGAAGAAAAATGTGAAATTTTGGATTTGCATAAAGCAGGACTTAATAAATCTAAATCTGTCAAAAAAATTGTAGGTAGCAATTCATAATTTTTTCGAATATTAATTTCATAATTCATAATTCATATCATAAAATTATACAAATTTCAAATTCAACTTATTTACAATTGGGTATTTTAGTATTATTGCTACTCAAAAAATTAGCACATTAGGAGTATAATTTCAGGGGATATTTATAAAAATATGAAAATGTAATTCAACAGAATAAGCACTAATTTTTAATGTTTATAATTCAAAAACTTATCATTCAAATCACTTGAAATTTAGTGCCTAGGCATAGTTTGAACTGAAGATTTGAAATATCTTGTTAAAATTTGGTATTGCCATTGGAAAAAAATGAAGTTTGGGTTCGTTTTAATATGTAGATGGCCCCTAAGCAAATTTTTTATACATCATTTAAAAGTAGTCTTTATTTATAATCGTTTGGTACCAGTAAATTTCTTATACGATAATTTGTTGATGAGTTAGTAGGGGGTGTTTATTTTTCTTTGGTCAACGACTGTACCAAGGACGTTGGGTTCTGCATATGTTGGCTGAGTACTGTTCAAAAGGATTGTCCTGAAACGAACATTATAGAAAATTCTACAGGAAACGGTTTTAATAGAAATGTTAAATCTTTATTTCTGTTTTGCAATAACTGCCTCACTCAAAATATGTAAAATTAACAGAAATAAGTCCTTACATATTTAAAGTTACTTTTTGTACTTGTGCCATTATCGGATTGTTGGTTTTATTTCAAAAACGAGAGCCAATCCAGAAAATTTATTATTATTTTCAGCAGATTAAAGTTACTGGAAATCGTTGAAAAACTCTTTGCCGCAAAATCACTGTTCCTCGGTGTTATTATTGTTTTTGCACCAATTTTTCTGACAAAATTCTTTTGTATTATTTACTTGATAAAATTTTGAGATTAGATACGGCAAACTTTTCTGTGGACAAATACTGCTATTAAAATTCTAGGATTTTGCACACTCCAAACTTATACGTGCAAAATCATTTCATTTGGACAGCAGTATTTTTGCACAGGAAATTTCGTCTTATCTAATCTCAAAATTTCAGCTAAGGCGAAATTTTCTAGTTAAAAAAAACGTCTTTCCAAATTCCAGGATTTTGTGCACTCTATACGTCACATGTGTAAAAATCCTTGAATTTGAATAGCAGTAGTTTTACACAGAAAATTTCGCATTATCATATCTTAAGTTTCAAGTAAGTCTAAATTTTCTTTTCAAAAATGCGCCTGTCAAATTCAAGGATTTAACACACTCTATACGGCAAGTATATGTGTAAAATCGTTTAATTTGGACCGCAGTATTTGTGCGCAGAAAATCTAGCTTTATGTAACCTCAAAAATTTAGCCAAGGTGAAATTTTCTGTGCAAAAATACTGCTGTCCAAATTCTAGGATTTTGAACAATCTACACTGTTAAAACACCATTCTTAAAAATAAGTAAATTGTACTAATTATTGAGCACTTCCCGATCTTAAAATAGCTCCGAGTACTTAACTCTTAAATTTGAAAAACGGATGTACCCATTTTTTTGAGTACATACAGGGACTCGAAAATAAGTATGTATAGAAACACACATACACTATAAGAAAAAAAAAGCGAAATTACAGAGAACCGACAAATCACCATTTTTAATTGCGAAGAACTACAATTTTTGGAGTAGAGAAAAACGAATTTACTACTTTAATTCTTGTGTATGAGCCGCACCGTGATTTGAATCGGGGTCCTCTAGGTGGGAGATCAGTATTGTACTGACTGTGCTATAAGAGCAGTTACCAGCTTCTTCCAAATGACACCTTTTATCAATCAGTGACGAAAGATCGCTAACAGCAGAGATGAATTTTCCCTTTCTTAAATATTCTAATTTCTAATAAAACAATTTTTAAACTAAATTTTCTTCTTTAACATTTCTAATGAAATTGTAAATAAATTTGAAAAGTGTGTATTATAAATTAAAAATTATAACAAAGATAGACATATCTTTAAATAAAAGCTTGGAAATCCCTACTGTCAATTCGGTATAAGAAAAGGGTTTATCAGAAAACTCATACTTTTGAGCACATAGGATTTAAACATGAATATTAAGACTTTAAAATACAAAATATATGTATTCATTTCTGCATACAAAGAAATTTTCATTTTTAAGTAGATTAATGTTCCTTTTTGAAGCAATTGTACTTAAAAAATATGAGTACATAAACATGTTCATTTTTAAGTGGATTTTTTTTAACAATGTACTTCTTTTTGAAATAATTGTACTTAAAAAAATACGAGTACATGGAAGTTCTCATTTTTAAGTAAATTATTTTTGAGAGTGTATACGGCACTTATGCGTTCAAAATCGTTTAATTTCAACAACAGTATTTTGGCACTGAAAGTTTCGCCTTAGCTAATATCAAAGTTTCAGCGATTAAATAACGCAAAAAAAGATTTTTAGAAAAAGTGTTGCGAATACAATAATAATTTAAAGCAACACATTTGAACAATAAAAATTGATTGTCACGAATATGGCGGCATTCGTCCGTTTAGGGTTAAATCTCAAAAAGGAGTCTTAACAACATACAGGGACATCGGAAAAGGTGTCCCTGATTTAAAAAATAAATTGTACTAGAAATATGCAATCAATATCAGTACAAAACCAACGTGAAATTGTAGAACATCTGAAGGGGTGTTGGCAGTGGTGATTGCTTTGACCTTGACATGACTGCGCACATGCTCTCACGCCACTTCGTGACGCGATGCCATTTCGTTCATCTGACAGTTCACAGCAATCATGGGGAGTGTACAGCAGAAAGTGCAGTGGGTGTTGTGGTAGGCTGAGTTTAAATCTGTTATTGTGGTACAACGTCATTTTCGCCGTACGTATGGAGAAGATCCACCTGCAAACAAAACCATTGTTCAACAACAGATTCCCTGACCGTTGGATTGGCAGAAATGGTTCTGTGTTATGGCCACCTAGGGACCCTGATCTTGCTCCTCTGGATTTTTTCTTTTGGGTTTATCTCAAAAATTCTTTATACTAAAAAAATTCAAGATCTGCAGCAATTAAGGGAGAGAATTCACGCAGATATAGCGACTGTACTCCCTAACATGCTTCAGCGCACCTGGAAGATGATTGACTACCGCTTAGATGTTTGCCAAGCAACAGGGGTAGCTCATATTGAAGTTTTACAAGTAATGTGAAAAAAAAATCACAGATTTTTCCACACTAACAGTGTTGGTTTAATAAATAGTTTATCCTTGTTAAGGCCTTAGTTATTTTAACTCGAAATCGGGACTTTTTCGACGCCCTTGTGGAACTAATATGAAACTTAAATTGAGTTTGTTAATCAAACGTAAAATTGTTTTTTGACCGTGTGTGAAGGCAGAATATCCATTAATTTCATAATTAACATTGACTATTCTTTTACAATTTTCAACAATATATTTATACGAAATGTCTTTTTCAATAATCGTTAGGCTAAATCGAAACAGTGCTCTCGTCTTCATAAAATAGAAATGTCTATGAATCCTACACTGATGACCGTTGCCAATTTGGCCTTCCTTTTTATTCAGAAATTCCGAATCCATACGAGAAATTTCGAATAGTAAATTTTGCTTTATTTATTGACATACATTTCGTGATTACAAAAAGTAAGAATTCTTCTTTCAAAGTTCCCGGTAAGAATATGGAATTCTCGAATAAAAAGGGCAGCCAAACTGGCAACTCTTCTGATAACCGCAATTCAACTATGGTTTAAGGGTATTCTCAAGTCCAAAAGGGATTTCTGAGATAAGTTTCTGACATAAGCCAACTTTATGACATAAGTTTTAATTTATTTTTGTTTGAAAATGCATGAAACTAGTTAGTGTTGTCGTTCAAAAGCTATGTCATCGAGTTGTTTTTTCCATTTTTTTTGTAAACAGAATAGAGCTTTCAGAAAATAATGCCAAAGTGGACGTTTTGAACCGAGTTTCCGCGCGAACTGAGAATAAGCACTCAAGAGTAGGCGAAAATCGTGTTTGTCACGTGATCAAAAACGCTTATAACTCAATAGGTAATTTATGGATAAAAAAAATGGAAAACACAGTTCAATTCCAAATTGCTTCCATGGCCAGGATTTCCAATTTCACATCTTTCCGTTAAAAAATGAATTTGTGAATGTGTCAAAACGTTTTGCGCTTGTTGACCAGAGCAGTTAAGAACAGCTTTAAGTTATTTCGTCTAAAGAAGGTGAAATTAGAAAATATTGTTTACAGAGGCACTCAAAAGTATATCATTACATTACGGTCCATGGGGAAAATCGTTTGTACCAGGGTGACTAAGTTAAAAGAGTACCCGTTTATTCTTTGTATTATCCGCGTCTGTAATATATGGCCACCAAGGTCACTAGACCTCACTCCGTTAGATTTTCTTTATGTGGGGTTATCTCAACGATTGGATTTTCCAGAAAAGCCTTGTAAACATCGATGAATTAAAACAAGTCATAACTGACAAAATCTCGTCAATAACACCAATAATGTTGCGAAGTGTGTCAAAACATTTAGTTCGACGTGTTTATGTTTGCCTTCAAAATGGTGGCGAACATTTTCAACATTTGCTATAAGGAATGATAACGTAAAAAATTGAATTAAATTATGTTTTTCAAAAATCAAATTATCACAGGATTAAGTAACATTGTGCGTCTCCGTTTCTGTTTTACCTCACAAATAAAGTTGTGACAGTCCAACAGTGTTGGAAATTGTCTCACACACTTAAACAAGGTTCAAACAATTATACTTTAGTGTTAGAATAATTGCTACATCCGTCAGATTTAATAACAATAAAAAAAAACCAACGGGTACTCTTATAAATTGATCACCCTGTATATATGTATATATCGTTTCTTCATATTTTCTAATTTCGATTTACACACGAACCAATCTACATTATTTCATAAAAATAATATATTTCAAGAAATTTTAAATTATACATGTTATTTTTACAAAATAAAATAAAGATGATCTAAATACAAGAACCGCTCATAGAAATGTGGTAAGAATGTTTAGTTATTCTTATGACTTCCCAATTTATTTACATTTTCCTTTAATGAGATAAAAAAATTATTTTGTTTTCCAGAATACCACATGTATTTTCTTCTAATGATTTTAAGCGAAAAGCTTCCTTTTTTTTTTTTTAGTGCACGCGTTTCTCATTTCCTGTGTTTTTCTTTAATGATTTAAATGCAGACCAATGCAATTAAATTCCAAAAAGCAACGAACTGGAATCGTTAATTTTTTCTGATAAGAATTTCGGCTGGAAAATTTTATGTTAAAAACTTAAAATGAGATGTTGCAAAATTTTATTCAATAAAAATCATGATATAAACCATAAAATTTAAAAGAAAATTACAAGAATGTGCAAATTGATTCATTATTAAAAAGAAATATTACCATATTATTACCATATGATATGGCAGTGTATTTCATTATGGTTGTACCCTATTTACCCTGTGTTTTAAAAATGAAAACTGATCAAAACCATGTGTTTAAAACTATATACATTTTATTTTACAATGTCAACAATTGCTTACTCTTTAAATCAACGTTATAAATACGGAAATGTGATAAGGGATTGTTTGTACAGTTGTGGGAAAAAAAAAGTAAACACCCCCGACTAATTCTGCAACAAATAATCGTAGGCTTTAAAATTTTTACTTTACTTTAAATTTCGTTACATTACGGTATGTGGAGAAAAATCGTTTGTGGTGTATTTTAATGATACGCAATTTTAAACATATTGAAATTTATATATATCACTGAGCTGTACTACAAGGAGCTTACTATAGAATATGGAATGCATATCCTTCATTTACAGGAAAATGCAAAAGAATTTGGTTACATTTCTGCCTATGAACAATAATTGCTGGAAGTGCGTTTTACGTTGTGATCCTCGTTTTTAAATTTAACCATTATTTTGCATATTATTTTCTGTTTATAAATTATATAAATCATATACAGGGCTGCACAAAAGTTCTCAAGTACATTTCCGTTTATTGAGGCAAATTGCTGAATGTGAATTTTTAACCTGTGCTATCCGTTTAACTGAACAAACTCTTAGTATACTATATCAATACAAAAACCCTTAACTGGTTAAAAGTTTGTGACGCAGCACTTTATCTTTAGCTCTAAGAATTTTAAATTTGGAACTTAAAAATAATGATATCAAATTTTGAGTGACGCTATGCTATTAATTTATCTATATATATCAAAATTTATTCATTGATGCTTTATCATTTACATCTCATAAATTCGAATTATGAATTTTAAAAGATATGATATGAAAATTTAAGTGGCGCCTTGATGTTGCTTAAAACGATTAGTTTTTAAATTCAATTTAAATTTTCTTTTGGCTAAATACATTTACACATCTAAACAATACTTTTCATTTTCCAATGCACTGTTGAATATATTGTTTCTACTGAATCTATATAATGCCTGAAATGTATTTATTTCAATAAATTGATTTATCTTTTGTGCCACGCTATCCAAAAATCAAAAGTAAAATTTATGTAAATAGTTTTTTTTCGTCATATTATCCATTTACATACATTTAACTTAGTTTGGATACAATGACACAAAAAACTATTTACATAAACTGAAAAATAAAATAAATCTTTGGCTGGTAAGATTGTCTAGAAATTCCCCATACCTGCTCATAAACATAATAGAAATAACTTATCTAACAGACACTTTTTATCCAACATTTCAATCATTTAAGGTGTCTGACTACAGAGCAATTGAGCTATTTAATTATTTTTAAACGTATTTTTATTAAGATTATGACTAGAAAATGTGAAAAAAGCAAAAAATATTTCCTTCATTGATAAAATTTTGATTAATGGAGGAATTTATAGCAAGATTTAGTGAAATTTGGCCCAAAATGCTCTAAAGAAAATTTTACTGTATGTTAGCTTCCTTTGTATATTTCATATTTATGACATTGGTGAAGGCAATGAACTAAAATCTAAGAAATGTTTTAAATGTTTCAAAACTTGTAGCATATCGCACTTGTTTACATGTTAGTTTTCATAAAATTCATCAATGTCATTCCACAAAAACATCCAAAAAACAAAAAATATTTATTTTAAATTTAAATCTTTAGTTCATTGCCTTCACAATAGTGTAATCAACATACTATTTTAAATTTCATAGTGATATTTTTTTGTTTATTTGTTTACACATACATCTGACTTGTGTGCTTGACATCTAGGTCCGCTTATAAGTCATCATCAATATACAGGGACGAGATAGCACAATGAAATTTACAACACAGAGAAATTACATCCGGGAGCTCCACAAAGAGTATGCAATGGAGCCAGCGAGAGTCGAACTCGCAGACCTCTGCCGCTCTCAATGCTTGGCGGCTGGCAGCGCAGTGTCCTAACCGCTCGGCCACCGAGGCCCCTTCATAGTGATATTCAAATAATTTTCTGAGAAATAATGTTTTGCGTATGGAATTTTCACCGAAAATTACATTATCCAAAAAATACATTTAAAGTTTAGATTTTTGTTTTACTACAAGAATTTCAGTAATTATGCATCTAAACTTCACTGTTTTTATAAGTCACTCATTTTTTTAAAGTACTGACCCTTTTTTAATCTCTAGAAGGCCATATTTTGCTCCCCCCAGTCAGTTTTTTAACAAAGCAAAACATGACATTTCGCATCGAAGATGCGACCGTTATCACAAACACCATATTCTTCAGTTTTAAGTGACTTGGATTGTTTGTGGTTTATTCAATACCTTTTAATTTCATGTATAATTCAATATTATACAATTTTACAGGTAAATAATAATAATAAAAAAAAACAGAGCTCGTCTTCTGTATCTAGGCTAGTCAGTGATGATTTGGCACCCATTAGCAGAATTTTCAGTATCAATCTGGAGCAAACCAAAATTTATCTGCGACCCAACAATACTGAACCAAGCTACTATAACAAATACTCACAGTAACCCGTAAAATAAGCAAAATTTACATTTTACAAAAAAAAAATTAATAATAAACACAATAACTCCTAAAACAAAGTAAATTTTTAGTGATTTTTTAAGCTCAATATTTATTTTTAAGCTGATAGATTGATCTGTAAGGTCTAAAATAATCTGCAGCGCTGCTGCCGTGCTGCACAGTTTCTGGTATGGAGATTTGGTACACGATCACTTTCTACGCCATGTCATTCATATCATTCCACAAATACACCCATAAGACAAAAATTATTTCTTCTAAATTTAAACCTATTTTAAATTTTATAATGATATTCCAAAACTGTTTGAGAAATCATGTTTTGCGTATGGAATTTTCACCGAAAATTATTTTTCCAAAAAATGCATTTAAAGTTTAGATTTATATTTTACTACAAGAATTTACAGTAATTTAACATCCAAACTGCACTGTTTCTACAACTCATACTCATTTATTTTAAGTACTGACCCTTTCTTTATCTCTAGAAGGTCATATCCCCTCCCTCCCTCCCGGTTCTTCAACAAAGCAAAAGATGACGCTTTTCATCGATGTAACCGTTATCGAAAACACAATGTTCTTCGGTTTTAAGTGACTTGGATTGTTTGTGCTTTATTCAATATTTTTTAATTTCATGTATAATCCAATATTATGTAATTTTACAGGTAAATAGTGAAAAAAAAAATAGAACTAGATTCTGTATCTAGGCCAGTCAGTGCCGATTTGGCACGCGATCACTTTCTATGCCATGTTTTCAAGTGTAAACAGCAATTTCATAGTGATATTCCAATAACTGTTTGAGAAATCATGTTTTGTGTATGGAATTTTCACTCATTAGTTTAGTTTTTACCAAAAATTACATTTTCCAAAAAAATGCATTAAAGTTTAGATTTATGCTTTACTACAAGAATTTACAGTAATATACATCTTAACTTCATTGTTTTTATAAGTCATACTCATGTCCCTTTCTCTATCTCTAGAATAGGTGTGCACAAACTTTTAAGAAGAAGGGCCACTTACAAAAATGTCTGAGTTGTTGAGGGCCACATCAGTAACATGGTGAAAATTGTAATTAGGAGAGGTGATCTGTGCCTTATAATCAGGTAAAAAATATGGTTTCAGAGGCGGTGGGGACGGGAGTTTTACCCCTCTAGGTTCCCCTACCCTGTCAACATATCCAATTCAGTTGGCAAGGATATATTAATAGTTTAGGTTTGTATATATAGGTAACAGATATATAGAAAGGATAATTTTGAAGGAGTGATAACATTTCTTGACTTTATTCGGAGGAATAAATTTAGTTTTATTAAAAGTGCTAAAAAGAAAGTGGCTAGTGCCGAAAAAAAAAATGTGAACTTTATGAACGTAGGGAGGAGAAGCCGATCAATGAAATTTGAGATTTTTCCATGCCTCATCAACGAAATTTGCAATTTTTCCGAACCAGAACAGCGAAATTTGCGATTTTTTTGCGCCTGATTGACAAAATTTAAAATTTTTCCGAAGCGGTCAACAATATTCACTATTTTTCTGCACTGGATCGAAGAAATTCGCTATTTTCTCACACCTGTACAACAAAATTTGCGATTCCTAACTGACACACCCGCGGTAAATTGACAAAATTCATGATTATTTTTTTGCGATAAACTAACCATTTTTCCTCAACTGATTAATGAAATTTTCAATTTTTCCATGCCTGATCGACGAAATCTGCGCTGTTTTCGACCCCGACCTACAAAATTAGTGATACTTCAGAGCCTGATAATTCGCACGATTATTCCATGCCTGATCGTTGAAATTAGTGATTTTTCCGCACCCGATCAACGAAATTCGCGATTCATATCTGACTCTGACGAAATTTGTAATTTTTTCCGAGGTAAATTGGCGAAATTCACGATAAACAGACAAAACACGTGATTTTTTCACTCCTAATCGACAAAATTTGCGATTTTTGCACACCCGATCAACGGAATTCACAATTTTTCCCTGTTGCAAAGTGACAAAATTCACGAATTTTTCTCACAACTTACGAAACTCACGATTTTTCCGCAGCCGATCAACAAAACTTGCAATATTTTCGCACATCATCAACAAAATTGATGTTTTTTTTGTGCCCAATCATAATTAAATTAGCCATTTTTGCATGCCCGACCAACAAAATTCGCGATTTTTCTGAGCCCAATCGACAAAATTTGAGATTTTGCCGTGCCCAGTCAACAAAGTTTGCAATTTTTTCTCGCCTGATTGACAAAATTCGTGATTTTCCCTTGCCCGAGCAACAAAATTCGCTATTTTTCCGAGCCCGATCAACAAAATTCGCTATTTTTCCACATTTGATCAACAAAATTCACTATTTTTCACATCCGATCTACAAAATTCTGTATTTTTCCTTGCCCGATCAATGAAATTCGTGATTTTTACATGCCCGATCAACAAAATTCTTAATTCTTAACTGACTGACGAAATTTTCAATTTTCCCCACGCAAATTGACGAAATTCAAGATTTTCTCCTGCGACCTACGGACAAAAATCTCAATTTTTTTCAGTTATAAATTGACAAAATTCTCGGGCCACACGGTAACCCATCGTGGGCCACAGGTTGTGCATTCCTACTCTAGAAGATCATATTCCGCCCCTCATCCCCCAGTTTCTGAACAAAGAAAAAGATGATGTTTCGCATCGAAGCCGCGTCATAAACTGTTATTGAAAACACCATATTTTTCAGTTTTAAGTGACTTGTATTGTTTGTGGTTTAGTCAATATCTTTTAATTTAATGTTTGTTCATTATACAATTTTAGAGGTAAATAATGAAAACAAATAGAGTTTGTCTTCTGTATAAAGGCCAATTGGTGCCGATTTGGTATGCAATCACTTTCTATGCCAAGGCTGTCATTCCAAAATTATATGTGTTTGCCAAATTACTTATACATTTATCGACAAGCTTGACAGACCGGCCCAGAAGTAGAATTATACCCAAAAATAGAATGTTCATTAAATTTTAAGCAAAATTTATATTATTATATAAAAGTGAATAAAACATGCCCTTTACTCAAAACAATACTACCCAACACATACTTCAAGGGGGGGGGGGGTGCCAAATGAAGATATTGATTGTTTATAGTTTCATACAAAAATGTATGTATATATGAAGTAACAAGATTCTCGCAAGCTCATTTTAAACTTATGGCAGCGTTCTTTTCAAATTTGTAAATTTGAAAATAACTTAAAAGAAAAAAAAAAAAAAAAAAAAAAAAAAAAAATCTGAAACCAAAATCGAAAAAGTAAACACTAACCCGGTTAGAATTCAATCTCAGCTATTCTAAGCAAGAAAAACAATCATTTAAAACTATTAATATGCAAGGGAGAAATTTTTAAATGTACGCTCCCATAGGTTTAACATTTGCAATCCCAGTTTGTTCTCATGACTAGTGCAGATTCCTAACCTTCAAGTTAATGTTAATCCTATGAGAGCGTTGTTTACATATTTCTTGATGGTATTTTAATTATTATTAAAATGATTTTTATCTTTGAAGGATTTTTTTTTCATAGGGTACCTGTGGTTGAAAACTTCAATTGCGTGCAAGGAAGGTGGGTGTGCCAAAATCCATGTTCGCCTCGGGTGCAAAAAAGCTAGTTTTGGCCTTGATACACAACGTTAGACTAGTTAAAAGTTCGCGAGTAGCGTAAACAAACTTCCATTACAAAGTAGGAAGATAATCTGTGGCCTATAATCTCCTAAAAAAAGTTACTGATTTTGAAGTGAAAGGCGTTTTGGCACGTAAATTCCACCCCCCCCCCCTTCGCCTCATCCGCTTCACAATCAAATCAACAAACCCAATTAGGCTGGCAAGACAATATCAACAATTTAGTTTTTATATAAAACAAACATATCGAGCTCTTTTTTTTTTTCTCAGAGTGAAAATACATTTTGACAACATGATTGTAAAAAACGAACTTTGAAGCAGGGTATGAAAAAAAAAATCAAAAGAAAATTATTTAAAGCTTTCTTTTAAGAATATTAACTTTAGAATTAAATAAAAACAAGTATCTTACCTTTGCAAAAAAAGCTGTTAGATTTCTTATTTACCTATAACCTTTAATTACTAAATAAACAAAAAGAACATGAAGAAAATTTTTACTTTTAAAAGCTCAAAACAACCAGTCGGGATAATATGATTCATTTTGAGCTAATCGTGTGCTCTCAACAAATTATTCACGTGTCTACCGATTGGCGCTATAGCAATAGGTCGTTCCCTGCCAGACATAATCTGCAAATATCACAAATTTTCTTTTAAAATATCATTCTATTCTAATACTACAAAAGAAAAACACGATATCTCTTTTCCCTTCATTTTGATCTCAAATAGCATTCAAGTAATTTGAACATACATTCCACATATCATTCGAGTTGGAAATTAGTTTGTTTCAAGTTGGGAAATATTTTAATCCCTCCCCCCCCCCCCCAATAAATATCTGTCGCTACTCACCTGCAAATCGATAAGGAAATGACGAATTTAAACACTAAATCCATCATTATAGTGAATTTCTGCTCGCTAACAAGTAAACAAACAAACGTGGATTAGGATTCAAGATTCAATAAACGAATCAAAAGGTTGCTATTGATGCAATCAAAGCAATGGTTGGGTCGCAACCGCAAGCTACGCTCATAAACAAGAAATTTTTTTTTTTTTGAAAATTGAAAAAAAAAAGTATAAATAACAATTATATTGAATACATATAATTAAAAAAAAAGTTTCCCCATTTTTAAAAATGAATCTAAATATTTTTTCGACAAAAAGCAGAAATGTGAAACAATAATTTGTTCATAACAAAAAAGAAAGATAATATGAATCGAAATTTGATTTAATATATTTAATATTTTAAAACACATAATAATTAATATTTTATTATTTATAAAAAGATTTACTGTCTATATGCAGATTTTTAACTGTAACCTAGAATACCTAAAAGCACTTTGCAAATTATGTTTCTGATTATCTACCTATTCAAACGCACAGTACTTTGCACTAATTGGTCAGATGGATTAAGACTCCTCTCACTTACTAAGTGACGTCAAACCTAATCACAGACGATTAAAGTATCAGAGAGATGGTTCACTTCTGAATGGTTGACTGTTGCGTTAACGGGAAACTAAAATGTCAAAAATAAAACGAGTTTTCCTAGAAAAAAGAAAAGTGTTATTCACTTCATCTTAATCAGACTCATATTATATATCAATTTAAAGAAAATCGCCCCAGCCGTTTTCCAGAAATTGACATTAGGAATTTGTTCCATCGCTTTCGCTTTAAAAATGGGTGTTTAGATCTCAAAATATACTGCATGAAGAAATGTAAAAATTTCAGAATAGGATTAGACTGCAGATATAAGACTGTTCTAAAAAAATCAGAACAATAGGACCTATATCTTCTGAGTTATTAAATGGCGGCTTTTCGGGTTTTTTTTATGTCGAGTTAGCCGTATATATGAGTTCCGCCATCTACCAATTCTACGATACGATTTTATGCTTAAGGCTGCGTCACTCGGAATACTATCGTCTTCCATGATAGTACACATACTAATTCATAGATGATATACAGGGCTGCACAAAAAATAGGATATTTTCCTAACTACTGGTGATAATTGCAGAAATTAGGTTTCCAAATGCGTTATGTGTTTTCACAATTGTTCATTTAGACCATCTTTTAGCTTAATAAACTGTGAAGGTTTGTTACAGTATTCTGAATGTCTTGGAAAGCGTTTCATAATACATGCTGGACACATGGTTTTTCGTTCTTTTTTTATGTCATTAATCCGATTACACATATTTCGTTTAAAGATACATTACAAATAGGTCATCAGTTTTTTGAAAATATGTAAAACACGGAAAAATCTATAAACATTTGTAATTTATGAGATACAGCCGTGGAAAAAAGTAAACACCCCCTACCAAATCTGCAACAAATTATTTTCGAAGAAAGTTACTGGTACCAAATGATTGGAAATAAAATCTACTTTTAAATATTGTATATAAAATTCGCTTAAAGGGCCATCTACAAAGCAAATGAACCCAAACTTGGTTTTTTCAATAGCAATACCCAAGTTTGACACCATAAATAAATTATACACCCTTCAATTAGCCTCAAAACGAATTTTTATGAAATTAGTACGATTAGTTTCAGAGAAATTAATTATTTTAAAATAACCCTGTTTTAGGGGCTGTATCCAAAATGAAATTCAGTACTCGATTATTGAAATCCTACAGAATGACTGTGTCACATCTATTAATGGTTTATTTCTTGCCAGTATGACAATTTCACTCGCTTAATATGTTTCAACTATTGCCAGCCCAAATGCTTCAACAAAAGGTGTAAAATACGTTATTTCAAATTATGTTTTTATGTGCATCATAGGCGGCCCTTTAAACTTTCATTTTGACTTTTTTGTAAGTAGAAAACTACTTGAAAGAAAAATTTGAAATGAAAAAAATTTTTTTTACGTACTATATTGAGTGGCATATCATCGGATACGTCTTTCAAAATGAAGACGATTTTTCATTGACTATTGAATATTCCATAAAAATTGTCAAAAGTGGTCCAAATTCAGCAACTGGTCGCCTAAGTTGGACCCCAGTCTCCTAAATTGGACCAAATAATATCAGGTTGTTTTAATGACTAGGGAATATATCTAATTTTATTAAAAGCAAAGTTTGCGATTAATGAAACAATCAAACAAAATAACAGCAATGAAATTTAAATGAAATCAAATGAAAATAAGAGTAATTGTTTTAAATCAAAATGTATTAAAAATATAAATCAAAGTTATCAGTATTTAAGAATAGAAATTATGGAACTAATTGTCAGTTACTTGAATATCATGTAAGGAGTGATGCAAAGCGTATACATGAATTTTGTGTATTGTTTTTGTTTTCTAGCGCACACAACATCGAACCGTATATGACAATCTGAACACTGAATCATTACTGTTATTTTATTTATTTTTTTACAAATTAGGCAAAACCAATCATCACAGTCTAGATTTTTCTTTTTAGATTCTGAATTATCAGACCTTTTTTTTTTTTGCAACAGAAGTTTTCTTTATATTATGTTTGTAGTTCTTCTCTTCCATCATTTTCTTGCTAATTGCATTATGCCTATTTTTTTAAAACTCGATATTCCAATTGCTTTTGTGCTGTAAAAGCTTCCTTTTTGCCTTTTTTTTTGTCATTTCAAGGTTTAGTTTATATGGTTATGATGTTAACACAACTGTTTTTGGGTCTCTCTGTACTTTGATTTAACTTATTTAGCAAGGTAAATAAAATTTCTAGTGATATTTTCACTTTTGGGGAGCATTTGTAGCTGCAGCCTTGTTACAGGTCAATTTCTTCACAACTTACTGTCTGCTTTTTGTTTCCTATATCTTTAACAGCTTTTGCTGTCACGGGTGTTTTGCTTCGAGACAGTTTGTCTATGTCTTTTTCAACATTTTCATCAAGATTTGAGATTTTATGCGTTTTAATGGCAAAAAAGTATAATTCCACCCTCCAGAACTGCAAAAAGTCTCCATCACAAATATCCAGCAGGAGGAAAATGTTTAAATTCAACTCTGTAAATCAAATATGCCATAGGAATAAAGAATTCAAAGAAAATAAATACAATTACATACAAGATAAAAGACATTGCAAACAAAATTTATTGCATAGACATGTAAAAATATTTTTATGTTTATATAGGCATAAACTGTATAAAAAAATTAATCCAGATATACAAAAAAAAAAAAAAGAAAAAAAAAAAAAAAAAAAAAAAAAAAAAAGAAAAAAAAAACCTTACATGGAGATAGTAATCCATTATAAAATATAAAAAAAATAGTGTACAAAGCGTACCGTCCTCGAAATTCATTACTTACTTTTCAAATTTATGATCGCATATCTGGTCCAATTTAAGCAACTTAAATTGGCCCAATTACGGTAACTGCGCCATTTTTTAAAACAGTTAATTTCAAGACTAAGAACAAAAACGAAATCAAACAAATATACATGAAAAATATGCGCAATAAACAGATGAATTCATATATGTATATGAAAACATAATAACTTAACTTAGTTTTAAAATATTCACTTACGTTTAGTAGGAAAAAATTAGATCAAAACAGCTAACTTTCGGTTTTTTTACACCCCCCCCCCCTCACTGACAAGCCCGTGTTAATACGTTCACTAAGCTCCAGATTTCACTGCAATACAAGCAATATTTAAAGTAATATAATTCTATTGATTTAATGTATTTTTAATACATTGAACAACGATTAATACTTTCAAGGATTGCATTCATATTCGTTATTAAGTTTTTTTTTATAAAATGCTCAAATAATATTTTTTTTTTAGCATTTAAAACAAAATGCAGAGAAAACAACATTACAATTTTTCTCTTTTCCAAGACAGTCGGAGGGTTTTAAATTGTATGAAAACAGCACGTGGTAGGCGGCTGCTTCTTCTAATCATGAGTGACGTCATTCTGATGAGTAGGATTTCAGTGGTAGATGGAGTCTCTTCCTGTAGTTAACGGCAGAATGCCAACGGTCCAATTATAATAATTTAGGGCATATAACTTGTGCTGATATGCCATTAAAGAAAGGGAAACTATTAAAAGAGCAGAACAACGCCGTGAAAGTCTAGCTGGCAAGAGTGAGCTGAAGAGTGCATCGAAACGTCAGTGAAATATGAAAGACATTCCTCTAACTGTATAAATAAAATGGCTGAGGCATGATTGAACTTTGGTACACACAGTTTATTTAAAAATATCACAGATCGAGATTACAGCTGATAATATTCACAGGCGAGAGCAAGGCTGATGAAATTCATAACAGCAGGAACAGATGTTTAATTGCACATTAATTAACATTAATAAAAATATCACAGTTGATTAAAGCTTGATTAAAACCACATTAAAAAAAATAAAACTCATTCAATACTTTCAAAATAATAAACTCCATGAACGCCGTCCCGCGAACGTTCAAGATTCTTGAAAATACTTCCCCTCATGGGAGAAGCAAAACGAAAGGGCCACGATATCACAACACGCCAAGGCTATATACGATCAAAGAAAAAGCACGTGATTCCAAGAAGAACCACAGCAACCAATGAGCAGCCGATATCATTATGGATATGCAAAAACCAGAAACGATGAATCGATTTATTCGATTCTAAAAGATTCTGTGCTGCCATCTGGCGACAAAGTGAAAGTGATATCGATACGTCTTATCGATCATGAAACGTTCTATGCACGACGTGGCTAATTCACAGCATGGCGAACGGCAAAAATTCAATGATGTTCACAAAGTAAACACCGCATAGAAAACAAATCAAAAGGATTTCCAATTAAGGACCATTACAGAAGAGATAAGTAAGTAATATATTTAAGTAAATAAAGATGAATAAATGTTAACTATTAATGAAACTGTAATAAAGAAAATATATATAAAAAGTAAACAAAAGACCGGTACTTTAAGGTAAGCGATAAGAGACGAAGCAAGGAGAACAAAATTTATTCTGCCATCAAATTAAAGCGGCGCGGTCCAAATATGGCTACTCTCCCCTATTTTAAAATTTCGGTTTAAAATTTGAATTTTTTTAAAAATCTTAAAATTATAATGATTGGAAATTTCTTTTAAGGTGTTCTATATACTTATGGTGAAATGTATATTTCCGCAAAATTTCATATCTCTATGAAAAAAAATAAAAAAAGACATTTTTAAAAGTCCACTGTCCCCTCAAGATTTTCTTAATCAAAATATAACTGAAATTATTTTCTATCAGAAAAATCATATATTCTTGAAAAAATTTCGAATGTGCCATTTCCACACCTTACTTTCTTAAGTTTATCTTCTATCTTTGGCACACTTCCGTCAAACCGACTTTGCTCAAATATTGTGTGCAAGTTCATTGTCGATAACAATGCAATGTTATGTTATTCCGTATGTGATAAGGGGTAGGGTCTAGGGGTAATTTATTTTAAATCTTAAATTGAAATCACACTTCTACACCGGCGTACTGTCACGAGGGCCTGCCACTAATTTTTTCGAGTCAAATTTATAGCGTTATTTAAGGCAAAAATTTTGCATTTTATTGTGAATTTAATATAGTGTCCATTACTTTTGCGAAACTGTGGTGGCAGTTTGCCCGTGGCCTATCCCCCGGGTGCTACGCTTCTGATCTAACGAACGCATTTTGCTTAGAATTTGCATACAAGTGTATTGTCGATTGGCAGCGTATTATTCATGCTGTTTCAGGATTATACTTTACTAGGAGCAAGTTCCAGAGGCAAAAACTTTTTTACATTTGGATTGAAATCACACATCTAAAAATCAATTTTGGTCAAATTTTCCACACAAATTCAGAGTTGATGCGAATGTGTTTCAAGTGTTTTCAGGTCGGAACATTCTCAGGTGCAGGGATCACATTCGAAATTCTTTTTTATGTTTTTGATTGAAATCACATATCTGTTAAGCCAATTTGTTCAAATTCTGCGTAAATGTTCAATGCAGCATGTTGCAACAATGCATGTTGAATGCACTAAATTTTGGATTAAAAACGTGTAGCTTAAATTTTTAATTTCCGAAAGTAAGGAAAAATTTGTAATCATGATTTTTATGTGTGTGTGTGGTGTACACAATAACTGACAAATGGGATTTCCGAAAAGCCAGGCGTCCAGGCGTAAATCGGGGCTTGAAATGCTCTGGACGTCCGTATTTTAAAATAATTTTCTTCGCCTTATCTAATGGCAGAATTATCTGCGATTAAAGATGACGAAATAAACTGTAAGAATTTAGTGGTACCCACAGCATTTGAAGTCCTGATTTACATGGAACACCTGCCAACGCTACTTCTGATTCAGCTCCCATTTGGAGAATATATGATAGACCACTGCCGCAAAAAAAAATTATAGAGTTTTGTAAAAATCGAACTGGGTATTTTATCCATTTTTGAATAATTTTCAAACCATTTTGAAACAATATCTATCTCTCTCTCTCTATATATATATATATATTGCGCTATCGTACGTGGCACAGAAATCGCGATTATTTGTTAATTGTTTAATGACAACGCCCGAATGAAACGCATCTCATTGGTTATTGAACAGCATGTAATGCATCTTCATACCTGTAAGGGGGTTAGCATAGGGGAAGCCTGTTCTGTCTCCAAATATCGCCAAGTTTGTCGCCAACTTGGCTATATATCACCAAATTTGGCGGCCAAAATGAGTCGCCAAAAGTGACGCCAGCTTGGCTATATCTCTAATATTTCGCCAAATTCCTAGAGACTTCCAATGTAAATCAATAGGGTTTATTTGCTTACAGAAAATCAACAAATTGAGATATATTAATGCAACAAAAACCATTATTAGCTTAAGGGTTATATTAATTATATTTAAGGAAGTCCAAGTAAATTAAATTATAAATAAAAGTAACATGATACATTGCTTAACATGCTTTATAAAACATACATTTTAAGTGAGACCAAACCGGTCGCCAAGGGCGGCTCGTATAGAAAAATCAACAAAGAAATGTGACAGAGCGTAAGTGATAAATATTGCAGCGATGTAATCAAGCACCACTTGAAGTCATGTTATGATTTAGAAGTGTTCAGTGAATCCTTGGTGACGCGGCATAATTCAATTCTAAAACCAATTTCTTGCCATTCTCGTCCCAACATTAACACACGTGTTTTCTGAATGTTTAGAAATTGCAATCATTCAGTTTATTATATTGCTCACTATCATTGCTCTATTTTTTAGAAGCATGCCCGTATATTATTAGAGGGATGTAAGCGTATAAGATGTTAAGCTGTAAGACAGGGTGTATCATAATTCCGTACGCGGTTTGGAAAGGTTATTCTTAAAAGCCAATACAACAGAAAGTTTAATACCACAATGCAAAGAATCACTACAAATAATGTTGAACTTTACAAGTGTTCAGAACACCCTAGATCAGGGATCGGCAAGTAATTTTAAGTGGGGCCCGAATACTTTTGAAAATTTTTATCAAGGTCTAAAGAAAAAAAAAACATATCAGTAATATAAGTGCTTATTACTTTTAAATTGTTATTTGTACATATACATACATCTATTTGTATAAAATCCAAGTCTCTGTGTGTCCCTCACTATTCCGGTAGGACCACCTCATTGAAATGAGTAATTGTTGAAAAATATTAATGCAGGGTTATCACAGTGGCGCCAAATGTTAGCCAACTTGGCGATAGCTGGCTGATTTGGCGAAATTCCCATTTAAAACCATTAATCTTTCATAATGGAGGTCACCGAAATTTAATTTAAACTCCACTCTTTTAAGATATTTTTTCGAAATCTATGGGTGAGAATTTAAAGTATATCTTTACATCTTCCTCCCGATGCTACTAATAAAATAACCGCCAATAGACAACGGTGTACTGTGTGAGCTCCTAACTGCGCGATTTTAATGTGCTTTAGGTACTTTTCCAGTATAGGTGCCTTGGCGAAAAAGGAAATTTGGTAACATATTTTCCGGGAACCTATTCACTGTTTCATTTTATATACACACGCATTTTTTTCGATATTTATACGATTTATTTAACATAAAAAAGCAGTTTCTCTAATTTTATACAGAAACAGATGCAATTTGTACCTAAAAACATCAATAATATACATATAAAACAAACAAAAATGTTCATCAAATTTGTTTTCATAGCTGTTTATATGATTTGACAACAAATCTCGATATTTTTCCGTTATACGGACACCATGCCAAAATGTATGCTAATGCGCCAATTATTTCAAAATGCTAAAAGATATTTGTAATTTTATGCCAGCAGTTTAATATGAGTTTTATTTTATTGCTTTATTTTATAGCAGTTATTTGTTCACTTATTTTAAGTATATATTTGTGATTTGATGAAATAGTTCGTAAAAGTCTGGAATTTTCAAATGTTATATTTTTTAAATGCTCACTTTAGTATCGACAATGGTTTTTCTTTTATTTTTCAAATGCTTCAATTCACGATTTTGCGCCAACTGCTACGCTTGGCGACAATGGTGTCCGCATAACGGAAAAGTACCCAAATCTCACTTTCTGATGCCCAAATTACACCAAGCTTTTTTTAAAAAATGCCAAAGCCCCTACAGTGGAAAAGTACCAAACTGTCTATTATTTTGCGCTATCCGTGTTATAGTGTGTACTATATGCAAGGGGAGTGGAGCGAAGAGTTTAAACATTAAATATTAAAGTTTCGGCACAGATGTCATATACGCGCCCCATATTGGCGCGATTTGTTTCTGACGCCAATGTCATGTACACAACAGGTACTGGCGCCAAAGTGTCGTAATTTTGCTTGATATGGTAATCCGGATGTTGTTGTTTATGCTGTTGATGTTTTCGCCAAATTGTCGTCGGAAAAAAATCGCGCCAATATATGATAACGTATATGACAACTGTGCCAAAGTTTCTATAAAGCAGTATAAGACAAAAAAATTAAGAATAAAATAAATGCAAAATAAGACTAAAGAAGAAAGAAAAACCATGCGTTAAGCATAGAATATGAAACACTTTCCAACACATCCTAAATGCTTTAACAAAACTTCGTTATTTAGGGAAATAAGATAAATAAGATAACGTTACTTCTTAGATATCCCGTCGACCAATTTCGCCAAATTATATAAATTGCCAAATCAATAGTAAAACATAATAAAACAAAATAAAAATACAAATAAAACGTCGAATTAATGGTTTTATTGGCCATTACTGGCATTTAATTAATTAATTAATGGCAACCATTATTGGCAATTAATCGTACAATTTGGCAACAGTAATTTGGTCGACGGGATAACTAAGAAGTACCAAGATAACTAAGTAAACATTTTAGAAACGCATAACAAAATTTAAAAATTACCGTCCATAGCCAATAGTACCTACATAGTTATTACATGCCACTTTTTAGCTAAAATTTAATTTAAACTACTCTTAAAACTACTGAAATCACATTTCCAGATATTATCATCCATAGACAGTTATGTATCCAATTCTTTGCGTGACCATGTATATCATTTTATCTATATTCTACAAAATCTCTTAGGAAACTAAATGCAGTTCAGCCTTAAATTGCATAACTCCTTTAAAAACCACCTTTAAGCAATTTACTCTCATACTTAGTAACCCTTACGAATTCTTTTGTGTAGCCCTGCATATGAACTGTAGCATTTATACACACAGTATAGTATGCATAAATGTAGTGAAACATAAAAGCGCATATCATAATTAAAAATGCATTTCTAGCAATTATTGCTTATGTACAATACTTCTGAGAAAAGTTTCTTGGCGAGAAAGAAGTTTGCCAACGTATTTTCTGGCAACCTATTTACTGCTTCATACTCACAAGCAATTTTTTCCATTTGTATACAATTTGGCACAGATGTCATATTGGCGCGATTTTTTTCCGACGCCAATTTGGCGAAAACATCAACAGCATAAACAACATTCGGGTTACCATTACAAGCAAAATAACAACACTTTGGCGCCAGTTAAGTACCCGGTGCGTATATGACATCGGCGTCAAAAAAAAAATAAAATCGCGCCAATATGGGAGTATATGACATCTGTGCCGACAATTTAATATAAAAAAAAAAGCTATTTACCCAGTTTTATAAAGAAACAGAAGTAATTTTTGCACAGATGTCATATACGCATGGGGGTTGGCGTGATTTTTCTATGACGCCAATTTGGCAGAAATCTCGCTTTATATTTTTCAATTATTTGCTATCATTTTGAAAAGGAAATAACTATAAATAAATAAAAGTTTGAATAATAACTATAGAACAAAGGGCACAGATGTCATATTCGCCCCATATTGGCGCGATTTTTTTCGGTTGCGAATTTGGCGAAAACATCAACAGCATAAACAACATAATCCGGGTTACCACATCAAGCAAAATAACGACACTTTGGCGCCAGTTAAGTACCCGTTGCGTATATAACATTGGCGTCAGAAAAAAATCGCGCCAATATGGGGCGAATATGACATCTGTACCGAACAAAGCAGTTTATATAATTAAAAAACAAAAAATAAAAGTAAATAAACAATTTATTAATAAATAAAAAACAATAGCCGAGTTACCATAGCAGGCAAAATAACAGCATTTTGGCGCCAGTTAGGTATCCCGGTTCATATCTGAAATCTGTGCCGTAATTTGTATTTAAAAAAATATATATTTAGAAACGATTTTTTATGCATATAAGTGCATATATAAACAAAGATAAAAGTTCATTAGATTTGTTTTCATAGCTGCTTATATATTTTCGCAACATATCTCACTTTCTGATGCCCGAATCACGCCAAGCTTTTTTTTAAAATGCGCTATAATGGAAAAATACTTAAATAAATATTTAACAGAAATAACAAATTATACAAACTAAAACTTTTTATTTCGAGATCAAAGCATTGTTTTTAATTTCGATTAAAAATACATATATCCTTGGATAACTTCAATTGAAATTTGATCACAGCTTAATATCTCATTCCATAAACCTAAACAAACTCATGTGATTCATTCATCGTGAAACGTCAAAAATATTAAATCATTGAGATAATCATTCACAAAGTAAGTTCTCCAACAATCAATGGGCAATATTCTAATGACGTCATAGTAGGTAAAATGGTGGCGGTATCGTTTGTTTATGGTTTGTAAGCACAAAGATTTAATTTTGCAATGTCTCTTAGTTACATTATTTTATTGTCATATTTATGAGCTCAGAACAAAAAACTATTTTTTCATTATTTAGTTATTAAAGACGGAAAAAATCATAAATGCATAATTTGAAAATTTTAAATAATTTTCTTTCTTAATACTAAAAAATAACATCGGGCAGTAACAGCGGGTTTAAGTTAAATAAGTTTAACTGTTTAATTCTGTTGTAATATTCAAAATAACTGTATTTATTAGATTTCAGTACTCAACATCAGGGCCCGATTAAACTTTGAAGTTAGAGGAATTACGTCATTTCAGGACCTTTCTTTTGGAGAAGCTTTTCTAAATTCCATATATACATGGAAAATCTTCAGTGTTAGAAATATTATTCCTAGGACTGACATAACACGAGAACGGCCTGCAATTTTACACAAGTTTTTGAAAGCTACTTTATATCAGAAACTTTACAAAAACTGGTTACTTTTTTGTTATAGCGGCCACACTATTAGGATTATGACAAGTTGCAGCCAATTTCACCAACGTCGTAACCAAGGTCGTGAAGCACACACATATAATACCATTTCATGAAATTGTATACGATAATTTAATACTTTTTAACCTTACTTCAAGTGTGTTATTTATTTATTTTTAAGGCTCAACAATCTAAATTGTCCAATATATGAATAAAAAAAAAAATGTAAGCAAAGATTGAATAGACATGACCGCAAAAAGCCTCAAATCTGCATAACACTTGGAACCAAACTGTGTAGATTAGTGGTCTTCTACTGTACACAGTTTTTCATAAATGTGTTTCGTTCTTAAAATGTGTTATTTTCATCTATCACAGCGGAACAAGCGAGAAAACTCATATTCTTGCACATGAGTTGTATATATCTTTTTATCTAAATTTCCGTCATTTTTGACGGGCTACCTTTCTAGTATAATATAAAATTGAAAAGCTACGTATTCGTTCTGATAAATTACTACATAAACAGGATTCTGAAAATTTTTACATGCACATAATAAAATAGAAAATGCAAATGTTCATAGAAAAATTAACGCAGAAAAATTACACTAGCGGTCTTGAGCCAGTTTTTACAGTTTGGTTCACGTGGTGAAACAGCTAATGCGTAATGCGAAGAGTGTCCTCAAAGTGGGCGTCCGTTAATCTCGAACGATATTGTTCTTCAAAAAATTCATTTTGGAGAAAGTTCTTTCTCATATGTGGAGCCAAACATAGCAGCCAGGTTAATAACTATTTTTTTGTAATTTTTTTTCTACTTTTCTGAGACATGTTTACTACAGAATTCTTCAGGGTATACAGTTTTATATATTTGCAAGGTATATTGTAAAAAGATATCTTCTTGCAAGTCAAATATCCCCATTAAAGTAAAGGTTTTTCAAGACTTAACAACTTCGCAGTCACGCCAGTCTATTCTGCAGCTAGAGCAACTTCATAAAACGATTTAAAAGGATTAATAAGGCAATTTTTGAGTCAACATACCTATCTCTGCAAAGTCTTGAAATCTTGCTTTAAATTCCTTCACAAGATATGACATGAAACTTAGGAACATTGCAGAGTGTACATGGAAATTCTACTTTTTATATTCAAGAATTGTTGGAAAATGAATAAATTCTTCATTTGCAATATCTTTTTCGGAGATCCAGGCTTTGAACTTCAGCGGTCCGGATGTGGACCGCGGTCTGCCAGTTACCGACCGTGGCTCTAGATGACGCTTCAATTCTAAAATCTATTTCTTGCCATTTATGTCCCAACATCTCACGTTCATTGGTATCGAAATTCATGTGTAAATCTTCCTCGAAATTCTGTTAAATCATATGCCATAGAGGACAAAGACAAATAATCTTTGACGTAAAGACATAAGAAATAGACACGCGAGGTTAAATCATGTGAGTACGGTAGCCACGGAAAAAACGATTGTCATCATGCAAAGCATGTCCATCCCTATAATAAAAAACTCGAAGCGATTCTTTATGTGGTGATATGAAACTTTCTGTTGCATTCTTAATAGTTTTGTAAGAATTCCGGAGGGAGTTGTGATACACCCTGTATGTATGATATATCTATGTATGCGTATAATTTAAGACAGGATATATCCAAGTGTGTTAAATATAGAACATTCAGAATAGAACTAAACATTCAAAAGTTAAAAAGTATTTTTTTAATCATAATTGTCGAGTACTAGTCATGATAAGAAATTCGTAAGCTAATGTTATACCGATGACAGCGTTCTTTTCAAATGTCTCGTTTTCATTTAAAATTTTTAAACCATTTTTTTATTTGCATAGAACAGCTGAGGACGAAATCTAATCGGATAGTTTTCTACTTTTTTGTTTTGGGTTGCAGATTATTTTATTAGGTCACTTTCTATTTTGGAACCTGTTCCAAAAGTATATGTATTCTCAGTATATAAAACCCAGAAATTAAAATGGAAAAAGGTTAAAAAAATACTCAGTTAGAGATCGAACAAAGATATTCTATGAAAAATAAAACTCTTCCAAAATTGAAATTGTTCTCAGAAAAAAATTGTAAAAAAATCGGAAAAGTAGAAAGCTTTCATCCTTTAGAAGAGCCTTCGACCTCAGACATCCTATGCAAACAAATCATTAAAAAAGTAGAAATTCAAACGAAAAATTTGAAAAGAATGCTACCATTGGTTTAACATTAGCTTGTGAGCGTTTTCGCAAAACTAGTTCAGGCTGTTAACGACTGTATAAAATCTGTATTAATCGCGACGCGTTGTTGAGACGATTTTTTAGTTCAATTATATATGATGAAAAAAATCTCTGCCGGCTTGGCCTACAGGCACAGACAGATTTCGAAGTTAAATACTAATTTCATCAACAAAAACTAAATCAAGATCAGAGATAAACCCAGTTTAGCATTTTTATCTGGCCGCTTTAACGAGTTTTTAATTTAATTCTTCTGTAAGAGCTGGTTTTATCATAATCATGTTATTACGATATTCTTTTCTTTAACCGTTGTTTTTTTTCTTTTTGCAGTAAGAAATGCTCTTATCAAAAATTTGTCAATATAAAAGTTGTAAAGAATATTAAGAAGATTTATAAGAAATTTAAGTGGATTTGATATTTTGTGAATTGACAAAGTTATGAATTTTATTTCTTCTTAAAACCTTTTTCGCCCCTTGAGCCAATTTTTAATGATATCAAAAACATGTTATACATAAATTTTTGTCCTTTTTCCTGAAAGAAATAAAAACTTTAAACGGATTTGATATATATTATATATATATTATTCGGATTATATATATATTGTTCGGAAATAATTAAGGAGTTTTTTTTCTGTTTACACAAAAACTCTCCCTATTTCCACCTCCTTGGTCCAATTTTGCCCATTCATTAACGAACTTGACCGAGATTTTCTGCCCCTTGATTTTATGTATCAGTATGATATTTGTGCAGAATTATGGAAGTTATCGTGTCCATAAAAAGTGATATATATATTTGTTACAATATTAGATATATCTCCGCGATTTTCCCTAAACTATTCTAAATTACTTATCTATATTCACTAAATCCTTATTCTTAAATAATCTCTATCATTAATTCTGTTAAATTCCCTTTAATTTAATGTCTCACTTATCTAATTCACTTAATTATTACGCTTTTGGTATTCTTAATCTAAATGTTCCATTTCCGATCTTTCGCAGTTTAGAATGCTCTTTGGTAGCCCTTTTTATTTTTATTCCAGCCGAATTTCCTTCCCGCGCTTTATTCCGGGGTTCCTTTTTCCTTTATTATCCCTCCAACCGCTCTGTCAGTACTCTTTGCATGGCGTGATTTCTTGGCATCTTAATTGGTTTAAAGCGCGTACTACGTCAAAATTGTATTCCTACGCTTGGAGAGTAAAAAGCAGTTACGCACGATTCTCTAGCAGATTTGCTGAGTTTTTTTTAAATTGTAAACTGTCCCCTGTCTGTGTGTCTGAGAGAATGAAGTTCGTTTTAAAGATTTTACCCCGCTAGATTTAAAGATTTTACCCTTTTGATTTTACCTTACTGATGTAATCAAATGATTACTATTGTCGAGAGATGTTTCTACATCGAAGTTATTAATGGAATTGCATCCTGAGGGGTGAGAACTGCTGCCCGATCTCATAGAATAAAATCCTGTGAACATTATTGCTTTCGTTATTTGTCTCCTGGAGAAATCCCAATTTTAATTTCCATTGTCTTTTACCATAAGCCACTGGACTGCCAATCATCTTTAATGAGGAATGATCATCGTATATAAAGAGTAAGCTGTTCAATTAAATAGGCGAAACTGTTACTCTAGTTTCCTTTACTTCATGTTCGTACATCCATGCGCCAACTCCATGCTACATTCATCTTCTTCATATACTTCGCTATGAGATCGGTGATATTATTTTCCAGACGACCGCAATTATCGTATATGATAGATAGATTCCATCTATTTTATAACATATATATATATATATATATACATATATAAAGTTTTGAACTGGGGGTGGTTTTGTGTTCTAGGGATCATGATCGGAGTAGATCTGTAAAACTTTTTCATAAATTCCAACATAAGGGAGGAATGGAATAGGTAATATTTTTTTGCGAAATCTACCTAAAAGCACTATTTAAATAGAAAAAAATGTTAATTGGTAGGTAAATAAAAATTAAGTTTCAAATTTTATATTTCTTTTAAATAAGTAGAAGTTTTAGCATCTTAAATCCATGAACATTTAAATTTGAATTCGTTGTGAATTTTCATTTACTTTTCCTTTGAGTTCAGGATAAAATATTTATAATATTCAAACTTATTTTACATAAATATACATGTTTTCGAAGATAATGAATCTGAAATACCCTATAGAAATATTTAAATAAGTAAATATTTATTTCATGTTTCTCCACCATGAAAGAAAAATCTTTTTTATAACTTTCCTGATTTCAAAACTTTTATTCAAGTCTTATTCAACACAAGAAGAAAATGTTATATCTCTTCGTAAATAGCAAGTACAAAAAATTTAGCAATCATTTTTGTTATTAATGAAATTTCTCTGCTAAAATTGTTTTGTCTATCAGCGAACGGCTTAAAGGCACAATACATACTTAGTCACTTCAGTATAAATTTTCACAGACGACATTTATTACATAAACGAATTTATTACCGTCAACTTTTTTGGTCCATCCCATAAAAAAAGTTTTTATTCTTTGTATTGAACAAACAATACAAGATAATTTGAAGTTTTTGCCCTTCAAAAATTGTTTATATCCTGCTATAAGGTATTTAAATAGTTTGGGGGTAATTTAATTTTTTTAGTGGCAACACTGATTCCGTTTGCAAACAACTGTTTTCGTGTGTAGATTGAAATCTCCAAACTTTCTATTGTGAAACAATTTGGATAAGAGCTACAAATAAAGTAAGTGTCAAAATATTACCTTTAGTAACCTGTAACCCATGTGTGATCATAATTTTCCCTTTAACTTTTTATTTTGGCAGAAAATGTTTAAGTTTTCATAAATCCAGCATGGAAACTAGTATTCCGGGGCTACTTTGTGCCAAGCCTATTTTGGTCCGAAATAGCTCTAATTACTTTGAAATGTCTTTTATACAACCAAATCTCTTAAAACCTGTTTTAAGTAACTTTTTTTTTTCAAATGTTACTATTGCAAAATGTTACATTAAATGTTTTTATTCCATTTGCTGAGGATAACATGACGAAAACTGTTTCTTGTTTCTTTAATATTCACATTTTGTTTATTGTGTTTAAATGTAAAAAAAAAAAAAAAAAAAAAAAAAAAAAAAAAAAAAAAAAAAAAAAAACCATTTGTCTATAGGGTTTGCAGTGCTAATTTATTAGGAAATGCCATTACAAGAGGGCTTCATAAAAATTTATTCATCTACATATGAAATTTATTCATTTTATATGAAACTAAGTGAATGGGCCAAAGAAGCCCCTAGCAGGGGCTACTTTGTTCCAAAACTTTAAAAATAGTTAAAAAATAAAAAAATAAAAAATTGCCTCTGTAAAACCATACAGTTTGCTTCCTTGTTTCATGTTAATTGTTTGCAACTCCATTTCGACGTTGAAAAATCATATATAATATTTTTTAATAATGGAAATGTGAGTGAAACCAGGAAAAAGTGGCCCAAAGTAGGTTCCACGGTACGAGAAAAATAACTGCATCTTAAAGCGAGTGGAATTTCTACTTTTTTGTTTCGGGTTGGAGATTTTTTTTTATCAGATCACTTTCTATTTTGAAACAGGTTCCAAAATTAAATGTATTCTCGCAAAAAAACCTCTGAAACTAAAATAAAAAAAGTGAAAAATACCCAGTAGGAGATCGAACAAAGATATTCTATGGAAAAAAAAATCCATTTCAAAATTGAAATTGTTCTCAGAATAAAACTGTAAAAAAATCGAAAAAGTAGAATGCTCTCATGTTAGCCTTTGACCCCAGATACCTATGCAAAGAAATCATTTAAAAACATTGAAATGCAAACGAGAAATTGGAAAAAATGCTATAATTGGCGTAAAATTAGCTTGCGAGCGCTTCCGCAAAACTAGTGCAGGCTGTACACGACTCTGGTAAGTAAATAAAATCTGAATTAATCTCGTCTTTTGTCGGGACGATTTTCTAGTTCACTTATATATAATTAAAAAAACGCTATTCAAATAGGAAAAATGTTAATTGGTACATAGACATTCAGTTTCAGATATTATATTTCTTTTAAATATAATAAAGTTTTAGTCTCTTTAAACTATAAACATTTAAACTTGAATTCGTTGTGTATTTTCATTTTCGTTTCCTTTAAATTCAGGATAAAATTTTTATAATATCCGAACTTATTTTACATAAATATACATGTTTTCGAAGATAATGAATCTGAAATACCCTATAGCAATATTTGAATAAGTAAATATTTATTTCATTTTTCTCTACTATGACAGAAAAATCTTTTTTCTAGCTTTTTCTGATTTCAAAACTTTTATTCAAGTCTTATTCAACAGAAGAAGAAAATGTTATATCTCTTCGTAAATAGCAAGTACAAAAAATTTAGCAATCATTTTTGTTATTAATGAAATTTCTCTGCTAAAAATATTTTTGTCTATCAGTAAACGGCTTAAAGGCACAATACAGTCCCAGTCACTTCAGTATAAATTTTCACAAATGACATTTACCCCGTAAACGAATTTACTAAAAGAAAATAAAAAGACCTGTAACTTAAAGCGAGTGGAATTTCTATTACATACGTTTATTCGGGAAACATTTTACTGCAAATGTAAAAGTTGACGGAAAAACAGTAATGCCCGATCCTTAATATTTGATTAATTTTATGCCTTGAGTGATTTCTCATTCCTTTATGCTTTCCAGGTTTTGTTTTAAAGAGATATTCTGAAAATATTCGTTGGTATATTACAAAACATTTGGTAGAAATATCTAAGAATTAAAGTAAATTGTAAATAAATCAAACTGTAAAAGTCACGTTATTTACTTTTATCTTTCGACATAAAATATGCTAAAAGAAGAAATTACGTAGTTCAAATTTATGACACTATTCATAATTTAAATTTTTGAAATGTTAACTAATAAATAAATAAGTAAATAAAATAAACTTCTTCGTTGGTAGTTTTTAATTACGTTGCAAAGTGATTAAGAGTCTTCATTAGTGAGATTGCAATTTATTCCTCTCTAACGTTAAAACTTTTGGCATATATTATATGCAAATATATGTGCATATACACATCCCTATATCTGAAATTAATCTTCTGAAAAATAAAGTTTTCACCTTTTTTATGCATGTTCTTCATAGAAGGTTAAACGACCCTAAAAACAGACAATATATTTCCGAGATTTACAGAAGTATTCACAAAAACAAATTTATTTTCGCTGTCTCTAATTTCCAGATAATTTTTAAAGTGTTTTTATGAGTTTTCTCAAATCGAAAGTCGTTTTCAAGATGCTATTATTTCTCAATTAGACATTTTCAGCATTGAATTTATACATGAAATAGAAATAAAATAATGTTAATATTAATGTTTTTAATTGATAATGCTTATTGAACATGAAGTTATATACTTTGGAAATTGATAACATCCGAAAAATCTATAATCCTTGATTAGAAAATTGATATATAAATAATATACATATACCGGTGTCGTAAAATGGACTGACTGATTTTAAAATTCAGTAACTTTCAACTGATAACAGCTATTAAAAAAAATTCTTGCGGGAGGGTTATGTACGATGTGCGGAGTTTTTTAACTGCGATTCATGATTTTAATTTCAAATATCAACGACAAATGACTTTGCAAGCAATAGGTACTAAATCGATACCCGATTTTTTGGAATAGCCCTTCTCCCAGCATTGATGTGAAAGAAGGAGGTTAAATGTATGGAGTGGGCCCCTAACAACAATATTGCGCCGGCGACTGAGACTCACTCCATATTTAACCACCTTCCCTCGCCTTCATGCTGGGAGAAGAGCGAGGCGAAAAAAGTCAAACCTCGATTTTGCTCCTATTGCTTGCAGCGCCATCTATCGCTGATATTTGGAACTAAAATCAAGAATCTCAATAAAAACTCCTGACATTTTACATTACCCTTCGTCAAGAATATTTTTAATAGCTGTCACTGTTTGCAAGTTACTGAATTTTAAAATCAGCCAGTCCATGTTAGGGCACCAGGTATATCAATGTATGAATATGTGTTACATATATATACCATGTCTCCCAAAAATGATCGGTCTATTTAAAAAATGAATTTTTTTAAAATGGCAAACATTATAAATGCATCGTTTGCTGCAATATATTTCTGAAAAGAGAAATTTTTGAGAAACAGGATGATATTTAAATAATATGAATTTAATATAAAAACAATAGAAATAAATTAGTATAAATTTTCAAATAAATCCGTTATTTTTGGGGCATATGATATATGTATTATATATTACATATATGTATTAAATATAATTTTAGTATTTAAGTTGAATAATAATAAGGAATTTTGTGATTTTAAATGTTATCCAAATACTCTCAGTTTAAAAAGCACATCTGAAAATCACAGAAAAGTCAATTACTTAGATGTTAAACTGAAAATTATAAACGGAGTCTTAGCCACTGGTGTTTATTATAAGAAAAAATGTTTTGATTTTAAAAGAATTAAAATTTTAATAATAACACGCATATTCAGAAATACAGTACTTAAACGATTTAATCCGTACAGTCAAATTGAGTTCAAATGCTGTTGAAATGTTTGGTGAATTTTTTCTACTTTAGCTTAACGCCAAAAGACAGAAGTAGCAATACAGTTTTTTAATCATTTAACACGTAACTTAATCAAAAAAAATATCTATTGAATTAAAACAATCAAATTATTCGACACAAATGGTATATCGATAGGTGATATCAGATGAAAATAGTTCTGCTGTATGAACATTCATAGATTTCATTAGTTGGTCTCAAGTTTGCTTGGTGTTTTCACTTATTTGGTCTGGACAGATGAGGAGGGACTTTGTGCACATAAAGCTAGTTAAAAAACACAGTGCATGCCATTAGCCATGCCTCCTGTCTCCGATTTTTATTTTCTAACTTATCCATGGTTTAGTTGTTTGATATTTTATTAATTGTGGTTTTGTTAGACTGTGTGTTGAATTTAATGAAGAATAATTGATCAATATTAAATACTGGGTGTATCAGTACAGCGGTTACGAACTTTCAGGACAGATGGAGTACACCTAGACGATGTGAAATAACACAGCAATGCATGGTCGGAAACGCTTTCCTGGCGCGGTAGTGACGAAAGAAAACACAAGAAAGGAAGGACACGAGCAGGGAGAGAAAACATGTTTATTATTCTTAGTGCTGCAAAAATGTCGGAACAATTCTGGAAAGTGCCGAGGAACGTATTGCACGCATCGCGGCAGCTGCTGGGGGACACTCCCGGTATTTTCGAGAACATTAGATCTTCCATGTGCCGGAGGCGCGCTTCCATGCATGGCGGCCCTGGGTTGTAATTTCGAACACCTACTTTGATGACGATCGTTGTCTCTTTAATGTTCTCTTTTCTTAGTTTTTTGCTGTACTAAGGATAATAAACATATTTCCTCTTCTTATTCGTGTCCTGTCTTTCTTGTGTTTTGTGTCGTCATTGCCGCGCCAGAAAAGCGTTTCCGACCATGCATTGCTATGTAATTTCCCATCGTCTAGATGTACTCTATCTGTAATGAAAGTTTGTAACCGCTGTACTAATACCCTCTGTATAATATATACACATATTTGTGTGTGTGTGTATTATACAGGGCGTTAGGTGTCATAACTGATGATATCGCTTAGCGACCGGTAATCCTTCTTATTCGGCATTACGATAATAGAGACGTACAACGGTGCTGAAAAAGTGAAATGCTGTCTGTGGTTTCATGAAACTCATTCTGCTGGGCAAGTACGAACCGAACGCCATCAATGGATAAACTTTGGCAACATTACTGCTAATCTGACTTTCAATTAGTTAATTTCATTTAATATTTCGGAAGTTCTTAACTTATGAAATGGCCCAACTAATTTGTAGACACACTGTATATCATATACATGTATTATATATACATATATAAATAATTTACACTGCAGAAAGTACTCAGAAACGTTTCAGAAAATCAGAGGGAGCAAAAGAAATTTTGTTTTATAAGTGCTTCTTTAAATCTCGAAAATATATTGGCTTCTGAAGTTTCTAAAGCGAAAGAACGCTTTACGGAATCGTTAATAACTCGGAAGAGGTTATTGTGTATATTTTCGTTCATTGTTATACTATATTTTCCTAGATTAAGAAACATTGGTATTTTTTACATTGTACAGTGTGACTTCAAAAATCCGGCGTTCAGAAACCCGGCAACTTCAAAAATACGGCATCAAAACCATCTTTTTCCCTTCTTTTTAATTTTACGCTTTCAGGTTATGGTAGAAGAACAATAGCAATTGAACTTCAAGATCGAAAGTAAAAACGCGAAAAAAAAATAATATTTGACATTTTTTTTCATTTGTCAGAGGCGATTATTTTCTTTGAACTGCACTGTTGCTCAGCAACGGCGTGGAGAAGACAAGTACATAAGTTCTTTGGAATCTCTCTTCTGAAAATGTGCTAAGTAGAACTGCCGATAATGCTAGTAACAGCTACGAAGACGAGGATGAATAACAGATAGAAGAAAAGGTGTCACTAGAAAAATGCAAAAATTTGACCTGAGAATTAATATCTGCTTTCGAGAACAAGACTGTATTTCCGAACTAGATAAGTAATATAAATTCTTAATTTGTATAAAATACAAGAAAAATTTGTTAAAGAACGGCCAAAAAAATTGAAGCAAACAAAATTGGCATCGATGTTATGTTTCCAAAATGATACGCGAAGAAATAATTTCACTCGTTATTAGATTTTTTCCTGTAACATAGAAAATAACAATTAATGTAAGTTTATTTTTATGTTTAATTTTCTCTTTTTATTACATAATTATCACTTAATAATGAAATAAATTATTGCTAAAGGCACCATTAAGAATATAGTACTACTTTTGATATTCCTAGTTAATACTTTTGACATTCCTTCATAAATCCGGCATAGTCTTGTTCCCGATGATGCCGGATTTTTGAAGTTATACTATAATATTAAACTTTATTTTACAGAAGTCTATACAGGGTGTATCAGGAAAGATAGTTGAGATTCGGTATGGAGGCAGAAAATAACAAAAGAGGACAATTTCACATACAAAAGAACGCATGAAGTTGTAGAGTGCGCTGTGTATCCAAAATTACTGTTCACGCGCAAAGCTTAATGCAAAGCAAATATGTTAAATGCACTGAAAAAAATGAAGTACTCAAAAATGAATAAATCGATGTACTCATATCGAATTGAGTATGTTTGAATCAAAAATGAACCTATCCTTTCTAAATTTTGATCCATCGCATGTTATCGAACCCAAGGGAAACGATAATTTTGTCCCCTGTAATGGTTTATTTTATTTATGGCGGCATAAAAGATGTTTATTAATGTAAATGTTAAATTATGCACAGCCTTTTAAAATAACTTAAAAGTGCTTGCAAATAATGCTCTTGTCATAAAAATTTGGATATCTTGCTAACAATTTTGCTATTTTTATTAATACATAATCCATTAAACATTTCTTATTAATAATTGTGAACGGGAAATAAATGTCAGTACATTTTTACTTTAATTTGTAGGTTCAGGGGATAGTACATAACGATTTATATTTGAACACAACCATGGAATCAAAAATATGTACATGTGTTTCTCAGTTTTGAGTACTTTTGGATCGGAGCTATTTTGAGTATGTGACGTGTTTAAAATTGAGTACTTTTTACTCAATTTTGAGTACCCATTTTTTCCAGTGTGAATATGTAGCTATGCATCTCATTTACGGTGCGATAGTGAAAAGCAGTCGGAGAGCTGCGCAAATGTAAGCAGAATGCTACTCCAACTGGCGCAAACCTCAAGATCAAATGTTTGCACCTGTTCACCAACAACTGTGCGAAACTGGACCGTTTACCAGTACCTGTCATGATAGCGGAGGCAACCGATCGGCACGGAAAGTTCCAATCAAGGAAGTTATCTTACAGCGTTCTGCATACATTTTCGCTGCTCTCCGATCACTTTCCCCTATCGCACCGTAAATTAGATGAATGTCTGCATATTCATTTAACATATACAGGCATCGACTTACGTAAGTAATGCGTTCCGTAAACTTTCGCGTAAGTTGAATTTTACGTAAGTCGAATTTGTAAATTCCTAAGGTAAAATTTCGTCAGAAACTGCAATATTCATTGTATATATATAATATATACATTATTTATACAGTATTATTTTATAAATAAAGTAGCATGCAGTAATATTTACTTGGATATAAACTATAAAAGTATGAAAAAATATAAAAACAAACTGAAAGAACACTTTTCAAATAAAAAGCATCTTGTGGAATGTGGGATTTAGAAATTTAACATTGATGAATTAATTTATATCAATTTTGAATCTACAGCAAACGAACAGCTCTAAAGCTAGAAAAAAAAAAATACACTCGTTCCTCTTCACCGAAACTTTAAAATTAAGTTTCGTTATGGCTTGAATTCAGCTAACAAAATTGTAACGGTTAAACAGAGGTTTTTTTCTTGGCTCATTTTAATCAGATGTGTGTTTGTTTTCTTAAAGATTTGAGTGTGTATCTCAATAAAAATATAACTATATCTAATGTATCGAACTATGTTATTGTTGAAGTTTTTATCTGCATATTTTATTTATAAAATAATTATCATAAGTATGCATGTCAAGCGCGCTAATATGTTCATAAATGTAATTTTTGAAATATCTTACGTAAGTTCGAATTTATGTAAGTCGAGTGTTACGTAAGTTGGGGGATGCCTATAATCACTCATATTATTTCTGCAAAGTCACCTTGTCGAATGACGACCAAAGCGATATAAGTAAGCGTACACACTTAATACTGCAATCGGGCGTAAATTAACACAGTTGCGCCATCTTGTGGACGGTGTTATAATTCACATACGCGGGCTTTTAGTGTGACGTCATATATGACAGGATATCTACCATCTGCGCATATTTTCTTAATCTTTAGTCACTCATGGAACTGAATTTTGTTTACCACATTTATTGCAAAATAATGGCGTAGCGAGAGGGGCGTCCAGATGCACTTGACACCACGAAGTTTTCTTCACCTTGTCAGAAACATCTTAGCTATTAATCAAGGTGAAAAAACTTTACAATTTTAGTGGTGTTAAGTAAGAAAACAGTTAGACATCTTCCCGTACTTTAATCCCGTCCGCTACGTGGCGTACGACCTTGATTGATGTGACCTCGCCTTTAATCTTGCGGTTACCTCTCCCATTTAAGATAGGACGCTTACTTATATCGCTTCGATGACAACCGGCTGGACTTGTCAGGGAGCTTTGCGAGTAAACAGAAATTGTGGAGTGCCCTCTACAACTTCATGCGCTCGTTTGCACCAATACTTTCCTATATGAATTGTCTTCTTTTGCTATGTTACACCTTCCCACCAAATTTGACTGATCATTCTTCATACACCCTGTATGATATCGAAACTAATGAATCCGAAATACGGTCTAACAGTATCTGAATGAATAAGCATTTAATTTTTTGTTTTAAACTATGAAAAAAAATCGAAACTGCTGCTAATCTTTCTTGTTTCAACAGTTTTATTCTAGATTTTCTCTGATTAAAAAAAAAGAAAACTTTTTTCTTCGGAAATACGGAGCACAAAATTGATTAAGAATCCCTTTTTTGTTATAAATTAAATTTCTCTGCTAAAAATATTTTTGTCTATAAGTGAACAGCTTAAAGGCACGTAAGTACGTAGTCATCGCAGTTCAAAATTTAGCAAACATTATGTCGTAACTGATTTTTTCTCAAATTTAAGTAACTTCTAGTGAATGAAATCTCTATTAAATACGCTTGTTCGAAAAAACATTTTATTGCAAGTGTAAAGGTTAACGGAAAATAATAATGTCGAACTTGATGTATTTGATTATTTTGATGCCTAGAGTAATTTCCCATAGCTTATATGATTTCAAATTTCGCTTTAAATAGATATTGTGAAAATATTTCCTGTTATATCACATAATACATGAAAAGTATTTCTAAGAATGAAAATAAATGAGAAAAATTTTAAAAAAGTAATCGTTTCCTAATTTTAGCTTTCGAACTTTTTGAAATGAGAAATTCCAATGTTGAAACATTCTATACTATTGATAATATAAATAAACTTGTCGCTAAAACAAAAAAAAATATTTGTACAAACATGACCAATATATATGGGGCATTCTCACAATCTTTTGATTTTCGGGAATAAAAATCTGGTGAAATTAAAATTGCTAAAATAACATTTTAATACGATAGACGAATGCCTTAATGATTCAAAATAAAGAAAAAATGGTCAGCAGCGAATTTTTTTTTTAAACCGAGATTTAAGTTAAACTTGTGAGTTTAATTTCCCTTACCATTTTACCACTATAACTTCTATTTTCTTCTAAATTTTTACTTATAATGAATTTGCATAGTACCCACAGGACATTCAAATAAGAAATAATAACAATGTAGTATTTTTAGTACAAAATTTTGGTATGACATTGTCTTAAAGGGTTGTTAAAGAAGGGACGTGTTACTGATCGTAATTAAAATCTCCCGTACGAGGGCGCTGTGTTAGCGCCGTAATTTTATTTATTATTCCAATCGTCTGCGTGTTGACGATAGATTGTAATTTAGTTACTAGTGAGTGGAAACACTGAATTTTTGTTGTTATTGAAATAATGGAATGTTTTGACTTGGAAACGGCCAGAGAGACTGTTTCACTCTTAACAATTATTGTTTTAAAATAAAGAAATATACAGTTCACTGCGAAGAGTTCCTTAAAATGGTGTCATTGAGTAACTTATTGTTTTATTCTTAACAAAAATTGGTCCTTCGAGGCCAAAGTAAATAGATTTATCGTTTGCTTTTAAAAGTCAAGAATCAGCGACGAGACTTGGTTTCTTCGAATAAGGTAGGACTTTTTCTTTAACATGTCTACTGAACTAAAAAATATTTTGACTAAAAAAAGAGTTTTAAAATGTAAAATTACTAAATTTGTGAGTGAAATTAAATTAAGTGATTCTGATGAATGCTCTTTAGAACTTGTAAATACGAAATGTGATCAATTCAATGCAGAATTAAAAGAAATGTTTGATAAAATTTATTCATTGTGCGATGAAGAGGAAATTGATAAATATATCGATGAACAATCATCGATTGAAAAAGAGTTAGATGAAACTTGGTTAAAAATTAAAAGAGCGAAACAAAAACAAATAAATGTTCTAAATGAATCAAAGCCGAAACAAGAGAATAGTGTAACGGAAGTTCGACTTCCCACGATTAATCTACCTTCTTTTAGTGGAAATGTACAGGATTGGATATATTTTAGCGATCTTTTTAAATCTAGCATTCACAATAATAGCGCACTTTCGGGTGCTCAAAAGTTATCATATTTGAAATCTTCGCTTCATTCTGAAGCTGCAAAAGTTATACAAAGTATAACGATTTCAGATGATAATTATCAAACAGCGTGGTCCTTATTAGAGGAAAGATATTCCAATAAAAGACAACAAGTGTTTGCTCACATTAAAAAATTAATGTCCATTAATTCAATACAAAGTGAAACACCTAGTGCTATTCTCAATTTGGCAGATACCGCCAGTGAATGTATCAGATCTCTAGAAATTCTCGATCAAAAAATTGAAGGGTTTGCGGATACAATAATAACTTATATATTGTGGCAGAAATTAGATGGGTCCACAAAATTATGGTTTGAACGTGAACAAAAAAAAGACGAGCTACCAAAATTAAAAGAATTAATCGAGTTTTTAAAAGGACAAGCGAGAACACTGCAAGTTTCCAAACCTCTTATAAATAATGTAACTCCTAAGCGCAATGCTCAACAACGAATCACTAGTATGGTATCTACATCTAATGGTAAAAACTCAAAAACATTTAAATGTGTTAAGTGTCAGAGTAATGAATTCCACGGTTTGCACAAATGTCCAGAATTCTTAAATCTTTCAGTGGCTTCTAGATATGAATTCGTAAAGAAAAATAATATTTGTTTTAACTGTTTAAAATTCCACTCGGTTAGAAATTGTAAATCTACTTATTCTTGTCAGAAATGTATGAAAAAACATTCGAGTTTACTGCATTTCGAGAATGAAAATGAAAAGCAAATTCAAAACAGCGATAGAAAAAATGAATTTATTTCAAAACCCGAGGTCAGTGATTGCAATACCCAAAACCAGAATCAAATCGTAGCGCATTCAAATCTAGACCCGAATGCTGCAACATTTCACATTTCTAACGAAAGAGTATTTTCAGGTACATCTGTTTGTGAGATGAATTATTTAAGTTCTGGCATCTTATCAACTGTCATTGTTTATATTAAAAATAAATTTGGTGAATTTAAGCCGTTAAGAGGTTTGATTGATGCTGGATCAATGAGTAATTTCATTACGATTCAGTGTGCTGATTATTTAGGAATTAAGAAAGAAAAAATAAAAGTTGCGGTTTCAGGATTAAATGGCATCTCCGTGAGTATTAACTCCAAGGTAAAAGCATTAATTTCGAACAATTCAAATTTTAAAGGGGAAATAGAACTTCTTTGTGTACCAAAAATATCGGATACTATTCCAGTAAATCGGATTAACGTTCCAACAGAACATTACCTTAATAACATTAAATTAGCGGATCCAGAATTTTACAAACCTGGAAAAATTCATGTTCTTTTGGGAGCTCAAATATTTTATGATCTTTTAGAAGTCGGTCGAATTGAAGTCCCCAATTCTAATTTAAAATTCCAAAACTCGGTATTTGGATTCATTGCCTGTGGAAGCGTATTAAATCCTGACAATCAAATCACGCAAAATACTCATTGTGGGCTTGTTTGTAACTATGAAGATTTGACAAAAGAAGTTCAAAAATTCTTTCAGTTAGAAACATTAGGGATAAAAGACGATCCCACATGTACTGACGAAGATAGAGCATTAGAAATATTCGAAAAATCTGTATCTTATAAAAATAAACGTTACGAAGTTACCTTACCATGGAAAAAAGATTGGCTAGAAATGAACGACAATTTCAAAATAGCCAATAATAGACTAAACTGTCTTAAAAAGAAAATGAAGCGAAAATTAGAGCTTCGTGCTCAATATTGTGAGACTTTGAAAGATTATGAAAATAAAGAAATCATAGAAAAAATAACGGAAACGCACAAGCCAGTGGAGAAACCACTTTTTTATCTTCCACATCAACCTGTCTTTAGACAAAGCCTGACAACAAAAATGAGAGTAGTCTTCGATGCCAGCTCACACGATGTTGGCGAATTATCGTTAAATGATTGTCTTTGGCCATGTCCAAATCTTAATCCAAACATATTCGATCTACTTAGCAATTTTAGATTAAACAAAATAGCATTGATAGCTGATATAGAAAAGGCCTTTCTGCAGATATCCCTAGCGGAGAAAGACAGAGATGCAGTGAGGTTTTTATGGATTGGAGATAGAGGTATAGAAATATATCGTTTCAACCGAGTTCTTTTTGGTATGAATGCTTCCCCGTTTCTTCTTGCTGCTACTCTAAGAAAACATATCAAGAAATTTCAAGTTAGATATCCTACAACAACAAAGTTATTAGATAGGTGCCTCTACGTAGATGATTTCATCGCTGGTGCTGACAACGTGCAAGATGCGTTAGAAATCTCTCGAAATGCTGTTTATATTATGAGCGAGGCAAGTATGAAACTCAGAAAATGGTCAACTAATGATAACGATTTGATGGAGCAATGGAAACAAGAAGGGTTTGATACTCAGCCTCTACATAACCCAATTGAATTAGGATTTGACTCAACAAAGGTTCTAGGAATGTCTTGGCATACGAGTGAAGATTGCTTTATCGTAGATGTAAAAGGCTTATTAGAAATTTTATCAAAAAATGAAAACACCAAGCGCTTCATCCTGCGTGCTATTGGAAAAATATTCGACCCTCTTGGCTTGCTCACTCCTTATACTATTCGCATGAAATGCCTATTTCAAGATCTGTGGTTGAGGAAAATTGCTTGGGATGAAGATCTACCAATAGATGTTAAAGAAAAGTGGCTTCAATGGTGTTCTGAGATCCCACGCCTCTCCGACCTAAAAATTCCAAGAATTGTGCTAAATTCAACGAAAGAAGAAAATTCAGATGTGGTAGAGATCCACTGTTACTGCGATGCTAGTAAGAAAGCCTTCGGCACTGTCATATACCTCAGAATTGTAAAAGAAAATGCTATTGAAGTTAACCTCGTGACTTCAAAAAGTAGAGTTACACCTCTTAAAAAAATCACTTTACCAAGATTAGAGCTATTGGGAGCTTTACTTGCTGCCCGACTAGGTAATGCAGTCAAGAAAATAGTAGATCATAAGAAGCCATCAGATGTGTTCTTCTGGACAGACTCGAAAATCACTTTGTACTGGATTAGAGGTTCTAGTAAAAGATGGAAATCATTCATAGCGAATCGTGTCAACGAGATTCAATCTTTGACTGACTCCAATTCGTGGTTTCATTGTCCGGGAAAGTCTAATCCAGCCGACCTCCTTACCAGAGGCGTCAGTGTTGATATGCTCTTAGAAAAGGATTTGTGGTTTAAAGGTCCCCCCTTTTTGAGAGAAACTGTTCTCCCAACTAATGACTGCAACATCCAAAATTCGCTAGATGACTATTCTGATGAACTAAAGAAAACAGTTAAATGTGAAAATGATAACTCTTTAGTTACTCTAGCTATTTATGATCAAAATTATTTATTAGATTACATTATTAGTGTTAGTAATAATTATATAACTATCATTCGTATTTTATGTTATGTGCTTAGATTTATTCATAACCTTCGGAATGTTAATAGAGTGAAAGATCATCTTACTTCTAAAGAATTTAATGCTGCAGAATTATCACTGATAAAGATGGTTCAACAAAGTGAGTATCAGGAAGAAATAAAATGTCTTCAGAAAGGTAATTCAGTACCAAATAAAAGTAAACTAAATTCTTTAAATTGTTTCTTAGATGAAAGTAATATTTTAAGAGTTGGGGGTAGATTGGGTAACTCATATTTGACAACAAATGAAAAACATCCTATGGTTCTGCCAAGTAAGCACCCCCTTACTTTAACTATTGTAAGATATTTTCATTTAAAGTATTTACATGTAGGATCACAAACATTGTTGTACCATATTCGCCGTAAATTTTGGATAACTAATGGTAGAAACATCTGTCGCAAAATAACATATGAATGTGTCACTTGTTTTAAAAACAAGCCTGTATTAGCGAGTCAAGTTATGGGTGACTTGCCCAAAGAGCGTGTTACACCTTCATTTCCATTTTCCGTTATTGGAACTGATTATTGCGGCCCTTTTTACATTAAATTCAAAAATCAAAGGAAAGGTACATATAATAAAGTGTATGTATGTATATTCGTTTGTCTCTGCACCAAAGCTATTCATCTAGATTTCGTTTCAGATCTCACTTCTGCAGCCTTCATTGCTTGTTTTAAGCGCTTTGTTAGCAGAAGGGGAAAGTGTTCAAAAATATTTTCTGACAATGCAAAAAACTTTGTAGGGGCAAACTTAGAATTGAAAAGGCTTCACAATTTGGTTAGACACCCAGATGAAGCATTAGCTGATTATTTTGCAAGGGAAAATATCGAATGGAATTTTATTCCTCCGAAAGTGCCGAACTTCGGTGGTCTTTGGGAGGCAGGGGTTAAATCATTCAAATTCCATCTAAAACGTGTAATTGGTAACGCACACCTCACTTTAGAGGAATTTCTGACAGTAATTCTAGAAATTGAAAGTGTTTTGAACTCAAGACCTCTGTCCCCATTATCATCAGATTTCGACGATTTCGAGACTCTGTCACCGGGTCATTTTCTTATAGGTAGGCCCTTAACGTCTATTATTGAACCCCAGCTCACTGAAATTTCGGAAAACAAACTTAGCAACTGGCAAAAAATAACAAAATATAGCCAGCAAATATGGAAATTATGGAAGCGGGACTATCTGAACACCTTACAGCAACGTAATAAATGGCAAATAAATAAAAACAATATAAATGTTGGTTCTCTCGTATTGATCAAAGATGAAAATATGCTCAGCACAAAATGGGCAACAGGTAGGATTTCCGAGATATTTCTCGGTAAGGACAAAAAAGTTCGAGTAGTGAACATTCGTCTATCTAACGGTACAATAATAAAGAGAGATGTGAGAAGTATTTGTCCCCTTCCAATTAATGGAAACTAATTTCTTTAATGTATATATTTGGTATATTTTGAATATATTTTGTTGTTTAATTTCTATAATATGTTTTATTGTATTCAAATGTAAGTAATTTTGCCATTTTCCCTTTGTTATTAATTATATCTTTGCATTCTTATATGTAGTATTATGTAATTTTATATTATATATTAGAGTAGTTTTGAAACCTGCAGGTTTCAACGGTCGGGAGTATGTTACTGATCGTAATTAAAATCTCCCTTACGAGGGCGCTGTGTTAGCGCCGTAATTTTATTTATTATTCCAATCGTCTGCGTGTTGACGATAGATTGTAATTTAGTTACTAGTGAGTGGAAACACTGAATTTTTGTTGTTATTGAAATAATGGAATGTTTTGACTTGGAAACGGCCAGAGAGACTGTTTCACTCTTAACAATTATTGTTTTAAAATAAAGAAATATACAGTTCACTGCGAAGAGTTCCTTAAAATGGTGTCATTGAGTAACTTATTGTTTTATTCTTAACAGGACGGAAGAAAAAAAATGAGGATTGTATAGGAAAAAAGGGACGGTAATGGAAAAAAAGGGATGGTAAGGATGGGACGGTAAGGAAAATTACCACTATTTTTAGGCAAATCATGTTAAGACTAAGTGATAGCCACAATGTTCATTGATGTTTAGAAACAGTTATTTTCATATCATAATATTAAAATATTTATTTGCTTAAAAGACGTCATAAAAACACATTAAAAGTAAATTAAAAACTCTTTATTTACATGTTTCAACACATTTTCTGAGTCGTCGTCAGAATGTATAATAGAAAATTACAAATGCATAATGAAAAATGGAAAAAATAATCGAAAATAACCAAGTAGTCATGTAACACGCCCTATATTTTCGCGATTGCTCGTGTTCCCTCTATTTCGCGATGCTGTAATTTATCTAACCATTCAACCCATAAATTCGGGATACGAAAAGATAATGTATCGTTACAAACTCCTGAACCTCTTAAATAAATTTCAATGGACTCTCTTATGAATAATTGTAAATAAAAATTAGACCTGTAGATGATTTTACTCTCGTTAAAAAGTATGTTAATGTTCTCTATTTGATTTAGCCGGGATAAAGCAGTATTACCTCTATTTTATTTTATGTCCGCTATATGTTCTTTACATCTGATATTAAATTTTCGTTGGGTTATACCTATATAATGATTTTTGATTCCTCCCTCCCTAATAAATGGAAACATTTAAATTCCTGAGAGGTCATTTCTATTAATCGGATCAATTTTAGTATTTAAAAGTATCTTTAATTTCGGAGGCGGCTTCGCGATCAAACATAAGCCAAAATTTCTTAAATGATTTTTTATATGTTCAAAGAAACCCGGGAAATAATTTGCTACAACCCTTTTCATAGTAACTTCATTAATAGTTTTATTTTTATTTTTAGAATTATCAAAGGAGCTCCGAATCAATTTGTTAATTAATTTTACCTGATATCCATTATCACTAGCAATACGTTTAATTTTCTCTAATTCATCCCCCAGATTTATATCAGAAGAAATCTTGAAAGCACGATTGATTAGGAACCTAAAGGTGGATGATTTGTAAGGCAATGGGGTGCATGCATCGGAAGGTATAACATTTAAATTTGCGATAGGTTTTCGGTAAACTGAACGAATTAACTCACTCCCCTTTCTCTGTAACTCAACATCTAAAAAAGGTAATTTGCCCTCTGTTTCTAGTTCAAAAGTAAACTTAATATTATTGTAAAGTTCACTTAACTGTTGTATGAAAATCATTAACTCATCTATATTACCTCGCCAAACAATAAAAATATCGTCTACATAACGTAACCATACTAAAGGAACTACCTCAAAAGCGCTGATAATTTTAGATTCGAGGGGGCGTAATTTAAATTCTGCCAGAAAGCCAGATATTGGGGATCCCATCGGAGCACCACATGATTGTTCATAAATAACATTATCAAAAAAAAATTACTTGAAATAATTAAGTTTAAACCACTCTTTAAAGTGTTCTTCATGGGCAGATCAAAGGTTTCTGCATTATCGATAAAATGTTCTAGGTTCTTGGTAACTCCTATTGTATCTATGGATGGATAAAGGGAAACAATGTCAAAACTTGCTAAAATACAGTCTTCAGAGATGTCTAATTTCTTGATTTTCTCGACGAAATCTGTAGTAGAGCCCACTGTAAATATGGAAGGAGACAACAATTTTTGTAGTAGGGGAACGTAAGCTGTTTCTAAGAAGTAGATAGGACCTTGGCATTTTGTCACAATCGGGCGAAGAGGACAATCTTGTTTATGATCTTACATTTTACCCACTAATCTAGGTAGGACAGCTAGTTTGTTTAACCTCAATTTAATTTTCATGAAATCCGGCCATTTTCCTTTTTCAATGATCTCTTTGGTTTTGTGACAAATTTTACGTAATGGGTTATGCTTGAGGGTTTTACATTTCATTTTATCGATACAATCTTGCATTTTATTAATGTACTCTTTCCTATTAAGGATAGCCAAGCGATTAGATTTATCAGTTTCGATTATGGAAATATCTTTGTATGATCTTATTCTCTTGATGGTTTTAATCTGTTTTTCATTTTTTGATCTGTATGATATATTGACAGGAGTATTAGAAGGTTTATTAAATTTATTAGCTGCGCTAAAAAGTATATTCCTTACTTCTTCTCTATGATCTCTAGGAGCCGCTTGAACGATATGTTCGCATTCAGTAATCACTTCGGTAACATTAGGATGTCTTTCGAAAATAAACTTCGGTCCTAGCCGTAAGACTTTATCTTCATATTGAGTAAACTTATGAACAGATAAATTAACATATTCAACTCCTTTTTTACTGTTTTTTATTGGAGTACTCCCTTTCAATCTATTAATCTTGTTATTCTGTGTTATCATTTTTCTCTTATTTTGTGCAATATTTTGTGCTCTTATTTTCATACAATTGATAATGGTTATTTAGGGTCACCAAAGCTTGTTCGGCATTGTATTGTATATGAAGTATGTAGGATTAATAGTTCATTTACAGGGGCACTCAAAAGAAGTCCATTACATTATGGTATATGGGGAAAAGTCATTTTCAGAGTATTTAAAAAGAGATTATAGTACTATTTCAAATGTATTGAAACAGATATAAATCACTGAATTTTACTACGATTACTGCAGAACAGGGCATTCATAGCATGTTTTATTCATTGACAGGGACACACAAAATAAATCGGTTACAGTAACTGTATTTGAGTAATAATTGCTGGAGTGTACGTTTTAAAATTCGGTATGCGCTTTTCAATTGAACTAATTTTTTGCATGTTACTCGTTATATATAAATTCTATAAACGCATGTACAGGGCTGCACAAAAGTATTCACGTACCATTCTCCTCATTAGTGGAAGTTGCTGAATGGGAATTTTCAACTGAGGTATATGTAATTCTTGAGTGAACTAAATTTTGGCATGCACGCAGTTAATAGATACAAATCTATATATCATATACAGGCTGCTGAAAAAATTCGGATAATTTTTCGATTCTAGATAGGAACAGCTGAAATTAGGTTTTAAAATGTGTTATGCGTTTCCATAGGGTTGAATTAGACATAATGTTTTAACTTATTAAACGGTGCATTTTTGTTACATTATTTTGAATGTGTTGGAAAGTGTTTCATGATCTATGCTCGACGCATGATTTTTTTCTTTCTTGTTTGTCTAACTTGTCAGTGTAATAGTAAAATTTTACTAAATATAGCTTATAGGATCGGGAAACCGTGTAAAAAATCAAATTTCGTAATAATTTAAGAAATATTTTTCGTGACCCAAATCGCTTTTAAAATACTTCTTTACCCCATTTAAAACATTTTTGTAATTGGAACTATATGTCTATGACTAACGGTTTAAAAATTAGCCATTGGACATCGTTGAGGGTGGACACCCTGTATAGACAAGTGAAATGCTTTTTGTTACAAATTAGATATATTTTATGTGAGTGAAACACAGTCGTATTTAACTGGTTATATAAATTTTTATTCTGATAATAAGAAAATTAGAAGTATTTTAACACTAAAACTACCGCGACGGGCCAAATGACCGTTCTTGAATTTCTTTTTTGAATTTCTCAAACTAAAACATTATGAAATTTCTTTATATTTCACGACTTTTATTAAAATGTATGATCATATTATTCCTTAAAATGCCTCATCTCCGAACTACTTTTTTCTGCCCAGAAAAAAAATATTTTAGGCTTAACTACCGCAAGGGGTCATTTGACTCCTCAATAAATTTATGTGAAATCATAAAGGTATAAATGTTTTATTTTGTAAGAACATTAGTAACTTGCGTATTTTTGCTATTACATCATTTATTCTACTGTATTACATCATATTTGTTAACCCTTTCAGGGGCAAAGCATTTTCATTACTAAAGTGTTGAAGTAAATAATTGGCACCGGAATTGACTAACAAATTTATTTGTAAATATGAAAAAAGGCTATATTTCACATACATATTAAATGGAAAATATTTTACCAAAATTCTGGTGCAACTATGGCGTTTGGGAATTAAAATTAAGTGGTTTCATAAACTTACATCCGCCCCTGAAAGGGTTAATGTGTGATGGTGTAATTAGAAATTGACTTTACTCCGGGTGAGATTTCAGTTTGAACATTTCAGGGTTATATCGAGAACGAAATAATCTTAAAAATATACGGTGAACATAAAACAAATTTGTACAATATTTGTTTATTAAATTTTCGAATTTCTTGAAATAATTCTGTACCTTGGAACAAAAAGGGCCAATGTCCAATATTGAGAAATTTGAGTTAAATGCACGAATGAATTCAGGATGCGATATAAAGTAACTGTTAAAAGGGCCAAAGTCCTCTCAATATTAGATGATTGAAAAGATCATTAGATCACATTAGATCAAAATATTTTGTCGAGGCCAATGTTACTTACTGTTAACATACTGTGTCAAACTTAAATTGGGTTTCCTGCCATTTGAGAGAAATGGACATTGGCCCTTTTTGTTCCAAGGTACAGAATTGTGTCCTTAATTCTTTTGCGTAATTATAATTTTTTTTTACTTTAATAATTAAATAATTAATAATAATTATTTGAATTTTTTTTTAATTCATACACCAAAGTGTATCAACTGGTATATTTTTCGCAAAACATCGTAAAATAGATAAATGTTTGTATAGGTATAAAAAAATATCGGTACGTTTAGTGTTAAAAATTTGCTCTAACGGCCAAGACTAACGAGTGGGCGTATCTATACATGTATCTGAATGTCTGTATATAAAGTGCGTCTGCATTTATTTAATTACCGACACTGTAAACAAAAATGTTTTTTAATCTAGTACTAATATTTCTTAATGTTTACTAAAATATAACATCTTCTGAGTTAACCGTGATACCAAAAAGCGTTTATTTGTCTTTAGAAACCTTTGAAACCAATAAATTTCCGAGATATAATGAAGCATTTCTGGAACAAAAACTTAAGTTTCTGATGTAATTTTCTGAAACGTTTCTGAATAGTCGTTACAGTATATTAATCAGTTTTCTCTACCTGGATTCGGATGCTTTCAATTGTATTTATGTAAGTCCTGACACTGTAAAAAAATAAACAAAAGTTTCTTAATCTTGCTCAAATATTTCTTAAGGTTTACGAAAGTACAACATTTTCTTAGTTAACTGTGATACCAAAAAGCTTTTATTTGTCTTTAAAAGCCTTTGAAAGCAATACATTTCCGAGAATTAAAGAAGCATTTCTGAAAAAATTTTCTTGCTCATGTAATTTTCTGAAACGTTTCCGAATAGTTTTCACTGTGTTAATCAGTTTTCTCTACCTGGATTCGGATGCTTTCAATTGTATTTATGAAAGTCCTGACACTGTAAAAAAATAAACAAAAGTTTCTTAATCTAGCTGTAATATTGCTTAACACTAGAAAGACGGGGGAATTTACTCAAATTTGTTAAAAATATCTGGCACCAGAATTTTTATTTTAAATTATTAACTTATTTATTTAACTAGTTTTTTTCTTTGTATCTTTTAAACTAGTTTTATAAGGAAATTTCTGGTTCCAACCGAAATATATTCATTTGGTAGCGGTCAAAATGACCGCTCGCCGTCTTTCTAGTGTTAAAGTTTACGAAAATACAACATTTTCTTAGTTAACAGTGATACTAAAAAGCTTTTATTTGTCTTTAGAAGCCTTTGAAAGCAATACATTTCCGAGATTTAAAGAATTTCTGAAACAGAAAATTCTTTTGCTCATGTAATTTTCTGAAACGTTTCCGAATAGTTTTTACAGTGTATTAATCAGTTTTCTCTACCTGGATTCGGATGCTTTCAAATGTATTTATGTAAGTCCTGTCACTGTAAAAAAAATAAACAAAAGTTTCTTAATCTAGCTGTAATATTGCTTAAAGTTTACGAAAATACAACATTTTCTTAGTTAACTGTGATACCAAAAAGCTTTTATTTGTCTTTAGAAGCCTTTGAAAGCAATACATTTCCGAGATTTAAAGAAGCATTTCTGAAACAAAAAATTCCTTTGCTCATGTAATTTTCTGAACGTTTCCGAATAATTTTTACAGTGTATTAAATAGTTTTCTCCACCTGGATTCGGATGTTTTCAATTGTACTTATGTAAGTCCTGACACTGTAAAAAAATAAACAAAAGTTTCTTAATCTACCTGTAATATTGCTTAAAGTTTACAAAAATACAACATCTTCTTAGTTAACAGTGATACCAAAAAGCTTTTATTTGTCTTTAGAAACCTTTGAAACCAATAGATTTCCGAGATATTAAGAAGCATTTCTGAAACAAAAAGTTCTTTTGCTCATGTAATTTTCTGAAACGTTTCCGAATAGTTTTTACAGTGTATTAATCAGTTTTCTCTACCTGGATTCGGATGCTTTCAATTGTATTTATGTAAGTCCTGACACTGTAAAAAAATAAACAAAAGTTTCTTAATCTACCTGTAATATTTCTTAAGGTTTACGAAAATACAACATCTTCTTAGTTAACAGTGATACCAAAAAGCGTTTATTTGTCTTTAGAAGTCTTTGAAACCAATAGATTTCCGAGATTTAAAGAAACATTTCTCAAACAAACAATTGCTTTGCTCATGTAATTTTCTGAACGTTTCCGAATAATTTTTACAGTGTATTAAACAGTTTTCTCTACCTGGATTCGGATGCTTTCAATTGTATTTATGTAAGTCCTGACACTGTAAAAAAATAAACAAAAGTTTCTTAATCTAGCTCAAATATTTCTTGAGGTTTACGAAAATGTAACATCTTCTGAGTTAACCGTGATACCAAAAAGCGTTTATTTGTCTTTAGAAACCTTTAAAACCAATAGATTTCCGAGATATAATGAAGCATTTCTGGAACAAAAACTTCAGTTTGTGATGTAATTTTCTGAAACGCTTCTGAATAGTCTTTACAGTACATTAATCAGTTTTCTCTACCTGGATTCGGATGCTTTCAATTGTATTTATGTAAGTCCTGACACTGTAAAAAATAAACAAAAGTTTCTTAATCTACATGTAATATTGCTTAAAGTTTACAAAAATACAACATCTTCTTAGTTAACAGTGATACCAAAAAGCTTTTATTTGTCTTTAGAAACCTTTGAAACCAATAGATTTCCGAGATATTAAGAAGCATTTCTGGAACAAAAAATTCTTTTGCTCATGTAATTTTCTGAAACGTTTCCGAATAGTTTTTACAGTGCATTAATCAGTTTTCTCTACCTGGATTCGGATGCTTTCAATTGTATTAATGCAAGTCCTGACACTGTAAAAAAATAAACAAAAGTTTCTTAATCTAGCTCAAATATTTCTTAAGGTTTACGAAAATGTAACATCTTCTGAGTTAACCGTGATACCAAAAAGTGTTTATTTGTCTTTAGAAACCTTTGAAACCAATAGATTTCCGAGATTATAATGAAGCATTTCTGGAACAAAAACTTCAGTTTCTGATGTAATTTTCTGAAACGTTTCTGAATAGTCTTTACAGTATATTAATCAGTTTTCTCTACCTGGATTCGGATGCTTTCAATTGTATTTATGTAAGTCCTGACACTGTAAAAAAATAAACAAAAGTTTCTTAATCTAGCTGTAATATTGCTTAAAGTTTACGAAAATACAACATTTTCTTAGTTAACTGTTTTACCAAAAAGCTTTTATTTGTCTTTAGAAGCTTTTGAAAGCAATACAGTTCCGAGATTTAAAGAAGCATTTCTGAAACAAAAAATTCTTTCGCTCATGTAATTTTCTGAAACGTTTCCGAATAGTTTTCACTGTGTTAATCAGTTTTCTCTACCTGGATTCGGATGCTTTCAATTGTATTTATGTAAGTCCTGACACTGTAAAAAAATAAACAAAAGTTTCTTAATCTAGCTCAAATATTTCTTAAGGTTTACGAAAATACAACATGTTCTTAGTTAGCAGTGATACCAAAAAGCGTTTATTTGTCTTTAGAAGTCTTTGAAACCAATAGATTTCCGAGATTTAAAGAAGCATTTCTCAAACAAACAATTGTTTTGCTCATGTAATTTTCTGAACGTTTCCGAATAGATTTTACATATTAAATAGTTTTCTTTTTCTGGATTCGGATGCTTTCAATACTCAAGAATATATTTTCAACCGCATAACAACTTTTATACACGTAAGAACAACAAAATAAGTTTCCTTTTCTAACGTTAACGCTATTAATTAAAATTTCTTGCTGTATTAATTTATCATGTTTGTTGAACATTTATATGCTTACTTGAGAATTGATAACATCAGAAAATATGTTGAGAAAATTGATTAATATACTCTAGAAACATCTCGAAAACGTTTATAAAAATTTCGTGCATCAAAAGAAACATAAATGCTTCTTTAACGTTCGGAAATTTGTTTGTTTCTGAGTTTTCTAAAGATAAAAAAAAATCACTTTCGGAATCTCTGGTAGCTCTAAAAATGTTACATGATGTTTTCATAGACGTTTAGACAGATAATAGCTAGATTTAGATCCTACACAAGTTACGCAAAGACACTTGCAAGCTACTGTTGAGCCTATGGGAGTTCAATGTTCTATTACATTTTATGGGTAGAAACATTGTTTGGCTTGTTTCTAACTCTCATTTTGCGTATATTGATAAGCTATAATGAACAAATTATGGGCCGGTAAAACAAATATATCCTTCTATATATATAAAAAAAGTAACGCTTTGGAAATGGACCAATGGCAATCTGCGTAGATACCGCGGAACGCATCTGATTGGTCAGAGCTTTCTGACGCTATAAGGGGGATTACCAAGGAGGACCCCGGCTCTGTCGCCAAACATCGCCAAGTTTGGCGACCAAAATCAGTCGCCAAAAGTAACGTCAACTTGGCACTATTTCCAGTATTTCGCCAAATTTCCAGACTCCCATTGAAATCCAATAGGGTTTACTTGCTTGCAGAAAATCAACAAATTGAGATATTTCTATGCAACAAAAACTAATATTAGCTTATGAATAGAGCTTAATTGAACGATTTACATTACTTTTAAGCACAAACACTATCTATTTACAATATTCGTAACAGTATATATATATGATTTTACACATATATGCTGGCGGAGAAAAGGCGGCGAAGTGAAAATCTCAGAGGAGAGGAAATTTATATGATGAGATTATTTACTGTGACTACAAATTAGCGATTTCATTACAAAGATAAGAAAAAAAATTCCCAAATAACTTTAACAAATTTGATACTTTTTAAATTTAATATATTTTTTAACTTTACAATATTTTTTATTTTAAATTTTCTATTAATTTATAATTTTATTTAATTATACATTTTTTTAATTTGTAATTGTTCAAATAAATTATAAATTTTACATTTTTTAATGATTTTATATTTAATAATTATTTTAATTATGAAACTCTGTAAGCTCTAATGATTATGTACTACTAGAAAAAGAAATAAAATTGTCAAGAGTTGGGGAGGAGCGCGTTTTTACCAAGTGGATTCTAAAAACTAAATGCATTGAAAAAAAGGGATTGCGAAGCGATCCAGAATGGAAACGCGAAACAATTACGTCTGGGGTTGGCTAGAAAATAGGGCTTGTTTTTCGATACCAAATGGAAACGTGGGGGGGGGGGGGGTGAGCGTAGCGAGTAGGGGGGCGGACCCTCCCTAGTTATCTAAAACGAAAATAATAAAAGTCAGAGCATGCGAAGATGGTCCTTACTTTTTTGTATTCTATAATCGATCACAAAATAAGTCTGGAATTTTAATTCATAAACAACTGTTAAATAAGATAGATTACAGTTATTTCAAACACCATTAATTTGGGGAAGTTGTTTAATTCAAACAAAATATTGAAGACAAAATCGAAAAGTTACAACATTACTTCTTATAAACTGGAACAGTCATTATATCAGGACAGTACGTGCTTGAGCTGGTGTGTCCCAATTAACTAGAATCTACTACACTTGATACGGAAAAGGTAAATTTTACTTCTTACCAACGCAAACGTCGCAACGAATGTGCATTTCTTTTTTGCTTACAGGTTATCAAAGCCTATGAGCTAATGTGTCCGTAGGTTCTGTATGTACGTATGTATGTAACGCGATAACTCTTGATAGAAACATCCGTTTTACTTCAAATTTTGTAAATAGGTTCATTCTTATAAGGCGCTTTCCTGATTAGTTTTGGCGGTTCATTGGTTAAATATCTTAATTTAGATAAATGGTTTTTCTTGCAAATTATCCGATTTGCTTCAAGTTTTGTAAATAGTTTCATTCTGATAAGGCACTTCCCATATTAGTTTTGGGAGTTCATTGGTTAAGTATAAAGGGGGAGTGGTGATCTAATCTCCCCTCTTAATTTTGATAAACACGTTTTTCATGCAGAATTATTCGATTTGCTTCAAATTTGGTATACAGGTTTATTGTGATAAGGCGCTTTCCTGATTAGATTTGGAGGTTCATTGGTTAAGTATAAAGGTGGAAATGGGAGATATAATCCCCCTTAATTTAGAACAAGTTGGAAATTACTCGTCAAACGTGGCAAACGTTGTGCGTTCGTACTATAACTAGTTTAGCAAATATTTTTTGCACCGCATTTTGTACTGAATATATATTTTAGCGCACTTCATAAGTGCATATCAGTTTCTTTCTGTTTGAAAGGCTGTAACATCATTAAAATGCACTTGAAATGTTTTTTTTTCATTGGCCGTCATGTAACGGCAAACTTTTGACTGTTCCTGTCATTAAACTATACATCCGATTTTCATAAAACTTGAAATGACTCGACAAATTTTGCAACTATTATATATTTAAAATTTCATACCATTCGGTTGGGTAGTTTTTGCTCTGCTATATGCTTATGGACGGACAGACAGACAGACGGACCGAACGACGACTATAGGTGCTACGTATTTATATAATTGCGAACGCACCTAAAATGGGTTTCTTTGTCGATTTCTTTATTTTTCGAGTGGCATTATTCTTTGAATTAAGTGTATAATATACAATTAGTGTGAATAGCGTGTGAGCTCAATGACATCAGCTTAACTGGGCACTTTTCTTTTTATTATAACATTGACTTGTAGCCAGCCACCAATGAATATGGATTATAATATTTTTGCAGTTTTCTCAAATACAAAATAAATTCAAATCAATTTTCCGGTACTGGAAAATCTACGAGTATACCCTTGCTCATGAATGAGCGGAAGAAAATAATCAATGTCTGAAAGTTGAGGTGATAGAGACAAAGTTTCAAGAAGTAACATTCCTTTTTTTCACGGGAAAATTATTTTTACAGTGAAAAACGATAAATGGCGTAGAAACGGCACTTGGAGTTCTAAAAACGGTTACTTATCCTCCTCGGTTCTGAACAGTGGCGTGGCGTCCGGTCATCGCTGGATGCGGCGATGACCAAGCAATATTTTAAAACTCTTAATAAGCTTTTAAAACTCTACGATCCAGTTTTAACAGAACATTTGGAGTTCATGTATAAGTGAAGGTAAGATTTAAAGTTTCTTTTTTGAACATTCAACCATTGAATTTTAGAGTTAATAATTTTTCACCACAAACTTAAATAATTGCGATGACCACCGAAAATTTTCACGCCACGCCACTGGTTCTGAAGTATCACATGTGATACTTCTAAAACGAAGGGGATATAAACTAAACTATTTTTTTTTACATTTTTACTTTATTTCTGTTTACCTGAATGTTTTTGTTTTTGGATCAAAACCAATATATGGCAGCATTGGAGCTTATTTCCTCATAAAATAAGTGTTACTTTTATCTGAGTTTGCAAAATGCATTCCAGACAGTGTACCAAAGAAGGTAAAAAATTTTCATAATTAATTAACTTAAACGCTTTACAATAAAAAAAATTGAGGATTTGTAGATCCTTCAATTAATTAAAGGTCTTATATTTGTACTGCGTAAATTTAGGTTATTGGTCATTAAATGGATATTTTAAGGGTGTATTTTTATATCCGTATTTTTGAACCTAAATTATCAGCCCCTAAAGTATCAATAAAAAAAAAGCGCTCCTTGTGTCATCTATGGTGTCTTTTTGTTTGTGCAAAATCAATGAATGTGTATTCCCAGGGTTATTTTAGCTTCGGGTCTAAAGAGGATAAGAGAAAAGAAAAAACAGCTGAGTGTATTCAAACATGTGGTGCTAGATCACTTTAGTGACATTATCATCCATAACCGGCGATTCATTATGTTGAGCTGATTGAGATGTCAGACCAGATGATCTGATTGTAAAGGTCACCTCTACATTCGTTCAGGATGGCTCAGCTGGCTAAACATTGGTGATTTCAGCCAAAAGTCCCCTGGTTCGAATCCTGGCCCGGAATTTTTCACCCACTTTAAAAAATTTCAACACATATGATTTATTTGCCAATTGAAGATTTGTATTAAAAATCAATCTAATATAATTATGAATCCAGCGATTGCTGGAGTTCCATAACCTGAGATTTATTCTGATGAGCTGACTCAGATATCATATCAGATACTGTGATCGTTAAGGTTATCTGGGTGAATTAGGTTCTCCAGATATGAGACCAGATACTGTGATCGTTAAGGTTAGCTGGATGAATTAGGTCCTCCAGATTCGTCCGGGATGGCTGAATTGTCAGAGCATTGGTGGCATCAGCCAAGAGATCCTTGATTCGAATTTTGGCACAAACATTTTTCACCCACTTGGAATTACAACTCATATGATTTATTTGCCAATTAAAGATTTGTGTTAAAAATTAATCTAATATAATTATGTATCCAGCGATTACTGGAGTTCCATAACATGAGATTTATTCTGATGAGCTGACTCAGATACCAAACCATATACTGTGATTGTTAAGGTTAGCTGGATGAATTAGGTCCTCCATATTCGTCCGAGATGGCTGAGTTAGCAGAGCATTGGTGGCATCAGACAAGAGATCCGTGATTCGAATCCTGGTCCGGAATTTTTCACCCACTTGAAAAAAATTACAAGTAATATGATTTATTTACTAATTGAATAATTGCGTTAAAAATTAATCTAATATTAATTTAATTGTCATCTAGCTTTATTTTGCGTTTCTGTGGTCGCCAACCACCCCGAACGCATCCCAATGGGTTACTGTCTCTTTTAGTATTTGAAGTGTAAAATATGCATTTTAAACGGCTAAGAGTGTTTTACAAGTAAGAAAAAATTAAACGCGAGATTGTAATAGTTGTCATACCATGTTTAAATTCTTGTCCACGAACCTCCATATACGATGTGGAAGTTCGTGCAAGTGTCATCTTCTGTGACGTTACACACTTGAAAATTTCGTAATACGACTAAAATGTTTTGCTTTTTAATGGCTGTTTGAGCTGATTTGTATTCACTATTCTGCCGTTATTTCAATTTGTTTTTTAATTCCTCACTTATAGAGCTATAGGCACCGTTTCAACGCCATTCAACGTATTTCTCCGGAGCGATCATTTTCAGATGAAAAAATTTGGTGTTGCTATTTGAAATTTTAAGTTTTTGTGACTGAAACCGTAACCATGAGAGCTCAATTGTTGTTCTTCACTTTGTTCTTGAGCCCATGTCTTAAAAATTCCCGTATCTCTAATTTTATCTTGTTTTATTGAATGGTGTGGTCGTTAGGGGCTCATAAATTGGCAAAGCTCCTTTATAGTCGCCAATATATTATATATATGATATACATAATTTATGTAGCACTCTTTACGTTACGAGATAAAAATAACAATTCTTAAACTAGTTGGATATGCCAATCCCAAAACTTTCTTCTATGTAATACATTTTAATATTTTAAAATGTAGTTACAAATGTCTATACTTTAATATTATTAGTTCAATACTATACCAACTTTCACTTTCATCTTAAATGCATGCTGCAGTCAATTAATCGGAGTAGAAATGAGTTAATCTCGATCATCACATTTATTAAAATTAATAGTTTTCCGTTATTTTGTTGTACATCAGCTGTTCGCGAATAGCCGACTTATCATGATGCGAAGATTCCGTCATTTTTCTATCCGCCGCACAGTGGGGCAAAATCTCGAAAAGTTGGCCAAAATATGAAAAAGTTATTTAAGTGACACGAAATTTCGTACACAGGTGTTTTTCAGGATGCTGATCTCGATTCTAAAATTAAAATTGAAAAATACAAAATGGCGGATCCAATATGGCGGACTTAAAATTAAAATGCTTTGAAAGTTATTCCATTTCTATCAAATTTCGCATACAGGTACTTTTGAGGGTGTTTTAAGTATGATTCAAAAATTAGATTTTAGAAAATGGCGAATTAAAAATAAAAACAATTAGTTTTAAATAAAATATTTCGAGTTTCGAAATTAAAAAGTTTCGAGGCTAAACGTTACAAGGTGTTTTCAAGGAACTGAGATGTTTTTAATCGAAATTAAACGATGAATATTTATTTATGAAATACACTTAAGTACATTATTGAAAAATAAAATACTACAAGGTTTAATTTCTTTATATTATTAAAATAAAACGAAAGGATATTCTAAAATTCATCTTCTGAATCATCTGTAGTATACTAAGTAGACTCTTCAGAAGGGGAGGTATCGAAATATTTTACAGAAGTTTCTGTGCCTCTAGTGGCAAGGATATTAGTTTCTTCGATGGTAATTTACGTAAGCTTGAAATAAAGGGATCTGATAACATTAAAAGCCGCAAAAAAATCTTCCATTGTTTACGTCGTACTGCATTTTAGGGAGAAATCTTTCGATACCTTTTGAGCAATTTGTTGCACGATTCTTGAGCGTCTCCGACATTTCCCCAACAAGCAATAATGAGGAAGCTATTATTCCTGTGCCATGAATAAGTAGTTTGTGCACTGAAGTTGGCATATAGAACTAGGAATACAATTTGACGAATTTACAAGCTGTTTGTGAGCAATAATCCACGAAATTGGTCAAATGAATGTTAAGAAATTACTTGTAATATGACGTGGAATCGTTTGATCAAATCTTCGTTTAAGCTCTTTATGGAAGCAGAAATAGTTGCGTTTTCAAAAAATTGACGAGCTGTGTTGTAATCATTTGTGCTTCAGCATCCGAGATTTGATTTATCGATGAGAAGTCCTAACTATAAACGAAAGCTTTTTTGTGAATTTTGTTTTGCAATTTTATTTTATTTTTCTTTTCGTCAGGAGTGCACACTTGTCATTCCTTTATATCCCGTTTGTATGTCAAATGCAAGCTACACTCAAAAGATCTTATACAGGCATGTGACGTTGATATCCCGAATTGTAAATGATTTTCATTCACTTTAGTTTGAAAATGTCATCAAGATTATTAAACTGGTTTGAAGTTGCTTGATATAGGTATCAACGTTAAGTTGACAAATTACTAGTAATGACAATAAAAATTTTACAATCAATCATCGTTAAAGCTAGTTTGTAATTAAAGCCTACTTATTTTCTATCAGTGATTGTTTTAAAAGGAATAAAATTACTCTCCTGATCTGTAATATAATTCATTTCACTGACAGTAGCTTCCGTATTTTTATGCAAAAAATGGATTCTGATGAGCCTAAAAAATCGAGGAGATGTAGATCTCGAATTTTTCGAGATAACGATTTCTGAATTTTTTGCAACACTTAAGTTCTAGTGGCACTAGAGAAGTGAAAAAGCTATTTGAACCTAATTTCTACCATCATCAACGCTAAATTATTCTTTAAAAGTACTTTGACCAGATGTACTATCACATCCCCACACTTACAAATAAAATTCAGATTGCTAATGTTCTCGGAAGTCAGGTTCTTAATAATTTCCGTTTGAATTAATAAAATACGTGCTGCAGTATAATCTAGCAAGGATTACAAATGACAAGATAATTCTTCTAATTACAATAGAATACACAAAATTATTAGCTATAAAGATAAAAAAATGTATTTCTATTGTATCGATGATAGATAATTCTTTTCATTTTTTTTACTTATCTTGCTTATCAAATTCCTTTATGCTTATGATTATAATACTTATTTGCAATATAATACATAATAATCTATCAAAAAACTGAATAATCTAAAAATTTCAAAAATGTTTGTCAGCTAAATTACTGTGAAAAGTAATAAAATGTCATAGCTTTTGAAGCGACTAAAAAAATGATATTTTTACCTGTGGTTGCAAAAACCTGCATGAAATGCAGAATGGCAGCTTATGGCAGCTAATTTTTCATGATTCATTAGATAATAGTTCAGGTTATTGTTTCCATTACATGTCGTTGCGGAACACCGTGGAACTTATAAACTTTTTGATGTTTAAAAGCAAAAAAATAATATATTTTTTTTAAAAAAATTATCAAAAATAATAATGAAATTATTAAATTTTATGTACTTAATATAATTTTTGTAACATGGGCAAAAAAAGTACACACTATCATCGTGTGAATTCATTTTAAAGTATTAAAATCGGATGATATGGAAAAATATAGCACGTGTTTAGAAGAACGTTTGTTTTGCCCTTTTTGTTCGTCTCAGAAGATAATCCCACAAGCGTCACTTTTGAAATGATATAGGTTGCCAAAGAAAAACGAAAACCTTTTTATAAATATAGATTCTGACCCTCCAAACATTATTCTAGCCATCTGTACAGTCAAAATTTCCTAAATAGTAACTTTATTTTTCGACTTTTGGCCAGCTTTTTGGGATTTTGCCCCACTGTGCGCCGCCGGTGTACAATAGAACAACGAAAAATCAAGAAAATTACACAAAAATCGTTATACATTTCGGCTGAATATTTCCAAATTTAAGGAAGATCTGCTTGGAATAGTTAAAAACAAACACAAAAATTCTGGTTTAATTCTGTGCGTAACTTCATACACTTTTCGATGGTATAATAATAATAATAATGGCACAAAAATCGCTATTACAGCGCCACCTTCCGTCGGTATTTTCCCAAATTAATGGAGCGCCTTCTTGCCATGGCCAAAAACGTGCATAAAAATTTGGTTCAATTCGATACATAACTTCATACACTTTTCGATGGTACAATAATGAAAATGGCACAGAAATATCTATTAGAGCGCCCCCTTCCGTCGGAATTTTCCAAAATTAAGGGAGGATCTGCTGGCCATAACCAAAAACTCAATAAAATGTGTAAATCCGTGGAAAACCAGAAGTCGAAAAATATTCCGATTACAATACTTTCTTCTACTGAAGATAGAAGAAAGTAAAAACGTATGTTCATGCGAAAACATCGATGTGTTTACTTTTTCGTTTCACATGTTTTCTCCAATCATCTAGACTCTTTTTTAAGAAATGATACTATCACCAAAAAACTTTCACAAGAAACATCTATTTTTATTAGAGGAAAATCGATAAAAGCATAAAATACTAAAGAGGCAAGACGAAAATTTTCCTAATAAGATTCTCTTTTATAACAATGAAATGGATAAGTGAAGCAATGCATCTCAGAAAGTAAGATGGAGTAAGAAATATTCCAGGAATTTTCTTTTAAGCTTATATATATACACTCGTATACATATATATATATATATATCCAGAAATATTGTTCAAAAAGAGTGATTTTTCTCACATAGTGGTCGAAAAATGTAATGAAAAAAAGGTACAACCGCTTTTTTTGTTGGAAAAAAGACGTTATCTTAAAGATGACCATTTCTCCAGAATAATTTGATTTCTGTCCTGAAAATTTTATAAATTCCGTTGTAGAGTAAGGCGGAAAAGATTATAGTCATGTCATGTTGTTGAAAGTGTACAAGTTAATAAAGGGGAGTTGATTTAATATATTTTCCTTGAAATTGTTAGTTTGGTGAATTGTTTGAATAGATAGTAGTTATCAACGTTTGTCGCTTTTCGTTTTTTTCAGATGCCGTCAATTTTCAAGTAAACTTTCTTAATTGCGTAAGAATATTTATACAAGCAAGAGTAACAAAATAAAGTTAATTTTCGCAGCTAATTTATCATGTTTGTCTGTTGAATATAAAAAAAATGATAGCATTTAAAAACCGATATTTCGCGTTGATTCCATGTCGAGAAATCTGATTAATATACTGGCACAAGTACTTCATAACGTTAAAGAAAATTTCGGACAGCAAAAGAAACTTTTGCTCCATGAACATTTCTTTAAATCTCGGAAATCTATTAGTTTCAGAAGTTTCTAAATATAAAGGATGGCTTTCTGGAACAGTGGATAGCTCGGAAATGTTTATATTATATTTTCTTAACTCCTTTTGTGTTCAAGAAACACTACCCTTATTTTCACAGTGCAGCACCGCGTATTGTGACAAAAATGCGAAGCAACTTGACCTTATTCAACTTTTAGTACCACATTGCCATCACTTGACATGAAAATAAGTTATATTGACGTCAGAGTGAAGTCGATATGACTCGTTTTGTGATGATGTGCACGTGACTCAGAAATCCGTCATGGTGACTTTTCAGTAGGTTTATGAAGTGGCAGTCTTTTGAGATCCATATTATGAAGAAATAAACATTTATCTTTCGATAACCTTTGTGACTGTGACGATTGCGACGTCACAGTAACGTCATATCGACAAACATACGTCAAGATAGCTTTTTAACATGGCATAATGTTAAAACAGAGAAAAAGTTATGTCCATGAAAATCTAAAGGATACATTATGATGAAAATGATCGTATTCTATTGCCTGTAAAATAGCCAATTTTAGGCAAATATAACATTATTTTTATTGTTTTACTTCAAACACAGTACTTTTAAGCTGCCTAAGTTTTTTATTTCGTTGCGATCATCGGAAGTGTATTTATGACTATTTTCGTTTGACTTCTCACTCCGGAAATCCCTATTTAAATAACGGGAAGTTGTTTTTCGAGGGTTTCAAGAAAGAAAAAATTTCTAATATTGATATTAAGAAAGGCACAGCAAACAATCTGAGAAATTTTAAAAATCAGAGGTGCATATTACTAATAGATTTTCAGAAATAAAAACTTTAAATGCGTTTTCTGAAAAATATAACTTTTTTATAAACAATCAGTTACAAAATATTTTTTCCAAAAAGTACTATATATTATTAAAATTCCGAAAAGTATTATATTTATATAATACCGATCACCTACCATTTGTGTGGTGTTGAGAGTGCAATGAAAAGTCGGTTTAGTAAATATCTGAGAATTTCCTGAAATTTTACTATTAATTTTGTAAATTAACACCACTTTGATGTTTATTTGTCTTGTACAGATAATAAAATATTAGGTTGAGTTTAGTAGTGTTTTTTAATTACAATTTCAACTTTTTCCAGGTTACTTTTTTCTTTCCTTGTACATATTGTTTAACTTCAGAAGTCGATAACCTACAATTTATGTGGTGTTGTGAGTAAAGTGAAATATCGGTTTTAATATATAAGAATTTCCTGAAATTTTACAACTATTTTTAAAAATTAACATCACTTTGATGTTTATATGTGTTGTAGAGATAATAAAAAAATTAAGTTGCGTTTACTAGTGTGTTTTATTTAAAATTTCAACTTTGACCGGATTACTTTTTTGTTACCTTGTACATATTGTTTAACTTCCGAAGTAGAATAAAACTAACGAAAACATGTAGTACATAAAGAATATGCTGGAGGAAAGATTTTTAAGAATTCATGTGTTTCGTTTAGAGATAAATTTAGAATATGAAATGAAAATGTAGAAAATTTCATAACAGGCGTTAATGAACGAACTTTGCACGTGAGCCTTGCTTACGTTGGCCACTCTACGTCGCTCTATTCTACCGGGAATAAAAGTTGGCGCACAGCTATTATTTTTCATGGCTTATTTAGGTTGTTTAAAATACTCTTGCACCACATGTTAGCTTATGTCAAAACACATTAGCTTGTTTTTGTGCACTGAAAGCTTTTCAGTGAATGTATTTAAAATTATTGGAAATGCAATTTGCTGAGGTTATATATAGAAAATTATATTATTTACTTGAAGAGAAAGTTTCAGACTATACAAAATTTGACCAGAAAAATCAATTAAAGAAAAAAAAATATCTCAAAAACTTTCAGAAATAAGTGCGTGGTTTTGTATTCATATCTTTTTGAATACAAATTCTGAATAAAAACTCTGCTTGCTCTTCTGTGATGACAAACGGTTTTATTAGTTTCGCACAGTAATATTTTTTGAAGGAAAATTTTGTACATATTTTAAAAATATATTTAAACATTTGAAATAAATAATTTTTAAAAATTGAAAATTTATTTTAACATTAAAAAAATCTTTATTGTTTTATGCATATTTAGTTTATGGTTTCACTGTTAACCATTTACACTGATAATACTAGTCCAAGGCCATAAATTATTTTTATTAAATTTGGTTGTGTATTTCATGGTTTATTTATACTTTAGTCCAGCGGTTTCTGACCTATGGGTCGCGGCAGGTGTTGAACAATCAAGGTGTGCCACAAAAATATATTTATACTAGAAAGGTAGCCCGTCAAAAATGACGGAAATTTAGATATAAAGATATATACAACTCTGTGCAAGAATATGAGTTTTCTCGTTTGTTACGCAGTGATAGATGAAAATAACACATTTTAAGAACGAAACACATTTATGAAAAACTGTATACAGTAGAAGACCACTAATCTGCACAGTTTGGTTCCAAGTGTTATGCAGATTTGAGGCTTTTTGCGGTCATGTCTATTCAATCTTTGTTTGCATTTTTTTAAATTCACATATTGGGCAATTTAGGTTGTTAAGCCTTAAAAATAAATAAATTACACACTTGAAGTAAGGTAAAAACTACTAAATTATCGTAAACGATTTCATGAAATGGTATTATATGGTATTACATGTGTGTACTTCACGATCTTGGTTACGACGTTGGCGAAATTGGCTGCAACTTGTCATAATCCTAATGGTGTGGGCCGCTATAACAAAAAAGTAACCCGTTTTTAGTAAAATTTGTGATATAAAGTAGTTTTCAAAAACTTGTGTAAAACTGCAGACCCTTCTCATATTATGTTAGTCCTAGGAATAATATTTCTAACACCGAAGAGTTTCCAATTTAGAAAAGCTTCTCCAAAAGAAAGGTCCTGAAATGACATTGTAATTCCTCTAACTTCAAAGTTTAATCGGGCCCTGATGCTTTTTACTGAAATCTAATAGATACAGTTATTTTGAATGTTACAACAGAATTAAACAGTTAAACTTATTTAACTTAAACCCGCCGTTACTTCCCGATATTATTTTTTAGTATTAAGAAAGAAAATTATTTAAATTTTTCAAATCATGCATTTATAATTTTTTTCCGTCTTTAATAACTAAATAATGAAAAAATATGCTTTTGTTCTGAGCTCATAAATATGACAATAAAATAATGTAACTAAGAGACATTGCAAAATTAAATCTTTGTGATTTCAAACCATAAACAAATGATACCGCCACCATCTTACCTACTATGACGCCATTAGAATATTGTCCATTGATTGTTGGAGAACTTACTTTGTGAATGATTACCTCAATGATTTAATATTTTGTACGGTTCACGATGAATGAATCACTTGTGTGTGTTTAGGTTTATGGAATGAGATATTAAGCTGTGAACCTAATGTCAACTAAAGTTATCCAAGGATATATGTATTTTTAATCGAAATTAAAAACAATGCTTTGATCTCGAAATAAAAAGTTTTAGTTTGCATAATTGGTTATTTCTGTTAATTATTTATTTAGGTACTTTTCCATTATAGCGTATTTTTAAAAAAAGCTTGGTGCAATTCGGGCATCAGAAAGTGAGATATGTTGCCAAAATATATAAACAGCTATGAAAACAAATCTAATGAACTTTTATTTTTGTTTATATATGCACTTATATACATAAAAAAATCGTTTCTAAATATATATAATATTTTTTTATATACAAATTACGGCACAGATTTCAGATATGAACCGGGATACCTAACTGGCGCTAAAATGGTGTTATTTTGCCTGCTATGGTAACCCGACTATTGTTTTTTTATTTATTAATAAATTGTTTATTTACTTTTATTTTCTGTTTTTTAATTATATAAACTGTTTTGTTCTATAGTTATTATTCAAACGTTTATTTATTTATAGTTATTTCCTTTTCAAAATGATAGCAAATAATTTAAAAATATATAAGTAAGTGGTATTCGAAAGCGAGATTTCTGCCGAATTGGCGTCAGAGAAAAAACACGCCAACCCCGATGCGTATACGACATCTGTGCAAAAATTACTTCTGTTTCTTTATAAGAATGGGTAAATAGCTTTTTTTTATATTAAATAAATTGTATACATATGGAAAAAATTGTTTGTGAGTATGAAGCAGTAAATGGGTTGTCAGAAAATGCGTTGGCAAACTTCTTTCTCGCCAATAAACTTTTCTCCGAAGTATTGTACATAAGCAATGATTGCTAGAAATGCATTTTTAATTATGATCTTTTATGTTTCACTACATTTATGCATACTATACTGTGTGTATAAATGCTACAGTTCATATGCAGGGCTACACAAAAGAATTCGTAAGGTTTACTGAGTATGAGAGTAAATTGCTTAAAGGTGGTTTTTAAAGGAGTTATGCAGTTTTACGTTGAATGGTATTTAGTTTACTAAGAAATGTTTATAGAATATAGATAAAATGATATAAAGGGTCACGCAAAAAATTGGATATATAACCGTCTATGGATGATAATATCTGGAAATGTGATTTCAGTAGTTTTAAGAGTAGTTTAAATTAAATTTTAGCTAAATAGTGGCATGTAATAACGGTACTATTGGCTATGGACGGTAACTGCTGAAATCAACTTTTAAAATTTTTTATGCGTTTTCTAAAATGTTTACTTAGTTATCTTATTTACCTTATTTACCTAAATAACGAAGTTTTGTTAAAGCATTCAGGATGTGTTGGAAAGTGTTTCATATTCTATGCTTAACGCATGATTTTTCTTTCTTCTTTAGACTTATTTTGCATTTATTTTATTCTTAATTTTTTAGTCTTATACTGCTTTATAGAAACTTTGGCACAGTTGTCATATATGTCCCATATTGGCGCGATTTTTTTCCGACGCCAATTTGGCGAAAACATCAACAGCATAAACAACAACATCCGCGTTACCATATCAAGCAAAATAACGACACTTTGGCGACAGTTAAGTACCCGTTGTGTATATGACATTGGCGTCAGAAAAAAAAATTGTGCCAATATATATGACATCTGTGCCGAAACTTTAATATTTAATGTTTAAACTCTTCTCTCCACCCACCTTGCATATAATATAAACTATAACACAGATAACGCAAAATAATAGACAGTTTGGTACTTTTCCACTGTAGGAGCTTTGGCGTTTTTAAAAAAAAGTTTGGTGTAATTTGGGCATCAGAAAGTGAGATTTGAGTACTTTTCCGTTATACGGATACCATTGTCGCCAAGCGTAATAGTTGGCGCAAAATGAAAATTACGTGAATTGAAGTATTTGAAAAATAAAAGAAAAAACATTGTCGATACTAAAGTGAGCATTTAAAAAATATAACATTTGAAAATAATTGGCGCATTAATTTTGAAATAATTGGCGCATTAGCATACATTTTGGCATGGTGTCCGTATAACGGAAAAATATCGAGATTTGTTGTCAAATTATATAAACAGCTATGAAAACAAACTTGATGAGAGTTTTTGTTTGTCTTATATATTTATTTTATATGCATATTATTCATGTTTTTATGTACAAATTACATCTGTTTCTGTATAAAATTAGAGAAACGGCTTTTTTATGTTAAATAAATCGTATAAATATCGAAAAAAATGCGTGTGTATATAAAATGAAACAGTGGATAGGTTCCCGGAAAATATGTCGCCAAATTTCCTTTTCCGCCGAGGCACCTATACTGGAAAAGTACCTAAAGCACATTAAAATCGCACAGTTAGGAGCTCACACAGTACAGCGTCGTCTATTGGCGGTTATTTTATTAGAAGCATCGGGAGGAAGATGTAAAGATGTACTTTAAATTCTCACCCATAGATTTTGAAAAAATATCTTAAAAGAGCGGAGTTTAAATTAAATTTTGGTGACCTCCTTTATGAAAGATTAATTGTTTTAATGGGAATTTCGCCAAATTAGCTAGCTATCGCCAAGTTGGCTAACATTTGGCGCTACTGTGGTAACCCTGCATTAGTGTATTTCAACAATTACTCATTTCAATGAGGCGGTCCTACCGGAATTGTGAGGGACACACAGAGACTTGGATTTTATATAAATAGATTTCATTTGTTTAAAAAATATATAACAAATACAATATTTTACAGCAGCAATAATCATGAAAGCTATTAGCTTAAACTAAAACTTCGTGAGAAGACAGTGTTTTCTAACAGTCAGTCGGTCATTATGTTATGACAGTTAGCCATTATGTTATGACATCGTTGTGAGATATGTCAGTAGTCGCGCAATCGTCATGGCAACCCTGGAAAAATCCTTAATTTCCTTCTGGATGAACATAGGAGCAGAGTGTCTAGAAATATCTCAATCAGCTTTGAGGTCTTTGATGGGGATCAACGCGACATACTTGTGTTAACGTGCTTTTTCTACTTTGCTGTTTTTGTGAAACAAGTACAGAAACAAACTGCGACTAGAAAGTGACTTAAGGTTAAAATTAATCAGTTCTAACTCTTATATAAATGCCCCCATCGGTAAACATCAGTTCCAGAAATGTTACTTATTGTAAAGTTGTGTTTTGATAATAATTAAATGTGTTTTTCATTATTACCCGACTGAAAAAAAGGGTTATGTGTTTCAAGCATATCTGTGTATGTGGATTACTTTAAACCCTCGAAACATCCCAACGGCTGGATGGATTTTAATGAATGAGGTATCTATCAATTTATCTTAACCGTCCAATGGTTATGGGCTGGGTTTTGTTTTAATAAATTCAAAATGGCGGCCGTAAAATACAAAATGGCGGTAGAGACAAAATTTTTTTTTTACGCGCCCTATTGAGTAGCATATCATTGGATAGGTCTTTCAAAATGAAGACGATGTTTCATTGACTATTTTACAGTCAGAAGCTCCGTTTAAATATTATACAACCTGGAAGTTGTGTATGTAGGATCTCTAGCTTTACTGGAACTCTAACCATCATAGACCTCATCAAAACAGTGTTTATAGTTGGAACTAACAATTAAACACAACTTAAAAGTCATCAACACAAGTAAATTAAAAAAAAAAATCTAAGTAATATAAACAAGTAATATAAAATGAAAAATATTTTAAGTCAATTCCTACTTAGGTTAATAAGAGAATTCTTGTTTCCTCCCATTCTTCTTACCTCTTGAGTGGCGCTTAAAATGCCTTGATCAAGAAGAGGGCTCTCTCGGTCTTAAAATACCTTGATCAAGAAGAAGGCTCTCTCGATTATTGAAAATTAACCAAAAATTTAATTTAATTAATGAATTAATATTTGAAAAAAAAAACTGGATTAACATCAAGTGTCATCCACTACAAGTTTAAAAAATTTATTTGAGCTTGATTGGATGAATAATAAGTATTTTATTAACGATTGATAATTTGAACAAGATATATATAGCGAGAGTGTGAGCTAATAGTAGGAATTGAAAAAAAATAGTTTCACATTGATGAGAAATAATTAATTAGTTCGATTTTTACGCAGTCGGGTTTTTTGAATTTTTGAATTTAATTGTTTATATTTGTTGTTTTAATTGCTGTTCAACTTACACACATTGGAGATACCAATTCTTGTTTTTGTTGATAGTGCATCCTTCGTAAAAAAATTTGCCTTTTTCATAGGCCATATGATAGCCGATAGCTTATAGAGGTCATTCAAAATTTCCATACTGATATTAGATACACCCTCATATTAGGTGGGTCGACAATTTCTTTTACTTAAAGGTGGGTCGCGTACCAATAAAGGTTGGGAACCGCTGCTTTAAATTTTTTTTTTTAATATCGGGCTAAATTTCCTGTAGATGGAGAAGGAATGTCAAAATGTTTATCACGGTCTAATTATTCCGGATTATACGTATTTTTATTATACGAGGGCAAATCAAAATATAAGTTACACTTGACAACATATAATGTAATTTCCCTTTTCCACATAGTCCCCGAAAGACTGTAAACATTTCTCGGAAAGGCCAACCAACTTTTCGATTCCGGATGCGTAGAAATCTCCTCTAGCGCTATGTAACCACCCGGAGACAGCTGCTTTCACCTCCTCATCGTTTCGGATTCCTCATCCACCGAGACCCTCTTTCAGCTTACCGAAAACATGAAAATCGCATGGCGATAAGTCTGCGCTGATTCTCTCTAATGATTGCATCCTCACGGTTAACGTTCTCAACAGTACTGGACTTTGTGGGCTTGCCTTCGCTATATTCGTCCTTGATATCCGTGCGTCTGGCATCAAATTGTTCACACCACTTTACAATACCTGGCCGAGAAATTCCACGATCACCATATCCAGCAGTGATTTGACGATGAATGTCCGTGCAATTAAACCGTTTAGCCCATATTGTTCGTTGCACGCACATCTAATTTAGAGTGAATATCCAATTGACGCGTCTTTGTTCCTTGCCCGCTCTGCACACACAACACGTCGGGAAACCACACCAACCTTCCTATCGGACGTCTCAGCAGTTACTGTCCTTTTCTCCGCATTGTCCAAGGTCACGACACACAGCGCGTTCTCGCGGCGGATTAGTGTAACTTATTTATTGATTTGCCCTCGTATATATATATATATGGGGCATTCTCACAATCTTTTGACTTTTGGGAAAAAAAAAAATCTGGCGAAATTAAACTTGCTAAAATAACATTTTAATCTGATACACGGATGCCTTGATTAAAAATAAAGAAAAAATGGTCAGCAGCGAAAAATATTTTATTTAACTTAGGTTTAGGTTAAACTTGCGAGTTTAATTTTCCTTGTCATTTTACCCCTATAACTTTTTATTTTCTTCTAAATTTTTACTTATAATGAATTTGCATAGTACCCACAGGACATTCAAATAAGAAATAATACAAATGTAGTACTTTTAATACAGAATTTTTGTATAAGATTCTCTTAAAGCGGTGTTAAAGAAGGGACGGTAAGGTAAAAAAAGCGGCTAAATGGTAAAAAAGTCCTTCCGGCCAGTGCCGGGAGGAAGAGGTAGCTTTCATATTCCTTATTTTAAAAAAAGCCAACTTATATTATTCAAACACACGAAGCTCAATTAAGTGGAAACCGAATGTAGGAGATTCAATACTAATTTTTATCAATACTAAATCATTATGAATGAGAATTTCGCGAAATTAGTCAGCTTTATCCAAGCTGCTTTTATTTAAAGTAACTTATATTTGGCTGCCAAATTCGGCGATTTCTTAAAGTGCCTGCCATTTTAAGACAACATGGTGGATGAGGTTAACCAGTGAACTTGGTCGAGACCTTAGAAATTGCTGTGCACATGCTCACTCACATCGGAATCGGTTGATATATACGAGTGCTGTCGCAGGCAAAAAATCAGATTTTTCAAAATGTTACCCACGTTAGAAATTGAAACTGCTATATCTGAGCCATTTTTTAAGATAAAGACAAACAAAAAATGCTCCTGAATCCTTATATCAAGGTCAAATACTTTAGAAAGAAACCTTTTTCAATTTCTAATTTTTTTGCACCTCACTTTAAATATATATATTTTTTAATTTAATGGCCGCCATTTTGAAACAAGATGGCTGATGAAGCTGGCCAGCGAACTTGGTCGAGATATTGATGTATACTATCCACATGCCTTCTTCCATCGAAATAGGTGAATACGTGTGGTATCGCGAGACAAATACAAGATCGTTTCAAAGCGTTAGCCATGATAGAAATTCAAAGTGCTATAATTCAACCACTTTTTAAGATATAAACAAAAGAACAAATTTTCAGAAACAAAAACTGCTCCAGAATCTTTGTATCAAGGCCAAACACATTAAAAAAATCTTTTTCATTTTCCAATTTTTTAATACCTCATTTTAAATTTTAAATTACATTTTTTTTAAAAATGGCAACCCTTTTGAAACAAGATGGCGAATGAAGCTGGCCAACGAACTCGGTCGAGACATTGGTATGTACTATGTACAGACCAAGTTACATTCAAATCGGTTCATAAATACGCCTGTTATCGCGTGACAAAAATCAGGTCGTTTTAAAATGTCAGCCACAATAGAAATTCAAAATGTTATAATTCAGCCATTTTTTTAGATATAGACGAAACAAAACCTGTTCCGGAATCTTTGTATTAAGGTCAAACACATACGAAAAAACTCTTTTTCATTTTCCAATTTTTTGGTATCTCATTTTAAATTTAATTTTTTTTAAAATTTTTTTAAATGGCCGCCATTTTGAAACAAGATGGCGGATGAAGCTGGCCAACGAACTCGGTTGAGTTATTTGTATGTACTATGTACACACCAAGGTAATCCAAATCGGTTCATAAATACGTCTGTTATCACATGGCAAAAATCAGGGCGTTTCAAAATGTCAGCCACACTAGAAATTCAAAATGCTATAACTCAGCCATTTTTTAAGGTATAGACGAAACAAAAACTGCTCCCGAATCTTTTTATCGAGGTCAAACACATAAAAAAAAATATTTTTTAAATTTTCAATTTTTTGGTACCACATTTCAAATTTAAATTATTAATAATTTTTTCTTAAAATTTTAAATGGCAGCCATTTTTAAACAAAATGGCGGATGAAGCTGGCCAACGAGCTCGGTCGAGACATTGGTCTGTACTATGTATAAACGAAGTTACATCCAAATCGGTTCATAAATACACCTGTTATCGCGTGACAAAATTCAGGACATTTCAAAATGTCAGCTTCGCTAGAAATTCAAAATGCTATAACTCAGCCATTTTTTAAGGTATAGACGAAACAAAAACTGCTACGAAGTCTTTGTATAAAGGTCAAATACATAAGAAAAAAATATTTTTCCATTTTCAATTTTTTGGTACCATATTTCAAATTTTAAATTTTTTTAAAATTTTTAAATGGCCGCCATTTTGAAACAAAATGGAGGATGAAGCTGGGCAACGAACTCGGTCGAGACATTGGTATGTACTATGTACACACCGAATTACATCCAAATCGGTTCATAAATACGAGAGTTACAGTGTGACATAGGTCAGATATATATATATATATATATATATATATATATATATATATATATATATATCAATTTTGAACGGAGGGTGGTTTCGGGGTCTGGGGGTCATGATCGATGAAAATATACCAAAATTTTTTGAAATCGCTTTCCTCCGAACGGCTGCAATAGGTAGCTTTTTGTAAAGAAAGCTACCAAAAAAGAGACGGTAAGGATGGAACGGTAAGGAAATTACCACTTATTTTTAGGAAAATCATGTTAAGACTAAGTGATAGCCACAATGTTCATTGATTTTTCGAAAGAGTTGTTAACATTGGATTAAATTATTTTTTTTTTTTAATTTACCTCGAAAAGTGCAGGAATAAACCTTGGTGACGGTAAGACTACCAATAAAGCCACGGTGCTTGAAATTGATGTTTAAATGCTGATTTATATTCTGCAGTAAATTTCCTGTCAAAGAATTTTAGATACTCTTTCTCTAGCATACTTCTGCATGAGCAAAAACTTGAAAAAAATTCTGTCGCTGCATCTGAAGTGATTTTCTGCATAATTTTTGAAGAGGGATGGTAAAAAATCTAAAACATAGGGACAGAGTTCAAAAAATAATATCAACCCTGAAAATGTGTGCCGGTTAACTTTTAGCTACATATTTATATAAAACAATAGTTCCAGTTTCAGAAAAAAAATTACATCGAATTATTTTTATTGAAACAACTTTATACAGACAGCTCCAAACTTCAAAATCAGCATCAGGGACACGGGACGGTGGATGAGTTTTCCATGTGTTTGGACCCCCAACATCGTCCAAAACTTATTTATCTCGTTAATATTGTTGTGCAATCATGCAATGAGATGTTCCCAAGTATATGAAAAAAAAAACTCAAAAAAGTGTATTAAATAAAAAAATATTATTCAGGGACATGAAAGTTAAAAGATTATGAGAATGCCCCATATATATATATATATATATATATAGATAGATAGATAGATATTACAGGATGTGTGAAGAAACCGTCTAAAATAAAGAAATTTTCTTACAACAGTCTAATCATACGATCACAACCTTAATCTATTTCTAGTATGTTATGTTCCGACGTTGCCCGAACTCTGGAAAGTTCTTATGAAGTAATAATATTCCATATTTAGTGCAGAACCTAACTACCACTGGAGAAAACTCCCACCAGTATTTCCGAAGAGAAACTTTTGCCTTATTTATGACAGAAATTTGTATTTAAATAAGCTAATGATTAATATTCAAATATAGAGGTGTAAGTTTGTCTCTGTGGTAATCGAGAGTCAATTTACTGCAGGCATGTCCTTGCGTGCGCAAACACACTTGAAATATACGCTTGCGCACGTCATCCTAACAATTAGGCCATTTAGTTAGATTTTGGGCACATATGGGTATTCAGTGGAACCATTAATAGACTGAGAGGCGTCTGTACAGACCATCATTTCATGAAGTTGAAGTCTTAAATTCCAAGATTAGACAGAGCTTGATTAAGCATTTAAAAATGCAACCGGTTTGCCAAATGATATCTTACGTGGAGACCCGATTTTAATGGTTGATCGGTAGGTTTACCATTGTGTTTTCCTGCGCCGAAAGATATAAAAACATGGAGGGCTGGGATCAGGAAAACACAATGGTAAATCTACCAGTCAACTACTAAAATCAGGTTTGCAGGTGATTTCCACCAAGATACGGCTTGGCAGACTAGTTGCATTTTATTATGCGAATCGAGTTTTAACTAATCCGGGAATGTCAGTCGTTAACTCGATGAGGTGATGGTTTGTTCAGTCGCCTCCTGATCTATGAGGTTCCATTTCATTTAGTATATACCATAGGAGGATAGGAGTTTCATTTCATCGGATAGACAGAGCCTAAACTACCAAACATTTACATTTTTAAAGCTAAAAACATTAGAATAGGAGGGATATTACAAGGAATTATATTAATTAAAACACGCACACATATTCGCATTTAGTGATTGAAGTTTTTTGAGCGTTTTGTTGATTATCATACTTTTGTATATCACATCGCTCACCCGCAAGAAAAGTGACACATCTCGACAAAAGTAAATTTCACAGGAGAGGCAAAAGGACAATTTCCATGATTTTACTGTAATATGAAATTATAGCACTTAGCTCAGCATGCATGAATGAAAACGTGCATCAAAGCGTAAAACCCTTAAAAATGAAGACGTAGGATGAGATTTGGAGGGTTGGGTAATTTTACCTCTCCACATAATCCACCCTCTTCTGTGGTCACAAATGAACATACAGTGTAATAAAGTGGCTTTCCGCATAGCTATACTTATGAAACTGTTTGTATAGCAAGACGCACCTATGACAGACGTATTATCGGAATAAAACGCAAAATGAATTTTTGCGAGATGTGTCACTTTTCTTGCGGGTGAGAGACATTATCTAAAAGTTATGTACAATCTTTGTCAAAAGTATACTCCTACTAAGTGTGTCACAAATTATCGTATAAAAATGTGAGTAGCCGATTAAATTACCGAATAATAATAACGTCTACTAATTAATACTATACGTAAATTGCGCTTACGAAGTCATCTGCATATTAAAATTGTAACAAACTTTAAAATTTACATTATCAACACCTAATTTTCACATCATATTTGGATTATTCGGTAATGTTAAAATAGCAATTAAAGCCTTTTTGCAGGAATATTAAAAAGCAGTAAACCAACGTTTAAATGCACAAAATAATGCGTTAAAAGCAGCAAACAGCTGTTTCGAATCTACAGCTAGATTCTTCCTTCATGGCAAGCTAGGGAAAAAGGAAGCAGCGTTGCTTAGAAAAAGCAAGCTGAAGTCAAAATGATATACAGAGACGCTCTGGGCTGGGGGGGGGTATATATTAAAAATTCTCACTCTTTAGTCAATGACTTATCTAGTACTCCTGATTTTCCAAGTATTTGGAAAACATTAATTTAATCCCCCCCCTTTTTTGGTTTCTTTTTGTCTCTTTCTCCGGTAGATGTCGCTACTTGTCAACCCAGTCATTTCTACTGCTTCTCTCTCATTGGTTGCTTCTGGCGCCTTCGCTACCCGCATAGGGTATATAAGCCAGAGCGTCTCTGTCTATCATTTTGCTCAGCCTTGCTTTTTCTAGCACGCTGTTCCTTTTTCCCTAGCTTGCACTGAAGAAGAATCTCGCTGTAGATTCGAAACAGCTGTTTGCTGCTTTTAACGCATTATTTGTGCATTTCAAACGTTGGTTTACTGCTTTTTAATATTCGGTAATGTTTACCTTCGGGTACCAAACGGAAAGTCATTCGGTCAAATAGTTTAGAAGTAATACAGGTTTTAATTCTGAACTTCTTATGTTAGTTTGTTTTTTAATGGTTGGAAAAAGGTCATATTGAGGGTAGGCATAACTCAAAAACTACTTGGTTGGAATGAGGTGAAATTTAGGATTCTCATTTTTAAAGCCTCTAGAAATCGATATCTGATAAAGTGCATAGGTTATAAGTCACATTTTTTTCGAAATATATATTAACACACAGCACAGTAGTTTTCATCCGACTGCCAAGAAAGGTTATGTGTTTGACGAGTATCTCGGTATGTATGTGGGTATGTGGACTTCTTTATACCCTCGATACATCCCAACGGCTGGATGGATTTTAATGAATGAAGTCTCTATCGATTCTTCTTAACCGTCTGATGGTTATAGGCTAGATTTAGTTTTCATAAATTCTAAATGGCGGCCCTAAAATACAAAATGGCGGTAGAATGGCGGCCATATAACATCTCATTTATGTCACACATGGTCACAAATGTTACAGTCACTACGGTGAAGCAAAAAAATAGGAAATTCCATACATCTCATTATGAGTCTCAAATGATCACTATATGTGACTCCACTGAGACGTCACTGTGACTGCTGCGTTGGGACGAGTCACCATGTGACTTTACAATGTAGTTACATAGTGACTCTCACGTGACTGTCATTGTAGACTCAATTTCAAAGTCATCGTGAACGCTGCATTGTGATAAGTTACCAAATAATGTCACATTAAAGTCACATGATGACTTTCTGGTGACAGAGAGACTACTGTGAAGTCACCATTGTGCTCTTTTCGAAAAAGTCTCCGTGTGACTATAATATGATATTATTTGGTGACTTATCATAATGCAATGTCCATGATGACTATGAAATTGAGTCTAAAAATGACAGTCACATGAGAGCCACACTTTAACTACATTGTAAAGTCACCTGGTGACTCGTCACAAAGCAGCAGTCACATTGACGTCTCAGTGGAGTCACATATAGTGATCATTTGAGACTCATAATGAGATGTATGGAATTTCCTATTTTTTTGCACCGTATTTTCACCGTAGTGACTGTGACACTTGTGACCATGTGTGACATGAATGAGATGTTATATGGGCTAGCTGTGCTGTAGAGATAGTAATTACTTGAATTATATTATTTTCTTTTGAGTGTTCGTGTATTTGAAAATTAGCATTTTGTGACTTTTCCTTAATTTTTGATAATCAGTATAGTAGAGTGTGTAATGGAGATCCTTTTTTTCTACTTAAGTAATTGCAGTCGGAGGCAAACATGTTTGTAGAAGGAGCCGCAGTACATACCTAAACATGAATCTGATGCCTCCGACTGCAATTACTTAAGTTAAAAAAAAAAATGATTTCCATTACACACTGTACTATTTTCCTACGTCATCTTGTTTCCCCCTTTTTAGTTCGCTTTTTACGCAGTCGAGTTTTTTCTTAATTTAATATTTTTTTTAAATTTATTTTTATTACCATGACTTGAGATGCTTTATATAATCATACAAGCCATTATTTACATTCTTTCAATGGTGAACGACAAGAAAAATACGCCCGTCCATTAAATTTAGGCCAGCGTACTTTCAACCTCATACTTTGGATATAATAAAAAACATTCGACTTTTTTCTAAGTCTGATGTTTTTGATTGTGCTTAAATGCGTTTAAAATTTTTGGAAATTCGTTTTCGAAGTTAAAATCAGCAGATTTTAAAGCTTAAAGTTTAAAGTTTTCTATATATTTTTTTGTCAAAATAATTTATTAAGAAGAAACCAAATACTACAGAAATGCTTAAATACGAAATTTTAAATTATAATTAAAAAAAAAGCATAATTGAAATATAAATACATGTAAATTTATTTTATTTATTGTAACCCTATTAATGAAAAGTTATGAACAACAATTATTATAAAACTCTGAAATATCATAAAGTTAGCAATAAAAGATGACGTTACCATACAGAGAAAAGATTCATTTCTAAAAATATATTTTAACATTTTCCGTTATGCGAAAATTTCGGAATCTGCTACAGAAATCAGACAGATTACATAAAGGGGCTAATGAGCCATTTTACGCATTAGGCTTCTCTAGGGTTTATCAGGAATTTGAATCAGTGTACAGCTAGTGTGATGATAGCGCATTTCCGGAACTAAAATACCTTCAATTCGTATAGGAGTAGGATAACAGTAGAATAAACACATTAGTGTGGTTTTGTACACTCGACGATTTTCAATCAGATGAAACGCATTTGAAAGTATCGGTAATACAAAATTCAAATAAAAACAAGGAAGAAAGAATCCTACGTCACGCATAGATTATGAAACACATTCCAACGCATTCAGAATAATGTAGCCAAACTGCACTATTTAAAAAATTAAAGTATTACGTTTAATTTAACCATGTGGAAACGCATAATACATTTCAAAACCCAAGTTCTGGTGTTCCCATCTGCAATCGGAAAATTATTTATTTTTTTTCAGCAGCCCTTAATATTATACATAGATTTGTATGTGTTAACTACATGCCTGTCATATTTTAGTTCACTTGAGAAATACATATACTTCAGTTAAAAATTACCCTTCAGCAATTTCCTCTAATAAGGAGAATGGTACCTTAATATTTTTGTGCTGTATATGAGGTATAGAATTTGTATATAATGAGCAACATGCAAAAAAGTAGTTACATTTAAAAGCGCATAACGAATTTTAAAACATACACTCCAGCAATTATTACTCAAAGACAGTACTGTAACCTTTCTTTTGTGTGTCCCTGTAAATGAATAAAAATGCTATGAATGCCCTGTTCTAACGTGATCGTAGTGAAATTCAGTGATTTATATCAGTTTCAATACATTTGAAATAGCGTAATGTCATTAAAATACTCTGCAAACGATTGTTCTCCCTATACCATAATGTAAAGGAATTTTTTTTAGCGCCCCTGTAAATGAACCATTAATCCTACGTACTTCATATACAATAACAAATATGCTTTGGTGAACCTAAATAGCGTTTATCAATTTCATGAAAATCCGAGTATATTTACGGGAGTTAGAGCGTGGACAGACGACCAGACAATCCGAATGCATAAACACTTTTCAACTTTGTTGGAAAGTTGTGTGTTTAATTGTTACACTTTTCAACTTTGTTGGAAAGTGTTAAAAATTCCCCTTACGCTCGCCAACCCCCGTTCAGACACCGAAGTTTCTAAAAGCACGCTAATTTGATCGGCTTTAAAAAGATTTTGAAAGAATGAATTATAATTTAAAAAACAGTGGCGATCTCCCTATAAACGGGTTTTCTATTCATTTCTCTTTGATTGGGGAATTTTAAGGAAAAATCAGCTGCTGTTAAAAGATACTATGGCTGTTTTCCTCTTTGATTAAATAAAACCAGTTAAACATTTCAAAATAAGCTAATATAAAATGAATTAAGTAAACGGAGTCTTTGTCTCCCGGTATTTTTTAACAAAGCAAAAAGAAAGTTCTTTTAAATAAGACATTTTAAGCGGGCCTTCATGTCAAGCACATTAGTCGTATGTTTGTTGTTCAATAAATAAATAAATAAATGAAAGACATTTTAAATGTATCGTTTTTAATCTTACGCAATTTTCACCAAACTTTTATTTCTCTTTTTAATATTCACGTGAAAATACTTTTGTTAGAAATGAAATATTATTTGCGTTGTCCCAACAAAAATAGTTGAAAAGCTCATCTCGAAATATCAAATAAATGTCTCGCGCAATTTTTAAATTTAAAATGTTTTGCGATATTATTTTTTTGTTCATTCTACGTAATAAGTGCAATGTGACGTAAATGTGGCGTAATTTCTCCTATTTAAGACTTCTAACGCATGTTAATAAATTTGTTATTTTACAATATCCTTTCTCTGTTAAAATTCACTTGTAAATATAGTTTTTATGAAGTAATTTTCAATAAGTTCCTGCTTTTTATGCGTAATTCTAATTTGAAAGTTTTTTTTTTCTGTTTATAATAGTCACGTGTAAATAAGTTTTTAATTTAAAGCAAACATTATTGTTTGCGCTGTTTATACAGTTGGCAACAGGTTAAATTAGTACAATTTTCTAAAATAAGTAAAAAATATCTCTCGAAATGCTGAAAATTTGAATTAAAAATAGAAATAAAAGCTCAAAAAATGAGTCAAATTTATAAAATAAATGGATTCTGCACACCGGGAAATTATAACGTATAAAATGATCTAAAAATGATTAAATTCCGATGTATAGTTTTTGCTCCTATAAAACTTTTTTAATGGAACGACTTTGTCCAACTTTAGCATTAAATATCTCTTAAAATAATTATTCTATTTGAAAACTATCTGCATCAGCGTGTTTATCAAATATTTCTCTATAATACCGACGATTTTCATATTTTTGTATGCAATATTTTTCTTAATATTAACGGAGAAAGACCCCCGGTCTCAAAAAATTCAAAACCGGCGGCGGCGGTGACAGCGTAAGTTCTTTTTTTTAGAATAGAGAGATACATACAAATTTAAGTTTCATTTTACGTTTTTATCACTGTTCCGGGCAACGCCGGGTGGTGTTTTAAAAAATCAGCTAGTGTTTTGAAAAATTCTGATCCGTAGCTATTTGCTAATACCATTCTCAAGTTTAACTACACTGGTCTCCAAAAGTTAAGGTACAGGGACTGGATGATTTCGATTGCAAACGGTTTGTCGAATATCTACCAACATTATTGACAAATTGTTCTTGAACATCTGGGATGTAAAGAACATGTTGGATTTCATATTTCTCGATGAAGATTTCGTCGGGCCGACAATTAGGGGGCTAATAATAAGTTTAATAATAAAGTAGTATTTGCGATCAGCGATGCAGCAAAAAATGCTGGAAATTGTTTGTCACTGCGTTAAATGACTATTTGGGTCCTGATCAACGTTTGTGTGCATTTGTGTAAGCATATCACTCACATTCGTAAAGATGTTAATGTTTTTGTGAAAAATTGAAAAGTTTTTTGTTTATAGCATACAGAGTTTTCTACCAAATTTAACACAACTTTCCGAAAACCTGACAAAAAACAGTAGCAACAGTACATTTCAATTAAAACATGAATATATTGAATATTTGATGAGATATGGCCACTTGTATGAAATAATTTTTAACTGCGCATGCGTGGAAGATTTCAAAATTTTTATTTCATAATTTGGAGGTCAGCTGTTTAGGGCAACTTATCTAAAATGTCCAGTCAAATAGCGAGAAATTTCACAAAGATAGGGGCGATATAGTGAGTTGCTTTCTAAAAATAACTTTATTATAAAGGTTTTTCCACAACTTCCCTATCAACTCACTATATCTTTCAGAGTTTCCATAATATTTGACTAGACTTTTTACAGAAGTTACTCAAAATAGCTGGCTAACAAATTACGAAATAAAATTTTTGAAATCTTACGCGCATGCGCAGTTAAAAATTATTTCATACAAGTGCCCATATCTCATCAAATATTCAATATATTCATGTTTTAATTGCAGTATACTGTTGCTACTGTTTTTTGTCAGGATTTTGGAAAGTTGTGTTAAATTTGGTTGAAAACTCTGTATGCTATAAACAAAAAACTTTTGAATTTTTCACAAAAACGTTAACATCTTCAACAATATGAGTGCTATGCTTACACAAATGCCTACAAACGTTGAACAGGACCCAAATAGTCATTTACCACAGTGACAAAGCATTTCCGGCTTTTTCTGTTACATAGGTGACCGCAAATATTATTTTATTATTAAATTTATTATTAGCCCCCTAATTGTACCCTCCGATAAATCTTCACAGAGAAATATAAAATCAAACATGCTCTTTACATCCTAGAAGTTCAAGAACAATTCGCCAATAATGTTGGTAGATTTTCGACAAACCGTGTACAATCGAAAGCATCCAGTCCCTGTACCTTAACTTTTGGAGGCAGTTTTATGTATTAGGCCCTTTTATTAATTTTAGCTAAAAAGTCTGCGTAAAATTTAATGTAAACTTAACCCTAGAACTACCGAAAATTTTACTTAAGTTTTATAAAAATATTACACATCAGAATTCTTATTTAAAACTATTGAACTTATTTACTTAACTCATTATTGTCTGGTTTAGATATTTAGTTTATTTTAAAGAAATTTCTGGTTAGAATAAATATTTCGAATGTACCCATCGGGCCCATTGGACCCGTCTGGTAGACGGAGGGTTAATACTTCATCCAATTTTAACGTTCTTTGAAAGTTACAAACCTTTTACGAAAGATATTTAACAAAACTTGTTCATAAATTTTCGAATTGAAATAAAGCTAACGAAAATGAATGATGTATAATGCAGAGAAAACTAGTCATTTTTGAAAATTTATTCGTAACGGTTACGAGTAACTTTTGGAATATTCTAGAAAATGCTAATAAGCCATTTATGCATGTGTTCAGTACTGAGCTACTTTTACTTACAAGGAGAGGGCCCGAGGTTGGGGACACAGAATCCGGCGACCCTTTGTGCAATGATACAGTATAGTTAGTAGATAAACATATCACAAGGATAAAGCGCGGTATGCAAGGAGGCCTTAAAAAACAAGCCCGAAAGTCACCCAATTTTGACGCTTTAGTAGATAATCGGATAAAGTACATACGTTTCTGAGCGGCCAGTTGGTACAGCTTGCAGCTCGCCACACTTCTAAATTTTCACTTTCGGAACTTTGTGGGTTCGATGGCCGACAAAACTTTTTTTTCCGCTATGAATTGAGTCTTCTGAAATACATTCTTCAATATTTGTAAATTTAGATACTTCTTGGCTAGACATGTTTTTTCATTTTAATTACAACTGTACACTAAAGAACTACGTTTAATCTCCGCAAAACTTAAAAAACCAAATGCCATACTCACTCGGTCCGTAGTAGATGGCTGTTAAAACTTTAACACAAACAAGAATAATAAACATTCTAAACCCACCCTGTTTATTTTCAATAGCGTACAGGTTTTTCTGAACGCCACCTGCAAATCTACTTAATTAATAAATATTAATGGCCATGAAAAAAAAACTTGATTTTTTTAAAAAATACATTATTCAAATTCACCTGGAAAAAAAAGAAAGTACTAAATATGCAATAATAAAGAAACTTTAATTTTTTTTTCATTTATTCGAAATCATATGAAAAAAAAGAACTAAATATACAATAATGAAGATAATAATATACTAAAGTAATGTGCAAAGTTAAACAGATTTAAGATCCGATTCAGTATCGGACTCGCCAAACAATTCACAAAAATCATCCGTCGTTATCGGCTCATCATGATACACATTTTCAATCTCTGTATCACTACATTCTTCCTCGTCATTATCACTTTCGAAATGGCATCATCTTCTGTGCCGTCTAGTTCGTTGCTTATGCAGCATTTCTTGAACGATTTTACAATCATTTCGGAAGGAACTTGATTCCACGCATCTTTAACCCACTGGGCAATTAATGCAACGTCGGGCTTTCTAATGTTACCGCCCTTTGTAAATGTTGGACAACCGGATGAAATCCATTCTGCCCAATATTTTCTAACATTTTCTTTGAAGGGTTTATTGAGGCAAACGACTAGGGGTTGAAGGACGGATGTCAACCCTCCCGGGATTTCAGCTACAGTCGTTTTCAGTTCTTTCGTCACTTTATTCACGTTTTCAGAAAAGTGGCCACGAAACGAGTCGTAAACTAAAAGGGAAGGCTTTTTGAAAACAGCTCCCGGTCTTTTACCCCACACATTTTTAAGCCAGTCGACTGTTCCGTCAGCATCCATCCACCCCTTTTCATGGGCTCGAATGAGCACACCAGATGGAAATGTAACGTTTTTCTTTTAAAAATAATCAACGGATGAAACTTACTACCGTCGGCCAAACAGGAAAGAACGATCGTAAAACGGGTTTTTTTGTGCCCAGTCGTTTTTACCAAAATGCTTTTTTCCCCCTTGCAGTTCACTGTTTTATTTTCTGGTAGGTCGAAACACATGGGTGTTTCGTCCATATTTCCTATATGGCAAAATTCAAAAGATTTCATTTTTCTTTGATCGATGATGTATTTTTGAAATTTCATAATCTTCGCTTCCAAGTCAGATGGTAATTTTTGTGCCAGTTTAGTGTGCTGGCGTAAAGTCAAACCATGACGATTCATAAATCTGGTGCACTAATGTTCTGATGCACGAAACGTGTTTGGAACACCATACTTTTCTTCTTTTGCAAGCTTCATTGCTCGTAAACGTATAGCAGTTCTAGTGACAATATAACCATTCCGACGGCACTCTACAACCCAATCATGCAATACATTTTCGAGTTCTGGAAAGGTTAATTTTCCATGCCGCAAAGCCTTTTTCGATTTTGGGATGTTTTCTAACTTTGCCTTATTTTTGCGACAATCCCGAATCAATTGTTCGTGAACCCCAAACTGACGAGAAGCAGCACAGTTGTTAGACTCTTCCGCAAAAGAAATAACTTTAAGTTTAAATCCAGCTGCGTATGAATTGCGTTTCTGTTTTCTAATAACTAAATCAGCCATATCAGTAGAAACAAAGAGAAAAAGTGCAGTAAGATAAACGAAGAAATAATGAATAAGTGTACTATCAAGAACACGCAAAATATAACGCGGGTCACGTGTTTTTAGAGAGTCACATGTTTCTAGCCACACGCGGACAATGTGCAATATTTCGTAAACCCCTGCCTCTTTCGACCAGACAGTAGGCGCCAGAACATTTTTTCCTGTTATTTAGTTTTTATAGTAGTAATGTAAAATTTGATGCAGTAAGTAGATTGCATTGCTTCTCTTGATCTTCGGAATATAGATGAAATGTTGTTTTAATTTTTAAAAAATGAAATTTATCTCGAACATGAAAACGCTATTTTTATTATGGCTTCTTATCGAAGAATATAGTTGCTAGAAATTTAATTGTATTTAGAATCATGAGTTCTTGAATGAACAAAGCAACTAAATGTTTCATCTATAAATATGTAAATAATGTACATTTGTATATAATCGGATTGCTAATAATAATATTCTAAAGGATTTCTTGCTTTTGATTATTTACAAATGATAAACACAAAAGTAGAACATTTCGATTTACTTTTCTCCAGAACATAATACGTGAAATTATATTGACTTTAATGTGATTTAAAAAGAAACAAGAATTCTTCAACTAATGCTCTCCCTATAACAATATCTTGAATTGTGATATAACGTGAAATTCATGGACTACCTGAATATCTTCATTAGACGATTCAATTGTACATAGGGGTGATACATTCTGGGAATTTTATCTACTGATCTCTCAGACGGAGGGTGGGGGGGGGGGATAGTAGGCGTACATTCATCGCCAGCACCAAACCCGTCAAACAGTCTCCTCTTTTTCTCTCCTGGTATGGAAATCGACAGCAAACGACGTCATTGTGTTATGGAATGCGAAAAGAGAACAATTGTCTTTCTGAAGGGCATTTTTGACTTCTGGTTAAAATAAATAAATAAAATAAAATAAAAATAAAAATAAGGACCCTTGCATAAGTCGACCCCCCCCCCACAACTTTAAAGTATTTTTTTGTCCAAAATTTCTCGACTTATACGCGGGTAAATACGGTAAGTGAAAATCATCTGTGAACATATTGGCATTTACAGCCAAGGATGTAAATACAACTTCTGTACATTTAAGTGAATAGTTATTGCCAACTATTCATACGAATTAAATTAAAAAAAAATCATATACTATTTTAATTAATTATTTTTAAAAGATGGCAGTTAAAACATGTCACAAAGGCGTTTTTAGTAAAAGCTTTTATCGGGTAAAAATGATGTAATATTTTTTCATGGAAACCTTCATTTTGATACGAAAATATTAACATATACTTATTTTAATTTCATCAAAGTGATGTCGTTTTCATTACACCAGCTTCGAAAGTTAAAACGAAATCTTAAAATAATAATATATATTTTAGAAATAAAATTTTGCATCAAAAGTCGCATTATTTCAAAATGAAATTTTAGCTTACATTTTAAATATATTTTCTTACTTGAAATTTAGTATATTTAATAAAAATAATATTTCAGTGTTTTTCTAAATGCACAATAATATTGGATTTCAGTAATCGATTTCATGTTTTAAATAAATTAAAATGTATAGTTTTAAATGATTCATGAAGTGAAAGAATATGTATATATATATATATTTTATTTAGTCAAGTATCATTACGTAGGAAAAACTAACCTAGTGAAAGCGTCGTCATATTTTAAATCATTAGCTGCTTTTCTTTCAGAAAATATTGGCATTTTATAGCAGTTATACAAAATGGCGTGATTTACAAAGAATTTAGCAATCGCAAATACATAAGTTTAACACTCTTTTACCGTACAATCTCCAGGAACACTGGTTTCAATAAAATTTAATAAATGGTACATGAAAATCGACTTAAAAAAGTTTAGCAAGTAATTTTAATTTGAGATTAGGCTTTACATGTGGCATCATTTACGTGTGAACAAGAGACAAAACTACTAATTAAGCAATAAATTTACCTTTCAGCTCAGATCCCTCTAATTTTTAAAGGCACCGTGATTATCGAAAGGCGCAAAGGAAGAAGGGAAATTTTCTTTCGATTTTAAAATGTCGAAATCTATAGTTAAAAATCTCTTTTGAAAAACAAACTCTGTCCCCCATTGGAGCATATTCCTGCAAATTTCAAAGCTTTCATAAGCCAAAATTGCACCACAACAATAGATATGAAAATGTTTATTCATAATCGGGATGCTTTTCCATAAATAGATTTATTCCACGAAAGCAATAAGCAACTCTATTGCTTAAATAATAAGTATTTAGGCCCAAGAGTCTTCAGAGCGTGATAAACATTTTGATATTATTGGTAGATCTACAGCTGATAAAAGTGTGGTACCGTGAAATTAAAATGTAATAAATATTTAAAATTTAAAGATATTTCTCGTACTCTTATTATTTATTTTTTAACTTTGATGCTTCATCACGTTTGATTATTATTTTTTAATACCATTTATCTTTTTTTTTCTTCCAAGATGGGATTTTTTGGAATGTAAACACAATGTTGCATGTTGATTTTCCAATTATTCTAATCTTATCAAAATTACGTCTGAAGTGACCTGTTAATAACCACTTTCCTTTAAAAATATTTACTATTATATTTCTTTAAATAATATTCTTTGTCTCGAAAACATAAATTAAATCAATATCCTTAAATATAAAATAGAATAAATATAAATAATAAAATAGAATAACAGAGATGTAAATTTATTCCTCACTTAATCTTAGAAAATGTGTATGAAATTTCATGCTCACGAAAGAAATTTAAATGATCCTATATATATATATATAAAGAAAAATAAGCAAATTGGGATCATCAGAAGCGTTTCTACTATAAAATGTGATAAAAGGTTAATTATACATGATTTTAATTATCGAAATGTTTTGCTTAATTGATGAATTTCTTCTTTTTTAAATGTTACGTGAACTCAGTCACGAGTAATAACTAGTTTAGCATAAAGGCTCGGAAAGAAGTTAACAAGTAAAGTTTTGGCAAAAATTTCGAGAAAATTTGTCACCGTCGCAAAATCTATATGTTTAAAACGCTAAGCGTTTTCTTTCCGTGAGAAGAAACTGCTGCATCAAATTACACCAATCTATACATTTAAAACGCTAAGCGTTTTCTTTCGGCAGTCCGTGAGAAGAAACTGCTGCATCAAATTACACCAATTTTTTTTTAAATGAAAGATATTTGGCCACAGATTTGTTATCGTACATTCGTTTATTGAACTATTTTATTAATTAGCTGTAATTTTAAATTAAAATTCTACTGCTGCGCATGCGCAGTATATAAGTACAAGTCTGCCTTTGGAGTGACGCGCTGCTGCTGCACATCAGCAAAGATGCTCGCTCAGTTGAGCTATGACATTACAGGTAGAAGTTGTTTTAAGTTCGTCAGCTATTCGATCTTTCTGTAAACTAGCTTTTCTTTCTTTCACAAAGGTAATATTATTTTACTCTTTCAGCATTATTAACAATTCAAATTTTACTGTGTCGATGTTAAGAGTTATATACGGTTTATATCGGGAGTGCCATATTGTTTTGGTCATATTACATACAGAAGATAAACACGGTGATTTGAGGGTAAAAGTTATGTCCGTCTTATGAATTGCCAATAGTTACACACGAAGATTGGAAAACTAGCATGTTAAGTTGTACCTGCTTCTTTGAAAAAGTAAAGTATCAAATATTACAATGCAAAACTATTTCTGTAAGATCAAAAATCAAATTCGAGACAATTGCGTATGCGTCAACTGTTTTTCGTAGCTCTTCAATTTAGAAGGAACGCCAATCAGTTCCCGCTAGTGTAGTGGGTTAACGCAACAGTCTAAAGCTCGGAATTTTTGTAGCGGTCGCAGGTTCGAATCCAAGCCTGGCAAAATATGTAATACTTTTTGTCGATTATTCATGTATGTAATGACATGTTTTATTAGGAAGAAAAGTTTTAGGATTTTAATTTTATTATTATTATTTGAATGCTTTATAGTTAAATAAAACTTAACATTCAATAATATTTTGAAAAAATAATGATTTTAAATTTAAAATACTTAAGCTAAAATATTTTGCATGTAATTATCAATTAAATAAATGCAGCAGATCTACAATTTTCGTTATATTTTCTGATCATTATCAAGAATATATATGTGTCTGTGTCAGAAAGAAAAGTGTCATTCATTTGCGAAAAAAAAAAAAAAAAAAAAAAAAAAAGGAAAAAAAAAAAGAAAAATATTCGTATAAGAGCTATAAAAGAAATTACCTTGATATCCAGGTTTATTATTTAAAACATGTATAAAAACGTTAAATAAAATTCAAGTAATAAAAAATATATTATAAATCGTTAGCAGCATCAAGTTTCAAATTTAGGTTTTTAGAGAATGAGACAGATAAAAATAAAATTCAATGCAGCTTTTAATGGTCGTGTAGTTTAAAAAAATAAATAAAAAAAAGGCATTGTTATTTTTTTTCAAAAAAAAAAAAAAAAAAAAAAAAAAAAAAAAAAAAAAAAAAAAAAAAAGGGGCCGTAGTAAGTAAAAATAAATTTTCTACCCGGTATTTTTAGGTAAATTTCTGATAAAAAGCAAGCATAATAGATTGTAAATTATAAACTTAAAATTATTTGAATTCATTGAATAGATTACCCTGACAGCACCACCTATCGCCTTAAACAAATAGGAATCACTTATGCAATATAGAGATTCGTCATGTAATTCGCCATTCAATAATTAATTTAAAAGCAACTAATTAAAAATTCAAGAATTTTTCTAACGAAACATTCAAGTAATTTACCGTCAAATCTTGACGAGCATCTAGTTTTTTTTATTAAAAAGAAAATATGTATCAGCTGCCCCGATTAATAAATTCAGCTAAAAAGCTTAATTAAAATATTATGTAAATTTATTAACACCTGATCGAAGTTTAATCTTCTTTGAAAATATAAATCTTTTAAAGAAATATATATTATTGCTGAATTTTCGAATTGAAATAAAGCCAACGAAAATAAATTATGTATAAACAGGGAAAATTAGTCATTTCTGAAAATTTATTCGCACCGGTTACGAAAACTTTTGGAATCTTCTAGAACAATGTAGTGAAAAGAAGCCATTTTATACACAGGCTTCTCTACCCGATGTTCTATCGGGAATTAAAATTGGTTTATAGCTGGCGCGCTGATGATGTATTTTCGTTGACAAAAATAATTTCGACCCTTTGCGCTGGATAAATAGTCAAAACGCATTAGCGTGTTTTTGAGCCTTCAGCACTTTCTAATGAGTTAAAATATATTTAAAAATAATGTCAGCGCACATAATTTCTGAAGTTATAAGTAGAGTATAATGTTCTTCAGCAACACAGGTAACTTTAATTTAATTGTACTATACATAGTGATAATAATCAGATAAATAGAAGAGTAGAAAATTAGGATTTTATAAAATGTTTTGGTATTAAAATGAGCAGAAGATCAACTCGGGCTACCCGGGTTATAGAATATATATCCCGGGGTACACAATATACACTCTTAATTCAAAAGAATGAATTATTAACTCAAAAAAAAATAGCATATTTTGGGGGAATGTGTTTATTCTTTCTGAGTATCGGTTTTATGAAATGAGACATTTTCCTCAAGAAACTGGTTTGATAAATTACTTCTTTTAGGAGCAGAACACAAAACACCCCTTTTTCAGATCAGAATAGAAATACAGGGAAATATGTTTAACACGAAAACGCTTAACATGAAAAATCGGTTAACACGAAATGATATAGCAGTCCGGACAGTATACTAAGCAGTTTAATACACTTTTTTTTCTTTCAACACGAAACAAAAATCGTTTAACACGAAAAAAATACGAAGCAAAAGAAGATTTCTACAATAATTTATTGGATGCATTACATATGTATCGCTCAGCATGGAATTGCGTGAATTGAAATACCTACGACGATTAAAAATTGTTTTCGTCATGTCTCTAAAGTAGCAAATTCTTTTGGCACCTCATGAATCAGCCGATATTGAGACTGAGAAGACATTTAATAAAATGTTTGAGAAAGTCTGAACGTTACTAGACTACCCTACAATATCATTAAATGAATATGTTGCAGTTGATGATGATGTGTGTGTACAGCACCGATTCTGACAGACAAAGAGATGTTGGAGATCGTTCATGGTTAAAATGATTCCAGGTATATAGATCCCGACGACGAATCTGTCGCCGGAATAAAGAATGCAGTTCCTGTCCCCTCTATTTCAGAAATGCAGAAAATGATTAAAAGTTTTCGCAGTTATTTAGATACGCATTCGAATGGAGAGACGAATAAAATAACGGATGATCTCAAACAATTTGTGGACAATATGGTGCTGAAAAAGACAGTTAAAAAAAAGATATTTTAGTTTTTCCCCAGAAAACAATAACTTTTTTATTTGCTTTTTATCCTAATGGATGAAAACCTACTAGTAGTTTAGCAATAAGTCGAAATAAAATTTGGCGAAATCAAAAATATTGGTGAGTTTTGTTCTTTTTTACGAATCTTTTAACAGGAAATTTTTTTCTGTCCCCTCAGTTGCGTGTTAAACGTATTTCACTGTATATCTTTAAACGGTTGATTTAAGAACTTCTCCCAATAGCAAGAGCTATCGGCTAAATTTCGGCCTAATGCCAGAATTGTCGGTAAATGATCAGTAGTCGAATGGAGAGCTTCACATAATATCGTCTGAACAAAATCTAGCGATTTATCTAGATAATGTCGTTGGAAAACATCAGCAGGAAATTGTATTATTATTACAAGTCCGGAAATATATTCTTATGTATGTAATCGGCTGGCAGTCGGAAAGTAATGAAAAAGTAATCTTTATACTGAGGTGTTACTGAGGTTGTTTCCGTTGTATAGATACCTCCTGCAGTGATGATAGGGGGGGGGGGGGGGTCACATGAATAAAACTGTTCAATGCCCTGCAATATCTTATCTCCCTCTCGCTCAAAATACTTTTTCACGATTCAAGGACATCATTTGTAAATGGACAGTCGAAGTAATACGGGGGAAAAATACTTTCCAAGAAATGTTCTTTGGTGAGAATACATTATTATTTGCAAATCAGTAAACTTAAAACTCTTAAAAACTTACAGATAGCAGGGCAATTAGTGCAAAAGTAAACTAATAATTTAAAAACGTTTGTTCTTTCTTTCTTTCTTTTTTCAATAATTACGTGTAGACATTCATACTTAAAATTATACTTAATAAAATGGTTAGAGATATTTGCTGTTTGGTTGATTTAGATAAATAAATCGAAAATTATAAGATCTGAAATTTAGATTATATCAGGATAATATCTGAAATTTAGACTATTACAACAACAAAATATTTGCTATAAATGTATTTTCTTAGTTATGCATCATAAAATTTTGATTTAAAAATTAATCTATTTAGAAATACTTCAGATAATGTTATTGTACAAATTATAAAGAAGTTGATCATCTTTTTTTTTTTTTCCAAAAAGTAATAAATCTAATTTTTGTACCTATACCTTTTAAAAGTAAAAAAAAAAGTCTGAAAATTTTTTTAAAATTAAAATTATTATGAGATAAATAAACTGAAAATTATAAGATCTAAAATTTAGATTATATCACAAATTTAGACTATTAAAACTACAGACTATTTTTTCTTAATGTATTTTCTTAATTATGAATTAGAAATTTCTGATTTAAAATTAATTTATTTAGATATAATTCAGATAATGTTATTGTATAAATTATGAAGAAGTTGATCATCTTTTTTTCCTCCAGATAGTGATAAATTTAATTTTATACATTTTAAAAGTTAAAAAAAATGACTGAACAGCTTTTTTTTTAAATTAAAATAATTATTAGATGAATAAATTGAAAATGATAAGATCTGAAATTTAGATTATATCAGGATAATATCTGAAATTTAGACTATTACAACAACAAACTATTTGCTCTAAATATATTTTCTTAGTTGTGAATTAGAAATTTCTGATTTAAAAATTTATTTATTTAAAAATTATTCAGATATGTATTGTATAAATTATAAATAAGTTTATTATCTTTTTTCCCCCGAAATAGTGATAAATATAATTTTATACCTTTTTAAAAGTAAAAAAAAATGACTAAACAATTTTTTAATTAAAATAATTATTAGATAAATAAATTGAAAATTATAAAATCTGAAATTTAAATTATATCAGGATAATATCTGAAATTTAGACTATTACAACAACAAAATATTTGCTCTAAATGTATTTTCTTAGTTATGAATTAGAAATATCTGATTAAAAAGTTAATTTATTTGGGAAAAATTTAGATAATGTTATTGTATAAATTATAAAGAAGTTGATCCTCTTTTTTTTCTCCAGATAGGGATAAATTTCATTTATAGCTTTTAAAAGTAAAAAGAAAACAAAAACGACTGAAATTAAAGAATAATAATAATAATTATTTAGATAGTGAAAAAAGAAAAAAAGAAATTTTTTGAATACATAACCAAAATTTAATGATACACTTTAAATGATGGAATTTTCACAGCTAGGGCGCAATGTTAAATGAGAATACATTACGTTGTAAGATGCAAAAATTATCTAATTAAAATGAATCAAAATTCGTTTTAATTCAAACAGTAAATATTGTTAAACGGAAATATTTTCCGCCATAAAGTACGAAAATGCTTTAATATCGAGGGCATAATTAATTAAAAGGTAAGGCATTTTGTTTAATTTAAATTCTAAATATTGCTGATCTTGGGATGAAAATTTCAGTTAATTATTCTTTGTAAGATGCAATAATATTTGTATATCAACAGTGTGAGTTACTTATAAGCAAGAATATAATTTTTAAATGAAATGTAATTTTATTTCTATCCTACAATAGAAAATGAATTGTAATTTAAAATATAATTATCATTGTAAAATTATTTAACAGTAATATTTTGGCTTTGAACAAAACAAGATTTTTTATATTTCATTTAGTAACATCTTCGTTATGGCAATATTTTTGCATCTTATAGAGGAAAATATTCCCAATTAACAATATTTATTTTTTGAATTAAAACAAAATTTTTTGCATTTTAAATACTATTTTTGCATCGTACAAATTCTTCTATTCGATATGACTAGCTAATCGACAAAAGATCATATGATATTGCAATGTATTCGGTAAAAGATTACCTAGTGACCAAATTATCGTAAACTGATACGCGAAAGCTTCAAAACTGATTCAATTGTAAGTCGTGAGGCGATGCTCGAAATTTGATCTGCCTTGCGGACAAGAAGTCATATCTGCTGACCCCGGAAAATGAGATCACCAGGACGAAATATAGTCGAGTTAGATCTACTTTCGGCGGAAGATCGGCCAAGGATTATTTGCTGTTTGGGTTCCGATTGGCTGTAATCCCGCCAAGTGATATTTAGTTTGGCCGGGCGGGATACTGTTTGATAAGAAGAGAGTGGGTTGTTTGTTGCCATTGTTTCAGCGTCAAAGCTTAGCTTTACTCCATTAAAAAAGAAGTGGGTAAGTGTGATCACAGATCGCACAGAGGGTTTCGTTTAATATTCCTTTCAAAACACTTTATTCTTTTGTAAAATCTGTTAGTTCCACATTTCTCAACCAGAGGGCGTACTCTATTCTAAACAAACCTCTATCCGAACGAAAGTCTGTTTTACAAACTATCCATAGATATATTAGTCGAGGGGATCGGACCCATAGCACCCGAGATAGGTAGGCGCCCCCTGGCGGTACAAATTGGAACTAAAATATGTACGGCTGTGGTGTATAATATGAAAGAGTGGTTAAAGGAGTGTCGGCAAAAGTTAGAAAAGTGCACCTCGGGTGAAAAGCGTGGAGGTTAGAAAAATTGCTAAAAATACAGAAGTTAGAGCCCGGAGGGTAACTAATGTAAGACTTTTTGAAAATTTTATGATTTGTCATTTGATGTGAGGTGTTCAGCTATAAGAATCCAAAATTTCAAATCTTCAACTTAATTAGGGGCTTAGTTAGAAAGAAAAGCTTAAAATACACAAGTTAGAGCCCAGGGGGGTAAATATAAGGTTTTTAAAATTTTTATGATTTGTCGTTTGATGTGAGGTGTTCAGCTATATGAATCCAAAATTTCAAGTCTTCATCATATATAGTTTCTGAGAACGGGCTTTGTAACAGACAGACAGACGGACAAACAGACAGAAGAGTGAGACGAATAGGCTTTCGTCAGGTGAACGAAACCCTAAAAACACATTTTAGTATTAAAATGTGATTGATTTAAAAATAAAAATGAGATTTTACGTCCACGAAAGGAGGGGGTGTGGGGTTGGTTAATCATAAAAAACAAACAAACAAACAAACAAACAAACAAACAAACAAAAAAAAAAACAGAAGAAATCCTGTTTTTTGTTTCTCTGCAAAAGCCAAGATGGCTAACCACGATTCCAGGATTATGTTTTCTCCTAGTGAAAATTCTAAGGTAAAGTGCATTGTTTTATATTACTTTCAAATGCTAAAAGGTGTAAATTGAAACTTTAAAACCAGTAAAAATACGTTTATTTCGACTGTTGACATGTTTCGACACACCCTGAGTCATTTTCAAAAACAAATAAATAAAGCTATTCTAAATTTACACTGTCTATGACACGCCATCATTCAGTTTTCCGCGTATTCTTTCATATTACATTCGCGTTACATTTTTATTTTATATGGATGTTTATTTTATTTTATTTTCATACTCATTGAGTGGCTCGAACCTTTCGAGCTTGTGCGTTGTTTTACTTAATTTTTCTTTTAATGATACTCCTTATTGTATTTTTACGTTGTATATATAATTTTTGGCGTTATTCAACGTTATTACTTTTAAACCGGAAACATGGATCCTTAAATAAACTTTTTTTTTTGTATAAATAATATGTATTAAAAAATGTTGTGGAAACAGATCTTTTCCTTAATTTTTATAATGAGTAAAATGCGCTTGCACATATAGTTTTCTAGTATTCAAATAGTAAACAAGTTGGAAATTGCACATCAAGCGTGGCAAATGAGGTGCGTTCGTACTATACCTAGTTTTATAAATATTTTTTTTTGCACCGCATATTGTACTGAATGTATATTTTAGTGCACTCCAATAAGTGCATATCAATTTCATTCTGTTAGAAAGGATGTAACATCACTACAATGCACTAGAAATAATTTTTCCCATTGGTCGTCATGTAACGGAAAACTTTTGACTGTCCCTGTCATTAAAATATACATCCGATTTTCATAAAATTTGAAATGACTCGACAAATTATTGCAACAATTATATATTTAAAATTTCAGATCATTCGGTTGAGTGGTTTTTGCTCTGTTATATGTGGACGGACAGACGGACGGACTGAACGACGACTATATGTGCTACATATTTATGTAATTACAAACGCATCTAAAATTACGCTAATTGATATTTAATTTGTTAAACAAATATCATTTGGTGCTGTATATTATTGATTATTAATATATTTTGCTCATGGCACTCAGAAATATTTGTGGAACACAGAACCCACGATAATAAAAACATTATTATTTTTAAATCTATTTATATAAAATCCAAGTCTCTGTGTGTCCCTCACGATTCCGGTAGGACCACCTCATTGAAATGAGTAATTGTTGAAAAATACTAATGCAGGGTTACCACAGTAGCGCCAAATGTTTGCCAACTTGGCGATAGCTGACTGATTTGGCGAAATTACCATTTAAAACATAAAGGGACACTTTCATACAGGAGGTCACCAAAATTTAATTTAAACTCGGCTGTTTTAAGATATTTTTGCAAAATCTATGGGTGAGAATTTAAAGTACATCTTTACATCTTCCTCCCGATGCTACTAATAAAATAACCGCCAATAGACGACGCTGTACTGTATGAGCTCCTAACTGCGCGATTTTAATGTGCTTTAGGTACTTTTCCAGTATAGGTGCCTTGGCGAAAAAGGAAATTTGGCAACATATTTTCCGGGAACCTATCCACTGTTTCAATTTATATACACACGCATTTTTTTCGATATTTATATGATTTATTTAACATAAAAAAGCCGTTTCTCTAATTTTATACAGAAACAGATGTAATTTGTACATAAAAACATGAATAATATACATATAAATAAACATATAAAAAAGAAAAAAAAACGCTCATCAAGTTTGTTTTCAGAGCTGTTTATATGATTTGACAACAAATCTCAATATTTTTCCGTTATACGGACACCATGCCAAAATTTATGCTAATGTGCCAATTATTTCAAAATGCTAAAAGGTATTTGTAATTTTATGCCAGCAGTTTAATATGAGTTTTATTTTATTGCTTTATTTTATAACAGTCATTTGTTCAATTATTTTAAGTATATATTTGTGATTTAATGAAATAGTTCGTAAAAGTCTGGAATTTTCAAATGTTATATTTTTTAAATGCTCACTTTAGTATCGACAATATTTTTTCTTTTATTTTTCAAATGCCTCAATTCACGTGATTTTCATTTTCCGCCAACTATTACGCTTGGCGACAATGGTATCCGTATAATGGAAAAGTACCCAAATCTCACTTTCTGATGCCCAAATTACACCAAGGTTTTTTTTAAAAAAACACCAAAGCCCCTACAGTGGAAAAGCATCAAACTGTCTATTAATTTGCGCTATCTGTGTTATAGTTTATACTATATGCAAGGTGAGTGAAGCGAAGAGTTTAAACGTTAAATATTAAAGTTTCGGCACAGATGTCATATACGCCCTATGCTGGCGCGATTTTTTTTCTGACGCCAATGTCATATACACAACGGGCACTTAACTGTCGCCAAAGTGTTTTGCTTGATATGGTAACCCGGATGTTGTTGTTTATGCTGTTGATGTTTTCGCCAAATTGGCGTCGGAAAAAAATCGCTCCAATATGGGGTATATATGACAACTGTGCCAAAGTTTCTATAAAGCAGTGTAAGACTAAAAAATTAAGAATAAAATAAATGCAAAATAAGACTAAAGAAGAAAGAAAAATCATGCGTTAAGCATAGAATATGAAACACTTTCCAACACATCCTGAATGCTTTAACAAAACTTCGTTATTTAGGGAAATAAGGTAAATAAGATAACTAAGTAAACATTTTAGAAAACGCATAAAAAATTTTAAAAACTGATTTCAATAGTTACCGTCCATAGCCAATAGTACCGTTATTACATGCCACTATTTAGCTAAAATTTAATTTAAACTACTCTTAAAGCTACTGAAATCACATTTCCAGATATTATCATCCATAGACGGTTATGTATCCAATTCTTTGCGTGACCCTGTATATCATTTTATCTATATTCTACAAACATTTCTTAGTAAACTAAATGCAGTTCAGCGTAAAACTGCATAACTCCTTTAAAAACCACCTTTAAGCAATTTATTCTCATACACAGTAACCCTTACGAATTCTTTTGTGTAGCACTGCATATGAATTGTAGCATTTATACACACGATACAGTATGCATAAATGTAGTGAAACATAAAAGCGTATTTCATAATTAAAAATGCATTTCTAGCAATCATTGCTTATATACAATACTTCGGAGAAAAGTTTCTTGGCGAGAAAGAAGTTTGCCAACGTATTTTCTGACAACCTATTTACTGCTTCATACTCACAAGCAATTTTTTGCAGTGTATACAATTTATTTAAAGTAAAAAAAGCTATTTACCCATTTTGATAAAGAAACAGAAGTAATTTTTGCACAGATGTCATATACGCATTGGGGTTGGCGTGATTTTTCTCTGACGCCAATTCGGCAGAAATCTCGCTTTCGAATACCAGTTACTTATGTATTTTTAAATTATTTGCTATCATTTTGAAAAGGAAATAACTATAAATAAATAAAAGTTTGAATAATAACTATAGAACAAAACGGTTTATATAATTTAAAAACAGAAAACAAAAGTAAATAAACAATTTATTAATAAATAAAAAATAATAGCCGGGTTACCATAACAGGCAAAATAACACCATTTTAGCGCCAGTTAGGTATCCCGGTTCATATCAGAAATCTGTGCCGTAATTTGTATATAAAAAAAAATATTATATATATTTGGAAACGATTTTTTTATGTATATAAGTGCATATATAAACAAAAATAAAAGTTCATTAGATTTGTTTTCATAGCTGTTTATATATTTTGGCAACATATCTCACTTTCTGATGCCCGAATTACGCCAAGCTTTTTTTTAAAATGCGCTATAATGGAAAAGTACCTAAATAAATAATTAACAGAAATAACCAATTATACAAACTAGAACTTTTTATTTCGAGATCAAAGCATTGTTTATAATTTCTATTAAAAATACATATATCCTTGGATAACTTTAGTTGAAATTAGGTTCACGGCTTAATATATCATTCCATAAACCTAAACAAACACAAGTGATTCATTCATCGTGAACCGTAAAAAATATTAAGGTATTGATTGAGGTAATCATTCACAAAGTAAGTTCTCCAACAATTAATGGACAATATACTAATGACGTCATAGTAGGTAAAATGGTGGCAGTATCATTTGTTTATGGTTTGAAATCACAAAGATTTAATTTTGCAATGTCTCTTAGTTACATTATTTTATTGTCATATTTATGAGCTCAGAACAAAAGCATATTTTTTCATTATTTAGTTATTAAAGACGGAAAAAAAATTAGGTACTCTTCGGTTAGCCGGGCGCCAGTGTTATGTATACATATATATGTCTATATACATGTATATATACATATGTATACATATACTTATATGTGGATATATACGTATATATGTGTATATATACAATATATGTATACATATATGTATATATACATATATGTGTATGTATATATGACACTGGTGCCCGGCTAACCGAAAAGTACCAAAAAGTATAAATGTGCAGGATTTGAAAAAATTAAATAATTTTCTTTCTTAATACTAAAAAACAACATCGGGAAGTAACAGCGAGTTTAAGTTAAATAAGTTTAGCTGTTTAATTCTGTTGTAATATTCAAAATAACTGTATTTATTACATTTCAGTAAACAACATCAGGGCCCGATTAAACTTTGAAGTTAGAGGAATTACAATGTCATTTCAGGACCTTTCTTCTGGAGAAACTTTTCTAAATTCCACATATACATGGAAACTCTTCAGTGTTAGAAATATTATTCTTAGGACTGGCATAACGTGAGAACGGCCTGCAATTTTACACAAGTTTTTGAAAACTACTTTATATCAGAAATTTTACTAAAAACTGGTTACTTTTTTGTTATAGAGGCCCACACTATTAGAATTATGACAAGTTGAAGCCAATTTCGCCAAAGTCGTAACCAAGATCGTGAAGCACACTTATATGATACCATATAATACCATTTCATGAAATCGTATACGATAATTTAATAGTTTTTACCATACTTCAAGTGTGTAATTTATTTATTTTTAAGGCTTAACAATCTAAATTTTCCAATATATGAATTTAAAAAAATGTAAACAAAGATTGAATAGACATGACCGCAAAGAGCCTCAAATCTGCATAATACTTGGAACCAAACTGTGCAGATTAGTCGTCTTCTACTGTACACAGTGTTTCATAAATGTGTTTCGTTCTTAAAATGTGTTATTTTTATCTATCACTGCGGAACAAACGAGAAAACTCATATTCTTGCACATGAGTTGTATACATTTTTATATCTAAATTTCCGTCATTTTTGACGGGCAACCTTTCTAGTTATAATATATTCTATTTATATTTTTTAATATTTCAGTAGATACAAGTATTTAATTATGTTCACTTAGATAATTGTACACATCTACACTTAATTTATATATTTTTAAATTGATACACTATTATGTAAATAGTATGAAATGCAAAAGATAATTAAAAAATATCAGAAAATAATAGAGTAGTAAAAAATACAAATATTTTATTTTATGACACAACTAGCTTTGATTTTTCTTTAAAAATATAATTTTGTGAATTTTTATTTTTGTGTTATACTTCGCTCTGTGTATATTCGTAAGTTTAACTAAAAAAATACTGCATTTATGTAGCACATGCATTCTTTATTCCAAGTTCTACAATTATTTTTCTGTGTCATAAGCAAAACATATTAAAATGTAATAATATTAGAAATAATTAAAGAAATCCGCACTATCAGATTAAAACTAATAAAGTTAAAGTTATATATGTAATGTGAAATGACAAAAAATAAATAAACCATTATTAGAAAGATAAAGTAAAAACAACGTACTTCAGGATATTGACAAGGAGAAAAACGTTGTCTTGTTATGGAGCTAATCATCCTTTTTCTTATTATTTTTTTTAATTTACCTTTCGGAAATGAAAAATGAAATTTCTTCTGTATCTGGATTAAATTAAATCAAAATAGAGGTTTAAAAATAACACATTTTACAAACTGGGGAATTATGTATGTTAATAAACGAAATAAAAAAATAATTTCTTAAAATAAGAGTGAAATAACTTGCTTTGCCTATTGATTTTGTCAAAAAAGGTGTAAAAATGACTTATCAATAAGGAGTGTAGTCACTCGTTTTGCCAATCTAGTCGTAGAAAGAGTGAAAATGGCTTGTCAAAAAGGAATGAAAATAACCACTCCCCAAGATGGATGAAATTCACTCGTATACGGTCAATACCATCGTAACTGACCTAACACTTGATCATCGAATTTTCTTTTCAAATCTGTGTAGAAAATTTACCAATAAAGCTAGAACAAATTTTTACAATTTAAAATATTTTTTACTAAGGACTTAATACCCAAATACCTGCAGATTATTTCAATCTCTCTTTGTCCCAAAAGTTGCAATTCAAAATTACGTAACTGATGTAACATAAAATAGGCAAACATTTTTTCTGCCTTCATTGAAGTATAAAAATTATCAAAACTATCCCGTTCAAAAAAAGATTTAATGTTCTCAATAACTTTAAGTAATGGCAAATTATAACAGTAACTTGTTTAATTAATTTCTGAACAATAGAAATGAAAAAATGGCATTTGCATACGTAACTGACGTAACTTCTATTATGTAACTAACGCAACATTATGATTTTACGATAATCGGAATAATGGCAATAATGGCAATAATGGCAATGGCAATAATGATACTTAATTGAGTTTGTAAACACTAATTTACAATGCCTTTTTATTAGGATTTTATTATAGAACATAAAAATATCGAGCTTTGCAACACTTAAATTAAACATATTATAAATTTTATTACCCCCCCCCCCCACACACACACACACAAAAAAAAAAAAAAAAAAAAAAAAAAAGATAATTTTCTGTGGAATTGAATATAAGACAAGTGCATTTTCAATACTAGAAAGGAGTGAAAAATTACTCACTCTGAGTTAAAATCGCCGATTTTTTTTTTTTTTTTTTTTTTTTTTTTTTTTTTTTTTTTTTTTTAGAGAGTAGATGAAAAACATTTTTTTTTATTGGAAACTCTGCTAGATTTTTTGTATTTAATATATATTTTTTTTAGAAAGCCTACTAACAACACATACACAAAACATTTTCTGAACACTATAAATTATGCATTCAAATAAAGTTTTACATGAAAAATTCACTGCTTCTTTTACGCTTGGTAAAAAGCGCAATCAAGTGATTTAATTTAAAAAAATCTACCACTTTTCTCTGTTTTTTTTAAAGGTAATGAAACAGGCAATAATAAATGAAACATAATTTAAACTATCCTTTTAGGATTTCTAAACTGATTTCTCAACGTATAATCGTAAATTAATTAATATGAAACTATTAACTGATAAAAACGTATATTTTTTAAATATTACGCTCTTGTTTTTTTCAATTAAAATTTAACTTTCTATCTTTTAGCCTTAAGATGAAAATCAAAATTGATGCAACATTGAAGTAATAACACTGAAGTATTATCAAGTGTAACAACTTTTTGAAATATCAATATGTATGAGAACGAAGAAAGTTTTGGGATTGGCACATCCGACAAGTTAAAGAGTGGACAACAGCAAAGAAAAAAATGAAACACTATTTAAACCATCTTTTTGGGGATTTCTAAATTAATTTCTCAATATGTAATCCTGAATTAATTAATATCAAATTATTATTTGATAAAAAAGTATTGTTTAAATATCACCCTCTTCATATTTTATTTATAATTTATTTTCAACTTTGTAGTCATTAAAATGTTACATTGTTGCAGTTTTACAGCCATTTGTCATTTTTTGGCTAGCGGTTATTGGCGCACCATTGTTGTTTTAGCTCCCATACAATTGTATGCATTACTGAAAGTATTTCGCGATATATTGTCTGGAATGGAAAAATTCCCTAAAATTAATATATTATTTTTATAATTAAGCTCTAAAAATATCTAAATGTTGTGTTGTCATCGGAAACACATCCGTGAACGTATTTTTTATAATTCTAATTTGTCAAAAAGTGATTAAAATCGATTACAAAACTCCCATCTGTATACAAAGATCAGGTTGATGTAAATATAAGAGTGTAAAAATGTTTATACTGACTTTATTAGCATTAATATTACTTGAAGGACTCTATGCACAAAATAAAATTAAAAATAGTTGTTCTCCTTTTATACAGGGAGGTGGGGGGAAGGGTTCAAAATGTCATGTTCAAACGGCATGTGTGGATGTGTTAGGTCATGAGGAGCAAGGATTACATAGGAACTGGGGGTCGGAAACGCGATCATGACGGTGAAACTACATTGTGACATCTCTATACAAAGATCAGGTTGAAAAAATATATAATATGAGCATTAAAAGGTCCAAAAATCTTACTTAAAAGGCGACTAATGTAATGAAAAAGATGTTGCAAGTTTAAAATATACATTTTATTTAAAACTTCTTAGTACTTTCAAACCTTCCAGGCTCATCATCGGAGAATATCTTAATAACTAAACGTTATTTATTTATACAAATACGTCACTTTGTTTTGAAAATGAGAGATCCAATTATTACTAGAGTTGAAAGTAGAAGTAGCAGTTTGTTTTCAAAACAAAGTGACGTATTTGTATAAATGAACAACATTTAGTTATTAAGATATTCTCTGATGATGAGCCTGGAAGGCTTGGAAGTACTAAGAAGTTTTAAATAAAATGTATATTTTAAACTTGTAACATCTTTTTCATTACATTAGTCGCCTTTTAAGTAAGATTGTGGACCTTTTAAATGCTCACATTATATATTTTATGTTGAATGAAGGTGAAAAATTGCGTTCCGTCTTATGATATTATTTGATCAGGTTGATGTAAATAAACGAGTGTAAAAATGTTTATGCTGACTTTATTAGCATTAGTATTACATGAAGGACTTTATACAAAATATAAAATTAAAAAAAATTGTTGTTCTCCTTTTATACACGGTGGTTCAAAAGGTCATGTCCAAACGGTATGCGTGGGTGTGTTAGGCCATGAGGAGCAAGAATTACATAGGAACTGGGGGTCGAAAACGCGATCGTGACGGTGAAACTGCATTGTGACCCTGACGAAAAGAAAAGATATGAAACGGTGTAAAAGTACATTTATTTTACAAAAAAGTTGATCGAAGTACAAAATACAAATGAAAAATGTTGCAATTCATAACAAGTGTTCAAAATGTGCCCCATTAGGCGTGATGCATTCGCGCTTCACATCGGCGCTGCATGTAATCGCGAACACGTTTCAATTAGCCAGGAGTCTCCCGGTCACGTGCAGCCGCTTCAGCGATCCGTGCCATGAAGTCCATGGCCGATGGAACGGGTGTCCCGTGTACTAGAGACGTAAGATATCCCCAGAGGTAGAAATCCAGCGATTTAAGTCCAGGGATCGCAGTGTCCACGGTACAGGGCCGATTGGAACGTGTTCGCGATTCCATGCGGCGCCGATGTGAAGCATGCATCACGGCTAATGGAGCACATATGGAGCACTTGTTATGAGTTGTAACATTTTTCATTTGTATGCTGTAGTTCGATTAAGTTTTTTGTAAAATAAAGTTCTTTTTACACCGTTTGTTATCTTTTCGTTGTGTAACCGTCACGATGCAATTGCACCGTTACCATTGCGTTTCCGACCCACAATTCCGATGTAATTCTTGCTCCTCATGACCCTCATACTCACACGTGCCGTTTGCACATGATTATTTGAACCACCCTGTATATTGCAATATGTACTAGTACTTGAAGAGCAACCTGTTTTGCAAGCAAGTTCTTTATTCTTTTGCTCCATTAATTTGAGGTAAATTTACAATTTAAATGTTAAAAGGAAGTAAGGCAGAAAAAGTGAATCTAAAAATATTGTTATCATAGCAAGAAGATAAATTTTGATCACCGTGAAATCTACATCTGAATTTGATCACGCATCACAATCACAACATTTCAGCTGATTTCGTGGTTCTTTTATCTAGGTATTTTGAATGAAATCGTGTGAGCAAAAATATTATATTTTTATGGATATTTCCATTTTGTTTTCAGATATTTTGAATAATTGTACATTGAAATGTAAGGAATAAAGCAATTTTTTAAAAAATCCACGAGGCTGTTAAACCTAAGCGTACGAGATTTTATGTTTAAAACTTAGTAAAGTCAAAAGAACAATGGTCTGAGAGAGAAAATAGAAATCTTATAAGAGATAAGAAATTTTAGTCTGTGTATTACTATAGTAGTACTACTTGAAGTGCATGCTTAATACTTAATACTGAACTCTAACACATATATTTCACTAAAAGGGTTGCAGGTGTAAAATTTAATTATAATTTTTGAAATATCTCTATTAACTTAGATTTATCTATAATATAAAGATTTTGCAACTAAATTTAGATGCCTTCGACTGAACTGTTAGATATCTAAACAGTGGTGTTTTGTGTCTAGTGATTTTGTTACGACTGATTATTTGCACAAGATATACCTTAAAGGAAATTTTGAATGTAATACATTTGAGGAAATACTGTATATTTATAAAATGAAAAGTATCTTTATATAATAAGTGCTATAAACATAAAAGAAACTTTTGTTGAATCTAGATTTCCTAATTTTAACTTTGAGTGTGGTTACCATCGGAGAGAAAAAAAAATCCGTTTTAAGGATTTAGTTATATAATTTTGCACCAAGGGCGCTACCAGCGTAAAAAAAAAATCTATCGTGTGCAACATTTCATGAAAACATAAATTTGACCGCGTCAGAAGTTTATTCTGAAGATTTATAAAAAAAAAAGCATAAACAATCAATTTTATTTAAATTTAGTTATCCTATTTCCCACCAAGTGTAGCTATAAACATAGAATAAAATTGTGTTTAATCTGTGTCACTCATTTTTATTTCAGTATAGCTGACATACAGCGAAACATAAAAAAAACAATATTAGTTAAATTTAGCTATCCTATTTCCTCCCACAGGGTGCTATAAACTCAAAAGTAAATTGTGGTGAAACAGAACTAACTTTTATTTTATAGCTTGAATACGGCTATCATACAATGAAACATAACAACAACAACAAAAAAAAAAACAGATTTATTTAAATTTGATTAATATATTTTGCAGTAGAGGGGGTGGGAACATTATCGGTGTAAAATATAGACGAGTTTAAATTATTCTAATTTTCTAATCTAAAAAGCATTGTATATTATACTTGTGCCAATACCATGCAAAGGTAGAAATTCATTTTACTCAAACACTAGATGTGATAGAAGGAATCAGATTGCAGACTTGAAATGAGCATGAAAATTAAGTCTAGAACATTATGTCAATTCCGTGGCAACTACTTTAAAGTTGGAAGTTATGTGAACATTATACCATTGAAAAATGGGCAAGTTAGGCTTATTAGCTGGGAAATGTTAGGAATTTGCAGACTAAGACATTCATCTGAAGCAAATGGTGCAGTAATCATAACATAAAACAAAAAGCCAGACTGACATTTATTGTACCTAAAATTTGCATAAAATGGCACAAAAAGCTGAAATTTGCCTAAATCGAAGTATGCAATTATCACAAGAACATGCTAGAGAAAATCTAAGATTAGATTAGGAGTCAGCGGAAAAACTGAATAAGAAACAACTAATTTCAGTTCAGTAGCAGAACCATTGTTGTCCAGTGTAATTACACTGGTCGGCAAAAAAATTAAATTTTTTCCTCCCTGCATTCTAAATATGTAAACTGTACAGATCTAAAATTCCTAATTCTAAATATGTTATCCACATTGTTCCACCACGTACCATTTTTCCGAGAAACTGTTTTATAATAATAACAAACAATGAAGGATTATTATATTAATTTGCAATACTAGATCTGAACTGAAATCATTACAAAAGTACTTTCACTGTCTTAGATATCAAATAGATAAAATATAGCATGAAAATCTAGTTTGTTGATATCGTGCATTTTTCTTTTTATGCCCCCCCCCCCTACACACACACACTTTCGTGTTCGAATTTACTATTTGCTATCCACTAATATATTTTCATTCCTTATACCGCTGTAACTCGAGTAATCATATGCATACATTTATTTACAGGTAATTTACATATTATTATCTACATTTTAAGGTTTACAAAATTCCCACTTATGTTTTAGCAAGATATAAAATATTTCAAATGAAAATCAAATTTCAAATTAATTGCATAAAAGGCGCAAAGGCCAACCTAGTGAAAAAGATTCCATGCCGGGACTCGAACCCGGGCCAGCAGTATAACGCACTGACATGCTACCGACTAAACCCTATGGAACGATGCTGTATTTAATTAAGTTTCGTGTTTGCCCCATGTCGGTGGCTTACGGAAAAATATTCCATCCTGTGCTGCGTTTGTAGCCTTGCCAACCTGTAATAGTTAGAAGTTCCAGGCTGGGCATCGTTCCATGTGGTTTAGTCGGTAGAATGTCAGTGCGCTACATTGACGGCCGGGTTCGAGTCCCGGCATGGAATCTTTTTCACTAGGTTGGCCTTTGCGCCTTTTAAGCAATTAATTTGAAATTTGATTTTCATTTGAAATGTTGTATGCAAGGCGAATGTTTCTCTCTGGAAAAATTTCCAAGTATTAAGATATAAAATACTTTAAATTTAAAAGCAAACCCTCCTACCAACAGAACGGTACGTGATACAGTAATTTCGTTACCCTATTTTTATTTTGTATTTATGTTTTATTTTATATATTTTTTTATTTTTACTGACCAGTGTTATTAAAATGCTTTCCCGAAAAATGTTTAATTCACGTGATATCAACCCTTTGTGACTCAACAACTCGATTTGAAAAATATTTACTCAGATCTTAGAATATATCATTTTAAGCATCGTTGTCACAAATTAATCTCGGAAAATGAAACGTTTAAAGTTACTGAAAAAATTAATAGCTCGAAAAGTATTTGTCAGAAAATTGCTAGACAAACTGCGTTACACTGTAAATTAAAATGTCTGAAATTCAGACACTTAAGTGTCTAAAATGGAGTGTTCAATTTTCAGACATTTTAAAATGTCTGAATTTTTTCAGACACTTTTTGCGTCTGAATTTCAGACACTTCAAACGTCTGAATCGCATCCATTTTTTTGTAAGCATCATACGTAGCCATGTTTGACCACGTTGAATCCTGGAAAAATATTTGGCTGTGGTCCTGCCCCTGCCCCCCCCCCTCCAAATACAGCCTGATTTTTTTGGTGCTCTCAGTTTTGGTATGCATTTTTCGTTACGCTGATAATTTAAATCTTTTACGACATCGTACTGATTATAATCAGTATATTGAACTTCAGGAGTAGAACAAGATTAAAAAAAAATATTTATCTAAATATTAAATTTTTTTTATTTATTTTGTTTTTAACCTTATTTTACTTTAAAAGTTCAAAATATTGATTATAATAAGTACAATTTTGAAACAGATTTAAAATATAAGCTTTACAAATATTGCACATCAAATTTGGAGGCACTACAGTCGTAGGGGGACGGGGCACTTCACAGTTTGCCCATCTTTAATCAAGAAGTACTTCTGCAAAAAACGCAACCCTGCATTATAGTTGTCTAAATTGAGATGTCCGGTATTCGGGAATATCCGTTGTGGATGTTAATGGACATTCCGAATAGCGGACACCTCTATTTAACGAATACTTTTTTTATCAGCAGACATACATATTTGTATATTTTTACCTCATAAAAGTAGACATCTCCAATTATCGGACAAATTCCGCGGTCCCGAAGTGTTCGCTATTAAGGGCTTTTAAGATACATAGATATCTTGTCATACTCTAAAAGTTCAAAATATTTATTATACTCGGTTGAATGTCGAAAAAGATTTAAAATATGAGATGTACGAAAATTGCAAAAATCACCCCCCTCCCCCCCCCAAAAATGAAAATTCATAATTTAAAAATTAGATTTTTTAAAAAATATATTGCCACATAGGCAATTTTACACATACATCACTTGATAATCACAACAGCTATTTAACTATGAATAATGAAAATAAATAAATAAATATTCTACTTTAATAACATTGGGGAAAAATTACTTTGGTATTTTGTTAAATATATTTGCGTTTTTAATCTTGTCCTACTCTAAAACTTCAAAACTTTCATTATAATCAGTGGAAGATTTAAGATATCAGCTTTGCGAAAATTTCATGCAAACCCCCCCCCCCCCCTCCCTCCCAAGAAAATGAAAATACTTATTTAAAAATTACGTTTTTTAAAAAATTATATTTCCACATGGACAAGTTTTTATGTAGATCAGAGGGTAATCACAAAAGCTATTCAACTATCAATAAAAATAAATAAATACATATTCTATATTAAAAACATGAGGAAAAAATAACTTATAGTTTCCAAACTTCTTTCGTCTTAAATATATACAGTAACATCTGTCATTTTTGTATTTTTCGCATAAGTGCATATAAATAAATTTACCACAATTTTAAATACGAAATCTAGTTATAGGTTTTCACTTTTTCCCATTATAAATTTCAAATTACTTTTTTATTAAATATAATAAAAAAATCAGTATTAAAGTTGATTGGAAATCAAATACATATGTATATTTTTACAGACAGCTTCACATAATAGACGAGTCTCATGCACTTTATTTATCTTTTTTTTAATCTGCGGTTTTATGCCAGGAAGTAAGAAAGCATTAGGTCATCTTTCAAAGTTTTTTTTTTCTTTACTTCCTTGTGGCCGTCGTTTACGGTGAGATAAGAATTATCCATTGAAACTAATAACTGACATTTAATATATAATTCGTAATAAAAAACAACGTCATAAGTTTAAAAATATATACTTCTAGAATTAGCGGGGTTTTTTGCGAACAGATTCAAAACTAATTAAATTTCATGCAGGATTTTGTTTAGTACAATAAATAAAATCATAAAATACACTAATTTTAGTACTATAAAGAAATTATGGCACTTACTTCAGTTGCTGCAAGAGGTAAGAAAAATTCCTCGATATGAAATTTCAAAAACTATCCCAGTGTAGGAGAAAGGCTTGCATCATTTTAGTACGAAATCCCATAATATATCCGACTAGCCATATTTAAAGAATGAAATGTTTCATCCTCAAAATAGGACCCGCCAGACAAAAGTTTCTTTTTTTTGTCAGCTTCGACAGAACGAAGATGAATAATACAAAATTATTGATATAAATTAATACCAATTAACACTAAGTCCATTGCACACGCTTTGTAGAATTTCCGGGTGTAATCTTCAAGCGTCGTCTACTTCTGTTTTGTGTCTATCCCGCCTTTATATCGACGACAGCTTCTAAGAGACATTTGATGTCAAGAACATACGTCAGATGTATGTATTCAATAAATAAATAATCCAAGTGAATACGAATTTAAATCACAGAACTTCACATTCCGCAAAAAACGAATTAAAATACACGCGTACATAAAAACAAACTTTGTTTGAATTACAACGTATACCAACTTTGAACGAAAACATGTAAAACGCATGCGCGACTGGCAATGCCCCCTGGTGGTTATTGCGTCGGAAGAATCAAAACGTCTTAAATTAAGACACGTTTAAAGCAATGAAGTGTCTTAAAATAAGACGTTTGCGGATATTTTAGACATTATTCTCAGTTCGTTTAGACCATGGTCAGAGTAAGACGCTTATGTATCTTAAATTAAGACATCTATAATGTCTTAATTTTCAGATTAAGACACTTAAGTGTCTAAAATTCTTTTTCAGTCACATATGTGTCTAGATTTAAGACGCTTCTATTTGCAGTGTAGAATGGTAAAAAATTGTATTTTTCTTTATATAAATTTCAAATCTAATGATTATGCCATTTTTCAAGTATTGAATTTCAAAAATTAGCAGATTTCACAATGGAGTACCACTTACAGCGAAACCTTCACACGTAACAAGTAATATATATATAAAAAAAAATTAAGTCAATTCCTACTTAGGTCAATAAGAGAATTTTTTTCTCCCATTTTTCTTTCCTCCTGAGGGGCGTTAAAAATGCCTTGATCAAGAAGAGGACTCTCTCGATTACTGAAAATTAATTAATTAAATTTAATTAATGAATTAATATTTGAAAGAAAAATGGATTAACATCAAGTGTCATCCACTACAAGTTTAAAAAAATTATTTGAACTTGATTGGATGAATAATAAGCATTTTATTAACGATTGGAAATTTGAACAAGATATATATATATATATATATAATTGTAATTTAATAGATTACAACGACCATTTGGAATTTTTTTTTTTTTTGGTTTTTTGACTTAATATTTACTTAATTTTAATTTTGGGGCATTTCGACAAGAGAAACCGAGAAAGATAAGAGGTTAAAAATCGAAAGCAGTTCCACCGAATCATCCACAGATCGCGACAAATCACCTTCGTAACAAAATTTAACCGAAAAATCTAAATTTCGTCCACCAAATTCCGTCGCATCCTCTTCAACAACAGATCGCAAAGATCAAACTTCAGACGACCAAAAACTTCATCGATAACTCCAAGTCCCGTTTCGAGAAGAAAAACAATTTACGAATCAAAAGCAGTTCCACCGAATCATCCACAGATTGCGACAAATTACCTCCGTTGAGCTCAAATTTTCCCGGTTAGAATCGACCGATTGTAAAACGTCGTAGCTAGTAGATTGGAGCCCCTCGAGACATGGCCTTTTACTATCCATCGATTAAACATGGGATTGTTTTCTTTTTCGCGATAGTCTTTTATTCTCTAATCAATTTTCATGGACTACATAATCAGTTGAAGACCTCGATTTTCATGGTCTACATAATGAGTTGAAGACCTCGATTTTCATGGCCTACATAATGAGTTGAAGACCTCAATTTTGGTTTGCAAGACGATTTTCTTTTCGGCGTTGGCCTTGGATTTTTCCATATCTGATAATTTGCGCCGACCCCTTTTGTAACTTTTTCAATTTTTAACGATTTTATGCCTTTCGATTACCTATTGAAACAATTTTTAACGATTTTATGCCTTTCTATAACCTATTCAAATAAAAATTCTTCTAAAAGTAAAGAACATCGTTGAATTTCGTTAAAAAAAAATAAAATGCAAGCATCATTTGGCCCCGTCCTCGAACGAAAACAACAACCATTTCAAAATGGTTAATAAATAAATATAGGGAGAGTGTGAGCTAATAGTAGGAATTGAAAAAAAGATAATGTTTACGGCAATGTGTCCTGACGTATATACTGACTATAGCATGCAATAGCGCATAAAAATTACACAGCAATCTAGGTATATTAAATGTACTTAAATCAAAGACAGATATTCAAAGTAAAATAATTTTCAACTATATTGAAAATATTTAAATGAAAATTAAACATTTTATTTGAATTAATTTAAAAGTTGCACAATTTTTTATTAAAACGGAGATATACATATCTATAAACAAGTAAATCATTACTTACTAATTGATCTAATGTATTTTAGCATAGTATAAATACTATAAAAGTTGACTTATAATATTTAATAAATATTAATAATAATTAAATATATTTGATTTGATAATAAAAACTAAATTCAGCAAAAATAATATTAATGTATGCCTTTAACTTTAAAAAATAACATATGTAATAATAATTTTAGAATTTATTAATAACAAATCTATTTTAATAGATTAATTTTAAAAGTACTAAAACCTTTCTAATTGATCTATTTTTAATAGATTAATTTTAAAAGTACTAAAACCTTTCTAATTGAAGCGCACGTATAAATAATAAGCTAGAAAAAGCAAGGGGTCGTCGGGTAGCTTCATCGCCCCGAGCCCGACCCTTCCCGCTTTTCGATGTCTTTAATTTGTGTAATTTCCCTTTTAAATTTGTCCGGTTTCAATTTTTGATTTTTTTTTTTCAATCTGGCTTTCGCTAGAGAGTCTTTTATTTGGGACGTGGCTGGGGACCTAAGAATCTTGCTTCTGCAAAAGAGTGGGACAAGAGTAGAAGAATAAAGGGCTGCGGACCAAGATGGGCCGCTCGCCGCGGCGGTTATATTATATTATATATATTAGATTATATTATAGCTATAGCACGAGTCACAAATTACAGTAGTCTTATTATTCTGTTAAAATATAAAAGTGAATTATGATGGCACGAGTGCATGATTTTTATTTAATTCTCGACAAATACTAGATGCGCCATTTCTTTTTAGTTGTGAACAATATAGGTTAATTCAAGTATGACCTCATATTTAAAACGAATACAGTGAAATACGTTTAACACGAAACTGACGGGACCGAAAATTGTTTTCGTGTTAAAAGGTACGTAGAAAAAGAACAAAACTCACCAATATTTTCGATGTCGTTCAATTTTATTTCGATTTCCTGTTAAACTACTAGAAGGTTGCATCCATTAGGATAAAAAGTAAGTTTTCTTTTTTTTTAACCATTTGGAAAAATGGTTATTGTCCTCGGTCAGGGTAGAAAATCAAAAACATATCTGAAGCGTTTTATTAGTTGAATCCCGCATTTTATTCGTTTTCTCATGGGTCTATACAGTAATCTGTATTTTCCCTTTACTTTCAACAGAGATGGATACTTCTGTTGCCACTATGACAAAAAGTAATAAAAAGTACAAAAAAAAATAATAACACAGAAACAAATTGAGATACAGCATTCAAACAAATTACAATTAAAAATGCATTTTTTTCTCTATACGACGGTATAAAAAGTAATATTGTGGGATGTTTAGAAGCTTAAAAATGAAATTTCATTTAAAATGGGTCCAGGAATATTAATGTTTAATCCATGGCGTACGTAATGTATGACCAGCTCCGTAGAAGTTTAAAAATTTACAGTACCGAAAATTGTAAAACTGAAATTTCTTTTAAAATTTGTTCATGATGGGTCAAGGAATGACAATGTTTAATCCATGGCGTACGTAATGTATGATCAACTCCGTGCTATTATTTATGTCTTAAATTTTAGTCTTTGAAAAAATCATTTTCCAAATGGTCGTTGTAATTTGTTAAATTGCTTTTTTTTTATGTTAGTTTATTTATTTATTTATTTATTTTTGTGCGGAAAAAAGCAGATATCTTTTTTTGAAGTGTCTTTTTCAGCACCATATTGTCTACAAATTGTTCGAGATCTGTCATTGTGTAATTCATATCTCCATTCGAATGTGCATCTAAATAACTGTGCATACTTTTAATCATTTTCTGCATTTCTGATGTAGAGGGGACAGGAACTGCATCGTTGATTCTGTTGTCGTCGGAATCTACATAGGTGAAATAATTTGGATTATGAACGATCTCCAAAATATCTTTGTCTGTCAGAATCGCTGTTGTAGACTCATCATCATCGAGTGCAATATTCATTTAGCACGTCCACGCCGTCGCGGTGGGTCACACTCAAAGCGATATAAGTAAGCGTCCTATCTTAAATGGGAGAGGTAACCGCAAGATTAAAGGCGAGGTCACATCAATCAAGGTCGCACGCTACGTAGCGGACGGGGTTAAACTACAGGAAGATGCCTAACTGTTTTCTTACTTCACACCACTAAAATTGTAAAGTTCTTTTCACCTTGATTAATTGCTGAACGGTCTCTGACAAGTCGAAGAAAACTTCGTGGTGTCAAGTGCATCTGGACGCCCCTCTCGCTACGCCATTATTTTGAAATAAATGTGGTAAACAAAATTCAGTTCCATGAGTGACTAAAGATTTAGAAAATATGCGCAGATGGTAGATATCCTGTCATATATGACGTCACACTAAAAGCCCGCGTATGTGGATTATCACCCAGTCCACAAGATGGTGCAACTGTGTTATTCACGCCCGATTCCAGTATTAATTTTGTGCGCTTACTTATATCGCTTTGGGTCACACTCGACTGTCTCAGACTTGTCAAGTCTCCGGCTTTTTGCACACCACTATTATTTTAGAGAAAATGTTGTTTCTTGAAGTCGCCCAATTGTTCTAATTAAATAAAACAACATTCTCTGCATTAAAATACTGGTATCCTTAAAGCCGGAGAAATGGCAGCTCCGAGACAGTCGAGTGTAACCCACTGCGCCGACGTGAACGTGTTAATGATATTGTAGCACAGTCTAGTAATATTGAGACCTTCCCAAAGCTTTCATTAAATGTCGGCTGATACTTGAGGTGCCAACGAATTTGCTACTTTGGAGAATCCCGCATGACAAAAACAATTTTCGATTTTTTTTCGTGTTAAACGATTTTTGTTTCGTGTTAAAAGAAAAAAAAATGTATTAAATTGCATAGTACACTGTCCGGACCGCTATATCATTTCGTGTTAAACGATATTTCATGTTAAGCGTTGTCGTGTTAAACGTATTTCACTGTATATGGTTAATGCATGTCTTTCACAAGAGAAAGTGATATCATGAAGGGCTTTTCATGAATTTTCATTTTCTTTTTCAATTTTTTTTTCAAGAATCAAGACTATTTATTTAGGCTTAGGAAATATATTTTTTTTTAATACTGGTATAAAAGGAAAGTTTCTCAAGGCTTTCAACATATTAAACAAGTAGGAAATTGCTCGTCAAACGTGGCAAATGAGGTGCGTTCATACTATAACTAGTTTTATAAATATTTTTTGCACCCCATATTGTACTGAGTGTATATTTTTTTGCACTTCATAAGTGCATAGTCTGTAACATCATTAAAATGCACTTGCAATAATTTTTTCCAATTGCCCGTAATGTAACGGAAAACTTTTGACTGTCCCTGTAATTAAACTATACATCCAATTTTCATAAAATCTGAACTGGCTCGACAAAATTTTACAACAATCATATATTTAAAATTTCAGATCATTCGGAAGACTGTAAAATCATTAAAATGCACTTGCAATAATTTTTTCCCATCGGCCGTAATGTAAAGAAAAACTTTTGAATGCCCCTGTCATTAAACTATACATCCGATTTTCATAAAATTTGAAATGGCTCGACAAAATGTTGCAACAATCATATATTTAAAATTTCAGACCATTCGGTTGGGTAGTTTTTGCTCTGTTATATGCGGACGGACAGACGGGCTAAACGACGACTATAGGTGCTACGTATTTATATAATTACGAACGCACCTAAAAAGTGAGCATATTTTCGCGAGGTTTTTAGTTCGTACGGTGTTTAATTTAAAAACTGATTTTTCTAATCAAACATGTTTAAAATCCCGGGCAACGCCAGGTATTTCAGCTATTCTAATCTATAAAAATGAAAATTTTTTTTGTCTGTCTGTAATTCCATACAAATTCACAGTTTGGAAGCCAAAATTTTTGAAATGTTACGTACAGTCGTGGAAAAAAAAAGTAAACACCCCCTATTAACTCCTCAACGAAATTATCATAGACGAAAGTTTCTGGTACCGAACGATTGGAAATAAAGTATACTTTTAAATGATGTATATAAAATTTGCTTAGGGGGCCATCCACATATTAAAGCGAACCATAACTTTGTTTTTTTCAATGGCAATACCCAATTTCAACAAGATATTTCAAATCTTCGGTAAAACTATGCCCAGACACCAAATTTCAAGTCATTTGACTGATAAGTTTTTGAATTATAAACATTCAAAATTTTGTGCTTCTAATGTTACATTACATTTTCATATTTTTATTTATATCTCCTGAAATTATGCTCCTAATGTGCTAATTTTTTGTGTAGCAATAATACTAATATACCCAAACATAATTACGTTGAATTTGCAATTTTTATAATTTTATGATATGAATTATGAATTATGAAATTAATATTTGAAAAAATTATGAATTGCAACCTACAGTTTTTTTGATGGATTTAGTTTTATTAAGTCCTGCTTTATGGCAATCCAAAATTTCACAATTTTCTTCCAAGTAGTTTTCAAATTATGCTTAAAAAACGGCAAAAGAATGTTTTAACGGGCCGTCTGTGATAGAAGTGACTAGATATTTTGAAATTTCTTCTGCAGTTGTGCAATCTAGCAGGCTTCATTGACTGTTTGAGTGGTGCTTAAGGTGCATTGATCAAGAAGGGGGATCTCTCGGTTAACAACCGAGTACGGAACTTCAATTTGGAAACAGCCTTTAAAATACGCTTGTTTTAAAATAATTGATTTCTCTGAAACTTATCGCACGAATTGCATAAAAATTTGTTTTTAGGCTAATTGAAGGGTGTAGAGTTCATTTATGCTGTCAGAATTGTGTACTGCTATTGAAAAAAACAAAGTTATGGTTTATTTTAATAAGTAGATGACCACCTAAGCAAATTTTATATCCATCATTTAAAAGTAGACTCTATTTCAAAGCGTTCGGTACTAATAACTTTCTTCTACGATAATTTTTTCAGTAGCTAGTAGGGGGTGTTTACTATTTTTACTGTACATGTGTATTAAAAAACGTCCAAGGCAAATAAAGTAATCCGGAGGCGAAATAATTTGTAGTTAATTTTTAATTAATAAAGAATCACCAATTTAACAGCAATTTCCTATCAAATTTAAACATTATTCGTTATAGTAGTTGCCAACAATTAAAATTCACAATGATATTCTTATCACAACAATTAGTTTTCTATGGCAAGATTTCCACGTGAAAAATGAAAATTAAATAAATTGTTTCCCCATTTTTTTAAGTGCATATTACGACATGACCTTTCTGTTGCAAGATTTCCAGATGGAAAATGAAACTGAAATAAATAGTTTGACGAATTAAACAAAAAGTGAATATTATGTCATATTGGAAATATCATGAACATCAGCAGGGGAATATATAACGTCATATGAGTTTTAAAAAACGCATATCATCGTGATAAAAAACGGATTATGGAAATATTGGCATATTTTAACATTTTGAGGTTCTCTGAATTTGTTTTCACCATTTTTAAATATATTCCATATATATACGTGTGTATGCGTGTATATTAGAATTTCCACAAAGGTTTAGGAGATCATTCTTACAAGGAAGGTCTGCATTCGGGCATATTCAGAAAAATCTGAAAAAATTACAGAGTGTTCTTCTCATGTGGATATTTATGTTTATAAAAATTGTTTTGGCAGAACCTCGATAGAACGTTTGTAAAAAAATAATGAACTTTTCGTTTATTTGGCGATTTATCATCGGTTGGCGGTGAAATGAAATTTCGAAAAACATTTTTTTATGTCGAATACTCTTTAAGATAAAAATGTTCATATTGAACTTGTTTAAATAAATTTAATGTAAATAACTTTAGTTTTGTCAGTTTTAGTTTGATTTAACTATAGTTTTGTCATATATATATATATTTATAATGAAAGTTAAATATCAAATTTTATGAATTAAAACAAAATTAAAATAAATTAAAATTGTTTCAATATCTCAAAATTAAGTCCAATTGAGCATGGGCTCTGTCGATTCAATTTTGTTGATATGGAAAAGACGAATTCATTGATATTGAAATGAATACCTGGTAAATGAATCTTGCCTTTATTTTGAATACACTTAAATATATGAAAGTATTTTTTATACATGAAATTGTTTTTAAGGAAATAAAATTAAATAACAAGCAACATAAATATGTAATACGAAAAAATGTGTTTATTAACATTTCTCATTGTATCTGTTTAAATTCATTAAACACTTTTTACACACATTCTTAAAATCAATTAACAAACAATTTTCAGATGCATTAAAATCGTTTGCTTTTGGCGAGAAAAAGTACTGCTCGCCAAATCGCGTGATGATGTCGTCTTTTCGTGCCAAATACTCGAAAGTATTTTATTTATTTGCAGACTTTCTACAGTACTTCCGCCGCTAAATTTGACTGGTCCTTTATTACATACATAAGTAGTTTAATTGGTTTTTTTTTCAAAATATCCTGAGTATGCCCGGTAAGGAGACCTTCCTTGTTAGTGAAGAACGGAAATAATAGATGGACAATAACAGACGAATTTTCATTTTTATATATTAGATGTTTAATTTTGAAATTGATTTTTCAAAACAAATATTCTGGAAATTCCGGGCAACAGCGGGTACTTTAGCTAGTTAAAAATAATTTAGAAAACAAATATTGACTAAAATCTACTTTTTTTGCATTAAAAAAAAAAAAAAAAAAAAAAAAAAAAAAAAAAAAAAAAAGGACATACTTTCCATAAATAATGTCAAATTTCTAATGCAAAATTGTAAAGTTTACGAACCTACCTTTCTAGAAAATCTATTTTTGAAGGTCTCCAGCTTTTTAATTTAACAAAACTTACGAAGTTTATAATTAGCAATAACGATACGAAACTGCTCAAATGATAAATAAAATTTTGCTAAGAAAAATGAACTCAGCATCGCCTTTCCTTGATATTTTTATGAATACTAGGGGGCTCGGCCCCCTACGAGCTACGCTCGCCAACCCCCGTATGGACACCGCAGACTCTAAATGCACGCTAATTAGATCGGAATTAAAAAGATTTCGAAAGATTGAATTATAATTTAAAAAACAGTGGCGATCTCCCTATAAACGGATTTCTATTCATTTCTCTTTGATTGGGGAATTTTAACGCCAAATCCGCTGCGGTACTACTTGATTATCCCGTCGACCGATTTCGCCAAATTATATAAATCGCCAAACCACTCGCCAAATTATACAAATTGACATAATTTTTATTTTAAATAACGAAAGAACAAATAAATTAGTACAACATTAATAAAAATACAAATAAAACGTCGGAATAAAAGTAATTTGATGACGTAGACACGTGTAACAACATTTCAAAATAAGCTAATATAAAAGGAATTAAGTATACAGTCTTTGTCTCCTGGTATTTTTTAACAAAGCGAAAAGAAAGTTTTTTTAAATGAGACATTTTAAATTAATCGTTTTTAATCGGACGTAATTTTGACCAAGCTATTCTTTCTCTTTTAAATATTCACGTGAAAAGACTTTTGTTAGAAATGAAATATTATTTGCGCTTTCCTAACAAAAAATAGTTGAAAAGATCCTCTCAAAATATCAAATAAATGTGTAGCGCAATTTCTAAATTTAAAATGTTTTGCAATATTATTTTATGTTCATTTTATGTAATAACTGTAATGCTACGTAAATATGACGTAATTTCTCCTATTTAAGCTTATAACGCATGTTAATGAATTTATTATTTTACAATATCCTTTCTCTTTTAAAATTCACGTGTATACTTTTTATGACGTAATTTTGAATAAGTTCCTGCTTTTTGTACATAATTATTTAATTCTAATTCCAAATGATTTTTTCTGTTTATAATAGTCACGTGTAAATAAATTTTTAATTTGAAGCAAACACTATTGTTTGCGCTGTTTATACATTTGGCAACAGTATAAATTAATACCATTTTCTAAAATAATGTAAAAAATATCTCTCGAAATGCTAAAAATATTTAAAACAGAAATAAAACCTCAAAAAATGAGTCAAATTAAAAAAAGAAATACAATCTGCACACCGGGAGCTTCAAACGTATAAAATGATCTAAAAATGATTAAATTCCCATGCACAGTTTTTGCTCCTATAAAACTTTTTTAATGGAACGATTTTGTCCAACTTTAGCATTAAATATCTCTTAAAATAATTCTTCGATTTGAAAACTGTCTGCATCAGCGTGTTTATCAAACATTTCTGTATAATACCACCGATTTTCATATTTTTGTATGCATTATTGTTCTTAATATTAACGAATAAAAACCTCCGGTCACAAAAAAATCAAAACCGGCGGCGGCGGCGGTGACAGCGGTAGTTACTCTTTTTTAGAATAGAGAGATTTTATACTATCTGCTATGTTGGAAGATCGCAGCAATACAATAAAATCGTCCTTATAAAGCCTTCTGTATAAGTAATATTGACTTTTGGTATGTTGCAGATATTGCAACACTGGATACAAAGGGTTGTTGTGCCTGCCATCATTAAAATGGTCGTTTTGATGAAAATTTTCGAATTCTTTCTTTATTGTTTTATTTAAAGAACAATATTTTACGATTTCAAATCTGTTTTAATTTTCAATTCCTACTATTAGTTCACACTCTCCTTATATTTATTTATTTATTTATATATCTTGTTCAAATTTTCAATCGTTAACAAAATACTTATTATTCATCCTATCAAGTTGAAATACATTTTTTTAACTTGTACTGGATGACAATTGATGTTAATACAGTTTTTTCAAATATTAATTCAATAATTAAATTTTAATTTATTAATTTTAGTTTTACATGGGAGACGAAATGGCGGCCATTGGTTATCGAACAGCATGTAATGCATCTTCATATCTATAAGGGGGTTACCATAGGGGGGACCCTGTTCTGTCGCCAAATACGCCAAGTTTGTCGCCAACTTGGCGATATCTCTAAAATTCCGCCAAATTCCCATAGACTTCCATTGTAAACCTACTTGCTTATAGAAAATCAACAAATTGAGATATTTTAATGCAACAAAAATTAATATTAGCTTAAGGGATTATATTAAATTTTTCTTTGATGACCTAAGTAGGAATTGACTTTAAAAACAAAATTTTTTTATTACTTGTTTTATTTCTACGATTACCAGAATAGAAGTTGCGGTCAATTTAATGAAGAGAAAGTAATGAGTCAAGTACAGGAAGTAAGCAGGATGGCTAGAAGAAATGTAAACAGTGTTTCTGTGCATGATTCCCTTGCCTTTTTACATAAAGACACTAACAAAACTTCATGGACAGTTCTAGATTAATTTTACATAACCTTTAAATGTCATTTTTGGAAAATCAATTTTTTCGTTGTATCCATGTTCGATAAACTTCGTTACATGAAATATTTTACACATATTTCGGTTAAATTTTGTCAGAATACTTTCCATATTACTCACTAAGTTCTGAATTAGAATTTAAGCTCTATTTGACAATGTAATTGTTTTATAGGTACTCGAATGTTAAATAAAAAAGAAAAATGTCCAGCTAAACAGATGGCATTGAGCTCTACAGACTATTCACACTAATTGTATATTACACACTTATTTTAAAGAATAATTTCCCTCAAAAAAAAAAGAGTGAAGGGGGATTAGCCCTCGTTTCCCCCTTTATACTTAACCGAAGAACCTCCAAATCTAATCAAGGAAGCTCCTTAACATAATAAACCGGTATAAAAAATTTGGAGCAAATCGAATAATCTTGCAAAGAAACCCATTTATCTAAAATAAGGGGGGTGGACTAGCCCCCCTTTTCCCCCTTTGTCCTTAACCAATGAATCCCCAAAACGAGCCAGGGAAGCTCCTTAACATAATAAACCGGTATTCCAAATTCGGAGCAAATCGAATAATTCTGCATGAAAAACCCATTTATCTGAATTAAGGGGGTGGACTAACCCTCCTTTTCCCCCTTTATCCTTAACCAATGAACCCCAAAACTAATCAAGGAAGCTCCTTAACATAATAAACTGGTATTCAAAATTCGGAGCAAATCGAATAATTCTGCATGAAAAACCCCTTTGTCTGAATTAAGGGGGAGGGGGTAGACTAAACTCCCTTTTCCCCCTTTATCCTTAACCAATGAACCCCAAAACTAATCAGGGAAGCGCCTTATCAGAATGAAACTAGAAAAAAAAAATTGAAGGAAATGGGATGTTTCTATCAAGAGTTATCGCGTTACGTACGTACGTACATATGTACATACGTACATACAGAACCGGCGGGCACATAAGCTCTCAGGCTTTGATAGCCTGTGAGCTGAAAATGGTAATTTTTAATAAAAAATATGTATCGTTTGACATATTTTGAAACATTTTAGTTAATTTTGAAGATATTGTGAAACTCATAGTTCAGTACACATGTTAGGTCAATAGAAGTATGTAGTACAAAGGAAATTGAAATATATTCAGTTGAATTGAGTGTACGTTGGCGTATTCATGAAATTTTGCTAAAAAAGAATGGCAAACCCCTACAAAAAAAAAAAAATAAAAATAAAAATAAAAATAACCCTTTATGTACTGAATTATGAATGCATGAAAATTTTATCTTCTAAAGCATTTTTCATGAATTTTTGAAACTACATTAGAAGATTTACATAATCATTTAATAAATTTTAGAAGGATTTTAGAAGGATTGAAGGATTTAGAAGGATTCATTAAATTTGAATTTATAGGGATTTTGTGCAATATTAATAACCCCACTCAAACATATTTTTAAAAATATTTTTCTTAGTATTTTGTAGAATTAGGAAATGTACAAATATAATGTTCTTAGAATAGAAATATAGAAGTGTTTCCGAATTGAAAATCCCCCCACCCCCCTCAACGCCAAGAAAACAGAAAAGATGCAAAGGCAAAGAAATCATCCTTTAAAAAATATTTTTGTTTTGTGTATGCAATAATACTTTTGAAACAAGATAAAGTAATGTATCTATAACTCATTCAAAACCGTATTACAACTAATTGTTGTATTAAATGAATTTTATAACAAGTTCTTTTAATGGTACTTATATGTACAGTCAGTAGATAAAGGGTTAAAATGTTTATGGTTTTTATGAAATACTGCATTTACAGTAAACGCTGTTTTAAAATACTTTATTTACACAGGATAAAATTTTGGGCTTTAAGCGTATCATTTGTATAATTAACGTATATTCAATCATATATAAAACCTGTAACAAACACTTCACAGAATGTTTTGCTAATTTCTATGAACTACATTTAATGATTGGTTTCTTTTTTTATGGTGATAATTTGTTCTTTTTTAATGAACTCAATTAAATGCAACTCTTTAATGTATTGTAATAACTTTTTTCCCATTTTACCCAGCCAAATGCTTTTTAAGCAGAATTCTGCAGCAAGGTCTGCACGAGGTAAAATCCTTCTATATATATAAAAAAAGTAACGATTTGGAAATGGACCAATGAAAATCTGCGTAGATCTTCCCGGTAGATCGGCATCCATTTTGAATGCTTAATCACGGTATTTCTTTGTTAATATTTAAGAAACTGTTGCACACAAAAATATGAAAATCGGTGGTATTATAGAAAAATGTTTGATAAACACGTTGATGGAGACAGTTTTCAAATCGAATAATTGTTTTAAGAGATATTTAATGTCAAAGTTGGTCGAAATCGTTCATTAAAAAAGTTTTATAGGAGTAAAAGCTATGCATAGGAATTTAATCATTTTTAGATCATTTTATACATTAGAAGTTCCTGGTGTGCAGATTGTATTTATTTTTTATATTTGACTCATTTTTGATGTTTTATTTGTATTTTAAATTCAAAATTTCAGGATTTCGAGAGATATTTTTTACAACTTTTAGAAAATTGTATTATTTTAAATTGTTGCCAAATTTTAAATCAGCGCAAAGAATAATATTTCCTTCAAATTAAAACAAATTATTTACACGTGACTATAATAACCAAAAAAACTTTCAAATGACAATTAAATGATATAGTATTAAAAGCAGGAAAATATTAATAATTACGTCATCAAAACTATATTTACACGTGAATTTTAAAAGAGAAAGAAAATGTTAAAATAAAAAATTCCTTATTATGCGATAAAAGTTGTAAATGGAGGAAATTATATCATATTTAAAATGGCCAAATAACAATGCGAAACAGTTTAAATTTAAATATATATTTTTGGAGTTTCTGTATTAAAATTAAACCTAAAGCTCCAAAATAAATGCGAAATATGTATTCAATAGGATTCATTTCTGTTTCCGCACTTTCCAATTTTGTGTCAAATGTCAGAAAGAAAAAGTGTGTGTTTGAAGAGGGGGGGGGGGGGGCAAATTGAAACTTTGGCCCGGGCGAATTTTTCTCTTCGCACGGGGCTGAAAGGAACAGAAACTTATAAGAAAATACAAAATTCGTTTTAGCTCTATTTAACGAATACTAAAATATTTCTGTGAAATATAGCTTTTTGAATTAGACATTATGCATTTAATTGGTAATTAATTATTCATTTATTGTTATTAATTTTATTATTTTTTATTTATTTAAAATTTTAGAAAAGGATTCTGTTATGAAGGGATTTTATTTTAACAGCCTTTACTACATCCAGTGACTAATGATCATTTATATTAATAATATTTAATTACATTCTCATCTACTCATTTGTAATTTATTTTTATTAATAATAAATATTAATGTTTTTCGTTCATGGCAATATTTAGTTATGCAGAAATGTGTTATTGAGGACGTTGGTACAGGTGGATTTAATTTTAAATTATTTTTTTTAATATTCTCTTCCCCTCCTATTCTGCATTAAATTACTTTATTTAATTACTTTATAATTTAATCTTTTATTAACCATTTGGAAAAATGGTTATTGTCCTCGGTCAGGGTAGGAAATCAAAAACATATCTGAAGCGTTTTATTAGTTGAATCCGCATTTTATTCGTTTTCAGATTGGTCTATACAATAATCTGTATTTTTCCTTTACTTTCAACAGAGATGGATACTTCTGTTGCCACGATGACAAAAAAGCAATAAAAACTACAAACAAAAATAATTAATAACTCAGGAACAAATTGAGATACAGCTTTCAAACAAATTGCATTTAAAAGTACATTTTTTTCTCTATACGACGGTGTAAAAAGTAATATTGTGGAATGTTTAGAAGTTTAAGAATGAAATTTCATTTAAAATTGGTCCAGGAATATTAATGTTTAATCCATGGCTTACGTAATGTATGACCAGTTCCGTAGAAGTTAAAAAAATTACACTACCGAAAATTGTAAAACTGAAATTTCTTTTAAAATTTGTTCATGATGGGTCCAGGAATGTTAATGTTTAATTCATGGCGTACGTAATGTATGATCAACTAATGTATGATCGATTTTTTATGTCTTAAATTTTAGTCTTTGAAAAAATCATTTTCCAAAGGGTCGTTGTAATTTTGTTTTTAGCCCTCAAAATAAATTTTTTATTACTTTGTTATCATTTGGTAATAGTTTTCGTTTAAGGAACGCTCACAATTCACACTAGCTACTTTGACAAATACCTGAACTGGTTTTTATTTCTTAACCCATTTGTGCCTAAATCAGGGTCGAAACTAGAGGGGGGCTGAGGGGGCATGTGCCCGGGGCGCCGCTTTAACAGAAGGTGAAGGGGGCGCCAAAATGAAGATTTTGTTTGACGTTTGATACAAGAATGCATATATATATATATATAATTTGTATAAAAATGTCTCGCAGCCGGAAAATTTAAAAGGAAAACTGAACCAAATGCATTTAACTTTACAAATAGGTAAAAAGATTCATCTACAATACAAAATTGCAAATGAATAAGAGAAAAGAACTCTTCTCTTCTAGGCTTTTTTCATTCTCCCATTCCCAAAGTATCATGTCTATGTCCTTTGCCTTCTATCTTTTAAATCACTTCCTGTGTATGAATCTCTACCGTTTTTCAAGGTCAGTCTCTATTGTGGGACGCTGTCCACTACGGATAACTACCAGACGAGAAGCGACCCCTCAGTCTGACTTTTCTAGTAGATAAAAAAATTCCACGAAAGCTGTTTTTTATTTTTCCGCTGAGAAGCGCTGAGCTTCCTTTCTTTTTCTTTTTTTTCCGTCTTGCCATGGGCGATGACTGCCCGGGAAAATAAAAACAAACGGGGGGGGGAATGCACAAAGTAAAATTCTTAGTAAAACCTCTTTTTTTTTTAGATATCGGCCTCATTTAGCCTATACAAAAAAAAAGTGTTTAAAAAGATTAAAATGCAATTCGGTTCCTTTTGATTCCGTTTTCAAGGTTTCAATGAATCAATGTTTGACAAAGTTGATTACGTAGTTCAGTTTTATATATTTTAAATTTAAAAATAAGTTGTTGATTAGATACTTAGTAAAATTCTTTTTGCAAATCTACTTTGTGGTGGAGAGGGGATGGGGGCGCCAAAAAAGCTAGTTTCGGCCCAGGCCTAAATTTTTGTTTTATAAAAATTGTTGGTAAAATCACTGTTAAATGCTTCAAAATGAACTGGAAAAATAGTAAAAGAAATTACGCTAACTTTTTTTTTTTTTTTTGTAGTATTTATTTGATAAAATGTAAACGCAGTAAATATGGGAATGGAATATCCATAATATTTGTAATAATATAATATGCATAATTATATGCTTTGTCTAAATTTATATATAATAAGCTTTTAAACTGCATATTATTTATTATAATTAGTATTTTTTATGAACTACTAAAAAAATATATTTATCTCTTTACAGTGACTAATGTCATTATAAGTATTAGTAATAATAAATTAAGAATAATAGTATTTTAGGCTTAAAAACAATTTGTTTCACAATCATCTTGAAAAGGACTTTACATAAAGAACTGTCCCTTAAATGGCTAATACAAATATGTACTCATTCGTGCCCTATATTTTGTACATTACATAAATGCATAAAAATAGGCTTGAACATATAGTTTCACAATTTAAAAATTACGATAGAGTCAAAACACTGTTTTAAACACTAGTGTCGTGAAGGACATTTTCACCTTGTTACTAATAAACTTTAAAATATACTTATAACTACTTAAAATGTGATACAAACATATAAAAATATTATTTAATGCAAACATGAGATCTTTCGAACTCACACGCGTTCCTTTTTTTTTCCCTTTGAAAATGAGCGCGTGTGTGTTCGAAAGATCTCAGGTTTGCATTAAATAATATTTTTATATGTTTGTGTCACCTTTTAAGTAGTTATAAGTATATTTTAATGTTTATTAAAAATTACGTATTTCAAAGAAGTCTACAAGCTAAGATTACGAGATATTTATTTGGATCCTTGATAGAAAAAAAAATACAAATAAACTTACTTTTTACATTTCGCCATCTTGAAAAATGAGAAATCTCTAAACTATGTAAAAACCCTTCATTTAAGCAAATAAATATCCATCTTATGCTGTCGTCTTTCGGTAAGAGATAAAGACGTTGATATATAATTATTTCGTGAAACTTTCGTGTTATAAAGAAAAAGGAAATTATACAAATTTATTAGGATTCGAAGTTTCCCAAAAATAGGACGCCAGGCATAAATGTGTTAATCATAAAATCGGCAAGTGCTCTTTATAGGAATATAAGAAATCGATTAGGCGAATCGATTTCTTATCTCTTCTCTCATCTCTTCTCTTATCTCTTCTTATTTCTTCTCTCTCTTTCTTTTAAAAGCAAAAGACTTGTCTAAAGTTACTGTCAAAATGAGTGTTTTGAACGGAATTTAGGATCAAAATAGTGACTGAATGATCGTCATAAGACAGCAGTCGATTATAATCAGAGAGGTAATGGGGCATTGTCACAATCTTTTGACTTTTGGGGGAAAAATTTGGCGAAATTAAACTTGCTAAAATAACGTTTTAATCCGATAGACGAATGCCTTAATGATTCAAAATAAAGAAAAAATGGTCAGCAGCGAAAAAAGTTTTATTTAACTGAGGTTTAAGTTAAACTTGCGAGTTTAATTTTCCTTACTTTTTACCACTAAAACTTTTTATTTTCTTCTAAATTTTTACTTATAATGAATTTGCATAGTACCCATTTGACATTCAAATACGAAATAATAACAATGTAGTACTTTTAGTACAAAATTTTGGTATAACATTGTCTTAAAAGGGTATTAAAGAAGGGACGGTAAGGTAAAAAAAGGGGACGGTATAGGAAAAAAGGGACGAAATGGGGAAAAAAAGGGGACGGTATAGGAAAAAAAGGACGAAATGGGGAAAAAAAGGGGACGGTAAGGATGGAAAGTTAAGGAAAATTACCACCTATTTTAGGCAAATCATGTTACGACTAAGTGATAGCCACAATGTTCATTGATTTTTAGAAACAGTTGTTAACATTGGATTAAATTATATATATTTTTTTAATTTACCTAGAAAAGCGCAGGAGTAAACCTTGGAGACGGTAAGACTACCAATAAAGCCACGATCTTGAAATTGATATTTAAATGCTGATTTAAATTCTGCAGTAAATTTTCTGTTAAAGAGTTTTAGACATTCTTTCTCTAGCATACTTCTGCATGAGAAAAAACTTGAAAAAAATTCTGTGGCTGCATCTGAAGTGATTTTCTGTATAAGTTTAGCGAGAGTGACGGTAAGGATGAAAAACCCAGGGACAGAGTTCAAAAAATAATATCAACCGTAAAAATGTGTGCAGGTTAATTTTTTGCTACATATTTATATAAAACAATTGTCCCATTTTCGGAAAAAATTGTCATTGAATTACTTTTATTGAAAAAATTTTATACAGACAGCTCCAAACTTAAAAATCAGCATCAGGGACACGGTACGGTATAGGAGTTTTCCTGGTATTTGGACCCCCAACATCGTCCAAAACTTATTTATCTCGTTAATATTATTATGCAATCATGCAATGGGATGTTCCCCAGCATATGAAATAAAAAAAACACAAAAAAGTGTATTAAAATAAAAATTATTATTCAGGGACATGAAAGTCAAAAGATTGTGAGAATGCCCCTAATACATTTATCGAAAAATGGAAAATGCTAGTTTAAGAAAACAAAATAAGAAATTTAAGAAAAAAATTAAGAAAATTTAAGAAAGAAAAAATACAACGCTTATCGATAAACGATAAGCGTTGTATTTTTCCTTAAAATTTAAATAATTGATAAATATTTTATTGATATTTCAAACTAAATATTTTAATACTAAACACTTTTTATGCAGAATTCTGCAGCAAGGTCTACATGTGGTAAGATTTCGTGATGATAAACGAGAAGCGTTGTATTTTCCCCTTAAAATTTAAATAAGTGATAGATATTTTATTTATATTTCAAACTAAATATTTTAATATGAAATATTTTTTATGCAGAATTCTGCAGCAAGGTTTGCATGTGGTAATATTTCGTGATGATAAACGATAAGCGTTATATATTTTTAAAAATTTAAATAAGCCAGAAATATTTATTTATATTTCAAACTAACTATTTTAATATCAAACATTTTTTATGCAGAATTCTGCAGCAAGGTCTGCATGTAATAATATTCGTGATGATAAACGATAAGCGTTGTATTTATTTATTTAAACTTAAATAACTGATAAATATTTTATTTATATTTCAAACTAACTATTTTAATAACAAACACGTTTTATGCAGAATTCTGCAGCAATGTCTGCATGTGGTAATATTTAGCGATGATAAACGATAAGCGTTGTATTTTTCCCATAAAATTTAAATAAGCGATACATATTTTATTTATATTTGAAATTAAATATTTTAATAATTTTGCAGCCGTTCTTTTAATTGTGGTTTCGCTTATAAAATTAAAGAACTTACCATAAAAATATTCGCAAATTTGTTTTTCTTTTTCGGATATATATTTTGAAGCATTTTTCTCTTGTATTCAAACTTTGTCTGTTCAAACACTTCAGATAAATAATATTGCTTATTGCATTTTTATATATGAAAACATTATGGGGTTTACAGATTTTAAAATATTTGATTAAGCTGACTTCTTTCATCACAATACACTGTAAAAAAAATCCGACCAATTTTCCTGTAGGAATCGGAAAAATAGTTGCCCTTATCGTACCGGAAAAATTTCCGACCCAGCTCGGAATAAAATCCGTAAAATACCGTTTTATTGACTATTTCCCTTTTTTTACGGATTTTATTACGAGCTGGGTAGGAAAATTTTCCGGTACGATAAGGGCAACTATTTTTCCGATTTCTACAGGAAAACTGGTCGGATTTTTTTTTACAGTGTATTTATATTTTCTTTTGTCTGTCGCTGTAAAGATCTATAAGTGGCATATATTTGGTTACGAAGGCATACAAGATATTGACAAGTATATACACTGTCTCTATTAGGTTCAGATTGATTCAATATTTCTGTATCGTGATGACGAAATGTGCATATATGAGGTACACTGTAAAAAAAATCCGACCAGTTTTCCTGTAGGAATCGGAAAAAAAGTTGCCCTTATCGTACCGGAAATTTTTCCGGCCCAGCTCTGAATAAAATCCGTAAAAAAAGGAAATAGTCAATAAAACGGTATTTTACGGATTTTATTCCGATTTTACAGATTTTATTCCGAGCTGGGTCGGAAATTTTTCCGGTACGATAAGGACAACTATTTTTCCGATTCCTACAGGAAAACTGGTCGTATTTTTTTTTTACAGTGTAGCTTTCATTACAAAATGTAAAAAGCTACCTATTTCAGCCATCCGAAGGGAAGCATTTCCGAAAAAGTTTGGTGTATTTTCATCGATCATGACCTCCATACCCCAAAATCACCCTCCATTCAAATGTCACATATATATGTCTACCGCATATATATAAAATCCTAATGAAACGAATTTATGAAACCGATATATGAAGCGGCTGAAATGAAACGAATTTATGAAACGATTCTTTGAAACGACTGATTAAACAACTGATTATGTTTCACGGCGATTTCTCCTAAAATACGGAATACTTTGAGATGAAATTATACCAAAAATCCGTATTGATCCGCCGATCTCAAAACTGGTATTAGAATTTTTAAATTCGAATTAGTTTTCGAAATATTAATTTTTTGTAATTTTAAATACATTTTTCTAATGATGGCAACTCAAATTTTAATCATAACAGATATTTATTTTCATATTTCAGAAAAGGTTATTATTTTAAAGTAATTTGGCGACCATTTTGGCCTCCTTTAAATGTATGCTAAGAAATGTATCATGCTACTTTTATTCATAATTCAATTCACTTGAACAATCTTTCGCCAAATCGAAAGATTCTGAAATCAATTCTGACGGTATTTTTATTTTAGCGAGACGCAGCTGATAAATCGCCAAACATTTTTTCCCGTCGCATTTTTCTATATTTCATTAATTATATTTAAATTATAATCCTTTCATTCATTTTATTTAAAATACAAAACTTTCATTTAAAACTGAAACTTTAAAAATGGGCTTTAATGATGGCTTTTTCTACTTTCTTTCTTTTTTCTTCTTTTTTTTTTTCTTTAAACGAAACGAAAAGAAAAATATTAGGCACAGATCTCATATACGCACTGAGGTACCTAATTGGCGCCAAAATGGCATTATTTTGATTGACATGGTAATCCGGTTTTTGTTGTTTATTTCATAATAAATGTTTATTTACTTTTATTTATTTTTAAAAATTATATAAATTATTTTGTTCTATAGTTATCAATTTTTTTGTTATTTTCTTTTGGAAATAACAGAAAATAATTAAAAAATACGGTACTACTTAGTTATTCCGTCGACAAATTTCGCCAAATTATATAAATCGCCAAACCACTCGCCAAATTCTACAAATTGACATAATTTTAATTTTAAATAACGAAAGAACAAATAAATTAGTTTAACACTAATAAATATACAAGCAAAACGTCGAAATAAAAATCCCTTGATGACGTAAACACGTGTAACTTGTTTAACGTCAAGTGAATGTGACATTTACGATCAACCATTATTGGCATTTAATCTTATAGTTTGGCGATAGATTTTTGGGCGACTGGATAACTAAGTAATACCAAATATGCATATGTAACTAGTATTGGAAAACGAGGTTTTCGCCAAATTTTCGTAAAAAAAAAATAACGCCAAACCTGCGATACGTATATGACATCTGGCCAAATATTAAATAATGCAACAAACCATGACATTTAATTTTAACTTCAAATCAATGTTTTAATTTACGACTCGAAAAATAAAAAAAATGCTAACTGGGGAGTTGAAAAAAAGCTATTGACAAGATTTGCACCCGGCTAGCGTAACAGTACCAAGAATTCTTTGCGACCATGGCAACTTTTATGTAGTTTTATTTGAAAAAAATTGTTTGATTTTTTTAATCAAAATGAAAAATTTTCGGCACAGATGTCATATACGGTCCCATATTGGCGCGATTTTTTTCTGATGCCAATGTCATATACGCAACGGGTACTTAACTGGCGCCAAAGTATCGTTATTTTGCTTGATATGGTAAGCCGGATGTTGTTGTTTATGCTCTCGATGCGTTCCCCAAATTGGCGTCGGAAAAAAATCGCTCCAATGTCGTATATGACATCAGTGCCAAACTTTCATATGAAAGGCGAAGGGATCAGACCGTATTTGTTTATGACATTTGATGACTTGAACTATTATAATATAGATGAAATGATGGCGATAGAATAATATTTGGCGATTTATCACCTGTGCCTGGCTAATATTAAAGTACCAAAAATGGCACCTAGCGTATAAAAAGCGAAGTGGTCCGCCCGGAACTGTTGATGATAGTCGCATGACTTAGGCTATTGTTATAGAGATTGTTTTAAAATACCGGGAGACAAAGACTCTGTATACTTAATTCATTTTATTTTAGCTTCTTTTCAAATGTTTAACTGATCCTCTTTAATCAAAAACGAAAACAACCATTGGAAGTCTTAACAGCATCTGATTTGCCCTTAAATTTTTGCAATCAAAGGGAATTGAATGGAAACCTGTTTACAGAGAGATCTGCATAGCTTTTTTCAGTATAAATCAATCTTCTCTTAATATTTTTAAAACCCATCAGATCAGCGTGTTTTTAGATTCTGCGGTGTCTGAACGGGGGTTGATGAGCGTAGCTTGCAGGGGGCAGAGCCCCCTAGTAAGTAATAATAAAAATTTTTGCCCTTTTTATCTTAGTTAAGCTATTTCAAATTCTTATAATATCTACCTTATTTACATGTCTTTAATAATATCTTAAATATCTTTTATCTTTTTATCCCATGCCGTTAATCCAGCGTTTTCTTTTATTTATTATTCTAAAAACCTTAATCTGTTCATAACTATACTTCTTTATAAAACCCATTAAATTACTTTATTTCTTTCATTTTATTCCGAGACATTAAAGTCTTTTCTTTTATCGTTCGAAGGTTATCAATACCATTTTATTTTATTAAATCATTCCATATTCCAGAGTGCTTTGTGAGAACTTCGCGGGCTAGTCGTCTTACGTTATAAAACTTCCGCCGGTAAGTATTAAGTTCTGTTATTTACGGCACGCACCTCAGCCTCTTTTCTAGGTCTTATCGTATCGTTAGCGCGGCTTTCCGTTCCGTTCCTCCCCTCTCTCCACGGAGTTAGTTCGTTGCTACGTAATGCAACCGTCCGCATTCTTTTTATTTTAGTATTTAACCTCTTACATTTTCTTGGAGAGCTAGATTTTGTACGATATTTAGCTGCTATAAAAAATGCACGTCACTTGGAGAGTGTTTCGTCAATTAGTCGTGATGTTGTTTCTGATCAGTTCTATCATTCTAAAGCTATGTGACCTAACTCGAAAATAAGTAACTATTAGCCTAGTAGAGTTGACGAAATTTAACTATCATCAATAAATGTGTTATTTGGTTGATCTCCGCTTCTGTCATTATTACTGGGAAAATTCCTACGATTTCTACACATCCTTGCCTTACCTTCGACCATGACGACTGCATTTCAATAAATTTGGTTGGTGATATATTCGACAGCTGTTTATACTGCCTATTTACGACATGTTTTGATAGAATGTTTCATATATATATATATATATATATATATGGGGGTGAGACTCCATACATAACTCACAACTCACTTTTAGGACGAACACTGACATTTATTGAGACGAATACACACAAAAAAATACAGATATAAACACTCTTCTCGTTCTTTAATTAGCTTAAAGTCTATAATTCAGGACGTCGTTGAATATATTTCTGAGATTTTCTTACGTCGTGTAAATATTCAATCTTATTTCACCGTAATATGTTCTGTTCTTTTTTAACAAAACCTTCCGTCGTCGAACTCATTTCGTTCTCTTTACTTCTTCTGCATTTTCACTTCACACAGCTTCGTTAAGGCTCGTTTCCTTTTTAATCTCGAAGCGGAAAATACGGGGACACACAGTCTAATGCAGGTGTTGCTTGCGAAATCTCCACAAGCGGCCGTCCTGACATCTGGAGCTGCCGCAGCGACATGTGGTAAAATAGAATCTGAAAAACAAAAAACAAAAACCAGTAACTGTTCTTAGGGGAAAAGAAAAAAAAATAATCTGCACATCATAGTTGAAGTAGCGTAACATCGTATTTTTTTTTTTTAAGTTTCAGTTTTCGTCAGGCCAAGGTTTCATGTATTCAGCACAGGAGCTAGTATTTATCGGTCCTTCAGTTGATGAGATTTTCGTTACGTCGTAGGTGTCGTTAGACTTCACTTTGATTACTTTATACGGACCTAAGAATTTAGATTTCAACTTTAAACCTGGTCCTTGCTTGGTTCTCTTCATTGCTACAAGGTCACCAAGCTTGTACTTACGGGGTTTCTTACGTCGTAAATTATAGTGCTTGCGATTTTCTTGTTGAATTTCCAGAATATTCTTCTTGGCTTCTTTACGGAGCTCTTCTCTGTCTTTCATAAATTGTTCTTCGACTGCACTGTTTAAGAGGTCAATAATTTGTACATCTTCTTTCTGTTTCATTTTTGTACCAAATAATATTTCAAACGGTGTTCTCTTAATGCTTCTTTGGTAAGTTGAATTAATGACTTGTTGAACTTTAGGAACATGTTTAAACCATTTGGTCGGTTCGTCTTTGGACATTTTAGAGATTACAGAAATTATGGTGGAATTAAGTCGCTCTACTTGACCATTGGCACGGGGAAGGCCAGTTGTAACTGTCTCGTGCTTTATATTTTCATCTTGACAATAATCAGCAAATTCTTTGCTTGTAAATGCAGGACCTTTATCGCTAATGATAATGGAAGGATTGCCAAAAGTATGACTTTGTTGTCGTAGTTTTGATATAACTTCGGAAGCAGAAGTACTTTTACATGGATACAACCAGACGAATTTAGTAAATGCGTCTATTAAAGACAAAATATGTTTATAATTTTTGTTGATTGTTTCAAGAGGGCCTAAATGATCAATGTGGTAGGTTTGGAGAGGAGTCTCTTCTTTAGGTAAGGGATGTAATTCACCTTCTTGTTTGCCACGTTTGCGATTATACAAAAGGCATGTTACACAATTCGCTATAATTTTATCAATTTTATTTGACATATTAGGGATGAGAAATTCTTCGTTAAGGAGTTCTTCACAGCGTTTACGGCCAAAATGTCCTTTGTCATGAACGTGTTTAATGACATTTAGCTGCATTTCATCCGGCACAACTATCAGATCGATACCTTTATGATTTTTATAGAGAACGTTATTTTTAAGGAAATAGTTGTCATATGGCTTTGTTTTCAAAATTTCTTTGATGGCCTGTATATGTTCGTCAGTATTCTGTGATTGTATGATTTTGGTAGTAAAACTATCTTGAATGACCATACATATTGGATTTCTACTTAAAGCGTCGACATGGCACATGCGTGTACCTTGTCTGTGTTCGATTGTATAGTTATAGTCAGCTAACATTAAAGCCCATCGAGAAATCTTGGTGCAAAGATCTTTTTTATTCATAGTAAGGGCGAATGCGTTGCAATCTGTGACTATCTTGAAAGGAATACTTAGAATGAAAACGCGAAATTTTTTAAGGGCTTCTATGACAGCTAAAACTTCTAATTCATAACTCGAATATTTACGTTCGGCATCTGTGGTTTTTTTGCTCATAAAATAGACAGGGTGAAATTGATTGTCAATAGAAGACTTTTGAAGGAGGACTGCTCCGTAACCGTCAATAGATGCATCACAGTGAACTTCTGTTTCGTTACTAGGGTTATAAATGCTTAAAACAGGACCTGAAGAAAGGATGTGTTTCAGCTGATTAAATGCATTTCGTTGCTGGTCGCCAAAGTGAAATTTAGTGTCCTTTCTAAGAAGATCTGTTAAAGGCTTAGCTATTAGAGAGTAATCTTGAATGAATTTACGAAAATATGAGGTTAATCCGACAAATGAATGTACATCTTTTATACTTTTAGGTTCAGGGAAATTAAGGACAGCTTTAGTTTTTAAGGGGGATGGGTGCAGTTGACCATTTTTAATGTGGTAACCCAAAAAATCAATTTCTCGTTGTAGAAAGTGGCATTTTTTGAGATTCAGTTCTAAATCATATTCGGATGCAGTTGTAAGGACGCGTTGTAATTTCTGGAGTCCTTCGACTTCGTTTTCAGCTGGTATTATGAAGTCATCCATATAGACAATAAGTACTTTTTCATTAATGAGGTCTCGAAAAACGTTATAAATATATCTTTGAAACACTAACGGTGCATCGCTAAGGCCATAATTCATATATAAGAATTCAAATTGACCAGAATGTGTTACGAAAGAAGTATATTTTCTACTATTTTCTTCCACTTCGACATGAAATAAAGCATTTTTAAGGTCAAGAGTAGTAAATACTTTTGCAGAATGCAACTGATCAATAATGTCATCAATTACTGGGAGGGGAAAACGTTGTTTATGTGTTTTAGAATTTAACTTCCTATAGTCAACACACAATCTATATGAACCATCTTTCTTTTTTACTAGGACAATAGGTGATGAAAAATTACTAGTGCTTTTACGAATAATTCCTTTTTCGAGCCACCCAGAAATTTGCTTTTCGACGAAGTTTTTCTCTATTTGCGCCAAGCGCCTGGGAGGACAAGTAACAGGTTCTTCGTGTTCCAGATGAAGTTATAATTTAACATCAGTTGTCTTTATTTTTTAGGAGAATAATTTTGAATAAGTTCTGAAATTTTTGAACGTATTGTTTCATCGGTAATATGGGATAAATCAAGATTAAGATCGTCTAACACATGAGCAATATTAATCAAAAAATTATTGGACGTGTCGTCATTTTTCTCGATTTTTTGCATCGAAATATTATTTCCAGAAATTGTTAAAATACTTTGTTGAATGATATCTGTACCAATAATAAGATCAAAAGATATGGAATAATCTGGGACTACATAAACATTAGTTGTATAATTAAAATCATCTATCATAATGTTCGTAGAGAAAAAACCTAGGGGTTTGATTATAGTATTTCCTAATCCAGTTAATGTGATAGTTGAATGTTCAAGGTTCGAAATTGTAGGGAATTTGCGATAAATGCTTTCCTTTAGTAAACTTCTTTCACTACCTGTGTCTACCAATGATGTAACATTTACAGACGAAATAATGACTTGTTTGGTCATGAAAGTGTTCGACGTGACAGTGGAAACATTGGAGGGTTCTGACTTAACTCTAGGCCTCCTTGGTTGATCACATTGAGCCGATTTGTGGCCAAAATTCGAACGATTAAAACAACGAGGGCCTTTATCTTTATGTCTGCATTGGCTACTTTTATGATTCGACAAACCACAATTAAAGCAAAAAAGATCAGATTTTGGTCGAAAGGATTTCTCTTTCATTGGCATTTCAGGTTTGACTTTACGAAATTTAGTGTTCTCAAAGTCATGTCGAATTTTGTCATAAATTTTGAGCTTTTGCTTGAATTCTACAATGGATTGGCATCCATATAACATTGATTTTCTGAAAACGGGGTCGGGTATGCCGTTTATGATGTATTGCATTAATGCGGAATCCTCGATTTTACCACGCGAGCATATTTGTTTCATGATAAGAAAATATTCTTCTATTGATTCATTTTCTTGCAATTTTCGTTTATTTAATATATCATGTAACTCGGCAGAATTATAAGTGGTGCTAAATTCTGATATTAAGAGTTGTTTAAGTTTGTCATATGAATTGATATGAAATTCTGTTTGTGTTAATAACTGGGCATTTCCTCGTAATGATCTTTTACAAAATATGAATTTATGAAAGTCAGATAAATTAAACATATTAGTAACATCCTCAAAATTATTAAATCATACCTGTATATCACTAAAAGAACTACCATCGAAAGGAGGTATTACACTTTCAATATCAGTAAAATTCATAGACGATGGCATAAAACTTTGAACTGGAAATTGCTGTTGTTTGTCAAAATTTGATAATTGAGTGTTATTACTTGAAGTCATATTATTTGAAGGCAGTTCGGGTTCCGAGTCGGTGTCACTTTCATTTTGTATAATATTATTTTGTAGTAAGGTCAAGTCTGAAAGGTATGTCACTAATCGGGTTGCGAGATCGTTTAAAGATCCCTCATTATCAATACAAAGTAGATTGCACACTGTAATCAGATCATTTAATGAAAAATCAGTTTGAACTTTAGTTATTTTATTTTTGAATTCGGTGCTGTCGGTTTGAAAACCGAAACCAGTAAAATCACGTATTCTCTTTCTATTAGAGCGATCACCGTCAGCATCAAATAGGAATTTATGCAGCAATTTAATTTTATGCGTTCGTTCGTTTTTAAATGCAACTTCCAGTTCTGGTATTTCAACTAACTTCATAATAAAATAATAGCAATGAACTCACCGTTAGAAGAATATCCGGCTTGAATATGTAGGATGAATAACTCTAATTAATCATATTGGTGGGTTAACTGTCACTTCTGACGCCAATTTATGGGGGTGAGACTCCATACATAACTCACAACTCACTTTTAGGACGAACACTGACATTTATTGAGACGAATACACACACAAAAATACAGATATAAACACTCTTCTCGTTCTTTAATTAGCTTAAAGTCTATAATTCAGGACGTCGTTGAATATATTTCTGAGATTTTCTTACGTCGGTCGTGTAAATATTCAATCTTATTTCACCGTAATATGTTCTGTTCTTTTTTAACAAAACCTTCCGTCGTCGAACTCATTTCGTTCTCTTTACTTCTTCTGCATTTTCACTTCACACAGCTTCGTTAAGGCTCGTTTCCTTTTTAATCTCGAAGCGGAAAATACGGGGACACACAGTCTAATGCAGGTGTTGCTTGCGAAATCTCCACATATATGTATGATTTTTGTCATGCGATAACTCTCGTATTTATAAACCGATTTGGATGAAATTAATTGTATATATAGTACAAACAAATGTCTCGACCGAGTTCGTTGGCCAGCTTCATTCACAATCATGTTTAAAAATGGCAGCCGTTTAAAAAATTAAAAAAAAATTAATTTAAAAAGCCATGCAAATAAATTAAAAACTGAGAAATATTTTTTCTTAAGAGTTTGACTTTAATACAAGGATTCCGAAGCATGGTTAGTTTCATCTGAAAAAAGAATATTAAAGCTACCTTTTCTTCTCTACACATGATGAAAGGACTTTCTTTATGTGTTCCAGTAAACAAGCTATAAGAACTACATACTTGCTTAACGAACTCATCCAAGATACTGGCAAGAACAATACATTGTTTCGATTACGTTTGAATTGGTTCAGTATTTCGGATATTATCAGGACAACAAGATTTGAATCATATAGATAGCTAGCTAGATAGCGAGATAAACAATGTGATTGCAATATTTTGATTTATAAAGAAATCAATCTAAAAAGGGTGATTTATCATAAATCTAATGTCATTTGTTTTTCTGGTGATAGAGAAGAATAGCTTCTAATAGCGTGTCTATCACTGATAATAGTTAACTATTATTGGCTAAAGGAAAAATGCTTGAAATAAAAATAAAACGAATAGCTTGGAAAATAATAAGAAATCCCATAAATAAAGAATGCTAAAATGTATGGACGGGGCAGAAAATAATGATATGTATTGGATGGAAGTATAGCTTTATGATACACGGGTTATCATTTCATATAAGAGTTTTATTCGAATAGATCGTAATTTCCAAACTATTTTTTTTCTAGAACATACTTCGTTTTTAATACTTCCTTATTTTGACATTTGCACGGCGGAATTTTTAAAAAATACTGAAGTGATAGAAAATATTTTGGATGATTATTTTATATGTTTTTTTTTTTAAATGTAACTAAATATTTATATTTATGTGATACAATTTGCAAATTTAATAAAACTTATGGAAGGAGCGAGATGTTATTCCTTGTATTTAATCTTTGCATGAGTAATTCAAATCAATCTAAAAGTAAAAACCTATGAATAAGTATTAGCACGATGTTGGTCCAAAATTGGTTTCCTATTCAAAATATTAGACCTCCTAAGAAATTTTCAATTTTGTTGGCACATTGAGAATGATTTCTCCTTTTTACTTTCTTCTATCTTCAACAGAAGAAAGTATTGTAATCGAAATTTTTTCGACTTCCGGTTTTCGACGGATTTACACGTTTTAGGGTTCAGAGATCCCCCAAAACATGTTTATAGAATATGTCTGTCTGTCCTTGTGTCCGTGTGTCTGTATGCCGCCATTGTACCATCGAAAATTGTATGAAGTTATGCATAGAATATAACCATTTTTTTTTAAAGTTTGTGGCTATGGCAAGCAGGTCCTCCATTAATTTGGAAATAATACGCCGGTAGGGGCGCAGTAATAGCGCTTTTTGTGCGATTTTTCTGGCATTTTGAATATTGTACCATCGAAAAGTGTATGAAGTTATACATAGAATAGAACCAAAAAAATTTTTTAAGTATTTCGCTATAGCAAATAGGTCCTCCCTGAATTTGGAAAAAATTCGCCGGTAGGAGGCGCTGTAATAGCGATTTTTGTGCGATTTTGAATATTTTACCATTGAAAAATGTATGAAGTTATCCATAGAATTGAACCAAATTTTTGTGTATGATTTTAACAATGGCGAGAAGGTCCTCCCTGAATTTGGAAAAATTCCGCCGGTAGGGAGCGCTGCAATAGCGATTTTTCTGCGATTTTTGTGTATTTTGAATATTGTACCATCGAAAAGTGTATGAAGTTATGCATAGAATTGAACCAAATTTTTAGTGCATATTTTTAGCTATGGCAAGAAGGTCCTCCCTGAATTTGGAAAAATTTCGCCGGTAGGGGCCGCTGTAATAGCGATTTTTGTGCCATTTTCAATATTGTACAATCGAAAAGTGTATGAAGTTATGCACAGAATTTAACCAAATTTTTTGTGTATGCTTTTGACCATGGCAAGAAAGTTCTCCTTGAATATTGAAAATTCCACTGGAAGGGAGCGCTGTAATAGCGATTTTTGTGCAATTTTCAATACTGTACCGTCGAAAAGTGTATGAAGTTATGCATAATTCTAATAAAAATACTAATAAGACTAATAAAAATTAATTATTGGTACTTGTAACAACATTTTGAAATATTAAGATATATGAGGTAAAAGAAAGTTTTGGGATTGGCACATCCAACTAATTTGTACGTATAATTAGCATTCAACAAAAATTGTTGACTAACAGATGTTCTTCACTAATTCAATCGTTTTCATTATATTAGTAGTTTCGTATTACAGATATTAGACATTCTACACTGAAACGTCAGTGAATTAATTGCATCTGGTTAGAAACAAACTTCTACTCTTCTGGCTTTGATGACGAATACCACATAACGAGACATGATTTTTATAATTCTGCGGAAGTGTTTGGAAGGTATATGCCAAACATATACTAGAAACTTCCATAAATAAATTAATTACACCGGTGTGAGATGAAGTGCCCTTCAAGAGTATCCCATTGGCTTTGAAAGCGATTTAAGTTCAAGATTCTTAATGATCATTTCAGAAGATCCTTGAATTAAGGGACTACCACAGGATTTTTGGTGGGAATAGTTACACTACTCGAAACTCCAATATTTTTCGGTAGGTAGTGAAACATAACTAGTTGGATATACCAATCCCAAAACTTTCTTCTATTTCATACACCTTAATGTTTCAAAAAGTAGTTACTAATGTTAATACTTCAACATTATTAGTTCAGTGCTATACCAACGTTGATTTTAATCTTAAATTTCTACTTCAGCCAATTAATGGGCGTAAAAACGAGTTAATCTCGATAATGATTATCGCATACATTATCGCTGCTATTTTAGGTTGATTAAAAGTATAGTGGATAAATGGTTTCAAGAAAAAACACATGAACGGCTCTAGAACTAAAAAACCATGTGCTTGTGATGTCAGTGGTAACATCACAGGAGACTCGCTGATTATCAAAACTCTTCAAAACTAATAACGACATTTTCGACGAAAATTCATGGAAGCAAAAAAAAACAAACAAAAAAACAAACAAAAGAAAACCAAACAAAAAAAAAATTATCAGGAAATCGCTGGAGTGGTACCTCCTGACTGCTGTGAAAGTGATCTCCCACTTGTAATTTGCTGATTGTGCGTGTTTCGAGTGTTTCTGGAATCTAGTTCTGCTTAGTCAGGCGCAATTGAACCTGTATTGATAATATGTTTGATTCGCTTGCATGAAAACTGCTGAGCGCCTGTGTAATGTTAGACTGAGTTTTAAATGCCACTTTAGATAAATACAGGGTATATAAAGAGGCGATTTAATTTAAATTTTATATTTGAAACATGGAATCTACAGTTCAAAGATGTACATTTTATGCACGAGTGTTCTCATGTCTACGAGCATTAAAAGGTTTGAGAGACAAGTTAGATGATGACGAACATTTTTCAAGAGATGGAATCGACATAGAGCTAACAAATTTAAGAGTTGTGACTATCAGAAAGCTAGACAAGCACCTAGAAGCTATCGAAGAGGTGACTTCAAGGGCATTTTCAAGAAAATACCACGCTGTTTACAGTGCTAAGTATAAAAGTTTTGTAATTTCAGACTCAATTAAGATTAATGCAATTAATTGAATGTGAAATGTTGAAAACTGACATACGTACGTGCATAAAATTAACTAAAACATTGAACAAATGGCTCCAAAACCTAATTTTTGAGATATAATGTTTACATTATATGTTCATGTTTTTGCATGCTAATCTGTGATTTATGAGTATATCAGCATTTGATCTTTAGCAAAGCTATATAAATGCTGTACCATAGCATGCTTTTATTAATCGTTTTGCGCAGTTATGGTTTACCAGAGGTCACGTGCTAATAGACGCAATCGTCGCAATTCATCGAAGCCTAAAAGGTGGCGGTGGGGAAGGCGGCGGTCACCTCGTTTGAACGTTGTGAGCAGTGGTTTAGATAACCCACTGGTTCGTCGGATGAATTGCATTAGTATAAGTGTGAAGGATTGCGACATCTTTAAGCTGAAATACAGCTTCAAAGACCATCAGATATTCGGTTCTGAAAATGTACTGATGTTTTCTAGTTCAGTTATTCCTAGTGCTTGCAAGAATGTGTTTTTTCGGAATAATCTGAATCGCTATAGATACGTGAAATTCAATTCCTTCGCGTATTCTGTTTACATCGAATCTCTAAATTGGACGCTCACGGGCCAATATAAAGTCGGTACAAGGACCGAGCCTTACCATTATCCTGTGGGATTCATCCATGGCTTTCAAGGGATCTTTCTCCTGGATGTAAACATGTTAAAGTATAACATCAATTGAGACAATGAAGCAATAAAAATGATAAAGTTCCGTTAAAAGCTTTTCTTTATTGGGCGCACACCTTTGGGAAAAGGAAATTTGGGAAGTCCTAGGGTACTGGCTTGCATTAAAGATTCTGTTCATATCTTAAAGAAATTGATTGGCGAAACTATGGATAACGACTTCGGAAGAGCCTTCGTGGAATCTTCCGAGGCAAGACGTGCTGAACACAAACGATGCAGTACTCTATAAGGTTTTAGGCACAACTGACTTGTGACGTCCTCTGCTCAGGGAATTCCAATAAAACCAGACGCACGCTGTTTGGCGAGTCGACCAGCAGCAAGAAGTAGAGCAACCGCGCGAGCCCAAAGCCAAAAAGATTAGCTAGCGCCGAACCCCAAAAGAGCGATAAACGAATGATTGCGGAACTCACTCCGAACGGCAACGGAGAGAAGAAGCAACAGTTCTCCCGCGTAAAGATCCTTAAGACCGATGCCAGACGGGCGTCTTTTTTGCTGCTTTTTTGCTTAAGTATTATCCAAGCGGCTAAAAAGACACCCGTCTGACATTGGTCTAATGGCGAGCGCTAGAAACGACAAGAAGTAACCTGGAAATTTATAAATACTGAGATCGCTGAGACGGGATGTCAAAATATGAACGAAGGGAAGTAGAAATAAAAGTAATACGTTAAATTAAAGGTAATTAAAAATCCCGAACAATGGGACCAATGGAATAAATATTATATGAAATAACAAAAATAGTTAAAATTAAGTTTATTAATAGGAGATGACCACGTGCAAATGACAAAGTCGCGATTGCAATGATAATGTCGCATTTACAATGAGGCAATGATATTTAGTAAAATCAATAGTTTTTCGTTATTCTAGGAGGATGCAAAGTTCCTATTGCTGAACGAACAGCCGATGTATAATAAAACTACGAAAAATCGAGAAAATTATACAAAAATCGCTATTACAGGGTCCTGGAATATTTCTAAATTTAAGGAGGACCTGCTTACCATAGCCAAAAACATCAATATGAAATTTGGTTTAATTCTATACCTAACTTCATAAGATTTTCTATGGTAAAATATTGACAATGGCGCAGAACATGCTATTACAGCGACCACTTCCGGCGGAAATTTTCCAAATTCAGGGAGGTCCTGCTTGCCATAGTCAAAAACATACAGAAAAATTTGGTTTAATGTTATGCTTTACTTTATACAGTGTTCAATGGTACAAAAATGGAGATGGCACAAAAATCGCTTTTTTATAGCACCCCCTTCCAGCGGATTTTTTTCAAATTCAGGGTGTTAGTTCCGTATTACCAATTTTAACATATATAATATAATAATTTTTGTATTTATGCATTTTCGCATAAGAGTGCAACAGCTATTGCACCAAGATCTAAATATTCATAAAACTAGTTATTCTAGTACGAACGCACTTAATTTGCCACGTTTGACTACAATTTGCGACATGTTTATTTTCAAATGGGTGTGGTAAAAGTAAAATTTCTGCAACATTTTAAATCCAATATCGGGCTTCCTATTAGAAATATTATACATTAAATTAAGTCTTCTTCGTTATTAGTTGTATACGTTTTATTTATATTTATCAAAAACTCATTAAATAACATATGCTTTTTCTAGAAATCCCTCGTTTTTATTAAAAATCAAATGTTCTATCCGTAAATCAATATTAGCACATCTATACTTAAGTAAATTTTGTTTGCTAGTTTGTTTATTTGTAGGAGGTAATCTCTGGAACTACCGAACCGATTTCAAAAGTTATGGTATCAAAGTTTTGGTGTTAGTCTCTGTTCCAACATCGGCTATATCTTATGTCGATTCCACTAACCCAAAGGGGGTGAAGGAGCAAAAAACATTCTAAACATGCGACTTTTGTGATACTGAAGGTCCTAAAAACATGAAATTCGGCATGATAGTTACTTATAAGATATAAATGGTCTCTAAGAACTTTTATTAAAAAATTCGAAATTTAAGAGGAGTGAAAATGCGTGAATAGCGTTCTGAAAAACGTTCTAAATGGCGATTTCTACGCAATCAGGAAATAGCAAACCGATTTCAAAAATAATGGTGTCAAAATGATGGTGACAGCCCTTGCGCCAACCTAGGCTATATTTTATGTCGGTGCCACTGCTCCAAATGAGGAGCAGGAGCAAAAAACATTCTAAAAATGCGATGTTTGTGTTACTGAAGGGACTATAAAACTGAAATTTGGCATGGTAGTTACTTATTAAATATAAATGATCTTTTAGAACATTTCTTAAAAAATTCGAAATTTAAAAGGGGTGATAATGCACGAAAATGTTTTGTAGGTGTCACTACCACCTGGGGATTGGAGAAGCAAAAAACATTCTAAATTGCGATTTTTGTGAAACTGCAGGGGCTAGCAAATTGCAAGTAGGTATGGTGGTTTCTTATAAGATATAAATGATTCCTATGAACATTTACTAAAAATTTGAAATTTAAAAGGGGTGAAAATGAGCGAAAAGCGTTCTAAAAAACGAACTGAATTGCGATTTTTACGCAATTTCTGGAAGTACGGAACCGATTTCGAAAGTAATTCTTGAAAATTGATGGTGACAGCCCTTGCTCTAACATATGCTCTATTTTAGGACGGTGTCACTACCGCTTGTACGTTGCAGGAGCAAAAATATTCTAAATTGCGATTTTTGTTATACTGCAGGAACTAGCAACTTCCAATTAGGCATGGTGGTTACTTATAAGATATACATGATATCTAGGAACATTTTCTAAAAAATTCGAAATTTAAAAGGTGTGAAAAAGAGCAAAAAGCGTTCTGAAAACGTTCTAATTTGCAATTTCTACACAGTCTCAGGAAATACCGAACCAATTTCAAAGGTAATGGTTTCAAATTGACGATGACAGCCTTCGCTACAACGTAGGCTCTATTTCATGTCGGTGTCACAACCACCTGGGAATTCTAGGAACAAAAATCGTTCTAAATTGTGATTTTTGTGATACAACAGGGACTATGTTCTCTGAGAACAGTTTCTAAATAATTTGAAAATTTAAAAGGGGTGAAAATGGCCGATAAGCGTTTTAAAAAGTTTTAATATTGCGATTTCTGCGCAATCTCAGGAAATATCAAACCGATTTCAAAAGTAATGGTTGCAAATTGATGGTGACAGTCTCTGCTCCAACATAGGCTATATTTTATGTTGTTGTCACTACCATCTGGAGGATGCAAGAACAAAAAATGTTCCGAATAGCGTTTTTTGTTATACTGAGGGATCTAACATTTTGAAATTTGACATGGTTACTTAAAATTACTTAAAAGACATTACTTAAAAGATGTAAATGCTTCTTAAGAACCGCCGAAAGAAAATTCCAAATTTAAAAGTGTGAAGTGAGCGAAAAGCGTTCTAAAAACGTTCTAAATTGCGATTTTTATGCAATCTTATGAAATACAAAACCGATTTCAAAAATATTGGTTGCAAATTGGTGGTGATAAGACCTGCTTAAACGTAAGTATATTTTATGTCGGTGACACTACCACTAGGGTGTTGCAGGAGCAAAACGTTCTCAAATTTGATTTCTGTGATATTGAAGAGGCTAGAAACTTGAAAGATGGCATGGTAGTTACTTATAAAATATAAATGTCCTCTAAAAACTGTCAAAAATAAATTCGAAACTTAAAATGGTGAAGCGAAGGGAAGGAGCGAAAAGCGTTCAAAGAAAGTCCTAAATTAGGATTTCTATGCAACCTCAGGAAATAATAAACCGATTATAAAAGTAATGGTTGTGAATCAATGGTGACATTTACTGATCCTACACAGGCTATATTTTATGCCGGTGACACTATCACCTGGGGTTAGCAGGAACAACGAACGTTCTGAAAAAAACTTTAAAAACTATCTAAATTACTTTTTCTACGGAATATTAGAAATACCAAAGCGAGTTCAAAATTAATGTTGGTAAATTAATGGTGACAGTTTTTGTTTCAACATAGGCATGTTATATTGGTGCCACTATCACCAGAGAAGTGGTAGACCGTTAGGCAAGAAGATTGGAATTCGACATGATGGTTAATTTTAAGATGTAAATGCGTACTAAGAACAAGAAGATGGTTTCTAAAGAATTCAAAACTTCAAATAAATACTGAAATAAGCGTATGAAATGAGTATAAAAGCTTCAAAATACTTTTTAAATTATCATTTACTTAGAATTAGTTTTAGTTCTTATTAATTTAAGTCTCATTTCTGCCTAATGCAGTGTAATAATGAAGTTTAGTTAAACTGTGGCTTAATTAGTAGTTTTTGAATTATTCCTAAAAGTATAATTTTTTCTAAGAAAAATTAGACATACATATGTTACTTGCTAATATTTCAAAGCCGCCGGCTTTATTAGTTATTGTAAAAGTATCTGTTTGTTATTACAGACTTCGACATAAAATTAAATTTTAAATCTTGTTGTATTTCAAGAATAGTTCCTATAATTTTGTAAGCATTATTTATATTCAACAAATGTTTATTATCTAACAGTTGTTCGTCTAGTATTTCACTCGCTTTCATTAATATTCTAGGTGTCTAAAGAGTGCTTAAATTGAATAGGAATTAATCCTCTGCAGTGGACAATATGACGTCAACTAAAGTATCACCAAAAAAGATGAGGACACTAGGATTTGTGCTTTTCCTAGCAATAGCATCAGTATCCGGGCATGCTTGGGAGAGATCAGGTTGCCATAGAGTTGGTGAGTATTTCTGCGGTGTATTAATTTTAAATCAACTTTCAAGAAATGATTTATAAATTTGATTTGTAAATTTTTTCTATGCATGCAGGAACATAACTTTTGAACAGATGCTCCATTTTGATTATTCCTTTTATTTTGTAGTAAGGGCTGGTTCTGGTGGTGGCTCCTTAATAATGTCATTAGTATCATATTTAGTATGCTGGTTCTTCTTTTTTTTCTTATTTTAGGTAGATTTCATAACAAATACTACCTATTGCAGTCGTTACCATAATGCGACTTTTGAAAAATTCCTTCATAACTTTTCATTATATGATCCCAGGAATCAAAAAACCACCACCTAAAAAGTTTATATAATATATATATATATATATATATATATATATATATATGTACGTATGTATGTACTAAATTTAAAAGTATTTGATGTAAATTTTCCTTTTTCAGTAATATTCCGTATATCATACCGGCTTATTAAATTAAAAGTCTAGTCTTTTAATCTCTATAAGATCCTAATCCATATAATAATATTTATTCCAAATTGCGTAAATGTAAAAATGGCTCTAACTGTTTATATTTCTTCAATAAATCCTTTTATTATTTATATTCCTATTAAAATACGCTATTAAATCCCGGTATATCATATTCCCCTAAAATCTTTATTTAACTGCTAAAATATTATTAGCTCGTCTAAAAAGACCTTCTTATTTCAATTCATTCTTTTATTTAAAATATCCAGATGCCAACTAGAATATTTCAATGCTTTAAAACTTACGCAGAAATAAATTCATTTTTCTTTTTCTTAAATATCGTCTGGTGAGAGAAAAGCTATTTTTAGCTCAGTCTCGAAGCAGAGACTAAAGTTTTTTTACAGCTGGCGCGTCTAGGTGCAAGAGTATGGAATATTCTGGAACAATCGTTGAGCGAGGTAGTATAAATCCCATCAGCTAGTCGGATACAAAAAGATTCTTCGGAGAGATTTGCTGCTTTTTTGTTGAGATGTTGTTGGAGTTTTTAAGAACTTTATGAGAGATTTTGTGAGTTTACTAAGGGAATAACAGTCTGGTAGCATAATGAAGCGAAAAGGATCTCGAACCGATAGATGGAACAGCTTTTAAGCTAATTTTGATGTGAGCGAACTTTGTTCTTTTTATCATCGGTGGAGTGGAGCATTCCCCCCCCCCCCCCCCCCTAAAGTCAAATTATGAGAACGTCAATAAAGTTAGATTGCTTTCAATCGACTCTGCATTTTTATGTTCCTTGAGTCTTTCATTCTCAACAACCATATCGGCCTGAAACGCCTGTGCTGTTTATGACTGGAAATCCCTATAATTTCGATAAATCCTACTGCTTGCTTTCAAATCGTCACCATATATACCGGGTGTCCCAAAAAGGACTGACTGATTTTAAAATTCAATAACTTGCAAACGGTGACAGATATTTAAAAAATTCTTGCAGGAGGGTTATGCATAAGGTCAAAAGTTTTTTTACAGTGATTTTCAATTTTAGTTCGAATTACAAACAATAGATGGCGCTGCGATCAATAGACGCTGAATTCAGGCTCGATTTTTGGTATTTCGTGGCCCGGATAATACATTTCCATCTCCTTTTTCAGCATGGAACAAGAGAAAGGACCAGAAATCGAGCCTGTATTTAGCGACTATTGCTTACAGCGCCATCTATTGTTTGTAATTCGAACTAAAATTGAAAATCACTGTAATAAAACTTTTGACCTTTTGCATAACCCTCCTGCAAGAATTTTTTAAATATCTGTCACCGTTTGCAAGTTATTGAATTTTAAAATCAGTCAGTCCTTTTTGGGACACCCGGTATATGTATGTACTAAATTTTGTCCGCACGATAAAAATCGCAATTATGAACGGATCGTCTTCAAACTCGCCAAAAACATTGAGATGGCTAATATCTCGGCGGAAATTACAAATGGGCAAAATAGGCCCAAGGGGGGGGGGGGGGGGCAGTGTTAAAAATTTTGAATACCGCCTTAAAATGATTCTGATAAAACCATCTCTTACGGAAAAATGACAGGAAAATTTAACATTTTTCGTTATAGCCGTTGCCAACAATTAAAAAACACAATAAAGTTCTTACCACAACAATTACTTTTTTATTGCAATATTTCCACGTGAAAAATGAAAATGAAATAAATAGTTTGCCGAATTAAAAAAAAGTGAATATTACGTCATATTGGAAATATAATGGACGTCAGCAGGTGAACATGTAACGTCATGTGAGTTTGAAAAACGTATTGAAACATGATAAAAACTCGACTGTAAGTATTGGCATATTTTAACGTATCTCTAATCTTGATTTAGTTTTTGTTTGTGAAATTAGTACTTAACTTCAAAATATACCTCCGCCTGTAGACCGAGCCGGCAGGGATTTTTTTGTCTTTACTGGCTCTAACTTACGTAAAAATCGACCAATCGTCACGAAATTTGTTTATGTTGCCAGGATACAAAATGTTAATTTATGTTTTTTACGTTATTGTTGCCTTTTGTATAATTTGTTTTCCGCAAAAGCGTCAAAAATTGTAATGCATCACCGTTTATGGTGAGTAAAAATGAGCAATATTGGTAATAAAGGGATTTAAAGTGAACGTGAATAACAATAAGGAATTACAACCAAAACACTCTGTTGTGTCAAACCACTGTCACTAAAATATGCCAACTGGCATGCAATAAGTAATTATCCGTTCAATAATGTAAAAAATAATCCATTGAAGTTCGTTTTATTATTTTTTAATGCCTTTTTTTTGGGTGTGTTCGTAATTATATAAATAATCGTATATTAATTATATAAATAATTGCACCGATAGTTGTCGTCTGTTTCGTCCGTCTGTCCGCTTATAACAGCGCAAAAACTACCCAACGGAATGGTTTGAAATATAATATATATATATAATCGTTGCAGAATTGTGTCGAGTCATTTCGAATTTTATGAAAATCGAATCAAAACTTAAAAAGATATTAATAAAAGCTGTACTTCATTCTATAAAATTCTATCATACGTAATGAATTCTATGATATCCCATCATAGATAATGATTCTAGGTTGTTATGGTGATGACGTCTTATTTAAGATGGAGTCCTATTATTTTCGTATTACTGAATTTAATATATAGAATCGTAATAAACTTTGCATTCATGCATTTTTGCATAAGAGTGCAACAGCTATTGCACCAAGGTCTGAATATTTATAAAACCAGTTATAGTACGAACGCACCTCATTTGCCACGTTTGACGTACAATTTCCAACTTGTTTTGTTTCATATTTCTTTATGTGCATAAATTCTATAGAGGCTATACAGGAGTGCACAAAAAATCTCGAATACATATATGTTTATTGAGGGAAATTGAAGAAAGAGAATTTTCATTTATTTTCTGCGTTTCGTAAATGAACTAAATTTTAGCATACTGCATATTATATATAAAAGCTTATAGATCATATACAGGACGAAAGAATTCGAATATTTTTCAAACTATTGATAATAATTCAAATGTATTAAGTATATATCATAGCTACGTTATATATCGTAGCTACGTATTATATAAATACGTAGTACCTATAGTCGCCTTCTGGTCCGTCCGTCTGTCTGTCGGCATATAACAGCGTAAAAACTACCCAAGCGAATGGTTTGAAATTTAGTATATAGAATCGTTGCAGAATCGGGTCGAGTCATTTCAAATTTTAAGAAAATCAAATCAAACCTTAAAAATATATTAAGAAAAGTTTTCTCCATTCTATTAAATCCTATCACACGTAATTAATAAAATAATATGCATGATTGGTAATGATTCTAGATTGCCATGGTGATGACGTCTTATTTAAGATGGAGTCCTATTATCTCCGTATTACTGCATTTAATATATAGGATGGTAATAAAATTTGTATTCATGCATTTTTGCATAAGGGTGCAACAGCTATTGAAACAAGATCGGAATATTTATAAAACTAGTTATAGAACGAACGCATCTCATTTGCCATGCTTGACGTACAATTTCCGACTTGTATCTTTTATGTTGAAAACACAATAAAATCGAAGTTAATTTCTCAGGTCCAGAGGCGTCGTGATGGGGGGTTATGGGGGAGGGAGCATTCCCCTCCAATATATGTGAACTTGGGAAATTTGAGCTTAGAGTTGGAAAATTCTAGATTTTTTAAAGACCTTTTTCTTTTTTTAAAAATAATATGAAAAAAAAAATGAAATTTTTATTGTTTTTCTAACTGCCTTTCTGAGTTCTTTAACAGTAAACAAGTTAAATTATCAAAAAAAGTACAACAAGTTGGAAATTGCTCGTCAAACGTGGCAAATGAGGTGCATTCGTACTATAGCTAGTTTTATAATTATATTTTGCACCCCATATTGTACTGAATGTATATTTTTTTGCACTTCATAAGTGCATAGTCTGTAAGTCAGAAAAAACAGTTAATTATCTTGGAATCAAAATTGATCAACACCTCTCATTCTTACCCCACCTGGCATCAAAACGTCAAGAAATAATAAAAATCACGCAAAATTTATACAAATTCTCCTCAGTATCAGGTCGTCTTCCATCATACTTCTTTAAAGTCTGGTACTCATCCATCCTACAGCGGCAACTGGCGTACGCATGTGCAGTCTGGTTTCCGCGAATGCGGAAGTCGCATGGAGTTCGCCATATTCTAGCGGCTCAGAGAAGGGCACTTCTCCTGATCTCCAGAGCCTATAGGAACACTTCTACCGCAGCACTTCAGGTCCTCACGGGTCTTCCTCCATTGGACATACAGTTAGAAGCGGAGGCTGAGTTCGCTCGGATCACTCGCCTGGGTGCTTCTAATATTTCTTATTTTGCCCCAATGTACTCAACAAAATGTTCAAAGTATCAGATCTCTTCACTTTCAAACGGTATTAGTATTTGTGCAACAAAAGACTTTAACGGATCAACACACATCTTTACAGACGGGTCTAAAACAGAAGTAGGAACTGCGGCAGCTTTTTGTGTTTATAGGCAAAGCTCACACTTTTTTTCCTGGCGTGCAAGGCTTGATCCGGGGAACTCTGTCTTTTAGGCAGAGCTCTTTGCTATGAAGGAGGCGATTCTTTGGGCAGAAGAGGACTCTGACACCCAATACTTAATTTCATCAGACAGTTTATCGGGTCTAATGGCCCTTTCAAAATTTGATAACAATAATCACTTAGTTCTAAACATAACCTTACTCCTTCAGTCCTCAGAAAAATCGTTCTTCTTTAATTGGGTTAAAGGACATTCTGGTATAACGGGCAACTAACTGGCTGATCAGCTGGCGAGGTCGGCAGTCGATGATTTAACTTTACCACTAACATTTCTTCCATTCCCACAATCAACATTGAAATTAGAACTAAAAAAACAAATGCTACGCTGATAGCAACAACGTTGGTCTACAGTGCAGGTGGGTCAATACACGCGTGATTTCATACCTAAGGTCTCACAAAACATTTTCATAAGTAACAGATACCTGTATATCTTTCTCACAAATCATGGACCCTTCCAACAACACTTATATACCATAAATAAACGGGACTCACCTCTTTGCATTTGTGGATCCTTATCAACATCATTACACTATATTTTACATTGCACATTAACGTCCCACTATCACGTTAAAAAGCCACAACAGATGACACTGCCTGACTGGCTAACTTACCTGCTCGACCGTCCAGTTCTCCTGCAACGTATAGCGGATTGTATGAAATTTTTAGAAGACAACGAATTTATATTTACCAATCCCCTCCCTTTCTGAGCTAGCTGAGCAAACTCATTCTTTTTAGCTCCCATTTCAGACAGGAGCCCCTGTTTTGTACATAATGTAAATATTTGTCTTATTTCCTATGGTTTGTTTATTTAGTATTTTCATTATATTTATCAGCATATGCATTTCACTTAAAGTTTTTCAGCTCTAATATTCAAAAAACATGTCTTGTAATTCTTTATGCATGTATACAACATAGTGCAATTGCTGTCAATGTATGTACTGATGACACTCCTTGTGAGTTTCAGAGTCAAAAACAGCAAACTGAATTTATTTTTCTGTATGTTATTAACTGTTTTAAAAATATTGTCATTGTTAATGTATCTTACCATATGCAGTGGATTTGAGTCTCCCCCCGGGATTGCACTTATACTCTAAAGCGAAAGCTGGGTTCCCGGGGCGGTCATCCCTGTCTGTAACATCATTAAAAAGCACTGCAATAATTTTTTTCCCATTCCCCGTAATGAAACGGAAAAATTTTGACTGTCCCTGTAATTAAACTATACATCCGATTTTCATAAAATTTGAAATGGCTCGACAAAATTTTGCAACAATTATATATTTAAAATTTCAGACCTTTCGGAAGGCTGTAACATCATTAAAATGCACTTGCAATAATTTTCCCCATTGGCCGTAATGAAACGGAAAACTTTTGACTATCCCTGTAATTAAACTATACATCCGATTTTCATAAAATTTGAAATGGTTCGACAAAGTTTTACAGCAATCATATATTGAAAATTTCAGACCATTCGGTTGGGTAGTTTTTGCTCTGTTATATGCGGACGGACGGACAGACGGACAGAACGACGAATATAGGTGCTACGTATTTATATAATTACGAAAGCACCTAAAAAGCACCTAGACTCAATTTGTCATTGTGTTTCTCTGTGCTACGAAAATATCATACATCTACCAGACTTGAATTTCCCCACGGTTGTCCACCAACATTGTTTCTAATATATTCCCTTTCTTTCTTCCAAATCTTTGTTCCTTTCTCAAAATACCATGACGATATTTCCATATGAAGTGCGATTATGACTCGTACGTAATAGAAGACAAAAAAATTGCAAAACTTAAACTAATGCTGGTTTTCTCTAAATATATGCAATTTTTCTAGGTTTAAGTCTTACAATTACTGTATTGTTTGAAATTGCTTCGTTAACTATAGTCCAGGCAATAGAGACCGTATAGGGACTCTACCTAGCAAAATTAATGGTAGTACTGGAAATCGGCTTCCTAGCTGTTTTTTGGGTCGCTGAATCCGAATTTGTAACTTCCCACCAAAATTTCCCCCGGCAACCCGGATATATGACATTATGACTTAGGATGAAGGGAAGACATGCGCCGCAGTGCTGCGTGGATTAAGTTGCGCAATTCCACTTAACCACTCACACGTTTACATTCGCCCTCCCATCTTCCCTCCGAACTTTCTATATAAGGTTTACTTTAAGCTTTTTGGGTCGCTGAATCCGAATTTTTACCTTACCCCCAAAATTTTCCCGCCCGAACCCCCCCCCCCCCCCCCCAATAGTTGTTTTTAACTTAAATTTCTTATTGTTTTAGGGGAAAAGCGTTACGAAATTCAAAAACTAGACAAAATTTGCAACAAATAGAATATATGACATTATGTCGTTGGATAAACGGGGAGAGAGGGGGCTGCCTCGGAGCATTCCCCACGCACTTTTCTCAAAAACAAAATTTTTTCAAAATATCAATTTTTGGGGGGGTTGCCGGGTGAAATTTTGGTGGGAAGTTACAAATTCGGATTCAGCGACCCCAAAAAAATCTAGAAAGCCGATTTCCAGTACTACCATTAATTTTACCAGATAAAATCCCCTATTGCCTGGACTTCATCATTTAGTGCACGTAGCACCGCAGTGCATGTTCCGAGGCAGCCCTCACCCTCCCCGTTCATCCTAATTCATAATGTCATATATGCTATTTGTTGCAAATTTTGTCTAGTTTCTAAATTTCGTAATGCTTTTTCCCTAAAACAATAAGAAATTTAAGTTAAAAACAACTATTGGGGGGGGGGGGTTCGGGGGAGGGGAATTTTGGGTGGAAAGTTAAAAATTCGGATTCAGCGACTCAAAAATCTTAAAGTAAACCTTATAGAGAAAGTTCGGAGGGGAGATGGGAGGGCGAATGTAAACGTGTGAGTGGTTAAGTGGAACTGCGCAACTTAGTTTACGCAGCACCGCGCGCATGTTCCGAGGCAGATCCCTCCTTCCCCTTCATCCTAAGTCATAATGTCATACATCTAATTTGTTGGAAATTTTGTCTACTTTCTAAATTTCTAGATACTTTTTCTCTAAAACAATAAAAAAATTGATTTTTTTTATAAAAACCTTTTTGGGGGCTTTTTACCAAAATTTGGGGAGGTTGCCGGGGGAAATTTTGGTGGGAAGTTACAAATTCGGATTCAGCGACCCAAAAAACATCTAGAAAGCCGATTTCCAGTACTACCATTAATTTTGCTAGGTAAAATTCCCTATTGCCTGGACTACTATTCATTTAGCAATTGGGTATCTTATTATTTTCATGCTCAATGATTCCAAGACAGGAAAATAGAAATGACTCTTGTTTTGACTTTAATGATTTAAGTGAAAGAGGTGTACTTAAACTTTCATTAAACAAACCAATGATTATAATTTTTATGTTTTTAGTTTTAGTATTTTTCTTTTGAAAGGATTTTTTACGTATAAGTATCATTATCATAAACACACATTGTACATATAATTTCAGTTGGAAAATAAAGCAATTTGTTTCAAGTTGGGAATTTCTTTGATCCCCTCCCCCCCCCCCCCTCCGAAAAAATATTTGTAGCTACTCTCCTGCTCAGGTCGATGCCACCGTCGATACGACTTTAGTGGCACTCACGGATATGTTTTTGCTTTATAAAATATACAAGCTGTCCACTCTCAACAGCATCCAATGGCTAATTCCAAAACTGTTAGCCATATAGTTCTAAATACAAAAATGCCCCATGAGTTTAAGGGGGCACAGGATCTTTGAGTTTGTCGAAACTATCAAAAACATATCCTTATTAAAGTATTAAAACACACATAATATGCAATTGATATCTGTTTTCCCCCTTTCCTGCGTAAAGTAAATATTCTTAACTGTATTATCCAGAAAAATTAATGTTGTATACGGGGCTTTCTCACGATCTTTTGACTTTCATGTCCCTGAATAATAATTTTTATTTTAATACACTTTTTGTGTGTTTTTTTTTTTAATTTCATATACTGGGGAACATCCCATTGCATGATTGCACAACAATATTAACGGGATAAATAAGTTTTGGACGATGGTGGGAGGTAGGGGTCCAAACACCTGGAAAACTCCTATACCGTCCGTGTCCCTGATGCTGATTTTTAAGTTTGGAGCTGCCTGGATAAAATTGTTTCAATAAAAATAATTCGATGTAAATTTTTACTGAAACTGGCACTATTGTTTTATATAAATATGTAGCTAAAAATTTACCTGCACACATTTTTAGGGTTGTTATTATTTTTGAAACTCTGTCCCTGGATTTTAGATTCCTTACCATCCCTCTTCTAAATTATACAGAAAATCATTTCAGATACAGACAGAGAATTTTTTTCAAGTTTTTCTCATGCAGAAGTATGCTAGAGAAATAATGTCTAGAATTCTTTGGCAGGAAATTTACTGTAGAATTTAAATCAGCATTTAAATATCAATTTCAAGCATCGTGGCTTTATTGGTAGTCTCACCGTCCCCAAGGGTTTATTCCTGCACTTTTCGAGGTAAATTAACAAAAAAAAATAATTTAATCCAATGTTAACAACTGCTTCTAAAAATCAATGAAACTGTGGCTATCACTTAGTCTTAACATGATTTTCCTAAAAAATAGGTGGTAATTTTCCTTACCGTTCCATCCTTACCGTCCCTTTTTTTTACCATTTCGTCCCTTTTTTCCAATACCATCCCCATTTTTTACCTTACCGTCCTTCTTTAACACCCCTTTAAGACAATGTTATACAAAAATTCTGTATTAAAAGTACTACATTGTTATTATTTCTTATTTGAATGTCCCTAAGTACTATGCAAATTCGTTATAAGTAAAAATTAGAAGAAAGTAAAAAGTTATAGAGGTAAAATGGTAAGGAAAATTCAACTCGCAAGTTTAACTTAAACCTTAGTTAAATAAAAATTTTTTCGCTGCTGACCATTTTTTAGGTGCGTTCGTAATTATATAAATACGTAGCACCTATAGTCGTCGTTCAGTCCGTCTGTCTGTCCGTCTGTCCATCCGTCTGTCCGTCCGTCTGTCTGTCCGTCCGCATATAACAGCGCAAAACTACCCGACCGAATGATCTGAATTTTTAATATGTAATTGCTGCAAAATTTTGTTGAGCCATTTCCAATTTTATGAAAATCGGATGTATAGTTTAATTACAGGGACAGTCAAAAGTTTTTCTTTACATTACGGCCAATGGGAAAAATTATTGCAAGTGAATTTTAGTGATGTTACAGACTTCCGAATGGTCTGAAATTTTTAATATATAATTGCTGCAAAATTTTGTCGAGCCATTTCCAATTTTATGAAAATCGGATGTATATTTTAATTACAGGGACACCCAAAAGTTTTCCGTTACATTACGGCCAATGGGAAAAAATTATAGCAAATGCATTTTAATGATTTTACAGCCTTCCGAATGGTCTGAAATGTTTAATATATAATTGCTGCAAAATTTTGTTGAGCCATTTCCAATTTTATGAAAATCGGATGTATAGTTTAATTACAGAGACACCCACAAGTTTTCCGTTACATTATGGCCAATGGGAAAAAATTACTGCAAATGCATTTTAATGATTTTACAGCCTTCCGAATGGTCTGAAATTTTAAATATATAATTGCTGCAAAATTTTGTCGAGCCATTTCAAATATTATGAAAATCGAATGTATAGTTTAATTACAGGGACAGTCAAAAGTTTTCCGTTACATTACGGGGAATGGGGAAAAATTATTGTAAGTGCATTTTAATGATGTTACAGACTATGCACTTATGAAGCGCAAAAAAATATACATTCAGTACAATATGGGGTGCAAAAAATAATTATAAAACTAGTTATAGTACGAACGCACCTCATTTGCCACGTTTGACGAGCAATTTCCAACTTGTTCTTTATTTTGAATCATTAAGGCATTCGTCTATCAGATTAAAATGTTATTTTAGCAATATTAATTTTGTCAGATTTTTTTTTCCAAAATTCAAAAGAATGCCCCATATACAAAATTAATATTTAAATTTAAATTTAAAAATTCATTTCACTAATGCGTGAATTAAAATCATTAAGTGCTGCGCGCATGATATAATTCTAAATTATGCATATAGAATACAATTTTTGAACAAAATAGAGTCATAACACAGCTACTTCTAAATTAAAACCAAAATATACACAAGAAGGTTTGTTTAAAATTTAATTTTAGCACAAAATAAAAAAAAATTCAAACATTTTTTCAAGTTTTTCAAGTGCAAAAACATAAATAACCAAAATATCGGAATTTATTTTGTTTTAGCTTGAAGAATATAAAGAAACGCATATTTAGTTATTTTTTATAAAGCTGTATCTTATGTAAGTTTGAAAGCAATAGTGCGCGCAAGCTCCAAATTTAATAATACTAGGGGGCTCAGCCCCCTGCTCGATAACGTTCACCAACCCCCACCAATTGCTACGCAATTCATATTGGGATCGCTAAGCGATCCCAATATGAATCCCAAATGATCCCAAAATATCTGAATTTATTTTGTTTTAGCTTGAAGAATATAAAGAAACGCATATTTAGTTATTTTTTATAAAGCTGTATCTTATGTACGTTTGAAAGCAACAGTGCGCGCAAGCTCCAAATTTAATAATACTAGGGGGGTCAGCCCCCTGCTCGATAACGTTCACCAACCCCCACCAATTGCTACGCAATTCATATTGGGATCGCTACGCGATCCCAGCTTGCTTCGCTTGCTCGCCACTATTTATGTCAACTCTAGCCAGAATGAGTGCTATCATAAATCATTACAACGTATTAAATTTAGAAACATTTTTAATGTATAAAAAAGTAATAGAAAACTGTTGAAAATATAAATAAAAACGTACCTTGGAAACAGAATTAATTAAAAAACTTAGTGAAAACAAAATAAAAAATATTTTTATTTGGGCCGCTATGAGATCCGAGCAAGCAACATATGAAATTTAAAAATATTTTAATTCATAAAAAAAGTAATTGAAAATTTTGTTGAAAATATAAATAAAAATACATTTATCAAAAGTTTGGCGCTATGACTTGTTGATCATCATGGAGAAAGCTAAGCGAACAGGAAATTGACGCCGTTTAAATTTAAATGGCATGTTAGTGTCAGATGGGGTCCTTCTCCTTTCATTTTGCCTATAGTATTGAAAACCACGGTTTAAATTAATTTAAAACTACAATAAGACGCTATAAAACATGCTACGTATCACGCTATCGAAATGTAAACAAAACGTTTTCGACTGTGTCTAAATATAACCTTGGATAAAAAAAGCTACGTTACCGTAAAAGGGACCAATAGCAATTGTCATTCATGTATTGCACAAACGATTTGCGTTAAAAGAGAGATCCTGTCTGGATTTTGATTTGCTGAGTGTTTTGGGACATGTGACCGTAACTACCACTGAGAAACGTCGCTTTGGCTGTTGCCAAATAGCAAGCTACAAATACAGCCCCTTTTAAGCGCTACGTAAGAGAAATATATATATATAGATGAGGAAACACATTTTAAAGTTTCAATTTCTACGGAACTTCCATTGTGCTCTCTATCTATAAACTATCCGCCTTTGGCGACCAGTTTGGTCTACCTTAAATATATGAAGCATTGTATCACATTAATTTTATACATAATTTAATTGCTCAATCCTTCGCCAAATCCGAAGATTCTGTTACAGAAATCATGAACTCGGCATTTTTATGTTAGATGGGCGCAGGTGATAAATCGCCAAACATTGTTCCCGTCGTATTTTTGGTATCTCATTAATTTAATTTAAAATATAGTACTTTCACTCATTTTATTTAAAATGCATAACTTTTATTTAAAACTGAAATATTTAAAATTTATGACTCTCAATTATTGCTTAAAAAAAAAAAAAGAAAAGAAAAGAAAAGAATAAAGAAAAGTAATAAATAATACCATTAAACCATGACATTTAATTTCAACATCAAAGCTTTGTATTAATTTACTGTGCGAAAAATTTTTTATGACAGTCGCATGAAATGGACTATTATAATACTAATGACATGATGGCGATGGAACAATATTTGGCGATTTATCACCTGCTCCCGGCTAACATTAAATTGCCAAATTGGCCACCTGACATACAAAAAGCGAAGCAGTCAACCCGGAACAGTTGGTCAGAGTAACATGACTTGAGGTTTTATTATATAGATGATTATAACTCATGAAATAATGCAGATTTTTAAATAGGGTTTTTTGCATATTGTTGAGAAATTTTAAATATTCAGAATAAAACAAAAACCGAAAACTGATTTTTTGAAAATTTAAAGGTTCTACGCCCTCTTAAATGAGGTAAAGAAGTACTTTAAAAGCAATTTGGGTCAGTAAAAACATTTCTTTAAAAAAAAATACGAAATTTAAATTTTTATACGGTCCCTCGGCCCTATAAGTTCTATAAGTAAAAATATCCTATTACACTAAGAAGTGAGACAAAGAAAAATTCCATTCTTGTACGATTAAAACTGACCAAGTAAGAGCTGTTTAAAGTTTAAGCATTTTTTTTCCTGAGAAATAGATGTCATTCACAAATATACTAGAAAATAATAATAGTTGAGAGTAAAATTAACATTACAATGTAAATTTGAAATCTATTATCCTTTTGACATATCAAAGAAAAATAAACAACTTGTACTAAAAATATAAGTAAAAAAATGCCAGAATTCTCGTTAACTGAAATGGTGAAAAGCAACAGACGCAATACTTAACGAAATGTTACATATTTTAAAATGCTCTTAAATTACCTAATCTAAAATTTAATTAATAAAACTTAAAGTTTTCTTATAACTTGTTCGAAGTTACTCCCTTCCTCTGAAATGCAGAAATATGCACGCGAAATAAATCCTTCTAATACTATAAGGACTTTGTGTACGATCTCTCGATGCATGGCCCAACTCATGTGTGTTACGATGCAGAAAATTGGTGTAAGTCATGTAATTCACAGTTTCATAACTCGGTCAATTTTAGTGCTAGTGAATAGCGCTTTTTTTTGTCTTTCTCGTTAGTGTTATAGGAAATTTTGTACTAAATATTACTTATAGGACCGGGGACCGTATAAAAATTTAAATTTTGTAACTTTTTAAGAAATGTTTTTTTAAAAATGAAAACGACTTTTAAAATATTTTTTTTTACCTCATTTAAAACATTTTTGTAATTGGAACTATATGCCTATGACTAACGGTTTAGAAATTAGCCATTGGACGCCATTGAGAGCGGACACCCTATATATGAACAGATAAACACTATATTGGTTTTATGAGCGTTTCATATCGAAATAAAAATTAAATTGATACAATTGAAATGCATAAAAATTGTCTAAATAAAATTATATTACTTATCTTGAATAGCAAATTCAAAAGATTCTAAGAAGAAAAAAATCAAGTTGAAGAACAGCAAATAGCCATTCTAAGTTACGAGGTGTGGCTATTTAATAACGAAACTAATGCTTCTACAGAAGAACTGCGCATGTGCTGAATTTGTATCACCAATAGTTGTGTAGCGCAAAGTCTCCTGTATCGATTACCGTCTCTAAATTGGCTGTATTCGAATTAGTCTGGTCGTGACCTACATTTGACTTAAGTGCCTGGGACCACTTGTCCCACATCCCCGTGCCATAACAAACTGGACAAGGATAAGTTGAAAAACAGTCAGTAGTGACGTATGAAGATGGTGAAATCGGATTGGTTGGGCAAGTCCCGCCCAACCGAGTATGCCAGGACAATCAGAACGAAAGGGAAAAAGGTCCCATACCCCACTTAAAAAAAAGACCCTTTTCAGGAGCCATACATTTTTACATATTAGTTATACAATTTTCCTGTATAATTTCCAAAAAGTAATGTAAAGACAATTAAAAGATAAAAAGGTATTTATTGACTAGAAAACAGGAATTCTGCTTTTTCGGAATTTAGTGTCGCCCCCGATGAAAGAAAAAATTGTGTATATAAATAGTACAAAAAACAAAACATATTTCAATTTTAAGATTTACAGCACACCCTTTTATTTTATGTAAAATGACGTTTCGAATTAAAGAGCACAAGCAATATGTTCAGAAAGAAGAAATTAACAAATCTGCCACTGCTAAACACTGCTGAAAAATGAATTACATTTTTGACTTTAGCGCTGCAAAACCCACTCCCATTCATGAACTTGACTTTCTTGAAGCATTTCATATTTATGAAAATCTTTAAAATGTTGTTAATTGTGATTTTGCTATTCCCCCATTGTCAGATTACTCTGACAATGGGGACAATTACTGGAATCTGACAATTACTGGAAAAATTATATAAAAACCCCTTGTTCATAATTTCCACTAGCGTGTTTTCACATTACATTTATTACATCTTATTGGCTGTTCTCTAAACATTCCTGAAATTCTATTGGCCTATAAACTTGATTTTTGAATCCGCTCACATGGTCCGTTTACTAAAATTTCCTATCGTAATTCTATTAAACTTTATCTTTGAATCTAGTTCTCTTTCATTGGCTGTTTCCTGTAATTTTATTGGCTAATAAATTTTATCATTGAATCCGCTTCTCCTACATATATTTCAGCAATTTTCTTTTCTGAGCAATCATATTTTACACGGATGACGGTACGCTATCGCTACTGAAACTAGTTTGCAACAAGAAATAAAGTGTTTTGGTGCTTTAAACGTTGTTTTGTATTTATATTATACTGCGCCAAGTAATTTTTTTTATGCTAATATAACACCCCAGTGTTGAACCATTCGCCTTATTCGCCTGATCTGGCACCATGTGACTTTTCTCTGTTCCCCAAGGTCAAATCTGCATTAAAAGGAACCAGATGTCAAACCGTTCAAGCTGTGTAAGAAAAAGCGGCACGCGTCATGAAATAGTTTATAAAAGAAGACTCCCAGCACTTTTTCAAATAATGGAAAATTTGCATGCATCATTGTACGGATAAGGAGGAGTGTATATTGAAGGGAATTATAACTAAATGTGTATAAATTAAAAATAAAAATATTTTAAAGCATTAGTCTCGTTATTTAATAGCCACACCTCGTATATTAAATAAATCAAAACATCTTAGAAAAAAGAATTTTTTTTTTTTTTACCTTATCGAAGGTCAAGAATAAAAAGATTACCTAGCCACCTCTTTTAGCGTTGCTTTTGTTTAATGAATAAGAAACTAGTGTTATATAAAGAACAAAAAATCGTTGAAATATTTAAATAAATGCATAGTGAGAATCCAGTTGTCTTCAAAAGGGATAACTATTTCTACCACAATATTGCTCTTTTTACTTATGAATTCTGGAATGATTCAGATTATTATTTGCCATAACAAAGATTATTTAATTATCCACGCTGATTGTATTTTGATTATCTGACAATGCATTAAGGAAATCGGATTATTTCTGGATGTATATTAAAGAAATCAAAGGATGTAAATAAAATTAATTATTTCTAGGCAATATCTACGAAGTTATCCGTCGCTATTACATTTATTCGAGAACGGCACGTCATCCTACGTTTACTATCTATACCAGGGATGGCGAATCTTTTTTGAGTATGCGTGCCAAAAATTTCAAAATTTTTATATACCAACATTCTAACGCGCCAGAAACATTTTAGCTTATATAAAATCAATAATTAATTTTGATAAAATTTTTACTTAAATATTTTTACACTTATACTAAATTCGATTTCTAACTTATTTATTATGCTGTATTTACTCAATAATATAGCCGTGTTGCGTCGAATTCCGTATTAATAATCTATAAATGAGATTTTCTTTTATTGTGTACTTCCGAATAAGATCGTTTTCAGATCTTCAGGTAGAAGCAGGTTCAATAGATACATAATTATTTACACGAGCAATTATAATTCAATTTTCAAAATTAAAACCTAAATGTAATAAAACTTAACTTAAATCTCTAAACCTAAGTAAAATAAAATCTAATCTGAAGTAGAAGAATGACAATTAGGTATATTACTATGCAAACTATCTCTTAAAATTCAATTTTCAAAAATGAAACCTTTGAAATTTGATAGAGAAGCAAAATGATTTGGAAAACACTATATGTTGAATGGTTTGGCGAGAAAATGACGCTACAGGGCGCTTTTCGTTGAGATTTATAATACCTTAATTCATTCAAAAGTAACAGATTATTTTGAAGTAAATTATATACCTGTTACACAAAACTATACTTTTTGTAAAAAAACATAAAATGGATTTTTCTCCATAAACTAAACATAATCTAAGTTTTTATGCCTGCCAGTGAAGTTTTCTTACGTGCCAAGTTCGGCACGCGTGCCATAGGTTCGCCATCCCTGATCTATACTGTAAAGCAAAAACCACAGCCATCTGAATACAAAGTCTACGCGCTGATACAAAATGCCGGCTATCGTAGGCGGATTTATTTCAATGTTTGTATATGGTCTTTTGAAATTTAATACAAATATATTTTATAGTATTCTTCGCCTTTTTTCTTTGTGATATAATGCGGAGAATACTTTAACCCCCTGACCGCAACGCAAAAGGGCAAAATTGTAATGTTGTTTTCTATCTAATTGTTTAACAGGTTCACTGTCAAAGCTGAGACGGTGCATCTGTTCATACACGCCAAGACCATATCTGCAATTTAGTACTTTTAAATTATTTTCTGTTTTATTATTTAAGTACTATATATATGACGAATTACTTTTAGCAACAAATAAATTCACACGAGTATACTCGTTGTTGGCATATGAAACATTGCAGATATTTTCTGTGGTAGTGCTCGTAATCCGTGATTTAGATAAGAAGATTTATAACGAGTTATCTCGTAGCTGGCAGGGAAACCCAGTTTGCCAACTACGAGTATTCTCGCATATGGCAGCGAACGTGTTAAAAATACTGAAAAAGGAAGATTTTTCCAACCTGATATAAAAAAAACTAAATTATGTATGACTATAATCTTTAACAGTATTAATCATTAATGAACGTTTTAAAGCATTATATCTATTGAATTATATTAATTTAAATAATGCTTCTATTGCAGTGAAACCCACAGCTTAGTGAACGGATACATCAGTTCAGGGTACTGAGAAGGTAGAATAGTGGTTTTAAAATTTATTTATTCGACATTTATTCGAGAATGGTCCTACGTTATTTTCTATACTATATATCTTATGAACTGTATATCTTATACTGTGATCTTATGAAATTAAATACCAGTATTGTTTTAAAGTGTTCTTCGCCTTATTCCTTTGTGATATAAAGCGAAGAATACTTTAAAGAATAGTCGTCTTAAAATTTATTTATTTGACATTTATTCGAGAACGACACCACGTCCTACGCTATTTTCTATACTGTAAAGCAAAAACAGCAGCCATCTGAATACAAAGCCAACGTGCTGATACAAAATGGCGGCTATCGTAGGCAGATTTATTTCAGCGACTGTATGGTCTTTTGAAATTTAATACAAATATATTTTAAATTATTATTCGCTTTATTTCTTTGTGATATAAGGCGAAGACTACTTTAAAAAATATTGGTTTTAAAATTAAACAGACCGTACAAACGCTGAAAAAAAAATCCGCCTACGATAGCCTGCATTTTTAAGTCAGCATGTAGACATTCAGAGGGCTGTGGCAAAAACATGTCTGTCAGTAACGTTGATGTCATATCGACGATAACAACTAACTGATCAATAAAATTCCCCATTTTCGCAAATTTAATTACCTCTGAACACCGCGCAAATTTCAATTATTACACTGTCGAATAAACAAGTAATATAAAAATTTTGTTTTTAAAGTCAATTCCTACTTAGGTCATCAAAGAAAAATTTAAAATAATCCGTTAAGCTAATATTAGTTTTCGTTGCATTAAAATATCTCAATTTGTTGATTTTCTATAAGCAAGTAGGTTTACAATGGAAGTCTATGGTAATTTGGCGAAATATTAGAGAATCGTCAAGTTGGCGTCACTTTTGGCGACTCATTTTGGTCGCCAAATTGGACGATATATCGCCAAGTTTGTGACATACTTGGCGGTATTGGGCGACAGAACGGGGTTCCCTCTATGGTACCCCCCCCCCCCCCCCCCTTATAGATATGAAGATGCATTAAATGTTTCAATAACCAATGGCCGCCATTTTGTCTCCCATGTAAAACTAAAATTAATTAATTAAAATTTAGTTAATTAATTAATATTTGAAAAAACTGTATTAACATCAATTGTCATCCAGTACAAGTTAAAAATTTTTTATTTCAACTTGATAGAATGAATAAAATAAGTATCTATTTATATAAAATCCAAGTCTCTGTGTGTCCCTCACGATTCCGGTAGGACCACCTCATTGAAATGAGTAATTGTTGAAAAAATACTAATGCAGGGTTACCACAGTAGCGCCAAATGTTGGCCAACTTGGCGATAGCTGGCTGATTTGGCGAAATTCCCATTTAAAACCATTAATCTTTCATAAAGGAGGTCACCAAAATTTAATTTAAACTCCGCTCTTTTAAGATATTTTTTCAAAATCTATGGGTGAGAATTTAAAGTACAACTTTACATTTTCCTCCGGATGCTACTAATAAAATAACCGCCAGTAGACGACGCTGTACTGTATGAGCTCCTAACTGCGCGATCGATTTTAATGTGCTTAAGGTACTTTTCCAGTATAGGTGCCTTGGCGAAAAAGGAAATTTGGCAACATATTTTCCGGGAACCTATCCACTGTTTCATTTTATATACACACGCATTTTTTTTTTCGCTATTTATATGATTTATTTAACATAAAAAAGCCGTTTCTCTAATTTTATACAGAAACCGATGTAATTTGTAAATAAAAACATGAATAATATACATATAAAATAAACATATAAAAAAAAAAAAAAACGCTCATCAAGTTTGTTTTCATAGCTGTTTATATAATTTGACAACAAATCTCAATATTTTTCCGTTATACGGACACCATGCCAAAATGTATGCTAATGCGCCAATTCTTTCAAAATGTTAAAAGATATTTGTAATTTTATGCCAACAGTTTAATATGAGTTTTATTTTATTGCTTATTTTATAACAGTTATTTATTCAACTATTTTAAGTATATATTTGTGATTTAATGAAATAGTTCGTAAAAGTCTGGAATTTTCAAATGTTATATTTTTTAAATGCTCACTTTAGTATCGACAATAGTTTTTCTTTTATTTTTTAAATGCCTCAATTCACGTGATTTTCATTTTGCGCCAACTATTACGCTTGGCGACAATGGTATCCGTATAACGGAAAAGTATCCAAATCTCACTTTCTGATGCCCAAATTACATCAAGCTTTTTTTAAAAAACGCTAAAGCCCCTGCAGTGGAAAAGTATCAAACTGTCTATTATTTTGCGCTATCTGTGTTATAGTTCATATTATATGCAAGGTGAGTGGAGCGAAGAGTTTAAACATTAAATATTAAAGTTTCGGTACAGATGTCATATTCGCAAGATTTTTTTCTGACGCCAATGTCATATACACAACGGGTACTTAATTGTCGCCAAAGTGTCGTTATTTTGCTTGATATGGTAACCCGGATGTTATTGTTTATGCTGTTGATGTTTTTGCCAAATTGCCGTCGGAAAAAATCGTTCCTATATGGGGTATGTATGACAACGGTGCCAAAGTTTCTATAAAGCAGTATAAGACTAAAAAATTAAGAATAAAATAAATGCAAAATAAGAATAAAAAATTAAGAATAAAATAAATGCAAAATAAGACTAAAGAAGAAAGAAAAATCAGGCGTTAAACATAGAATACGAAACACTTTTCAACACATCCTGAATGCTTTAACGAAACTTTGTTATTTAGGGAAATAAGGTAAATAAGATAACTAAGTAAACATTTTAGAAAACGCATAAAAAATTTTAAAAATTGATTTCAGCAATTACCGTCCATAGCCAATAGTACCGTTATTACATGCCACTATTTAGCTAAAATTTAATTTAAACTACTCTTAAAGCTACTGAAATCCAGGGGTGCAGAAAATGTTTCTATTTCCAACATTTCCCCCAATCCACACGAAAATTTCCCAGAAATTTTACGGTTTGTTATAGGTAAGTGCTGTATTACCATAGGTTTAGAAAATTTATTTTTCAAATATGCGAGTATATATGAAAGGGGTGATTATGAGTGAAAAAAAATTTCCTAAGTCATAGCAAATTTTCTGAAAAGTTACAGCAGAGTGGGGGAAATCCACTCCCAACACTATGTAATTTTCATGGATCTTTTGACACAATTCGAGTTTTTTCGCGATCTTTTGACGAAATTTGAGGTTATTTCGCGATCTTTCGACGAAATTTATGGTTATTTCTCCTTCCTTTTGACGATTTCGCAGTTGTTTTGTCATCATTTGATGAAATTCGTGGTTGTTTTGCGATCGTTTGACGAAATTTGCAGATTTTTGCGATCTTTTAACGAAATTCGCGGTTATTTCGCCCCTTTTGACGAAATGCGCGATTGTTTCGCAATCTTTTGAAAAAATTTGCTTTTATTTCGCAATCTTTAGAGTAAATTTACGTTCATTTCGCGATCTTTTGACAAAATTTGGTTTTTTTTCGCTTTTCTTTGACGAAATAGAAAGATATTCGCCCTGTTTTGACTAAAATCGCGGTTATTTCGCCATGTTTTGACGAAAATCGCGGTTGTTGTGCGATCTTTTGACGAAATTCGAGGTTGTTTGTGATCTTTTGACGAGAGTTGGGATTGTTTCGCGATCTTTTGACGAAATGTGCATTTATTTTCGGATCTTTTGACAAAATTTGCGTTCATTTCACGATCTTTTGACGAAACCTGCGGACCTTTCGCAATCTTTTGACGAAATTTGCGATTCTTTCGCGATCTTCTGACGAAATGTGCGGTTATTTTGCGATCTTTTGATGAAATTCGCGTTTTTTCCGCAATTCTTCGCGAAAGTTCGCGGTATTTTTATGTCCGATTTTTCAGATGACCGATTTTTTTTTTTTTCGGAATCTAATGTCTTAAACTTTCGGAAAATTCGGAGCATAATCAACCCTGATATACGGTACATATTATTCTGAGATCGATTTTGTGAAGGTCGCCATACGGATATTTTTATTTGTACTGAAATTGTTCTATCTCAGGGAATTATGGAATTCGTTGTTAAAACTGAAATCAATTGTATATGTTTCTGAAAAATTTCCCCCGATCCTAGATCACCGGATCGGACATATTCTGCACCCCTGCTGAAATCACATTTCCAGATATTATCATCCATAGACGGTTATGTATCCAATTCTTTGCGTGACCCTGTATATCATTTTATCTATATTCTACAAACATTTCTTAGTAAACTAAATGCAGTTCAGCGTAAAACTGCATAACTCCTTTAAATACCACCTTTAAGCAATTTATTCTTATACTCAGTAACCCTTACGAATTCTTTGTATAGCCCTGCATATGAACTGTAGCATTTATACACACGGTATAGTATGCATAAATGTAGTGAAACATAAAAGCGTATATCAGAATTAAAAATGCATTTCTAGCAATCATTGCTTATGTACAATACTTCAAAGAAAAGTTTCTTGGCGAGAAAGAAGTTTGCCAACGTATTTTCTGACAACCTATTTACTGCTTCATACTCACAAGCAATTTTTTTGCATATGTATACAATTTATTTAATGTAAAAAAAGCTATTTACCCATTTTTATAAAGAAACAGAAGTAATTTTTGCACAGATGTCATATACGCATCGGGGTTGGCGTGATTTTTCTCTGACGCCAATTCGGCAGAAATCTCGCTTTCGAATACCGGTTACTTATATATTTTTAAATTATTTGCTATCATTTTGAAAAGGAAATAACTATAGATAAATAAAAGTTTGAATAATAACTATAGAACAAAACATTTTATATAATTTAAAAACAGAAAATAAAAGTAAATAAACAATTTATTAATAAATAAAAAACAATAGCCGGGTTACCATAGCAGGCAAATAAACACCATTTTAGCGCCAGCTAGGTACCCCGGTCCATATCTGAAATCTGCGCCGTAATTTGCATATAAAAAAATATTATATGTATTTAGAAACGATTTTTTTATGTATATAAGTGCATATATAAACAAAAATAAAAGTTCATTAGATTTGTTTTCATAGCTGTTTATATATTTTGGCAACATATCTCACTTTCTGATGCCCGAATTACGCCAAGCTTTTTTTAAAAATGCGCTATAATGGAAAAGTACCTAAATAAATAATTAACAGAAATAACCAATTATACAAACTAAAACTTTTTATTTCGAGATCAAAGAATTGCTTTTAATTTCGATTAAAAATACATATATCCTTGGATAATTTTAGTTGAAATTGGGTTCACGGCTTAATATCTCATTCCATAAACCTAAACAAACACAAGTGATTCATTCAACCTGGACCGTAAAAAATATTAAATCATTGAGGTAATCATTCACAAAGTAAGTTCTTCAACAATCAATGGACAATATTCTAATGACGTCATAGTAGGTAAAATGGTGGCGGTATCATTTGTTTAAGGTTTGAAATCACAAAGATTTAATTTTGCAATGTCTCTTAGTTACATTATTTTGTCATATTTATGAGCTCAGAACAAAAGCATATTTTTTCATTATTTAGTTATTAAAGACGGAAAAAAATTATAAATGTGCATGATTTGAAAAATTTAAATAATTTTCTTTCTTAATACTAAAAAATAACATCGGGAAGTAACAGTGAGTTTAAGTTAAATAAGTTTAGCTGTTTAATTCTGTTGTAATATTCAAAATAACTGTATTTATTAGATTTCAGTAAACAACAGCAGGACCCGATTAAACTTGGAAGTTAGAGGAATTACAATGTCATTTCAGGACTTTTCTTTTGGTGAAGCTTTTCTAAATTCCACATATACATGGAAACTCTTCAGTGTTAGAAATATTATTCCCAGGACTGGCATAACATGAGAACGGCCTGAAATTTTACACAAGTTTTTGAAAACTACTTTATATCAGAAATTTTACTAAAAACTGGTTACTTTTTTGTTATAGAGGCCCACACTATTAGAATTATGACAAGTTGCAGCCAATTTCGCTAAAGTCGTAACCAAGATCGTGAAGCATACACATATAATACCATATAATACCATTTCATGAAATCGTATACGATAATTTAATAGTTTTTACCTTACTTCAAGTGTGTAATTTATTTATTTTTAAGGCTTAACAATCTAAATTGTCCAATATATGAATTTTAAAAAAATGTAAACAAAAATTGAATAGACATGACCGCAAAGAGCCTCAAATCTGCCTAACACTTGGAAACAAACTGTGCAGATTTGTGGTCTTCTACTGTACACAGTTTTTCATAAATGTGTTTTGTTCTTAAAATGCGTTATTTTCATCTATCACTGCGGAACAAACGAGAAAACTCATATTCTTGCACATGAGTTGTATATATCTTTATATCTAAATTTCCGTCATTTTTGACGGGCTGCCTTTCTAGTCTATATTATAAAGGACAAACATATCTGTGCGTAACGCATACGTCATTCTGCGAATGGCAACACTTTGAAATTTAAAATGAAATTTCGATTTTGCAATTTTCGCTACGGCAAATTTTTAAACTTCTAAACATCGCACAGTTTAAATTTTTACACCGTCGTATAGGGAGAAAAATGTACTTTTAAATGCATTTTGTTTGAACGCCCTGTCTCAATGTATTTTTGAGATATTAATTTTTTATAGTTTTTAGTACCAATTTTGTAATTGTGGCAACTGAAGTACTCCCTTTCTATTAAAAGTAAAGGGAAATTAGTTATGGTTTATTTATTTTTATTTATTACATCCTTCTTGATGTCATTTTCATATTACAAATAAAAGTAACTTTTTTCTAATTTTTTGAATAGAAAATGACGTCAGCCATTAAAAATAAACACTCATCCTTCTTCATAAATCAAAAGATTGAAGAAGATATTTCAATATTTTTGCATTACGCTGACACTGAATTTGAGACGCTAGGCAAAATAATTCAGTGAGTAAAAATGATGTCATATTTAAAACAAAACGATCATTTTCTTTGATAAAACTAAATATTTGACTAATACCATGGCAACTAAAGGCAAATTTCTGAATGGTAAGTTTTTGCGGGTACTGAGATTAGAACTTAAAATTTATGCAAATGTTCACATGAAAAGTTGTATCGGACAAGCGTGACTTTAAGTTTGGAAATACATTCATTAATAATGTATTGTGCGTTAAAATACTTTTAAATTGTAATTTGAGTGGTGCGTATGTAAATTTCGAGAATGTGAAAATGACGCACAGTTTAGATTTTATGGGGGGAAACTCTATGATCTATTCCTTTTTACTGATTTTTCATCCCGTAAAAAGAAACATAAGAGCCTCAATCGATAACTTCAACATAATTACTGATCTTGATTATGTATTCTAATACAGTTTAATTTTTCAATAATTTAAGCAGTTGAAGTTTGTGGAAATAATATTTCGGTAATTTTAGGTTAAAAATATTATTTGTTTTAAGAGTTAGACAACCAATGTAAGATGAATTTTTTATTGTAATTATTATTATTATTTTTTTTGGTGTATTATAAATTCGATCTAACAGTTCCATTCTAAACATTTTAATTCGTCGAATTTCGACGGGTTCCAACTCGTTTTATTAACGATTGAAAATTTGAACAATATATATATATATATATATATATATATATATATATATATATATATATATATAAATCACTAAATATAGGGAGAGTGTGAACTAATAGTCGTAGGAATTGAAAAAAAAAAAAAAAAAACTTTTCAGATGCAGTTTGTTTGAAAACTGTAATTCAATTTAATGAGTATTCATGATTTTAAAAATAATTTCAGACATGATTTTTATGGTTTCGGTCATCTGACGAAACCCTATTCGCCTCGTTCCTCTCTCTGTCTGTTACAGAGTTCGTTCTTTGAAAAAGTATAAATTAGAGACTGGAAATTTTGCATACTCATGTCTTCCAAAACCTCCCATCACACGAAAAATCATAAAAAATTGAAAAAGTCATATTATTTTAATTAAATGAATTAATTCTCGTTTATTACTAGTGCTGTCATCTTTGAAAGGAATATTAAACTAAATCCTTTGTGCGATCTGCGACCACACTTATCCACTTGTTTTTAGTCTGCCCGATAGAAATTCACTCAAAGATTAACATGTTTGCACTTGAAACAAGTAATATATATAAAATAAAAATTAAGTCAATTCCTACTTAGGTCATCAAAGAATAATTTAATAAATGGCTTAAGCTAATATTAGTTTTTGTTGCATTAAAATATCTCAATTTGTTGATTTTCTATAAGCAAGTAAACCCTAATGGTTTACAATGGAAGTCTATGGGAATTTGGCGAAATATTAGAGATATCGCCAAGTTGGCGTCACTTTTGGTGACTCATTTTGGTTGCCAAATTTGGCGATATATCGCCAAGTTGGTGATAAACTTGGCGGTATTTCTCGACAGAACAGGGTACCCCCTATGGTACACCCCTTATAGTTATGGGGATGCATTAAATGTTGTTCAGTAACCAATGGCCGCCATTTTTTCTCCCATATAAAACTATAATTAATTAATTAAAATTTAATTAATGAATTAATATTATTGTATTAACACCAAGTGTCATCCATCACAAGTTTTAAAAAAATGTATTTGAACTTGAGTGGATGAATAATAATTATTTTATTAACGACTGAAAATTTGAACAAGATATACCGGGTGTCCTAAAAAGGACTGACTGATTTTAAAATTCAATAACTTGCAAACGGTGACAGATATTTAAAAAATTCTTGCAGGAGGGTTATGCATGAGGTCAAACGTTTTTTTACAGTGATTTTCGATTTTAGTTCGAATTACAAACAATAGATGGCGCTGTAAGCAATAGGCGCTAAAAATAGGCTCGATTTTTTGGTCGATCTCTTCTTCCATGCGGAAAAAGGAGATGGAAATGTATTAAGTGGGTTCCGAAGGACCAATAATCGAGCCTGAATTTAGCGTCTATTGATCGCAGCGCAATCTATTGTTTGTAATTCGAACTAAAATCGAAAATCACTGTAAAAAAACTTTTGACCTCATGCATAACCCTCCTGCAAGAATTTTTTAAATATCTGTCACCGTTTGAAAGTTATTGAATTTTAAAATCTGTCAGTCCTTTTTAGGACACCCGGTATATAGGGATAGTGTGAACTAATAGTAGGAATTGAAAAAAGTAGATGGCTCAACATTTGTTTCTGGCTAGTAAAGAATTTAAGCTTCACTATAAATAATACATAAATCAATAAATAAACTACAGATGTGTAATCGAACTACGTGTTTTAACACCAAAATAATCACAATTTCAAAAAAATTCCTATAAAAAAGAATCATTGATGATTTCTTTGTCTGTTAACGGCTGGCATGATTCGAAAGTAATGCCGTTTTCAGTAAATTATTTTTTTTTGAATGCATAATTTATATTTTTCATATAAAATTTCTATTTCGCCTAATTGGTAGGCAGTATAAATACATATACAGAGTGTTTCATAAAAGATGGGCAAAACTTTAAGAGGTGATAGTACACATTCAATAAAACAACTTTCATTAAAGAATGCATGGACGCAAAGGTGCTGCCGCATTTTGAAACTTGGTCCAGTGTTGCCAGTCGGATACTTTTTTAAAAATTCAGATCTACTAATTGCCGCCATTTTTTTGAAATAGCGAAATTCACCTTTTTTAATGACAGATTAAACAAAATGAAAACAAGGTGGGTTATCAAATTAAAAAAATTGCTCGCAATCAAAAAATTTCAATTTTGAAAAAGTTGCCCACTTGCATCATTGACTTGGTCCATGCAAACGTTAAAGCTCCAGTCCTATTGGGAGTTATCGGGAGAAGAATGACTCTAATAACATGCAAATGTGATATGGGGAAGAAGAAGAACGCGTATGCAAAATTTCGCCTCGTTTAATACATAAAAGCTGCTGATCCGAGTGTGCAACTGTCAATCGCAGTAAGAACGTAGGAAGATGTTGCCCTTCACTATTAGGGAAAAGGCTGGTAGGCATTTTATCTACGGAACTGTAAATGGAAATAGCTCAGAGACTCAACAGTTGTACGGAGAGGGGTTTCCCACCTTGCTTTTGTCAGATTTTCGTTCTTTGCTTGTTTTTGCCTCGCATAACAACATATTCAGTGTTGCCAGTAGGCTACTATTTTTAAATTCAGATTACGTGATTAGCACCACTTTTTTGAAATTGTAAAAATTCGCCTTATTTAATGACATATTATTTAAGGCTGAAACAAGGGGAATTTTACCATTTCAAAAAAGTGGTGCCAATCAATAAATCTGAATTTAAAAAAGTAGCCCACTGGCAACACTGAATATCTCCTTTGGCTCCCTCTAGCACCTCTGCGTTTTAATTCCGACCATACATTCTTTGATGAAAATAGTTTGTTTTGATGTGTACTATCACCTCTAAAAGTTTTGCCCATCTTTTATGAAACACTCTGTATATCATGTACTAGCTGTTTAACCCGTTCTACGCACGGGAGTTCACGAATTTAATTCTAAAACCAAAATTAAAAATAACTATTCGATTTAGTATAATATTTTCCTACTACTGCTCATTTTTTAATGAAATTTTATTTATCATGTTACTATGGCAGCAGACGATAAAACGATATCTTTGGAATAAGAGAATAAATAGAATAAAATTTTTTGTTGATGTTTGTGATAAAATGTTCGTATTTACTTTAAAAAAAATTGCAATAATTAAGCGCAATTAAATTATCTCTAATTATTTGCATGTGAGGTAAAAGAATTATCGTAATACCAGCTACAGCTTTTTAGTATTGCAGCGTGGCGTACGTAATATGTATATCTCACATTGGTTAAAGAACTCGCGCGATTACGGGTTGAACATAAAAAAAAAGGATTTTATTGGGAATTTTTAATTGTTGGCAGCTGCTATAAGGAAAAACGTTTAAATTTGATAGGGAATTGCTGTGGTTTTTTTATTAATTAAAAGTTAACTATAAATTATTTCGATTCCGGATTGCTTTAGTTGCCTCGGCCGTGTTTTTATACACATGTACATAAAATTTCACAATTCTGGCTTCCAAACTGCGGAATTGTATAGCATTACAGACAGACAAACAAATTTTCATTTTTATATATTATATTAAAAACCTATCAGAGTTTTCAATAAAAAATTATTTCCATTCATATTCTGTACACAGGCTAGTATGTTGTGTAACATAGGAAGCCCGGATTGGGTCCCCTGATAAGGATAAAAGGAAGAGTTTTTCTCTCTGTTGTCTGTCTGTATACAGTCTTATTCTGTGATGAAAAACCTCTTCGCTCTCAAAGAGGTTTTACATTAAAATACATTGCAGGTATTTTTAAAATTTAACTTTGAAGGAATTTTGACACTTATCGGTTATTACATTTCATTTAGCCGAGATTTTAAATAAGTACCAGGTTATTAAATCACCAATTAGTACTAGCATTATTTTTGCTGTTCGTTTCTCCTCTTTAACAAATTTGATTCTTTTTTGGTAACAATTTTTATTATCTATTTTGTTCTTTTTTATTTACTATTTTATGCTTAATTATTCACATTTATATGCTTAATATGATTACTTTTTCTATTGTCTATTGTTATTTTGTTATTGTTTTTTACTTCATTATTAACAGTGGGCAGTATTGATTTTGCTTTTATTTAATAATCGATATACTTTTTAATATCCATTTAATTCTTTTTTATTTATTATTTTATGTTTAATTATTAACATTGACTATTGTTATTTTATTATTGTTTTATGCTTACTTATTAACGTAGGTCGGTATTATACTTGCTGTTTGTTTTTCCTTTTCATAATCGAGATAGGTTTATTATTTTTTATTTGTAATTATTCAATTTATTCTTTTGTATTTTTATTTTATGTTTACATATTGGCATTGTCTATAGCTATCTGCTTAATTATTAACTTTGGTTATTGTTATTTCATTATTGTTTTATGCTTAGTTATTAACATTAGGTAGTATTGTTTTTGCTTTTATTAAACGTTGAGATTATTTTTATTATCATTTTTACTACCCATTTTATGCTTTTTTTACCCGACTACGGCAAAGCCAAAGGAGGGTTATGATTTTGACAGGCTATGTATGTATGTATGTATGTATGTATGTATGTATGTATGTATGTATGTTCATCTGTTCCCTCGTAACTTCTAAACCACTAATCAGAATTCGACAAATGACATATCATTAGAAGCGTCTTAATTGTCCGCTGGTTATAGGCTATATAGATTTTCACCAAATTCAATGTGGCGCCTTCTAGCGGACAAAATATACAGAGTAAAAAAATAAAGTTAAGCTAGATATGCCGTGTTTGGTATCATTTTAAAGCGCTTCACTTGTACATTTCGAATATATATATATTACTAGCATTTGCTTGTGACTTTACTTGCATTTATGGGCTAATTGCATATAATTCACATCTTTTCGTTCTTAATTTCTTTGGTACTTAGTAATCAGAATAAGACCACTGCAGTGCCATTAGAAGGGTCTTGATCTTGATATTCTGTTGGTTGTGAGCTATAAAGTTTGTCACCAAATTTACTATTATGCCCTCTAGCGGACAAAAAGTTGCTTAAAAATCCACATGACAGTCAATCGTTAGCAGAATTAGATAGATTAAGAAATCTTCCTAGGTCATCTTAATACATGAAACCTTCAATCTACATTACACATTTACACATTACACTAACGACCTCATCCACTAATCGGTCCATTACCCATTTGCTGCCATCGACGGATATGTGCGTCACTACTACCAAATACTGGAAGCGTCATACGTCAAAAAATAAAGTTAAGATAAATATGCCGTGTTTGGTATCATTCAAAAGCGCTTTACTTGTACATTTTGAATATATCTATATATTACTAGCATTTGCTTGTGACTTTACCTGTATTCATGGGGTACTTTTATACTTTTTCAGCGTAGTTTTTTGTCGTAGTTGGGTTTTAGTTTTTTTACTTTATCTTGTATTTATTATTTTTTTTCTTCATTATTAATATTGTCTATTGTTATTTTGCTATTGTTTTATGCTTAATTATTAACATGAGCTGGCATCGTTTTTTCTGCTTCTTTTTCCTTTTTACGAACGATGTACTTTTATTTATTTATTTTTTATCCAGTTTATTCTTTTTGATTACTATTGTATTCTTACATATTCACATGTCTTATGCTTAATTATTAACATTAGCTACTGTTATTTTGTTATTGTTTTTATACTTAATTATTAATAGTAGCCGGTATTGCTTTTGCTGTTTGTTGTTTTTATGCTTAATTATTAACGTTAGCCGGTATTGTTTTTGCTGTTTGTTTTTTCTCTTTAACAATTGTGATTATTTTATTATTTTTCTTTTATTATCTACTTTATTCTTTTTTATGCTTACATAGTCTATTGTTATATGCTTAGTTATCAACATGGCTATTGTAATTTCGTTATTGTTTTTATGCTTAATTATTAACATTGGGCGATAGGGTTTTTGCTGTTTTTTTTCTTCTTTGACAATCGAGATTATTTTAATTTTCTTCTTTATTATCGATGTTATTAATTTAATATAGATTATTTATTATTTTAGTTCAATCATTGACATTAGCACTTCAAATTTTGAGAGAGCGATGTTGCGAGTACTGGTTTCTCTACAGATGTGGTGAATCTATGGCACGCATGCCAATGCCCAACGTTGCATGTAACAGGGATGAGTTTTCCGACTTTTTGCATACCAGTATAAATCGGAACATTTTTGCGATATAAGAGAACAGCATTTTCTCTAAGATTATACTGGTATGCAAAAAGAAATCTTATCCCTGATGTAATAAAGTCTCTTTGAACGCTTTGAAAACATACAGATAATAATAAACCGATTATCGAGAAAATTCAGTTTTAGGTTTGTTACAAGAAGGTTTGTTCAATACAGTTAGTTTTAGATATAGTCTTAAGTAGCTTCATGTGTACTAAATTCTTCGTGCGACATTATACAGAGTGTATAGAAATACAGGTCTCATTCAATAAATACGAAAAAAATGTGCAAAATTTATAAAATAGAAGCTAAACCAGAAAATGTAAAAAAAATTAAAATATAAAAATTAATCTTCCATATCATTGTATTAAAACGGTCAATTCAACCCTGGGATGGCCCTCGGGACTCCACCAGAGCTTCCAAATTATACTTTTAGGCCGTGCATTGTTTCGAAGTTCATCCTTGTTCCTTTTTCATATTTAGTTGGAGGTTATGCGCGGCGGCGTTTCACGCCGTGTTGGCACTCCTTAAGCACAGCGATGTCATGTCAAACGGTCATTTTTTTTAAAATTTCGTATTTTGAACTCTTGTAAAAGAAAGCTTTGAAAAAAAAAATGATACCTTTGATTTAAAAATCTGTATGTACTACTTTTTTTAGTCTGCAACATTGCTTAACCCCCTCCCCCCCCCCCAAAAAAAAAAAACTGACAGGGAATGGATTAATAACAAATCTGAAATTCTCCCCTTAAAAATCAAATTACCCCTATGGGACGTACGAACTGCTCTGGGAACCACTGCTATAAAATGTGTTTAGGTAGAATGCTGTTTGCACGTTAGACAAATATTAATAATAAAACACACATACTACAATACATATTAAAACACACATACACACATAAATAACGCCTGCATTCAGCAGTTAAAGGTATATACAGGATGTCCCAGAAGTAATGGGACAAACTTTAAGGGGAGGTAGGGGACACCACAAGGATTCAGATTTCAATAGCAACCCGAGGTCGGAAACGCTTTCCTGTCGCGGTAGTGACGACACAAAACACAAGAAAGAAAGGACACGAACAGGGCGAGAAAACATGTTTATTATTCTTAGTGCTGCAAAAATGCCGGTACAATGCTGGAAAGTGTTGAAGAACTTGTTGCACGCATCGTGGCAGCTGCTGGGGAAGTCCGGGGCACGCCAGTATTTTCGAGAACATTAGATCTTCCATACGCCGGAGATGCGCTTCCATGCATCACGGCCCGGGGTCGTAATTTCGAACACCTACTTTGATGACGATCGTTGTCCCTTTAAAGTTCTTTCTTCTTAATTTTTTGATGTACTAAGGATTATAAACATGTTTTCTCCTCTTATTCGTATCCTGTCTTTCTTGTGTTTTGTGTCGTCACTACCGTGCCAGGAAAGCGTTTCCGACCCTGGGTTTCTATGCAAATCTGAATACTTGTGATGTCCCCTACCTCCCCTTAAAATTTGTCCCATTACTTCTGAGATACCCTGTATAAATATTATACAGACATACATACGATAAATACAATAAACCCAACTTGAGTGAAAAATTAGACAGAGCCAGGAATCAAACACGGGACCACAGTATGCAAGACTGCTACTCTAACCACTGAGCTACTCCGGTCGATACCTGGTCCTGCAATTTCTCGCTAATAAACCAAGTCTGTCGTATAGATGGCTGGTGACTTCCCCAACTTGGTTTATTAGTGAGAAATTGCAGACCCAGGTATTGGCCGGAGTTGCTCGGTGGTTAGAGCAGCAGTCTTGTATACTGAGGTCCCGGGTTCGATTCCTGGCTCTGGCTAACTTTTCACTCCAGTTGGGATTATTGTATTCATTGTATGTATGTCTGTATACTATTTATATATACCTTTAAATATTAATAATGTCGATAAATATCAATTCGGATATTTTTGGCACGCATGTGGAAAAATGTTCGGCATCCCTGGGTTGGTAAAAAAGAAAATATTTGATTCCAAAATCAAAGCACATATCTTGGGAAAATCTTTAATAATAAATTGCTCAATTACGGTAAAAAAAAAATGTTTTTGGTGAAAGGAGAAATGAATAACACTTCAGTATCTACAAATATTTTCTAAACAGATCTTTCATCAAAGGTTCTTGAAAGACTTGTATTTTGTAGTACTCGAATTTAGCACTACATCAAAGTCTTCGAACAATACACCACAATTACCGCAAAAAAATTCTTTCAGATAATTTAATTTGTACATATCGAGAATTTCGTTACGAGGTCTGTCATTGACAGTGAAAGAGAATGTTTATTTTTGGTAGAATATTGCTCTTAGGCGTACCTAAATCGGGAATAATGCGTTTGGAAAAATTTCATATTACGTTTGCTTTAATTAGGATTATATAATGATCAATGTTGAATAATTGTTTTGGTAATATGAGACTAAATTAATATAATTGGATTGTTTCGAGACTTATATTAAAGAACATGAAAGGTTATAAAAAATTTTGATGTTTCTTATGCAATCCTGATATACAAAAAATAATTCGTTGCTACGATATTTATAGAAAAATGAATTAGAACATAAAATTGATTCTAAAATATTTCCGTATCATGTTAAATGTTGCTTTTGTATGAAAATTTCCACATTTTGGTTAATTTTTTTTTTTTCTTTTTTTTTAACTGAGTCGTTTTAGTACGCAGTTTTTAAATAATAAATCACATAAGAAATTGTTTATTTTCAAGAGTCAGAATCAACTTACCGTCCTAAAACTTTACCGTAAATGTTTGTAAACATAACATATAGGTGAAACTTTATCGCTGTGTGTATCATCGCCTAAAAGTACAGCCAGTACATAATTAACGCATTTGCATTCGTAGTGTGCATTTCAGGAATTTATTATTTATTCAGTAATTCTGAATAGTAATTTTTGTTTTATTTAATGCATGTTTCAAATTACATGAAGTAAAATTTCTCCTTTGAAAATTTCTGGCATGAATTCGAAATTTCTGAAAAAAAAATTCCTTTATTGGACGCATATAAGCACTTAGGATGCAAATGGGTTAAATCATAGGTGTTTAGAGATATATTATAAGGAGTGCACTAAGGCATTTACAACACAATATCATGTACATAATATCTATACAATGGGGAACTGATTGAAAATATAATTGATTAAAAAGAAACAAATATTTCCCATTTCTAACTCCAGAGGCAAACGCAGCGCTGCGGGCAGAGTTTGTGCTGAAAAATTGCCATAGAAACTAAATATTATTCTTTTAAATATAAGTAAAAACCTTCCTTGTTTTAGCTTTTATGCTTATTTTACTATCGAAACCTTTTGCCCTTGTTGTTCAAATGGTGATATATTTCATTTCTTCATAAATCGATACCTTGTGTTCGTAACCCTCTCGCTGCGTAATTGTTTTATCAAAACCCCTTCGCGACGAGCGTCTTTTAAGAAATTTTATTTTGTCACCGGTTTTTAAAAACAAAAATTTTTGTTTAATTTAATCGGGGAAATGCTCCGATTAAATAAGGTAAAATTTACAATAAAAAATTGCTGATGGGAATAATCAAGAGGGTTAATTAAACGGAAAAAATGCATGCCCGAGAAAATCTCGGGTTGCACAGCGAGAGGGTTAATAGTATATATATTCTATAGTCCCGGTGCTAGGTATGAAAAAACTGCAAATCGTGATAAGAATATACCGATTGGTCAGTATCTACTTTATATGAATACAATGCATATAGGAGGGGGAGGCATCATGTAAAGTCATAGGAATTCAAGATGTCGGCTGTAATGGAAAATGACATCATTTTCTGAATTTTATTGCTATCCAATATATAAATGTGTGTTTAATGTCAATTTCGATGTTTTTTAAGTCCAAAATTTCTTTTTTAACATTTTCCAACATAGTTGAAAGGTGTTTATAAATTCTGTTTGTCCGTCTTCCCGCCTGCCTTTCTGTGCTCTAAATCGCATAAATACTTTGATTGCCATGTAATTTATATATCTTACCATAACATGTTCACAATAAAAAGTAAAGTTTGTAGCTTTTATAGTTCGTTTACTGTGGCACTTAAAAGAATTCTTGACGTTATTGTCTGTTGGGAGAAATCGTTTGCAATGCACTTTAATACTCTTATACTCTTTGCAACATATTCAAATTGATATACATCACTTCGGTGCATTACAAGATACTTACTATAGAATATGGTACGCGTAGTATTTACCGTTTATTTACAGTGATACACAAAAGAAAAGAATACGGTTACACTACTATCTATGTGCATTTGTAACGTGTATATATTCTATAAGACCACCAGCTAAATCAACTGTTATTAGTACTAGGGGATCATACCCGGGGTTCCCGGGTTAAAGAATATAGGTGAAAACATTTTTTTTTTTGAAAAGTAATACATTTTTATATGCAATAATTTTTTAGATTGACCACTCACATTAAAAAAGCATTTTTCATATGGAAAATACGAATTGTACAATCAAATAATTTTTTGAAATTTATCAAAAGCGATATTTTCTTATTAGCCGCATTCTAAGAGTTATTTGCCAAGATTTTGCTACGTATGGCATCCTTTTATATTCTGATAATTTCAGAGCTTATACATGTTTGGTAAATTTGTGTTTTATTTATATTATTTTATTTATTTATTCATAGGGCAATTTTTTTATGGATATTAGCCATAAGAAAATGATGAAGTCTTTATTTTGTTTTAAGGGCAAACGATTAATTTTTCGTAATCGAGCTCCGCGCGATATAGATAAATAAAAAAAATATTTCATGCTTTAAAATTGTTTTTTAAACCATAGACAATCAGTAAACTGAGATGAACTTTGCAAATAAATACCATTTGAAAAAAAAATCCTATTTGGTGATCTAAAAATTTAAATTGTACGATTACAAATATGTTAGATTTGTGTTTTTTCAATATTATTTTTTTTATTTGTGTATAAAAGAAGTATTAATTTCGTTAATTTGTCTTTCACAAATATGTTAGATTGGTGGTTTTTTTAATATCATTCTTTTATTTGTTCATAAAGGAAGTACTAATTTCGTTATGCAAAAATAGTCAGAAACAAATGCTGAAAAATGTATGTTGCTTTATGTGCAAAATGTTTATTATTATTATGTATTGAAACCGACACGTGATAAGAATAAACTTTAAAAAAATCACGCTTAAAAATTATTTTAGAAAATATAATACAGTCAATGAATACAGTTTTTAAACAAATTGCATTTCAAAGTAAATTTTTTTCCCTATGCGACGAAAACTGAAAATGTACGATGGTCAGAAGATTAAAAAATTGCAGTAGCAAAAATTTCAAGACCGAAATCTGATCGTGAAGTGTTGTCATTCGTAAAATGACGTCAGCGCTACGCATAGATACGTTTGTTCCTTATAATATAGATACTTAATCAGTAAAATATAATAAAAATCAGTTGTTAGGGTGTGGTTATCAATTGAGGCTCTTATGCTTCGATTTCCGGAATGAAAACAGCAATTTTCACCATCTCAAAATTTGCATGCGCACTTCTCATATCCATATTCATCATTTTTTATAAAAAAAAATTGTATTTTGTTTGATCATTCAAAAATCCTTTTAACTCAAAACTTGAAGTCACGATTGTCAGCAACATCTTTTACGTGAACAAACGCACTCTTTACTCGAGATTCTAATCTCAATTCCGGAGAGTACATATTTCCGTAATTTATATTTTTTAGATGCATTTGAGTTAAAATGTTTAGTTTTATCTAAAAAAATGATCGTTTTATTTTAAATATGACTTCATTTTCACTTAAATAAGCATTTCGCCTAGTGTCTGAAACTTAGTATGAGTACATGTGCAGAAGGAAAAACAATATAGAAAATTTATGAGGAAAAATGCGTGTTTTCAAAAGCAGTATGTCATTTTCCATAATTATGCCCCTAACATAATATTCTGCTCTTAATGGTATTTTGCTCCACTAAACCCTATACAACAATTTTTATCAACGATTTTGAATTTTTATCAGAAAATAGCATGAATAAAGTTAAAAATACCTCATTATTTCTCTCTTGTCTGCAATAATGAAAGCTATCTAATTTTCATCAGTTTGAAGAAATTTCATAAAATGCTTTTAAAATTAAAATATAAAAGTGGGGATATTAAAAAAAAAAAAAAAAAAAAAAAAAAAAAAAAAAAAAAAAAAAAACTGATACTGCGATCACATCTACAAAGGAAGAGCTTTCAGTTTAAAAAAATTTTATATATTAGTAAAATTGGTACAACAGAAAGATCACGTCAGATGACTAAAAAACACATTTGTGTTTTAAATATATAGATTATATAAAGTTAGGAAAAATTAAATTAAGCAAATTTTGTTATTTTGATAAAATTATAGTAGAATGGCCTAAAGAATAGCATTAAAATTTTATTATTCGATAGAATTTTCGACAAAAACTTCAGAAACATGATATTATTTTAAACCGTTTGCTTGTTTAACTCGGCGAAGCAAATTCATCCAGGCGAAAATCATCAATTTCTGTAATATAAATCGCTATTATTTGCATGTCACCTCTCTTTTATAAAGACACTAAATTTTTGTAAAACATTGTGTTTTATCAATATGTGATTTCGATTACATTATTTTTAAAGTGAAGCATTTTCACCTGTGAAGAATTTCAAAGCAGCTGGACTATGAAAATGTTGCACATCTACAAAACACAATTCACGTTTAAGAATTAAAATACACGCTTTTTTATAAAATGACGTCATTTGCATCTGCCAAAGCAATCCACTTTTATAATCCAATCTTAAACTTCGTCTATAGAAAAGTGTGCATATGACGTCATTATCACGGAATAACAGACAATATTCTTGACATAGCGCATATTTTAATTTCAACTTTTTTTCAGGTTTTATGAGGAAATGGCAACAAAAAGATACATTATCTCCTATTTTTGACTATTTTCAGTTTTCTTTCAATGACTAAATAGAAATGAGGTACTTTTGTTGCCACGATAAGAAAAATGGTATTAAAAACTACAAAAAAATTAATATCTTAAAAATAAATTGAGATACAGCTTTCAAACAAATTGCATTTAAAAGAGCATTTTTTTCTTTATACGACGGTGTAAAAATTTTAAATGTGCGATGTTTAGAAATTTAAAAATTTGCAGTAGAGAAAATTGCAAAACCAAAATTTTATTTCAAATTTCAAAGTGTTGCCATTCGCAAAATGACGTATGCGTTACGCACAGATATGTTTGTCCTTTATAATATAGATAGGTGCTATGTATAAAAAATAACCGTAATTTCTAATAAGAATATCCCGAATGGTCAGTATCTGCTTCATATTAATACAATGCATATAAAGAGAGGAGGCATTGTGCAAAGTCATAGAATTTCCAGATGTTGACTGTTATTCAAAATGATTTGAAGTTTTATTCTGATCCATAATATAAAAGTGTTTATGATATCAATTTCGATGTTTTTTAAGTCGAAAATTCCCTTTTTGATATCAGAAATATGCTTAAAAGGAAAAATGGACAAATATAAAAGTATTTTTGTATTTTATTATGAGTAAAATGAAAATAATACATAAATAAGAAATATGTATTTTTACTAATGCTTTACCTGTAAAAGATATTAAAAAAATTAAATGTCACATAATAAAGTTAGAGAATATAAAAACTTAATTTTGTATCATATTATTCCTCATATTCGTTTCTGTAGTTGCGCAATAATGAGCCAGATAATCAAACCTTACTACAGCCGCAGACATATTTTTACAGATTTTGCACATACATTTTATTAACTCTTCACAAACAACTGCAATCTCTAGCAACTCCGACGCTTTTATTTTCCATTATAAATTATCCAACCACCATCTCCATTCGATTGGAGAGAATGGACACATTTCACGCTTGTCTCCAAATGTGTCTAGCTTGGAAAGCATTGTGTAAACCATGTTTTTGTAGTGCAACCATGGTTTGTGGATATAATGAAGATAATCAGGTAGCCCATGAAATTTCACGTTATCACAATTCACAATATTATTATTGGGAGAGCATTGGTTGAAGAATAAACGATTCGTTTTTAAATCATATTAAAGTCATCACTGAGAGTTTTACGCTGGTGTTGTTCAATGTAAATTAGCACAAGAATTAAAAACTTTGATAATTCTATTTTTACACTTTTAAATATTTACGGACTATTTACAGCGGAACATTTGGTTAATACTTGTTAAATATATATATATCCCAGGCCCTTATTAGCACATGGACAAATCAGGACTTTGCCTAGGGGCCCCGGGACTCAAGGGCCCCAAAATCCATATATTAATTCATAAAATATTTACTTTTTTCCCCCAATTCCAACTTTGAAATTTTTCAAATACAAAATACAAATTCCATCTTTAAAAGATTTTACTAAAGTTTCTCACAAACAAATTTCCTTTGAACTCACAGAGCTCAATGCTTTCGCAAAGCTAACCTCAACCACTATTAAATAAGAAATAATATTTTGATTTTAATAGATTCTATTAGCAATGAAATTAAATGATAACTAAACTTTAGTGGTTGAAAATAATCAATATTATTGTCATGAGATTAATTAATTTTCTTCTGTATTCAATGTTTTTTTTTCTTTTAATAAAGAGTTAAATATGAAAAACAAACCCAAAATTGCCATATTTTTAGATTTATTGAAAAAACACTTTCTACTTGTGAAGTACTGTGTAACCTCTGAATAGCACCGCTATTAAAAGTGACCGCTATTCAGAGTAGGTGTTATTCAGAGGTTTCATTTAAAAAAAATCATAATTACATAAATTTAAATAGAAATATACACAGTCATTTTAATTAATCCTCATTGTTTTAATACATTAAAAAAATCAGTGATTTTTGAAGTTGCTTTTTTTTCTGCAAATATCTTTCTCCAAAGAAATAATAATTTGAGTTGTTTTGCCGCACAACTCATCATCATTATGATTTAATGCAAATTTTTTCATTTTACGAAGGTTCGTAAAAAATTTGGTACATGCGCTAATACTGGAAATTTTAGGTGATTCTATATTCTCTTCCATCTCCACTTCCGCATCACTTTTCTCTTCCAACCAAAATCGGAAGCAGATCAAACAAACTATACTTAATATGTCAACAAAATGTTACTTAATCTCTTGAACACTTAATCCTTTTCCAAAACTAGACGTAGAAAATGAAGACAATAATGATGGGAAAAAATTAGATAATATTCTTAGAACACCAAGCATAACTAACACGTACGCCAGTAAGTTTGTGTGTCTGGACAGATTTGACAGTTACTGCTACATTTGATTGATACTGAACTACTGAGAAAGCATCCTTCAGCGTTACAACAAGCTATAACAGATTGCCCTTTTCTCAACGAAGTTAAGGGACATAGACTTCCAAAATCACGAAATTCGACTAAAAAGTAGATTTTTTTAATTTGCAGAATTATGGAGATAGATACTGAAATTTATCTGATGAAAAAACAATTCTGTCGCGTCTTCGTAGAGATATAAGCTTTTATATTTGTAAACACTGTATAGTATACATTTATGTAGGTCTTTTTACTTAAAATGCTGTTTTCTCAACATTAAAAATTTCACATATTTCTAAATTTTGAAATGTTCCATGTGCATTCCTAATTATCAGATTCATTTGAAATCTATACTGTATATTCTCTATACAATAATAAATAAATGTTAGCATAAAAAGTTGCATTTCAGGGGTATTTTAGTGTTGAAATTTATATGCATATAAAGTATATATCTACTTGTTTTAGAAAAAACAAAGCATAATTATATAAATATGTTTTTCTGTTTATACATTCAACAAATTTTTACAATTCCTGCCAATTTCCATTTTAATATATATTATGTATCTCATAAGTAAATTCTGTCAGTATTTTATGTAAAACAAATGTGCATGGGACATTTTGAAATAGGACAATTATTCATTATTTTAGAAATTTAAATAGTGAATAACTTAAAAAACTTATTATTATTTTAACACCAAATTTTGAATATAACTATTTAAGCTTGCCATTAAAGAGTCATCCAATTTTCAAACAAATACATTTAAAAATGCAACATTTGATTTTTGATGTCCATTGTCCCCTAAATGTGGAAACCGCTTTTGAGCTCTTTTCGGCTAAAACTAAGCCAGGTCGATTGTTCAACTGCAATGCTGAGTCATCCATGTTACAAATATCCGAACATTTATCAAACAACTCATTTTCTTCCAAAGTGTCCCAGTAGCAGGAATTTCTCCAAGTGTCTGCGACAGATAATTCAGGGGCAAAAAATAATCTGCAGATAAAATATTTTTATAACTGAAGCGTTAATTAATCAAACAATCACTTACCTGTAGCGTTTTTAGGCATTTTATAAATTTTTATTAATAATACAGCTCATATTCAAAATATTAGAATAATTACTTTTTTTTTCACAAACTGGATATATCCTTTCGTAATTTAACATCTTTTAATGCAAATATGCAAACGATATTTTTATTAAGAACTTATTGTTGATTAAACTTATTTATTATTTTAAAATTAATATCATTTCTGAAAAGAATAATTGAAAAAAAAATTATTTTGAAAAGTCAAAATATTAGAATATTTATTCAAGTGGTTCAAAATATTAGAATATTTCGCATTAATTCTCCTTTAATTATTACCAATTCATAACTGGTGGCATTATTGATTAAATTCAGACGATTTTATTTAAAATCGGTGTTCTTTTTATAGTTTGTTTGCTTTTTCGTCTTAAAATGGGTCGTGTGGGTGATATTCCTGAATCTATTAAACTTCGCATGCTTGATTTGTATCGGCACGGTAAAAATCAATGTTATACCGGGAATTATTTACATTTTTCGCAATCAAGCGTTAGTAAAGTACTAACACAATATTCAAAAAATGGAAAATTTCAGAATAATTGCCGAAATGGCGGCCGAAAATCAAACGCATCTGCTAGAGCTGACAGGAAACTGAAGCATATAGTTAAGGAAAACCGATTTAAAAGCGTGCAGTTCTTGCACCGAAAATGGAAAGAAGAAGGAGTTGAAGTTTCTACATCGAGAACATTAAGTACGTCTCCATAAATTTAAGTTTGAATCTCGTATACCGAAAACAAAATCTCTCATGACTGTAAAACAAAAACGTATAAGATTCAATTGGTGTAAATCAAGACGTTTATGGAGCAAAGAAGATTGGAAAAACATAGTAGTTAGGGATGAAATTATCTTGTATAGATACAAAACATACTTTCATCGCTAAATAATGTATTTTCCCAATCTTCTTCGCTCCATAAACGTCTTGATTTACACCAATTGAATCTTATACGTTTTTGTTTTACAATCATGAGAGATTTTGTTTTCGGTATACGAGATTCAAACTTAAGTTTATGGAGACGTCTTAATGTTCTCGATGTAGAAACTTCAACTCCTTCTTCTTTCCATTTTCGGTGCAATAATTGCACGCTTTTAAATCGGTTTTTCTTAACTATACGCTTCAGTTTCCTGTCAGCTCTAGCAGATGCGTTTGGTTTTCGGCCGCCATTTCGGCGATTATTCTGAAATTTTCCATTTTTTTAATATTGTGTTAGTATTTTACTAACGCTTGATTGCGAACAATGTAAATAATTCCCTATATAACATTGATTTTTACCGTGCCGATACAAATCAAACATACGGAGTTTAATAGATTCAGGAATATCACCCACACGACCCATTTTAAGACGAAAAAGCAAACAAACTATAAAAAGAACACCGATTTTAAATAAAATCGTCTGAATTTAATCAATGGTGCCACCAGTTATGAATTGGTGATAATTAAAGGAGAATTAATGCGAAATATTCTAATATTTTGAACCACTTGAATAAATATTCTAATATTTTGACTTTTCAAAATAATTTTTTTTTTCAATTATTCTTTTCAGAAATGATATTAATTTTAAAATAATAAATAAGTTTAATCAACAATAAGTTCTTAATAAAAATATCGTTTGCATATTCGCATTAAAAGATGTTAAATTACCAAAGGATACTTCCAGTTTGTGAAAAAAAGTAATTATTCTAATATTTTGAATCTGAGTTGTAATCTTAACTTTTCGTATTAAGTAATAAAGAGCTAAACATAAGGCGAAACAAAATAAAGGTTCGATGAAAAAGAATCTGCAAAAGAGAAGAGAAAACCTGCGACGCCCGTCTCCCGTCTCGAACTTTCTGCTACTGGGCAAAATGTCATGGAGTAATTTGAAGTAGGCATCTATTTCTCTATGATTCATGGCTTCACTTCTTGTAAGCGACAGACCTTCACCTTTTCTGACAAGGAATATCTCCATACGGGCATATTCAGAAAAATCTGAAAAAATTACAGAGTGGATAGATATGTTTCTCATGTGTATAGATATGTTTATACATTTTTTTTGACGGAACCTCAATAGAACGTTCGTAAAAAAATAATGAAAATTTCATTTATTTGGCGATTTATCATCGGTTGGCGATGAAATGAAATTTCGAAAAATACTTTTTTTATGTCAAATACTCTTTAAGATAAAAATGCTTCATTGAACTTGTTTAAATTAATTTAATGTACAGTCGTGGAAAAAAAAAAGTAAACACCCCTACTAACTCCTCAAAAAATTATCGTAGACAAAAGTTACTGGCACCGGACGATTGGAAATAAAGTCTACTTTTAAATGGTGTGTATAAAATTTGATTAGGGGGCCATCTACATATTAAAACGAATCCAAACTTCATTTTTTTCAATGGCAATACCCAAATTTAACGAGATATTTCAAATCTTCGGTTCAAAATATGCCTAGAAACCAAATTTCAAGTCATTCGAATGATAAGTTTTTAATTATAGGCATTCAAAATTTAGTGCTTCTAATGTTAAATTACATTTTCATATTTTTATTTATATCTCCTGAAATTATGCACCTAATGAGCTATTTTTTTGTGTAGCAATAATACTAATATACCCAAACATAAATACGTCGAATATGCAATTTTTATAATTTTACGATATGAATTATGAATTATGAAATTGATATTAGAAACAATTATGAATTGCAACCTACAATTTTTTTGATGAATTTAGATTTATTAAGTCCTGCTTTATGGAAATCCAAAATTTCACATTTTTCTTCCAAGTAGTTTTCAAATTATGCTTAAAGAACGGCAGTATGATGAATTAAGGGGCCGTCTATGATAGAAGTGAGTAAATTTTTGAAATTTATTCTGCTATCCTGTAATCAAACATGTTTCGTTGACGCTTAAACGTGCCTTGATCAAGAAGGCGGCTCTCTCGGTTAACAATCGAGTTCGGAACTTCAATTTGGATACAGCCCTTAAAATAAGCTCGTTTTAAAATAATTAATTTCTCGTAAACTTATGGTACGAAATGCATAAAAATTTGTTTATAGGCTAATTGAAAGGTGTAGGTTGAAATTGAAAGGTTCATTTATGCTGTCAGAATTGTGTACTGCTATTGAAAAAAAAAACAAAGTTGTGGTTCGTTTTAATATGTAGATGGCCCCTTAAACAAATTTTATATACATCATTTAAAAGTAGACTTTATTTCCAATCGTTCGGTACTAGTAACTTTCTTCTACGATAATTTGTTGAGAAGTTAGTAGGGGTGTTTACTTTTTTTTTCCCACGACTGTACATAACTTTAGTTTTGTCAGTTTTAATTTGATTTCACTATAGTTTTGTCATATATATATTTATAATGAAAGTTAAATATCAAATTTTATGAATTAAAACAAAATTAAAATAAATTAAAATTGTTTCAATATCTCAAAATTAAGTCCGATTGAGCACTTTCGATTCCATTTTGTTGCTATGGAAACGACGAATTCTTTGATATTGAAATGAATAACTGGTAAATGAATCTTGCCTTTATTTTGGAATACGCTTGAATATATGAAAGCATTTTTTACATGTGAAATTATTTTGAAAGTAATAAAATTAAATAACAAACAACATAAATATGTAATACGAAAAAAAGTATTTCTTAAACTCTCTCATTGTTTAAGTTTAAATTCATTAAATACTATTTACACGCATTCTAAAAATCAATTAACAAGCAATTTTCAGGTGCATTAAAACCGTTTGCTTTTGGCGAGGAAAAGTACTGCTCGCCAAATCGCGTGACGCTTTCGTCTTTTCCCGCCAAATACTCGAAAGTATTTTATTTTTTTTACAGTCTTTCTAGTGTAATTCCGCCGCTAAATTTGACTGATCCTTTATTACATGCATAAGTAGTTTAATTGGTATTTTTTTCAAAATATTCTGAGTATGCCCAGTAAGAAGACCTTCGTTGTGAGTGATACATCACAATTACGACTTAGGAATAGATTAGCCAAACATACTCAGCCTTTTCACTTTGATCATTAAAATGGTGCTTTACATCCAGTTTTTTGGCAAATTCAAAAGCGAGAATTCTCACATCATCTCGAGGGGATAATTGTTTCTGCATTCGTTTAATGCAACCATACTCAACCTTTATTTCTCGCGGGCCACAAACCTATGTTTGCGATGCTAGGTGGGCCGCAACATACTTATAAAGGGGGGAAAATGAGTAATTAAAGTAGTAAAATAACATTAGTAATATAACAAAGTTTATGTTATTGGTATGTTTGAAAGTTTGTCGCGGATGAAATGTTAGCGAAAACTTTTATCGCCACTGTTTCCAAATGTTGTAGAAATATACCGCTAAGTTTCTTGTACCTTCTAATATTCTTTGGGTAATGTTTAATGAACTTGATCTTGTTTGATTGTGAACCCATCATACATAAACTCTGAAGAAACATTATCTAAATAGTTTCTCTATCAAAGATTCGAGAAGTAATTGCATTTCGTAACATTCGAATTTTGTCATGCTTTCAGTGTCAGCTAATAATGAGTTACATATGTCAATGATATTCATTGAGACAACTAAATTAGTGCATATCGAGAAATGCGCCATAAAGTTTGTCACTGAAAGACAAAGAAATCTTTTTCTGGTGGAATATCACTCTTTCGCTTATGTAAATCTAGAATAACTGAGATTATATTTACTATGATTATTTATTTATCAATGCTGATCTTGCTTTGATATGTTGCATTAACATATTTATATTAATTCGGAGGTCTATACAGAGGCATTACATGATTTGAAATAAATATAGTGACTGTTATACAATATATCATTTTTTTAATCGGTCAATAGCTAATTTTTAAACTGTTAGTTATAAAATATTTTAAATTAAAAATGTGTTGCAGATACTATAATCCAACAAGTGTCAAAATACACATTTTTCTAAAATATACAAAATTTTAATTTTTATGCCTGGTTCTAAAGTGCATTTAAAAAATATTCTGTATGCTTTCACAACTAAAACAAAGAAATTCCTTTTTTGTACTATCAAATTACCGAGTTATGATATTTTGAATTTCGAGAATTGTTATCTTTTTCTGGAGCTAAAACCAGAAAGTGACAAAAGACACGAAAGTAATTCTGTGGCGGGGAAGACTGAAAATTAAAAATTTCAAAGTAACATCACTCGGTAATTTTCGGATGAAAAAGTATGAAAGTTTTTTTTTGTGTTACTTGCTAGAGCATGGATTACATTTTTTTAAATATAGCATAGTGCTAGCAAAACACGTGACTTTGCTAGCGTCCCTCATAGCATGCATGGTCACAGTGACGTCATTGTGACGTCACTGTAAGTCACTGTGGTCACGTCACATCTGTGACCAAAATGCCACCACTCAGTGATGTCACATTGTGACTGAGATGTGAACTTCTTATAAAACTTTAAAAAATTACAAAAATTATTAAAAACATGTTATTTACTGTAAAATATATTTTTCTGCCGGATTAACAAATTTTTTAAACCGTGGTCCAAGTTGCATCTGTGCCTCTAACAAAAACTTTTTATTTTCATATAACATAAAATGTAATTAATTCATCAGCAACACAAAACGATTTCCTAATTATGAGAATTTCATATTATTAAAAAGATCATCTGTTATACTAGAAGTTTCTCAAAGAGTAGTCGAAACATTTCTGTCGTTTCAAACTAAAAACTTTCTATTACAGTTATGGCTGCAGCTTTTAATGAGCACGCAGAAAGCGTCTTCAAAGTTCAGTCATATATGCATTTCTTGCTTTATAATTTGCATTCAAGTCATTTTTTTTCCTCTTAGTGTTTCACTATTTTAAGTATTTTTTTTTTTATTCTACTTCTTTCAAACGTTTAAAATAGAATTGACATTTTCCGAATATAAAATTAATGTACAAAATTTAGGCAAAGCCCACGACATAATTAATTATTCATGTTTTATTTTTTGTTTTCAAAATATATCTTTAAAAATTATTTTACAAGTTTTATTCTACAGAAAATTAATATTAAGAGAATGACAGATTGACAAAGAAAAACTCATCTCTTCTCGATAATCTTGTTGTATTTTTTAAGAAGATATTTTGTATATATTACCTGTGTTCCCGCCGATAGTTCATTCACAAATAATCACTGCACACAACTCACAATAAAATAAAACTAGCGGACTGTATTACTAATTAAATTTTAATTCACAAACAATAAATTGATCGAGAGCCGATATTTACACTACTCCTCGGATCGGCGTCTCGAACCCAACTCACAAGTTTCAAAACACACCACATAGATGGCGCTTCTAGCGGCAACATACCGCCGGGCCTTGAATGTTTCAAACATTCAATACTATAAATACAACATTAAATTACAATCTCAATAATACAATTTTTTTTCAGCATATACACTAAATGAAATGTTAAATTTACAAATATAAACAAAAAATATAATAATACACTACACTACAAAAAATTTTTTTAATTAAAATAAAATGTATGAATTCAAGTAGTTAATGTGGTTTCATTCACATGAGGCAAAACAACAATTTTTGTTAGTGGCCTTTTATATGTGCCATTCTTATCCTTTAATGTTACAACTCTAATTATACCATCTTGGCCTGGATGGATTTTAACAATTCTTGCCAAATGCCATTTTAAAGGGCTATAATTATCAGAATTTTTTATTAAAACTAAATCTCCCTCTTTTATCTCTACTCTTCCTTTATGCCATTTGGGCCTATTTAAGAGCTTATTTAGATAGTCTGATGACCATTTTTTCCAAAGATGTTGTGTCAATTTTTGAACTAATTGCCACCTGTTCAACCTATTCATAGGGATTTCAGTATAATTCGGTTCAGGTAAGGCCATTAAAGATGAGCCAATAAGAAAATGAGCAGGTGTCAAAGCTTCAACATCATTTGGATCATTTGAAAGAGGGCAGAGGGGACGAGAATTAAGAATAGCTTCGATTTGAATAATGAGAGTCAAGAGTTCCTCATAACTTAAAATAGTTTTACCTACAACACGCTTTAAATGATATTTAAGTGATTTAACACTTGCCTCCCATAAACCTCCAAAGTGAGGGGTTGAAGGGGGATTAAAATGCCACTTGATTCCTTCATTAGCTAAATAATTTTGAATTTCCTCCTCACTTTTATCCTTAAATAAAGATCTGAGAATTGCTCTTAATTCTTTATTGGCACCAACAAAATTTCGACCATTATCACTAAAGATATCAGAAGGTTTGCCTCGCCTCGCAATAAAGCGTTTAAGTGCTGCTAAAAAAGCTGCACTTGTTAAATCACTGACAATTTCAAAGTGCAAGGCCTTTGTAGTAAAACATACAAAAATACAAATAAAAACCTTTTTTACCTGTTTACTCCTACCTGTGGAGTTTTTTACCTGAAAAGGACCGCAGTAGTCTAATCCAGTGCGCGTAAATACTCTGGATACCGTTACTCTTGTTGCTGGCAAATCAGCCATCTGTTGCTGCGAAATTTTAGAATTAATTTTCTTACAAATAATACAATTAAAAATAATTTTTCTAACTACATTTCTGCCAGCTAAAATCCAAAATTTAGTTCTTATAAGAGACATTGTGGTTTCTGAACCTGCATGAAAATATAAAACATGAAAATAATTAATAACACAAAATGTAAAATTATGTTTTGCAGGAATAATCATAGGAAATTTTTGGTGATCGGATAAGTTACTGTTTTTCAGTCTGCCACCAACACGGATGCAGCCATCACTGTCTAAAAATGGACACAAGTTTATCAGTTTGCTATTGTTAGGAATAGCAGTACCCCTTTCTAAACACTGGATTTCTTTCACGAATGAAGCCCTTTGAATGTTCTTTACAATGCACAATAAGGACTGAGAGAGTTCACTGCTAGATAAAGTTCCAGCTGTAGGATATAAAGGGTTTCTACAGTTATATATGAATCGTTTACACCATGCTACTACTCTTTGTAGTTTGATGAACGAAGAACAGTTATTAATTATGTCTAAAGGTTCAAGAGTGTTAACTAAGGCACATACTTGAGTCACTGATGGTGATTTCAATTCACGCAAAAACAGCTCATTGGTTTCAGCAGGATTGCTATCGGGACACTCGACCACCTCAGGCTGTTGTAGGAATGCTGGACCGAACCACCACAGTTCACACTGTTGAATCTTGATGGGATCTATACCTCTAGAAATAAGGTCAGCAGGATTTTGCTTAGAGGGTACGTAATGCCACTGTTCAACCGAAGTTAAACTTTGTATAATTGATATCCTGTTTGCTACGAATGTCTTAAGATCATTGGATTCTTTTTTTAACCATGCAAGTACAATGGTGCTGTCTGTCCAAAAATAAGTTTTAGAAACTTCTAGTTTTAAGGCACTTAACACCTTCTTCATTAACTTACATAGCAGGACTGCAGCAGAAAGTTCAAGACGCGGAATAGTGACATGCTTTAGAGGAGCTACTCTGGACTTACTAGTGAGTAGCTTAACAGCAGAATCACCACAAAAATTAGTAGATTTCACATAAATGACCGCTCCATAAGCAATTTCAGATGCATCAGAAAATCCATGTAGTTCTACACAAATAGACTGATCAATAAGAATACATCTAGGGATACTGATCAGATTTACACATTTTAAGGACGTAAGAAATTCATTCCACTCCTTATTTTCTTTCACTGGGAGATAATCACACCAATCTATTTTCAGCAACCATAATTTTTGCAGAAACACCTTGGCCCTTGTAATTATTGGACCTATCAAACCCAAAGGGTCAAATATTCTAGCAATTTGTGATAAGACTGATCGTTTAGTATATAATTCACTTTGCTCGATAATTAAGTTAAACCCAAAACAATCCGGTTGAGGCTTCCACAATATTCCCAAAGTTTTTGTTTCGTTAGAAAAAGAATATTCAGTTTCTGAAGTGTTACATAAAAGAGCAAAATTATTTACTGCCCATTTATGGAGATCCATGCCTCCTCTATTTAACAAAGATATCAGTTGTTGCTGAATCTCCTTCGCTGTGCCTAAATCATCTGCTCCTGTTAGGATGTCATCCATGTACACATCCTGCAACAACACATTCGCAGCTAAAGGAAATTCATTTCCTTCGTCTCTGGATAATTGCATTAAGGTTCTTGTAGCTAAAAAAGGGGCACTAGTTGTGCCATAAGAAACAGTACATAACCTGTACACTTTTGCTGGCTCATTCACCTCAGGTTTAAATACTATTCGTAATAAATCACGTTGACTCGGATGTATTAATATCATACGATACATTTTTTTAATATCAGCTACAAAAACAAACTGATGCTTTCGAAATCGCAACATTATAGAAAATAACTCATCCTGGATTGTTCCTCCGTTAAACTGCAAACTGTTTAATGATTTCCCTGTAGAAGTTAAGGAACTGGCATTATACACGACTCGTAATGGTGTACTACTTGATTCTGTACGGAATACGCAATGATGTGGAATATAATAAGTGACTTCTGGCTCTTCAGATTCTATCACTTCTTCCATGTGACCCATACTTAGATATTCTTCCATAAATGCTTTATAAAGATCATTAACTTTAGGTTCTCTAACTAAGCGCTTCCATAATGAATTTAAAATATTCATTGCCTTTTGTTTTGATTCGCCAAGACAAGATGGATCTTCATTTAGCGGCATTTTCACCATATATTGTCAATTTTCAGTTCTAGAATAATTTTTCCGAAAATGTTCTTCACAAATTTCTGCTTCCTTAGTTTTAGAAATCTCAGACTCTCTCTCTATGTTTTCTATTTCCCAAAACTCTTTAATTATTTTTTCTAATTCCAAATTATCTGTAATTAACCCACAATGTATACTACTTTCACCCTTAGCCGGAAGGCTTCCACTGACAATATACCCGAATACACTGTTTTGTAACACAATTTTAGTATTTAATGTTTGCGGATAAATTTGACCTGGTCTTAAAAATTCATAGAAATTTTCTGCACCTAAAAGCAAATCAATCGGGCCTGGGACATTAAATTTTTCATCGGCTAATTTGATGTTAATTAATAATGGGATAGAAGTCTCAAGCGGCCTAGACGGCGTAAATTCTGTAATTTTCGGAACGACTAAAAAGTCTAATTTTAAATGAAAATCCTTATCTCTATTTGAAACAGTTGTGTTAACCCTAGATCTAACATTCAACGATAAATTATTTATGCCTGAAATAGAAATGTTAGTCTTTTCTCTTTTCAAATTAAGTTTATCTACTAACTTTTTACTCATAAAGTTAGAGTTTGCTCCAACGTCTAATAGACCTCGTACCTCATGAAAATTACCTAATTCATCTTTTATTAAACAAACAAATGTGCTAAGTAACACAGCTTTTAACTCATTAGCTAAATTACATGTCGTTGAAAATAAACTGTTTTGATTATTAGCCGGGAAAGGCTGAAATACTGGAGCCGAAACATCCAAATTAGATTTATTACCTCCTTTGTTTATATGACTCATTTCCTGTGAAATTGCCTCTTGGTTTTCAACTTTATTTATTTTTTGTTCACGAGGAAAATGCAAAGTTACATTGTGCCTTTTCCGACAAATAATACACGAGAATTTAGATTTACAATCGACTACTTTATGATTCATAAGACAGTTAAAACAAAGATTTTTTGCCTTTACCAGCTCAACTCTATCACTCACTGACATATTTTTATAAAGAGGACATTTATGCAAAGGATGATTTTCATTACATGATAAAATACATTTAGAATTTTTTACATCAGTTAGAAAAACTTTAGAAACTGGCCTGGAATAATTATTTTTATTATTCGACCTAGAATTATCAACCACAGGTTTTCCCTTTGATGTGTAATATAAATCTATCTCCCGAGATAACTCAATTGGGTGAAACCAAGAATCTCCTTGTCTAACATTTATAAAACACGTAACATCCTTATCCAGCGTCTGACAAATTTTATCAGAAATCACTAACTTTTTTAAAGTTTCAAAATCGGTCACATTTCTCAATTTTAAATAATAATCCCAACTCGTTGTTAATCGGGATGCAAATTGTACATACGTTTCATTGGGTTGACGTTGTGCTTTTCTAAAATGTTCTAAACAAGTTTGGGGAGTTGGCTCAAATTCTCTAAGTACTATAGCTTTCACCTTTGAATAATCTTCTAATTCCCCATCCTTAATGTACGTAATAACATTTGTTGCCCTTTCCCCTAACAGATTTAGAAGAATTTCCGATTTATACTTTTCTGGGACATTTTTTGAAATGAAGGCCCTTTCTAAAGACGAGAAAAAATACCCCCAACCTTCCGGTCTAGACGGTATTTTGATTGTAAGCGTTTTTATGCTTTTAATGAGAGAGTCTAAAGATTCTATGCTTTCTACCTTCTCGAAATCATTTAATTTTTCACTTTTGGTTTCTGCACGGGCCTTCGCCAACTCAAGCTCTAATTTTGTACGTTCAATTTTTAATTTTTCAAGTTCTAATACCTTCGCTTCCTCATTTTTTCTCTCCTCTATAATATTATTGGCCATTTCTTCGACCAATTTAGAATCTGCTTTATATTTATCACTTTCCTTTATTAAATTCATTAAATCATAATTAGTTAATTTTGTGTCAGAAATATCAATCCCTAATTCAAAAGCTACCCTTTGGTAATCTTCTTTTTTCGCGCTTTTGAACATTTTAATAAATATAGTTCACAATAAATAAATAAATAAATCTCACATACCTCCAAAATAAAGATGAATCACTTTTACCAAACTGCTGAGTTACGGCAGAAAAAATATTTCGTTTATTTTATTTATTTCATTTGTCTTCTCATAATCAGCATTTCGAAATAACTTTATTCTCTGCTTTAAATGATCGCTTACGATTGCGCAACTCTGCACTGAAAGAACATTATTATTTTTGTTCTTGAATCAAAACAACTGCTTGATATAAACTCCTCGTAATAAAGTATATATATATTTTTTAACACCACACTCTTAAGCAATATTATAACAACGTATTAAAATGCACAAATTCTCATAAAAGGAAAACACTTAATTCGTTACAGTACACTTATCTCGTTGACTCTAAAATCGAAACACTTTAAATACGTAATTAAACGCTTGTTCTTTATTCCGGTAAGGGGGACCAAAAAAGGGTGTTCCCGCCGATAGTTCATTCACAAATAATCACTGCACACAACTCACAATAAAATAAAACTAGCGGACTGTATTACTAATTAAATTTTAATTCACAAACAATAAATTGATCGAGAGCCGATATTTACACTACTCCTCGGATCGGCGTCTCGAACCCAACTCACAAGTTTCAAAACACACCACATAGATGGCGCTTCTAGCGGCAACAACCTGTGATACAAATTTTACTTTAAAAAAAAAGGAGGGAGTCATCATTATTACCATTAAATTAATTTGTATACATTTTGAAAATTTAAGCAATGTTTTATCTAGTAAACTCTAATTATGGATAATATTATTATTATAATTTACGTAAATGAAACTTTACAATTCAATAAAACTGATAAAAATAAAAGATGAAATATAATAAAACATTTTCAAACAGGAAATTGAATTAGAGACAATTTGACAAAATTATTACGCATTTAATTTCCTTCCGAAACTGTGGTATAGAAAAACAAATAAAACCAAAAAACATCTGCTTCGAACTTCGAAACTTACAAATCGTCTGCATCTGCACTATTTCAGTTGTTACCACTCGACCGCAGAATAACGGATAAAAGTAACAGTGAAACTTTTTAGAATAAACGCGGGACACTGGACAGTTCTGTGGACACTGTGGACACTGAAGTTCTGTGGACAATGGACAGCATAGATGTGTTGACACGGATTTAAAAACTGAAACAAGAACGTTCTCAGGATCCAAGTTAGTTCAGCTAACAAAATATAAACCCGAGAAAATTACGGTAGCTTTGACTTGTTGAAGATGATTCAAGTCATTGCTATCGTACTTATAATCGGATTTAATTGGTTCCCCAAAATCAAAGTATCACATACAACGTCAATGAAATTAGGTATGTAAAAATATTATTTTCCCTGTTTGCTTTTTTTTTTATTTTATTACAACAATTTTAGTTAGTTTCTCATTAACATGCTGTAGAACATAAATATTTCATTACATTTATTTTTTATTTTGCTGAAATATCTAAAATATTATTTTCCTTGTTTGCTTTTTTTTTTTTTTTTTTTTTTTTTTTTTTTTTATTACAATGATTTCAGTTATCTTAATAAACATGTTATAGAACACAAATATTTCATTACATTTATTTTTTATTTTGTTAAAATATCTAACTTCCTTTTCAACAGCTTTGATCAGATTATTAAAATTAGTGATTTAAATTGCATTTTAATCTGGTTTATTTTCTTATTTAAATATTGGGTTAAAACCACATGGTGGCATAAATATAAAAGTATATGGACAAGTATTATCATCAATCATTAACATAATTAATAGACATTTAAAGATAATTAAATTATTTAAAATTTTTGGATGTTATTAACGTTTACCATAGCAAGACCCCTATTTGTAATGAAGTTTGTAGCATGTTATTTCATTTACAGGGACAGTCAATTGTATTCCATTACATTACGGCTTGTGGGAAAAAAATCGTTTCAAATGATTTTTAATGATTTTACACGCTTTCAAACAGAATAAAATTGATATGCATTTATGAAGCGCACTAAAATGTGCATTCCATAGAATATGCGATGCAAAGAATAGTTATTGTTCATTTACAGGGCTAAAAAAGGAATTCCAATACATAATGATATAGGGGTGGAGGGAATTGTTTGCGGCGTACTTTATTTATGTTAATCTATTTGATATGTAATGAAATTGATATACGTCGGTGAGGTTTACATACTATGAATTATTTCATGTATAATACGAAGTGTATATAGCATTTACAGGGACACACAAAATATTTCAGATACTATATTGTATCCGAAGTACTGTTCATTAGCGATGATTGCTGGAAATACATTTTTAATTATGATATACACTTTTATGATTCACTACATTTATGCATAGTATATGGTGTATATATATATGCTATAATTCATATACAGGAATATACAAAAGTATTCGAAAGGGTTACTGGGTATTGCTTAAAGGAGGTTTTTAAATAAGTTATGCATTTTAACGCTGCACTGTATTTAATTTACTAAGAAATGTTTGTAGTATATAGATAAAATGATATAAAGGGTCACGCAAAGAATTGGATACGTTGCCATCTATGAATTATAATTTCTGGAAATGTAATTTCAGCAGTTTTAAGAGTGTTTTAGCTTGAATAAAATTTTAACTAAATAGTGGCGTGTAATAAAGGTTCTAGGTAAACTACAGGGTTGTACAAAATTATTTAAGTATGTTTCCATATATTAGTATAAATTGCTGAAAGAGAATTTCAACCTGTTATGCGTTTCCTTGATAAACTAAATTTTTCCATTATATAGTATATATATATCAATCTACAGATCAAATACAGGACTGTTTAAAAGAATTAGAAAACATATTTGGCTGTGGATGGTAGGGTGTCAACGATTTTAATCGGTTGATTTAAATCAGCGATTAAATCATGATTTTAATCAACCGATTTTTTAAAAAAAATCATTGATTAAAATCAAAAATTTTCTAAATGTTTAAAATGTCAAAAAAAGTATTAAAATCTAACATGAACATAATTTGAAAGTTTCTACAGGTATTTTGACTTATTAATAAACAAAAAAAGAGCTTTAAATAATTGTTTCTAAGCTTAATTCATTGGTATTGTAAAAAAATTAAAAGCATTGTTTTTAAGTTTTTATCCAAATTAAAACAGTTTCATTTAAAAATGATATTTAAATCTAACATAATTTGCAATGTCATAATTTCCTTTAGGTAATCAATTTATGCATTATTTTATATAAAATACGCATAGTAAGTATAATTACATTTCTACAAGTAAAATAATAAATAGTAATTAATAGCAATCTCAAGTTAAAGAAGAATGAAAGAATGACATCTGCTCAGCAGCTAAACTGTAAATGAATGCATAAGAGAAAAAGAAATAATTGGTATAAAAATGCTAAGCACAGCAAGAGCTTCTTTGGTATAGGTTGAATAAATGTTTATTATTATTATTATTATTATTATTATTATTTTTTTTTTGTAACTCATATATATTAAAAAATTGAACCATTGAAAGCTAATAGAGGTAATAATGCTGTTACTTAAATATTTTGAGGATTTCAGATATTAGTGGCTAACTTATATTTATTCTATATGAATGGGTTTAACTCATTTTCATTTTTTGCTTTTTGGTTAGCATACACGTACATGTGTGTAAGTATAGATTTTGGTGGTTTACAGAAATTTTCCTAAATACAAATGCAAAATGAGCTGCAAATAATATTTGTTAGTTTTGTTATTTGTGCTACTAACTAATGAATTTTACTTATTTGCAGTTTTTATTAATTCTGTAATTACTTATACTGCTTCTTCTAGGCCATTTTGTTTAATGGTGCCACACCATGCCCCTTTTGAAATTGGCAAAATGCACCCTGCCTTAAAAAAAGAAAAAAAAAGTTGAAATTTACCTGTAGTTGTAGCCAGAAATTTCTTGTAAAAAACTTCCCCATTCAACAGTATTCTAAATTCATGTGGAAAAAATCTTGCAAAAATATAGAACTTTATTTCTTTAGAAAAAACAGGATATTATTAAAATATGTTATTTAATTGTATTTTTCAATTTGTTATTCATAAAATTATTAAAAATTAAGGACACTTTACTTATAATGCTAAAAAATATTCTTTTTTTTTTTTCTTACATCATTACTAAACACATTACTAATATATTTCCTCATGAAATAGTGCCCGTTTTTTGAACTAGCATCCTGTCCCTTTTTCTTTCTAAAATGAATTATTATCATTTTAATAATTAAGGCTTAAAAATGTATAATATGTTCCTAATTAGAGAGTTGATTGTTTAATAATTAATTTGAAGTAATGTTAGCTATTTAGTATAAAATGCAGTTAATAATTTTCATAAATGTTAAGTATCTCTACTATTTATAAAGTTTTACATAATTATTACAATATTAATGTATATAACATTATTGTATAATACTACCTAATGAAACTACTAATTTGCAGTTTTTATTTCTGTAATTACAAACTAACAATTATAATTTTATCAATTAAAGTGTAAAAACATAGATTATGTTAGCAATTAGTGGTGTAATTGTTTTGGAAACCTAAAACTCATGATAGCTATTCAGTATTTGAACGCTGGGGAAAAAATCATACAAATCTGATTTAAATAAAAAAAAATCTGATTTAAATAAAAAAAAACGATTTTTTTTATTTTTTTTTTAATTATGATTTTTTTACACCTTAGTGGATGGTAATTGCGTAAATCAGTTTTTAAATGTTTTACGCGTTTTCATGTTTACTTAGGTATCTTATTTGCGTTATTTCCCCCGATGTCTTGATAAAACATTTAGGAAGAGTTGGAAAGTGTTTTATAATCTATGCCTAACGCATGATATATCTTACTTGTTGTTTCTATTTCCCAGATCAGTCTTTTCATATAAAACATACCAAATCTAATTAGCTCATATTCACAAAATACAATATATACGGGAATAAAAAATTTAAATAAATAGGGCTTATCATGTAGTTCTATAAGTAACAGTTGTATTAATGTCCGTTAGACTCCATGTTCGTATTTAAAAAAGCAATGACAAATCATAACACATTAAAAAGCTTACACATTCTTAATATTAAGCTTGAATTCAAGATCAAGCTAACTTAATAAAAAAAGATGTCAGTTAATAAGCATTGTTTTTTAAATGGAAAATTAAAAATATTTTAGAAGAATAGGACTCCAAAATAGCGATATCTTGCTAAAAAGTACGGTAAAAAGATAAAATTTTATATTTCAAACAAAACTTTACTTTAAAATTATCGTAGTTTTTATGACAAGAATCATCACAGTATTAATACTTGGACATTTTTCCAGAGAGAAACATTCGCCTTGCATACAATATTTCAAATGAAAATCAAATTTCAAATAAATTGCTTAAAAGGTGCAAAGGCCAACATAGTGAAAAATATCCACGCCGGGTCTCGATCCCGGTTCATCAGTATAGCGCACTGACATTCTACCGACTAAACCACATGGAACGATACCCAGCCTGGTAAATTTTCTCCTTATTACATGTTGGCAAGGCTACAAACGCCGCACAAGATGGAATATTTATCGTGAGCCACCGTCATGGGGCAAACACGAAACTTAATTAAACCAGCATCGATTAAATCTATATTAACACTTGGAAATTTTTCCAGAGAGAAACATTCGCCTTGCATACAGTATTTCAAATGAAAATCAAATTTCAAATTAAAATTGCCTTTTAAGCTATTAATTTGAAATTTGATTTTCATTTGAAATATTGTATGCAAGGCGAATGGTTCTCTCTGAAAACATTTCCAAGTATTAATATAGTTTCAATCGATGCTGGATTTAAGTTTCGTGCTTGCGCCATGTCGGTGGCTGACGATAAATATTGCATCTTGTGCTGCGTTTGTAGCCTTGCCAACATGTAATAGTGAGAAATTTTCCAGGCTGGGTATCGTTCCATGTGGTTTAGTCGGTAGAACGTAAGTGCGCTATACTGATGGCCCGGGTTCGAGTTCCAGCATGGAATCTTTTTCACTAGTTCGCCTTTGCGCCTTTTAAGCAATTAATTTGAAATTTGATTTTCATTTGAAATCATCACAGAGTTTATGACAAGTTCGTCACAAATGACACATATTTCACAAATTGGTCACAGTGTGACTTCAAAACATTGTCACTTTCGTCACAGGTTCGTCACAAAGTTAATGCCAAAATAGTCACAAATGACACACTTTTCACAAATTAGTCACACCGTGACTTCACAGAGTGGTCACAATGTGACGTCACAAACGACCTCTAAAACGGCCATAACGACCTCACATTCTAGTCACTGTGACGTCACATCGACGGTCACAAAATCACAGTGTGACTTCACAACGACGTCGCCGTGACGTCACCATGCCTTACGGGGTAATTGTTCAAATTTGCCAAGTGGTATTTGTGTGCCTGTTTTTATTATAGAAAATCATACTGCTACGGATGTCTGTTTTTAAAATCGGCATCAGAACCTGGCCCTTTATATTATTTTTTTTATAATAGAATACTTTATATAGTAAAGTAAAAGGCAAATTCATAAAATTTTATGCAAAATCATCAATAACTATTTAAGGCCATCAATGCTCTGTTAGAAAAAGTTCTTGACAGATCATACGTTAAAGATTTTATGCATAATTGGATTCTTTAACGCTCTGTAATTTGCCACTACTTTAGTGTCAAAGATAAATAATCACATTTTATTTAAAAAAATTTCTTGAAGATAAATAAATTAGGGCAATCAATAATTACTTTGTAAATTTTGCCATGAAGTGCCAATGAAAATTGTTAATTTTGATACTATATGTTACACTGGCGGGAAAAAAAAATAAAAACTCATATAATTTAAATGATGAAAATAATGTATGTGTACTCTGTAAGGCTCTATTCCAACAAATTAATCTTTGAGAAATATTTTCTAAACAGACCTTTCATCAAAAGTTCAAAATTAAATTGTTTTCTCTAACATGCTAATACAACAAAATAATCTTTGGGATTAAACAAATTCCTGATAAAGGGATCAAAATTTTATTGCATTATTTCAACTCTCTGCCTCAACAGAACAGTTTAATGAAATATGAACTAAAGAGACCTTTTATCCAGTGTTCGAAATTTAATTGTATTCTCTAACATGCTAATACAACAGAATAATCTTTAAGATTTTTTTCTAAGTAAATCCCTGATCAAAATTTAATTGTATTCTTTTAAATCTCTAATTGAATAGAATAATTTTGTAATATGATAATTATACGAATATATATATTTTTTAAGTTACATAATTTTTTTAAAAATTTTTACTTTAAATATTTTTAATTTTGTTTTAAATTAATATTTTAAAATATGCTGAATCAAAATTAAAACTTCTATATTTCTGTTTATTTAAATGAAAAAAAAAAATTGAAATTCTACAAATAATATTTGGAATTATAACGATTTTAAATTACCCTACTTTTTTAATAAACTTTAAATTTTAAGTTTTTTTAAAAAAAATTATCAGTTTATCGCGTGATTTTGTTCACAAATAATATGGTTAACCATCACAAAAAATTTCAAATTTATAACTCAATAAATAAAAATTATTTTAAAATATGTCCCGGACCGTTGCCACCGAAACATTCAAGGCCTGAGGACACGAGTTGTGACGCCATCACTAATCGACCGACTTCTCACTAGTGTTGAAATTCACACAGCAAAATCTTTAATAGCAATTTTCTTTTATTTTATTTGTGGAATAGCTATTATCTGATAAAACAATAATAACTATTTAAACTTACTGGTGAAAATTCGAAATCCTTAAATAAAAATTCAGCGAGATGCGGAATGACTCAGTGTTGCCGCATCTGGTTGATTTTTTATTGGGTTACTCCAAATTTTCACCAGTAAGATTAAATAGTTATTATTGTTTTATCAGATGATAGTTATTCCTCAAATAAAATAAAAGAAAATTGCCATTCAAAATTTTCCGGTGGGAATTCTAACACTAGTGAGAAGTCGGTCGATTAGTGATGACGTCACAACTCGTGTCCTGAGGCCTTGAGTGTTTCGGTGGCAACGCCCGGACGTCCTTAACCCCTTGAAGGGCATCGGTATATTATATATATCAGTTAATTTTAATTCCCAAATGCCACATTGACATCAGAATTTATGAATAAATTTTTTCTTTATATAATGTGCGCGAAGAAAACTTACTTTCTTATAAAATTGTTCATAAATACCGGTGTCATTCAATCATTTTAACATTTTTGCAACAGAAGTACTTTGCCCCTGAAGGGGTTAAAGGAAAACAATATTACAATACAGTGTAGAATACTACAAATTTGGATGCATTGAATCTCTTTCCAATAAAATGCCCTTTTATATCATACGTTATTTGTATTAATTAAGCTACAGTTTAGACTGTCAGATACAGATAAAATATATACAGTTATTATTAACTTATTTTAATAATTTACAAAATAAACATTAAACATAACTAAAAATAGCAAATAAAGGCTTTGTGCAAGAACATTAAAAGGCAGAAAACCAACGTTTAAAAATGCACAAAAGAAACACATAAAAGCAACAAACAGCTGATTTTTTCTGGATTCGAAACAGCTTTTCTCTACTTTTTTGTGCATTAATTGCGCATTTTTAAACATTGGTTTTCTGCCTTTTGATAAACATCACTAGTTTGCCGAAAGACACATGATATAAGGCATACTTGCCAACATTCAAGTTAACTTCCGTAAAATGTCTATAAATTTTATCCAGGTTAAAGACATTTCTAACCATAAAATTTATTTGATGTGGCATTATATATTTAATTTCATGTTTCCACGGGGAATCGCCCCACCAGTGGCTGAGAGGTTCTGCTCTCGAAGCTGGTAGACGGGAGGTGCTGGGTTCGAACCCAATCGCGCCGGTCGGCCTAATCATTCGGAGTTTTCGTGGTTTTCTTCGAGCCATGGATTTCCATGCGTAAATACGGGTTAGGTTCCCTTAGAAAGACCCCCACGAAGGGCCCTCCCTCCCTGGGCCTATATCCCTCGTGCAGATAATTGGCCGTCAAAAATAAACCAACCAACCACGGGGAATCTGTTCTGGAAATATTTCTGGTTCGAAACGTCTTTAACCTGGATAAAATTAATCGACATTTTACGGAAGTTATGTCGAAGGTTGGCAAGTATGTATAAGGCATATTTTCTACCAATTCAAAGCAAGATAAGGATTGTTTACATTGTGATCATACAACATATTTTTATTGATTGCAAAATACAGAAAGAAGATTACTAAAGGTTAAAAGTTTGAAAAATTGACATAGAGCATGTAGTCAGAAACCATTTATTTAATCACAAATACCGGGTGTTTCATCCTAACTGAATTCGGGTTTACCGTAATAATTTTGAGAAAAATAAAAACATTGCAATAAAAATGCAACGATATATACCTTGTTTTGTGTGAAATGTTATAAGAACACGAAAAGTTCTGTAAAAACAGAGTGTTTCAGCAATCGGTGATACTGTATATATGAACTGGTAATCTCTGTCCAAAATGTGGACAGTGTAGGGCATACTGTTGGCACATATAATGGAAACTTGTATCACTTTTTTTATATTATCACACTTATAAGAAAAGTGAGAAAATCTATTAAAGGTTTTATTATAATATACTCCAGTTTTCTGAAAGTTATTACCGTAAACCCAAATTGAGTTAGGGTAGAATACCCTATATTTTTGATTAAATACGTGGCTTGCGACCCCATATTCTATGGTAATTTTTCATCCTCTTGATGCCTACTATCACTTCTTAGTATTTGTCGGTCGAAATAGGCAACACCCTGTATACATTACAAACAAACATAGAAAAATAATATATTATCGCCAACTGTGCTACAAAAAGCTTTAGCGGCAACATTGTGATTTGAAAAAAAAAAAAAAAAAATAGTAAACAAAAAAGCACTCTCTGGCGCAAAGCAATTCTCACGCCACCTGGGGAACAAGGTAAGCAAGAATCCCTTGAAGTCGTTTTTATTTTTACCTTAAAAATTAATTGTGTTTTACCAAACTTTATGCGGCATTTCTTTGGAAGTGACACCATAACATAAACATTTTCTTCCAGTGTTTTCTGTGTTCATGAAAATTAACGTTATAAAGCGCTAATATGTGTAAGTGTAAAGTTTATTCAAACAGCAATAATTCTCTTTAATACAACAAATGAATATTCTTGAATAAGTAATCTCAGGTGAATTAATTTCAGTTCTCCACAGACATTCTCCAAATGTACTAGACAAAGTTTTATCGGAAGCAGTTCAATTTCAGAGGGTATTAATTTTCCTTTTCTTTGCGACATTTTAATTTTATTTTCCTTTGTGATAGAAGGAATAAACTTTTGAAACGAAATTTGTTTTATTATGTAAGTATATTTCATTTGCAATAAGAAAATTAAATATTTATCAGCGCATTTGTTCTTAGTCTTGAGATTATCTGCTTGAAAAAATAGCACAGTTGCCTTAATTGAACGAATTTGAGTTGCTTAAATTGGACTAGATGATTATTATACCCCATAAATCACATATCATAAATCACAAACAAACAGTCTGGAAGGAAATCATCAGTGACCGCAAAAGTTGTCAAAGATATAAGAAATGAAAAGGAAGGAGTAATTTGCGAAGAAATTGACCCGCAAGAAGACTGCAGCTACAACCCCCCCCCCCCCAAAGAGCCAAATAATAATTAGAAATGTTATATCCCTTGCAAAAATTAGTTAATTCAAAGTACAGAGGGTGTCAAAAAGAACTGTTTTAACATCTTCGCCATAAATGTAAACCTTGAAATGAAAAAAAATCGACAAAAAAGAAGCTCACAAGGACCTAAAGCAATTGGAACATCGCATTTTAAAAAATAAGCGTAATTTAATTGGAAAGAAAATGATGGAAGGGAAGAACTACAGACATAAGGTAAAAAAAAAAACTTCTGTTGCAAAACAAATGTCTAATGATTCAGAATCTAAGAAGAAAAATCAAGACAGTGATGATTGGCTTTGCCTATATTGTGAGAAAAATAAAATAGCAGAAATGGCTCGTTGTTCTGATTGCCAAATATGCTTCCATATTGTATGCGCCGGAATAAAAAAATGAGCAAAAGAAATTCGTGTGTAAGCTTTCATCACTTCTTACATGATATTCAAGTAATTGGAAATTAGGTCCATAATTTCTATTCTTACTTACTTATAGCTTTGATTTATATTTTAAATAAAATTTGATTTAAAACAATTACTCTTTCTTTCAGAGATTTGATTTCATTATATTTCATTTTTGTCATTTTGTTTGAATTTTTCTATTAATCGCAAATTTTGCTTTTAATAGAATTAGTTATATTCTCTACTCATTAAAGCAGCCTAATATTGTTTGGTCTAATTTAGGAGACTGGGGGGGGAGGGGTCCAACTTAGTCGACCAGTCAGTGAATTTGGACCACCTTTGACAAATTTTTCAAATTAAAATAAAACTTAGGATTTTGAAAAATAAATTGTTAAAGATTTATTTAGTTGGTAGATGTATGGTAGATGTTGCTAAATGTTGGTAGATTTATTTAGTATAAATTGATCATATGTAGCAATATTTTACAAATATTCCAAAAATGAAGTGAATTACACCTGAAAATATGTGAAGTAGTCCAAATTCGGCTACACTCACCTAGTTTTATTAAAAAGAATTTTGTATACAGGCAATCAAAATGGTTTTCTAGAAACGGAGAAAAATACGTTGCAGCCACTTGAAGGGTTAACCTGGTCAACAATATCGTTTAACATTAATTTCAGAGTTTTAGCAATTACTAAACTCCTGACTAGTTAGAAATAAGTATGGTATAGAACATACCAGGCTTTCTAAAATTCAGCATATATAGCAAATTGCTCAACCCTCCCTTTTTAACATTTTACAACACAGTTGAAAAAAGTTTATGAATTCGGTTTGTCTGTCTGCCATCTGCCCATGCGTAAATATACGCGGATTGCCATGCTATTAATATATGTTATTGAGGTTTATAATACATGTTTAGTATTGGAAATGAAGTGTGTAGCATTTTTAGTTCTTTTACAGGGACACTCAAAAGAAGCCCGTTATATTAATGTCTATTAGGACCTTAGTTTGCGCTGTATATTAATGATTTTACACATTTTCAAACATATTGAAATTGATATATCACTGAGGTGTACTAAAGGAGGCTTACTATAGAATACCGTGGCATGTATTGTTCTTTTATAGGGACACACAAAATAATTCGGTTACTGCACTGGCTATTAGCAATAATTGCTCCAGTGCGTTCTCAGTTCTGGTACGCGTTTTTAAATCTGATTAATAGTTTGCATATTACTTGGCGTTTATAAATTCTACAGATCATATACAGGGCAGCACAAAAGATTTCGAGTGCATTTCCGTTTATTGACGGAAATTGCTCAAGGGGAATTTTCGTCTGTGCTTTGCGTTTCAGAACTGAATTAACTTTTAGCATACTATGTAGTACGTATACAAATCCATAAATCATATACAGGGCCTTAAAAGAGAATTTTTCTGACTATTGATGGTAATTCGGAAAAATGGGGTTTCAAATGTGTTATACGTTTTTTAAATTGTTTACTTTACTCACTTTATTAAACGGTGAAATTTTGTTAAAGATTTATGAAAGTTTTTCGTAATCCATGTCTGACACATGATTTTTCGTTCTTTTCTTACTTGAAAAAGAGTGGGTACACAATAACTGGACAACTTAGTAACTAATAATTTGCTAAAGATAATTTGTAAGGATCAATGCCAAGTTATTGTCATTATATGAGGACGTGAGTTTCAAAACACGCCTTATCCAAAATTTAAAATATCATGTTTTCTTTATTAGCCCCCGGTATGGTATTTCTTTCTCCCAGCAAATAAAATATCGTCTCCAAAAAATAACGTTCCGTTGCATTAGCCAGCCGTAAAACAGAGTAGGTGTATGATTGTACTGTTAAATACTACACTACTGCAATTTTTTAAACTTCTAAGCATCACACATTTTCAATTTTTATACCGTTGTATTGGAAAAAAGTGCTTTTTAATGCAATTTGTTTCAAAACTGCATCTCCATTTATTTTCGAGATATAAATTTTTTTGTAGTTTTTTGCGTCATTTGTTTAATTTTGGCAAGTCAAGTACTCCATTTCTGTAGAAAGCAAAAAAAATATATTTGGAAAATAGTAATTATATATATCTTTTTGTTGCCATTTTCCCATAACTACTGATTTTTTTTTAAACTAAAATACGTACTATTTGGAAAAAATATAAATGAATGATTTCTGATAAAGCATGGAGCTATTATAAACTATATATAATTTAATTATCTATATTACAAATAAATGAAGGTATATGTATCATTAGATAACCTATATTTTTTTGTCGAGTTTCTTGAGTGACATCTGTTTATTTGGATTTGTGTATTATTCAGCGATAGTGTAGTCATATGAATATTTTACAAGGCTAACCAAAAAGACAGGCTACCACGGTGCATTCCACGTATCTTTTTTTACAGACAGCAGGAGTCACGTGGTCCTCGAATGCACCAATGCAGATGTACGAAAAGAGCATCACGTAACTCTAGCGGTCTGTAAAAAAAGACACTTGGATGCACCTACCTTTTTCGTTAACCTCGATATTTTACTGTAAATGTTGTTTAAGACTGGATCGTAAATGAGGAATTCGTCAGAGGATGAGTTGACGTCATTTTACATAAAATAAAAGCGCGTTTTTTTAAGTCTTAAAACTGAAATATGTTTTGTATTATCTATATTTATATACATATATTTTTTTTCATCGGGGGCGACACTAAATTCAGAAAAGGCAGAATTCCTGTTTTCTTGTTAATGCATTCTATTGTTCAACCTACTGCGAAAAAATACTTCAAGCTTCAAAAAACTAGTTTTATCCTGTATTTCTGACATTGTAACATCTTGGTTTAAAATAGAAACCAATCCACACAAAAAGAAGTTCATAGCGATTTCCCCGAGACTTTTTTGTCTGGATAAGTTTTGAAACTCACGTCCTCATTATATAAGCTTGGCTATGTACTTTTACCTCAGTGCTGAAGTTTTAATTTGATTTGGTCGTGGAGGTTTCTTTCTATGGTCTTCAGACATTTTATCTTTAGATTTCTGTATATGGTTCTAATAAAAATCAGATTTAATTGGATTGAAATAACGAATCAGAATTTAAACATGTAAACTATTTTTAGTATTCTTTTGTTCCAAGTTATCTGGATAAATGAAATTTTATATTTGGCATGTCGCTACGTCATAAGTGAACGTCATATTTAAAGTAATCCTATTTTTTAGTGATTTTTTAAAAATTTAAATTAATTATTTTTCCTATTTTTAAATTTCAGAATTACAACATTCTTCCATTTGTATAATTTTGCGAATAGTTAGGAGATTTGTATAATTTGGCAAAATTGGTAGGTGGGATAATCAAGTAGCACCTAAAATTTTTATAATAGATTGCATTAAAAATTCAAAAACAGCTTAAATTTGCATAGGAATAGTCTCGGCACACCTGAGTCAATTTCATGGCACATTAGAATTAATATTACGACATTAGAATTAATAGAACATTTCTTTTGAACTAAAGATGTAAAAGACTAATGGATCTCAAAGTGAAACTTACCCGGAATTACAGCAATAATTCACCCTAATCCAACAAATAGATGTTCTTGGGTAAGTGTTCTCTGGTGAATTACTTTTAGCTATCTGAAGGGGAAAAATTCTTTTGTTTTACCGATGATTTTTTCTTAAGAAGAAGTATGAAGTTTAATAAAAGAAAGGGTTTTTTTTTTTCTAAATTGCCGTTTCATGGGGTATTTTCTTTTTAGAAGAAGAGTAAAAATTTATTCAGAGTTCCTTTTTGCCTTTTAAAACTACAGTGAAACCTCCATGTGCGACCACCTCCATTAAGCGACCACCTCCATGAATGGCTATTTTTTCATTTAACAAAATTTATTCCCATAGACTCAATACTGATTTTACCTCCATTCAGAGACCATCCCAGTTGGACTCCTTCCATGTGCGACCCATCTCTTTGAAGAAAATGAAACAAATTCTGTTTTTTCCTGATAGCTTGAAAAGGATTTATTAGAAAAATAATTCCGGAGAGCGCATTATTCATCAAACTTCTAAACTAAGTTTAGATTTTTTTTTATATATATTCCGGCAACTTTTAAGTGTTTAAACCACTTTGTGCCTTTTTAGCCAATGAATTTAAGTCTGATGACAAATTAAGAATGCTGGTGAAAGAATGAACACTCTCCTGCCCTATTCTGTCAGGAAACTCTCAAAGAAATAGATAAATTAATAAAATTATCATTAGTTGTTCCCGTCCAAAAAATTGCTTTTATTTACTCAACTTCAAAAGGACTTGGCAATAAAAGTTATAAAAGATAAAACCGTAAAATCAAAGCAAACGTCAATGTATTCATTTTATAAACCCTGCAGTAATTAACTTATGCAATTAACTTTTGTTTTGATGCTTAAATTTTTATATTTTTATACTTTTTCCCAATGTGAAAAATAAATTTTAGTAACATTAATTGTTACCTTTTTTCAACAATTAAAATCTAGATTTAAACATGACCTCCATTAAGAGGCCACCTCTCGGAGCGACCCATTTTTATTGGAACGGAACGTGGTATCTTTAGGGAGGTTTTACTGTATTTTTACATACTTTTATTAGATTCATTCTTAATTATATAAATACGTTGCACCTGTAGTCGTCCTCACGTCCGTCTGTTTGTCCGCCTGTCCGCACATAACAGCGCAAAAACTACCCAACCGAAAGGTTTGAAATGCAATATATAGAACCGTTGCAGTATTTTGTCGAGTCATTTCAAATTAAGCTAAATAATGCTATAAAAAGTAATAAAATATCTTTATGTTTTATATTTATAATCTAAATAAAGATATTTTATCACTTTTTATAGCACTATTTAGCTTAATCTGATTATAAATGATTATTATACATGTTGCTATAGAATCATTTCACATATGAAAATCGAATCAAAAGTTAAAAAGATATTAATAGAAGTTTTCTTCATTCAGTTAAATCTTATCATACGCGACTAATTCAATGAACTCCCATGAAAAGTAATGATTCTAGGTTGCTATGGTGATGATGTTCTATTTAAGAAGGAGTCCTATTATTTCCGTATTACTGAATTTAATACATTGAATCGTAATAAATTTTGTATTCATGCCTTTTTTGCATAAGACTGCAACAGCTATTGCACCACGATCTGAATATGTATAAAACTAGTTATAGTTCGAACGCACCTCATTTGCTACGCTTGACGTACAGTTTCAGACTTGTTTAACTCAACCTGTTTTATGTATGTAAAGATGTAATTTTGTAATCAATTTTTAACCCATTTCCTGATAAGCTAGAATTACAAAAAATTACAATCACAGGTGTGTTTCCGAATACAATATCTTAATATTTACAAAAATTAATTACCATGTTTATTCGCGTAACAGTCGCACTTTTTTTTTTGCCAGTTTTTCATTGTGAAAGTCTAGGTGCGACTATTATGCGGGGAAATTTACTACACAATATTGTACACTCTAATGCTAAAACATTACTGGTATAAGAAAGCATTATACTAAAATTAGTAACTTACCAAATGTTTCCAGATTATGTGCTGTTTATTAAATACTATTTTTCTTTTTTTGGTAATTTTTTTATAGCCATAAAATTTACAAATAATCTTTGCGAAAATTTTGACAAAAAATTCTCATAATAAATCACTAATAAGGTATCAGTATCAATATTGTAATTTGAATCGGTGTCTGAAGAATCTATATCATCCCATAAAATGTCATCTTCGCTTCGGTCCAAAACGTTGGAGATACCTGTCTTCTTAAAACTTTTTGAAGTTATATCGCTTGTTATTCATGTCCGGCTTTGTAATATCCAACTACACATTAAGTTTCAGGGATGTACGCCTTACTTTTCCACTGTCAGTTTTTCTTTGTTCCCATTGACCATCCAATCTCCGTATACTCGTTTTATAGTGTCTTTAAGGGGACTGTCACCCAGCTTCGGAATTCTCCTCCGTAATGTTAAGTCTATGGGCTTTTGATGCATTCGTATATATTTAAAATATCTTCTCGGGAAATTCATATTTTTAACATCTTTTTTCTGTGTACTCTTCTTAAAGGATGTCTCTTTTTTTCCTTAGTTTTCAAAATATTTCTAAAAATCTATGCTGAATTTAATATTTTATGTGTTAAAAGCGGGCGAACTGTGAGTAAGATTTTAACACTTCCTATAAAATTAAGTCTATACTTTGGAAATAGTTTGAGAAAGAAAAACAGAGGCATCTTTTAGGAAGAGTACACAAAAAATAGAAGTTAAAAATATGAATTTCCCGAGGAGATATTTTAAATATACGATTGCATCCAATGCCCATAGACTTTACATTAGTAAGGGAAATTTGGAACCTGAGTGACCAGCCCCCTTAAGGGGACATGCGACCCTTTAAACAGATGAAAAATTTCATTTCGGAGACAAATATTTAAAGCACTCGTGCACTCATTTTTGCACTAATCACCTCAGTTTTTTTGTTAATACTATAATATGTTTTCCATGCAATATAATATGTAATTTGCACTAAACACTGTATAATTAATTAATAATAATTATTCCTTAATTTATGCTTTTATTAATTAATGATAATGTATATAGCTTGCGCGAATGATTTAATAATATCTACCTCTAGAACTTTGAAACTTTTAATATAAGTTTAAGAATATTTGAAAAATAAAATGGAGTAAAATCGAATGAATAAGCAAAAAATTTCTAAAGTTTTTTATTTCCAAAATAAAAATATGAAAGTTTTGATAATTTTTGTCACTCGAATACCCATACAATCAATAAGTTTTGTTAAATTTCTTAGATTTTAGTTCAATTTTAAGAATAGGATCTAGTAAAGATAAATATAAAATTTCGAATTATTACTTTTAATACATTTGGAGTTATCGTGCGCGCAAGTAAAAAAATATCGATTTTGACAAAAATCAATTTAAACATAAATGTTTCGCTTGAAACAGATCAAGGCTAATTTACATTTTTTACTATAATGAGCGCAATTTTACGAATATTTTGATGCGGTTTGTGGGAAATTGTTCAGAAAAAGATTAGCTGTTAAATGGATTAAAAAACAAAAAAAAATGATCTTTTAAAAATTTTAAAGGGTCGTATGTATGTTTTGTTAACCGATATATCCAACGGATTCAGAATCGACGTGAGTTCTTCTAAAGGCGTGCTTCTAAAATATTTTTTAAAATGAAAATGTTGAAATGGTCCAAGCTAAAATAAATTATTATTATATTCGTTAATTAATATAAAAAATAGAAGATCAGTTTAATCGTTTTTGCGTTCTGATCCCACCAGGTTTGAAAACGCGATTGCGACTTTTATGCGAACAAAATATTTTGACGATTTTTAGGTAGATTTCGTATGAAATACTACCTGTTGGCGTCGTTCCTATGTTGGAATTTCTGAAAAATTTTTACAGATCTACACCGATCATGACCCCTAGATCCCAAAACCACCCTCAGTAAAACACTTTATCTATCTATCTATTTATCTATCTATCTATGTATGTATGTATCTATATATATCACTTTCTTCTGGACACGATAACATCCACAATTCTGCACCAATCTCTTCCAAACTGATACATAAAATCAAGGGGCATAAATTGTCGGTCAAGTTTGTTAATGGGCAAAATCGGACCAAGGGGATGGAAATAGGGAGGGGTTTTGTGAAAACCGAAAAAACCCCATAACTTCTTAAAATTTGTACATATCGAATCAGTTTAAAGTTTTTATTACTTCTAAAAATAGGGCCAAAAATTTATGTATCACAGATTTTTGATAAAGTTAAAAATGGGCTCAAGGGGCGCAAAAAAATAGGGTTTTTGGGAGAAAAAAATTCATAACTTCGTCAATTCTCAAGATATCAAATCCAATTAATTTTACTGTGAATGTCCTTAACATTATCTACAACTTTTATATTCACAAGTTTTTGATAGGACCAATTCGTACCGCAAAAAAAAAAAATTAAAAACGAAAACAAAAAGGGCGTTTGAAGAAGAAACAAATCCATAACTCCGTCAATTCAAAAGATAAAAAATCCCCATGAATTTATCATATATCTTCTTAATATTGTCTACAACATCTATATAGACAAGTTTTGGATAGGACAAATCCTTACAGCAAAAACAAATTAAAAATACATAGCGGTTGAAGAAAAAAATCATCTTAGTAAGGGTGTATTCAAATCCTAACGGTTTATTTTCTGACTCATTTTACAATTCATTTTTACTCTCAAAGGCTTCCAATTGGTACCTTTTCTGACTCAGAAACTACATAATGTACCGTAATGGTCAATATTTTGATAGAGGCAGAATATATTTTAAAACATGCTGTCAAAGTGGGCCTTTTGAACCGAATTTCCCGAAGCGGATTGTGTTGGAAAAATCATCGTATTAAGGGAGTATTCAAATCCAAACTGCTTATTTCCTGACTCATTTTTAAATTCATTTTTGCTCTCAAACGCATCCAATTGGTAGATTCTCTTATTCAGAAACTATATAATGTACCGTAATGATCGATTTTTTGACAGAGGCAGAATATATTTCAAAAAATGATGTCAACGTGGGCATTTTGAACGGAATTTCCCGAAGCGATTGTGTTAGAAACGAAAAATATTGTCTTACTGACAAAATAATTGTTTATATATCAAGTTTTAATTAATTGAACGAAAATTAAAGCCACAGGTCGCTTATAAATCTCTTGAAAAATCACGTCAACAAGTTTCATGTTTTTCCTATTAAAAATGAATTAGGAGTTTTGCCAGAAAATTTAGAGTTGTTGAGCAAGGAAAAGTATTTTTTTGAATACCGCCCTAACATGATTCTGATAAAGCCAGTTATTATATAAAAATGAAATAAAAACTCGTCAAAAGCGGCCAGATAAAATTGTTAAAGTGGGTTTATCTCTAATCATGATTTGGTTTTTGTTTGTGAAATTAGTATACTTAACTTCGAAATCTACCTCCGCCTGTAGGCCGGGCCGGCAGGGATTTTTTTTTCTTGAAATCGGGGTTGCGATTATTGCGCGAGTAAACACGGTATAAATTAATACATTAATTTTAAGGCGTTTTTCCACTAACCTGCCACATGTGATAAATCGCCAAATATTTTCCGTAACGCGTACAATTGTAAGAGAGAGTTTAAACAAGCAATCAATAAAAACATGGTAAAATAGGCCAAACGGCTGCCATAAACTGCAACAATTGAAATATTTTAATGGCTACAAAGTAGAAAATAAATTATAAATAAAGCAGGAAAGAGTGTGATAATAAGAAAAATAAGTTTTTATCAATTAACAGTTCGATATTAATTAATACATGAATATATATTGAGAAATAAATTTAGAAATCCTAAAACACACGTCTTATAGATACCAGGAAATGTAATCCGGGATAAACGAGTTAAAGATGCTTTATACAGGTGTCCCAAAAACATTGACCTCAGCTTTTATTCATTACTTATTGATAATAGACAGGTATTATAAATTACAAAGTTACAAAATAAGATACAGGATTTTATGATATCGATTAAAATTTTCAGGGGATTAAATTTGAAGAAATGCAAAATTTAAATTTTGCGACCCCCGTACAAAAAGTTCCCAATGAGTAAAATGTGCCCCATACACTATAAAGGTCATTTACAAAATTTTCAGTTGTTTATTATAAAAAGTTGCAGAGATAGGAAAATACTTAAATCTGGATATAAACCACTTTTTTATGCCTGCATACGGACTCGCAAAGGGGTAAAATCATGTCGGATGATCGCGCTTCAGGGGTCGTATAAAATTACGAAAGAAAACAATAAGTGCATAAATAAATAATAATTGTGTTATTTGCTTTATGATTAACACCCCCCACCCACCACCACCTCCACCAACTTTGTTTAAACGTACAGCTGCGACTTTTTATGATAAAATTCTGAAATTTTACATATGACCTTATAAGTGTATGGGGCACATTTTGCTCATTGGGAACTTTTCTGTACGGGGCCCGTATAAAAAACTAACTATTTTATTTCTTCAAATTTAGTCTCCTAAAAATTTTAATCGATTTCATAAAATTCCTTACCTTTTTTTTACATAACTTTGTAATTTATATTTCTATGATCAATATTTAATGATTAAAGGTCAAGGTAAATGTTTTTGAAACATCCTGTATACTGTCTGGTGTGCAGATGTATTGATAACAAGAAAGAAAAACTATGCATCATGCATATATTATGTAACATTTTCCAACAATAATTTTTTTTTTTCATACTATGATTTGAGGTGTATAAATATGCAATTTAATAAAAATGCAATGCAAATGATTTTTCGCACAAAGACCATAATATTCTCTACGTCCAAAAGTGTAAAAATCCAAAAACACTAAAGCATCTCGAAATAAAATATATTATGTTTGACAGTATTAATTCTACCTAATCCAACAAGTTGTTTTTGGATAAAAGTTCCTTCCGTGAATTTATTTCTGCTATCCTGATATCTTTTCCATTACAATGTTCGACAGTGTTTTCTTCGGAAGGAGCGCAAATTCAGATAAAATAAAGGCATTTATCTTCGTCTCCTCGGTGAGTTTATATTTTCTTCTTTAAAAAAAAATCGCGAAAGTTTTTCAGAACATTTTATCAATACGTACTTTCTGTTGAAAAATAACACTTTTAGCATTATATTAAGGGGACCAGGGACACAACAATTGTTTTAAAAATCTAGCTTTCAAGCAATGGTTCTCACGAAAATGACTTCTTGTGGAAATGCGTTCTTCTGCATAATGGGTGTTTTCACCATTTCTCATATTTAAATTGCTATAAGTCAAGAACCGTTAAAGATAAATCCTTTAAGCTTAGACCATGTCTTTTTGAATGTTTTTACTTTAATTCTGATTCGACAAATTTGAAAAAAAGAATTACTTTTGAAAATGTTACTTTTTAAATGTAAGTTAGATATATATTTTTAAATTTTTATTTTAAATATTTTTCATTTCTTTTTAAATTGGTATTTTTAAAAAGGCTAAATCAAAATTAAAACGTATATATTTCTGTTTAATTAAATAAAAAAAAATTGAAATTCAATAAATAATATTTCGAGTTATAAGAACTTTAAATTACCCCACTTAAAAAATAAAATAAATTATTATTTTTTAAACTTTTAGTTTAGAGAAGTTTTATGATATGAATTTTTTTACACATTATATGGTTAACCATTTCAGAGAAATTAAAAATTCGAACTAAATAAATATATTTTTTTATACAAGTTCCTGACCTCCTTATGTTGATGATGACGACACATATCTACAACATTTTCAGCATTTATATAAAGTATTCAAAATTACTTAGTGAATTTTAATAAATTCGAACAACGTTGAAAATTTTTAATGATTTCGGTTTATCTGTCTGGTTATGTCTAATTTTTTTCCTGCTGTCTGTCATTTCTCTGCCGGCTGTCCAAGCTTTAAGGGGTTTCAGGACTCTTAAAGCTTTAAAATTTTCGAAATTTTAATTTTTTTAGATATTAAACTACTATCTTTTCTGAACATCTTAGTATAATTTTTTCCGTGAAATTCCTATTAGAACAGAAGTTATGGCTTTTAGAATTATACACGCTCAATAGCTGAAGCGGTGTTTCAGAAACTTTGAAGTCATTTTTCTCCAAATGACGTTTTCGGGCATAACACGCACGATATCTCAAAAGCTTCTGAATTTTTTTTCATGAAATTTTCAAAACATATGTTTCATGTTAGTCTGTATAAACTGAACCTAAAATTTCCTTTTTATTGTTCAGAAATATATTCTTTATAGGCGATTATACTGTTGAAAATTTCTAAATTTTGCATTAACTAAATACAACTTTGTATTAAAAGTAGAAAAATGCTTTAAATACGAATTTATTTAGGTTCAGAGTAATTATTACAATGTGAAGCATAAGTAGGACCCAAAATTTTCCTTATAGTTGTAAAATTTATTTTGTAATCGTGCGCATAATCTGTTATGCCGATTTTCCGCTCGTCAAATGCCTCACATTTTGGAGCCCACAGTAAATTCTAATTCTGCATCTTGTAATTTGTCAAAAACATGAAATGAAAGAACATACTTATATCTTTCATCCCAATATAAAATTTTGTCTTAAAATTAATTACATTTTAATATATTATATGTTGAAAATTGTCTTTTTTTTTCGACTTTTCCAATTTTAAGAGCCTGAGACCCCTTAACACCGTTAATATATACGCTGATCGCCATGTAATTAATATATGTTGTTGAGGCTTATTATGGCATGTTCGCTATGGAAAATGGAGTGCGTAGCATTTATTGTTTGTTTATGGAGACACTCAAAAGAAACCTGTCACGTTATGGTCAATGGGAGGAAAATCCGTCAGCGTATATTTTAATGATGTAATACTATTTTCAGCATAATGAAACTGATATGCATTTCTGAGGTTCATTAAAATATGTTTTCTGTGAAAGGTCGGGGACAAAGAATTTATCATTTATATATACCGGTTATACGGGAAAAATGTTTTGCAACGTATTCTAATTATGTTACTATTTTAAACATAACGAAATTTATACACATTATTCAGGTGCACTACAAACTGCTTAGTGTTTATACATATTATTGAAGTGCACTACACTCTACTTAATTTTTATACACATTATTTAGGTGCACTACACACTGCTTAAGGTTTTTACACATTATTGAGGCGCGCTACACACTAATTAATGTTTATACTCATTAGTGAAGTGTACTAAACACTGCTTAGTGGTTATACACATTGTGGAGGTGCACTACACACTGCTTAATGTTTAAACGCATTATTGAAGTGTACTACACACTGCTTTTATGTAGAATGTAACGTGCATATGCATAACAGCATAACTACCAACTTTTACGCTTTTTTCTTACAACTAATATTTAATAGTAATATTTTCCATTTTTAATCGGCGAACACTGCGATTCAATAAATGAAAAATTTCTCTTAAATTTTAGTGGAAATGAAAAAAAACGTAAAAGTTGGCAGCTATGACAACAGTTATCATATATATTAATATATATATATCTATAGATCATGTAAATGGCTGCACAAAACATTCCAGTACTTTTCCGCCTATAGATGTAACTGCTGAAATTTTCTTTTCAAATAAGTTATGTAGTTTCTAAGTTGTTTTCATAGATATCTTATCTCCCCTTTTCAACGGTGAAACTCTTTTATGGTATCTTGGAAATGTTGGAAAGTATTTCATAAACTATGCTGGTCACGTGATTTTTCTTTATTGTTTAAAACTATTTCGCAAAAATGTGTCTTACAGATATATTTGACAATTGAAGATAATGTAAGTGAATCGCTTTGTTGTTCAAATGAGTGTGATACTTTTGGATCACACTAATTAGGAATAACTTATAAATTAAATTTAGATGTCTAATTGTAATTGATTTTTCAAAATAAAAAAGAGGTATTAATAGACATAGTTGTGACTTGTTATTTTGTGTTGTTAGAAATATTTTCATTTCTAATTTTAGTGATAGGGTAGCTTTTTGATTTCAGCCATTGAAGAATCATCAATGCACTTTTATGCTTCAGTGGCAATACCAACTACTGAGAAATCTGAAACAAAGATATCTTTAACAAAGTTTTTTCAGAAAGTATAAGAAAACATATTCATAAAATCCTAAACCACTAATGGATCTCAAAATAAAATATAAGGAAGAGTAGTACACAGTGAGACATGGTACACAGTGAGACAACAGCCACTTTGACATATAGTTGTAACTTTTTTTCCAAACTCGCACACACACATAACGACCTCATCTTGTGCAACACGTGGATGCAGTTTCGGCACTTCAGTTACTCGTCCGAAAAAAGTAGCAAATAATTCTTTATTTTATAGTGGTTAAAGTTACATAAATGTCTGGTTGAGTAAATTAGAGTTTATTTCCTTCAATATGACATATATTTACTTAACCAAACCTAGCTAGTATATCTAATAATAGACTATTTCGATAAAATGACATAAACTTTTAAAGCGATGAAATTGACGAAACAAATGTGGTATCCATTTTGTTACAACGTAACGAAAGTACACAGTAAGACACACAGTTGTGGTACAGAGTGAGACGTGTCTCATTGTGTGGTTCTGATGTTAAAAAAAGTTATTTATTAATAAAAGAAGTTTTTTTTCTCTCTCTCTTTCTCTCTGTGTGTGTGGGCGGGCGATGGCTAAGGAAATCTACTAAACGCTTACGCTGAAAATTTGCTGAAAACGGCTGAAAATTTGCATGAAGATAGCTCAAGGTCTGCCATTGTCCACCCGAGGTTCATATTTTTAATATTTTGAAAATCTAGAAATATTAATTAGAAATAATAAACTGCAGAAAATTATTTATAGAATGTAAAAATGCATGATTTATGAAAATATATGCATTGTACTACAAGTGGTACACAGTGAGACAATTTCCGATACTCTTTTATTCTGCTTCTGTGCTTTTATGAATAACTTTTTTAAAACTATTTATACATTGATGTGTAGCGGATTTGTGTAGCTTAAAGATGTAGCAAAATTCTTTTCAAAATAATAAAAGTCGTCGCCATTTGTTAAGTAATAATAATTTTCGTCTCACTGTGTACTACCCTACCCTACTCAGTTTTACAGTAATAATTCTGCCTAATCCAACAAGTTGCTGTTCTCTGATAAAAGTATCCCCGGTGAGTTTATTTAAGCTCTCATGAAGCTGTTTCCATTACAGCGTTTGACAGTGTTTTCTTCGGAAGTAGCTCAAGTTCAGGTAAAATGAAGTCATTTATTTTCGTCACCTTGGAGAGTTCATATTTTCTTCGTCTTTTCCTTTTTCCAAGGCTACATAAAATTTTAGAACATCTTATTAATTCTCTAATTCCCATGGTAGAATAAACTCTAGAAATTCCTTAACCCCTTACGTGCCGAGAAAAACTTACGAGATTCACTCCCCAGTGCCACAGTTGGAACTTAGTGGCCTTACAAAATGGGGCGTGGCTTAAGAGCGTGCGAACTCTGTAAATAATCATTGAGCGATAGAAGATGTTCCATTCAATTTTTAATTTTTGTGGATTCACTAATAACTGAAAGCTATGTCCTTAAGCTACCGATAGGAAACTATTGTATATATCTCAAACAAAAGAGTCAGGAGTGAGTTTTACCTGAACAAAACCATATTTCCAAAACAAAAAAAAAACTTTTTATGTAAAAATTCATCTAGGTAAATAATTCATATTTTTCGAATAAGGTGATTTATTGATTCTCTTCCGATAAATAAGTACGCTTTAGAACAGACAATTTGTTGGTAACAATATTGGTTCTATTCGTTTCATTATACGAAAAAAGTTTTTCTTGCGTTCATTTTAGTCGGATTCTTTATGTCATGTCTTTATGCATTATTTGATTTTTTTTTTCAAAAAAATGATATGTGATTTAATGGAAGGTTTATTGCACTGCAAAAATAATGATAAAATCAGAGATGTGTTTTTTGTATAACGTCAACTTTTTTCTTGTACTGCACATCTGCAACACGAGCAAAAATTACTGACATGAGTAAAATATTAAACAATTAGTAGTTAGTGTAATCTCTTACCTGCCGAGAAAAACTTACGAGATTCATTCCCCGTGCCACAGTTTTCCAAACAGGTGCACGTAGTTATGCAATGTATTGGGGGAAGTAAGAGACAAGCTTTTAATATAAACATTGTGTACTTCCACGAAAATATAAAAAGAAATGAAAATACAAAAATTATGTACAAAAATTCTACCAAAAATGTAAAATTATAGTGTAACAATATGATAAAAAAGATGTTAGAACTTAGTGGCTGTGTGATATATCCTGAACCATGGTTGGACACATAAACCAACATCACATTCAGTGCATTGATAGCGGGATTCACGGCGAATTTTTTCATTGAACAAACCGCACATCTTCTCGAGGCATTTTTCTTTGAAGACGTTGATGTTACTAAGTCCGGGTAATGTCTAGCAGAAAGACGTAAAGGACAGCCACTTTATAATTTCTGTCGTTTGGCAGGTTGTGGGGGAGTAATATGAAATTTCTCAAATATACGTTCCACCAAATTCATGCGGAAATTGTAATTATCAACGTTACGGAGTTGTTTCTTTTGTAATGTGAAGGCATTCCAAATAGCCATATCTAATAGATGGCGAAATATTGTTAAATAATACCTTTTTTGTCTTTTTCGTGTTGTTGAATAACAAACTAATGCCTGATCCTCTCTATCAACCCCACCCATCTTCAAGTTATAATCTATAACAATAGCTGGATTGCTTCATGACATTTTTTTCAGTTTCAGAGCAATTTGTTGTATGGATAGAACTAAGAAGCGAAACATCTTTTTTGTCACGCCATCTCAACACCTTAATTTTGCCTCTTTGAAAAGCGGCTATTTCGCCTTTCTTCAAAGTAAGTTTGTTGAAAATTTCCGGCAAATCACGTCGATTAGGACGAAGAGTTCCATATACGTCAGTTGAATTTTGGATAAGAAGGTCTGCTAATTCTGGTGAGAGATAAAAATTTTCCGCAATTACACAATAACCTTTTCCCAAGAAAGCGTCATCACTGCTTTTGTTGCGACTCCATAGTTCTCGTACTTTTTATCAAAGATTGTACTCTGCCCTGCGTACACGATCGTATTGTGAATATATCCTGTCTCTGCTTCAGCAAGTACAAAGAGTTTTACTCCAAAGCGAGCTCTTTTCATTGGTATGTATTGTATCCATGATAGCCTGCCTTTGAAAAGCATCAAGCTCTCATCAATGCTCAGGTCCCTTTCAGGTGTATAGACACTTGAAAATTTCTTCATCATGTCAGAAAAAAACAGGTCATATTTTACTTAGTTTTGGATTTGGATGTAAATTTTTATCAAAAGTACTGTTATCAGAAAAGTGCTAAAATTTCATGATAAGTTGAAAGCGATTTCTGCTCATAAATTTCCCAAAAATTGGAGTTTCTATCAATTTGTTTTTAGACCAGTAAAGCGCAACGTGAGGTTTTACAAGTATTCCTTGCAGAATAAGTATGCCTAAAAAAACATATATTTCTTCTAAAGTTGTTGGACGCCACAACTTCGTCCTTGATTTCTCTTTTCCAGGATGCTGGTTGTTATACTGGTCTGCAAAACGGTTAGTTTCTGTAACAATATGAAGCACCAGCTTCTGATCAAAAAATAATTCAAAAAATAAAAGTGGGTTCATAACATCTGTTACATTTTTATTTATTCCTGGTTGTCCCGAAAATTGAAACCGTGAAGGTGGCATAGGTAAATTTTTTATATGCAATCGTACCCAGTTTCTGGCATCTTTCATAGAATAGTCGTTATCTGAATCCTCTTCATCTGACATATCATATTCTGACGTCTCTGATCCAGAAGATGACGGAAAGTCGTCATCCAACTCACTATCATCAGTATCGGACATACTCCTACGAAATTCGAGAAAATTCGAGAAACTGCACGGCTGAAGCTATGAGACTGAGGTAGTGACATCAAAATAGCAATGTGATAGAAAGGCGAAAAGTGAACGTCAAACCAAACAATATTTTCTCTAAAAAAATAGTGGTGTTCTAAAAGGGCGGAGCCTTGTCAAATATGGAAAAAAATTCGCTTGTATTTTCACGTCACTAGCTCAGTGGAATAGCCTTTATGAAGGTAGTTCCTTCTACCCCCTTCTCCTCTGAAATAGGTCAGTCTTTCAAAAACTCCTTCAAAGTCTTTTTTCTTTTTCTTTTTTTTAATTCCAAAGCCGTGGGGGTAGTTTTACTGGTACAGCGCAGTATAAAGGACAATATTTTGGACTGACGTATATATACGTCAGTGGCACTTAACGCATTGACAATGCGCGACGGATATATACGTCTGTGGCACTTAAGGGGTTAATTCAGAGGATCTGAATTCATACCAGAAAAAATTAATAAGAAATTTTGGTTTATTTAACGACGGACTGTCTGTTATGTAGTAAAGCAGATATTGCTATTTTAAATTTCTGCTGTGAATTTGGAATATTTGAATTAAAAAATCCTTTAAATTGAAAAGATGTGGTAGTATATAATGCTACCATGAGCAATAGTGCCGTAAAAAGAACATACTTTGAGTTGATGATATACCCCACATATGTATAGCACTAGAAGTATACTTACAAAGTGTTTCAAAATTACTTTCTCGCTTTTTAAAAATTTTTTAGCAAAAATGTGTCTTGTACACATAGTTGAGAATTGAAAATAATGCAAGTGAATTGCTTTATTGTTAAAAAAAGTGTAATATTTTTAGATTACTAGAATTATTAACATTATAAAAATGGGATGTTGATGTATAATTGTAGCTGAAGACTGGAAAAAAAATTATTAACAGACATACTTGTGATGAAGAAATTTTTTAAACTAGCTGATTCGCCCGGAGTTTACCGGACAGGCTGTCACTGAAAAATATAACTGTGGAGGAGACTTTGCAAAAAAGACTAAATAATATTTATTTGTAATAAGAACTTATAAAAAAAATTAAATAAGAGCTAAAATTTCAAAAGTATAACAGTTACGTTTAAAAAATGAAACGGTCAAGTAAAAATCTGTACTTAGCCGAGATTCCTGTTATTAGTGTACAAAGGAGAAATCTTATGATATATCTGACCGTGCATCCGGAAGCAATATGGCTCTGCTCAAGAAGGCAATTTGATTTCTGCCCCCATTGAAGCAAAAGATAACGTGGCGTCTCCAAGTGAATTCTTACACAACAAATCTTTTATCAAATCGGGAGTTTCTGATTAAGGGAGACAAAATTACTTTACCGTCATGACAACATTTTAAAACTTCTTGCTGCTGTTAGATACGCATTTCCAATACAGTGCTTGGCAGAAATTGCACGTTTCACTCAAAGTCCCACAGTTATGCTCCGGAACGTTTAAATCAGTAATTTGGATTTCAGAAGCAACGCGTTCGTGCATGCGATGGTTATTAAGCCTATTTTGGCGATCGCTTATACTCTATGTTTGACGGCGTTCTCGATCCAATCTATTTTGATTTTCTCTTCTTAATTCGTCTTCTCTTTCACGCATTCGCCGTGATCGTTTATGGGCATTTCTAATGATATTTTGAAGCTCCATCATTGCAATGAAAGAGATTGCAGCGAAAGAGTGAAGCGTAAATAAAATCGATGTACTCGGCCCAAATCCTGCCAAAGGACTTTTACACACTAACCAATGAGATGTGTTTCATTCTGGTGTTGCCATTAAACAATCAACAAATAATCGCGACTTCTGTGCCACCTACGATAGCATAATATATAGAGAGATTTTAATAATAGTTACTGTTCTCAGTAATCGAGGTAACATCCAAGCAATAGTATGCTGCAATGGCAATACCAACTAACGGGAAGTTTGATACAAAGATATCTTTAAAAAAAAAACTTAGTTCAGGAAGTATGGGAAAATATATTAATAAAATCCTAAAACACTAATGGATCTCAAAATAAAATTTATTCAGTTTTATGGCTAGTATTAGAGGGAGTTGACATACCTGACTTATGCATTATGTTTAGAAAGTTTTAGAAATTACCTTCTCGAATCTTTTTTTTAACAGTTTATGTATTGAATTATGAATTCATGAAAATTTTATCTTCTAAAGCATTTTTCGTGAGTTTTTGAAACTAAATTAGAAGATTTACATAATCATTTAATAATTTTTAAAAGGATTTTAGAAGTATGGAAGAATTTAGAAGGATTAAGGAAATTTGAATTTATAAGGGTTCTATTCAATATTTATAACCCCACTCAAATCTTTTATTTCAAATATTTTTCTTAGTATTTTGTAGAATTAGGAAATGTACAAATATAATGTTCTTACAATAGAAATATAGAAATATTTCCGAACTGAAAAATCCCCCCCCCCCAAACGCCAACAAAGCTGAAAAGATGCAAAGGAAAAAGAAATCATCCTTTTAAAAATATTTTTGTTTTGTGTAATCAATAATGCTTTCGGAACAAGATAGTGTAATGTATCTATAACTCATTCTAAACTGTATTTCTACTAATCGATGTATTAATTGAATTTTATAACAAATTATTTAATGATACTTATAAGTACCGTCAGTAGATAAAGGGTTAATTCGCCTTGCAAATATAGTTGACAAATGAGTATATTGTAAATGAATTACTTTGGGTCCAAATTTCTTTTAGATATTTTATTATAGACAATGCATTTAAAAAAATCTCACATCGATTTGTAATTCGAACTGGTTTCTCAAAATAGAAAATATTTTCTTAGCTATGTTTGAGATAGACATTTCTTTTTATTTTGCATTCTTCCCCCTCTCTTTTTTATGGTCAGAGTGGCTATTTTCTACCTAATCCATCTAGTTGTTATTCGATAAAAGTTTCCTTAGTGAATTTATTTCAGCTCTCCTGACACTTTTCGCATCATATCATTCTACGGTGTTTTCTTCGGAAGTAGCGTAAGTTCAGGTAAAATGAAGAAATTTATTTTTGTACCCTTCGAAAGTTCATATTTTCTTCTTCTTCTTCTTTTTAAAGACCGTGAAAAATTTTAGAACATCTTATCAATATTTAGGCTTGTCGCAAAATAACACTTTAATCATTAAGGTAAATGAATCTATAGTGGGCCATTAATTTTCAAATTGTAACAAAACAAATCCAAAATGCATTTCTAGAAAACGACTGAACGAAATCTGATTGATTAACATTCTTAAATATTCACTTTCCATAAGCTGTTTGGAATATATTTTTTTTTCTGCTGGTACATTTCTTTATTTTCTAGAGTGTCTTTAAGAACAGATTTTTTTGGCAAATTCTTCTTCCGTTTCATTAAAGTTGCTATCAGATTCACGAACCTTTCGAGCAATTTTTGAGCCAACTCTTGATTTCCTCCAACTTTTCGCAAAATATTGTCCCAACAAGTGTGATGGCAATCAGAAATATCTTTTATCCACAGCTCTAAAAACGTCTGCAGTAGTCGGGACCCCCCCCCCCCTCAACTTTCAACATTTCAGCCAATCAGAGATAAGCGATTGATACGAATAGGCGATAAATATTAACGGCTGGTACTAGTAGTACTGGTTTTCCTCCAACTTTAGCAACAACAATTGTTACTTTTTTCTACCTTTGAACGGGAAAAAGTTATGGTTAAAATCTGCTGAAAAGATGGTTGCTCGAAAAGTTGGCAAATCTGATAGCAGCTTAAGAGAAAAGTTTTTATTTAGAAAATTGTTTATTTAACATCATGTTTTATTTTAAATTAAACTGCTGTTGGATAAGCATAATTTGTATAAGCTGAAAACTTGTTCATGTATAAGAAATTTACTAGGCCCACTACTGGAGCATAGAGGAAGGTAACATTTTTTATTCTTCATTTTTTTCGAAGAAAATATTTTCAGGGCTGCCATATGCGACTATTTTTTAATTCTACCTCGCACCACTTTCTCAAAACAAAAATCTTTAACTTGCAGTTTGACAACATTTGCAAGAGAAATATACTACAAAATTTATTTTTTAAATAGTGGTGCGAATAGAAGTAATATAAAAATTTTGTTTTTAAAGTCAATTCCTATTTTGGTCATCAAAGAAAAATTTAATATAATCCCTTAAGCTAATATTAGTTTTTGTTGCATTAAAATATATCAATTTGTTGATTTTCTATAAGCAAGTAGGTTTACAATGGAATTCTATGGGAATTGGCGAAATATTAGAGATATCACCAAGTTGGCGTCACTTTTGGCGATATATCGCCAAGTTGGCGACAAACTTGGCGGTATTTGGCGACAGAACAGGGTCCCCTCTATGGTAACCTCCCTTATAGATATGAAGATGCATTAAATGCTGTTCAATAACCAATGGCCGCCATTTTGTCTCCCATATAAAACTAAAATTAATTAATTGAAATTTAATGAATGAATTAATATTTGAAAAATCTGTATTAATATCAATTGTCATCCAGTACAAGTTTAAAAAAATTTATTTCAACTTGATAGGATGAATAATAAGTATTTTATTAACGATTGAAAATTTAAGAAGATATATAAATAAATAAATATAGGGAGAGTGTGAACTAATAGTAGGAATTGAAAAATAGTCGCCTTTGGCAGCCCATTATTTTAAAACTTTGAATGTTTATTCTGATACAGGAAGATTAGTACAAGGCTAAAAAAAAATATATATATATTTTAGTATTCACTAACAATTTAATAATAATCAGGTAAATGCCCTCAACTGGCCACTACTGGTGTATTTGCCTTATATGCATAACATATGCAGTATATGTACAAAGTATAGGCATAGTTGGCAATTGAATATAATGTACGTGAATTGTTTTGGTGTTTAAATTAGCGTAATACTTTTGGATTACTCAGATTATGAAGAACATAAAAATTCGATATTGATGTGTAATTATAACTAATTTCTCAAAATTAAAAAAAAACAAAAAAACCCATATGATTAGATATATAATGCATGAAACGATAGAGGATTGTACTTTGTGTCAATATATTAAGAAAGAATGAGCAACGTTACATAGCACAAATAAATGTATACAAAAGTTGCATACAGCTAATTCCAGATTTCTAAAGTTCATCATTAGTGCGAAATTAAAATTAAAGACTAAAACATAGCGAACCAGAGAGACGCACGTCACAGCTATACAGTCAAAAGCAAAATAAGGGTGAACATCGCATAACAACTGCTTAGTCAATCTTTCACTAGCTCACTATGTTTTAGCCTTTAATTTGTAATTTTGTACTGATTATGGAGTTTTAGAAGATCCGAAACAGCTGTATTCACCTTTTGCATACCTTCATTTGTGCTATCTAACGTTGCTCATTCTTCCTTAATATGATTAGAAATACCTGTGATAAAAGAAATCTCTCCAATTTTTTATGCCTGAGAACCTTATTGTTTTCAACAGCGAAAGAAACATGCATGTAATTTTATGCTGCTTAACTGTATATAAATATGTAGGGACAACTACCGAGAAATTTGGTACAACCTAGGAACGATATCTTAAAACTTAGTTCAGAAAGTGTAAGAAAATATAATCTTATAAATGGGATTTTAATATTTTTTCTCGCGTTTTCCGCATGTTCTTTTATCTTTAAGTATTTCTTTAATCGGAATTTCATTCGAAGATTAACATTCAATTTTAGTGTTTCAATCGTCAAACAGCATTGGAATCCGAAAACACTAATGTGCCTCAAAGTAAAAAAAAAAAAACATTCAGCCTTACAGCAATAATTCTCCTTGCTTTAATAAGTTGTTGTTTTGGATAAGAGTTCCCCCTCTGTATTTATTTCTGTTCTCTTGACACTTTTTCCCTTACGGCCCTTGACGTGTTAGGTCGGAAGTAGCTAAAGCTCAAATAAAATGAAGGTATTTACTTCATCTTCCTCCTAGCATATACATTTTCTTCCTCTCCTTTTTCTTTCCCTTTTTTAAAAGAGCATGGAATAATCATTTTGTAAATCATTTCTTCAGAGTTAGAGGGAGTTGATATACTTGACATGTGCAGCGGTTTTACAAAGAGTGCGAAATTATTTTCTAGTCTTTTTTTTTAATTCGCTTTACAGATATATTTAACAAATAACAATAACGTAAGTGAATTATTTTATGAAAAATTATTTTTTGGACTTCTAATTCTAGGCATTTTAAAAGTTCACAAAAAAAAAAAAAAAAAAAAAAAAAAAATTCAAAGCTATGCCTGGGGAAAAAAACCCTTTTTTTATTTTATTATTACTTTTTTTTTTTTTTTTTTTTTTTTTTTTTTTTTTTTTTTGCAAGAAGTGGTTAATTTAGGGTTCTCATTAAGGCAGAACAGGGATTCACCCCCTTCCCCTGCGAAAATAAGATTTCTTTATATGTGACATAAACAGAAATTTGTTAGATTTTCAGTTTTTAGACAGGTTGGACTTTCACAGGTTTTACTGTATATATACCTGTGATATAAAAAAAAATCTTCATTTTTAGGGTTTCCTTCATCTCACGAAATCCTATTCGTCTCGCTCCTCTGTCTGTCTGTCCGTCTGTCCGTCACAGAGCCCGTTCTCAGAAACTATACATGTTAGAGACTTGAAATTTTGGGTACTTATAGCTGAACACCTCACATCAAACAACAAATCATAAAAATTTAAAAAGTTGGTAATTAACCGAATTACGGGCTAATTAACTTCTAAAATTAACCAATCCACCTTTTTAATTTATCAAAAGTACCTCTCTGACTACAATTGGACCCTTTTTGCTAGGCTAGCTTCGGAGCACTACCATTGGAGGATTCACGAAAGCTGAACCCTTTTATTTATTATTATAAATTTTTTTTTATAAAATATAAAATTTATATATATAAAATTTATAAAATTCCCATTCCTTTGTTATGTCCGTCACAAAATTGCACAACTTTCTGACCAATAGTTTCGTATGTAGACAATTTTAAAGTAGGGTAGTTTAATTATGGACACCCTGTATTTAACAAATGAGAATAATGCAAGTGAATTACTTCATGCCAAAATTTCTTTTGTACTTCTAATTATAGACATTTAAAAATTTTAGCATGGATTTGTATTTTACAAACCAAAAAAAGATACTCATAGCTATGCTTGAGATAAAAACTTTTCTTTTTTCCTTTTGTTTGTTGCCAGATTGCCTAATTTAGAGTTCTCATTAAGGGATAACAGGGATTCACCCCCCCCCCTTCCCCTACGGAAATAAGATCCCTTTACATGTGACGAAAACGGAAAACCAATTGGCAAATTTGTTAGATTTTCAGTGCTTTGACAGGTTCGACTTTATCAGGTTTTACTGTATATACCTGCGATATCAAAATTCTCTCCCTTTTTTTAAATGAGGGAGTATCTTAGTTTTTTCAATAGCCAAAGAAACAACCATGAACTTTTATGGTGCAAGGACAAGGACAACTGCAGAGAAATTCACGACAACCATACCTTAAATCTTGGTTCAGAAAGAAAAGTTAATCTTTATAATGTGATTTAAATTTAAATATACTTTTTCACATTCCCCGTATGTTTTACATCTCTTTAAGTACACTGCTCAAAACAATTAAAGGATATTGCAGTTTTAGGTGGATTTTGTATCTGGTAAACTGTTTAGCTGATTGATACATGGTCGACAGACATAGTAGGTTATATGAGAATAAATTACACATGTTTGGCAGAAAAAAATGCATTTTATTGCGCATTTGTGTACTAAAGGAAAAAAACACAATTTGTGCATATGAGAAAAAAAGAATAAGAAAAGGTGTTTTCTTCAAAGAAAATCATTTTCAGTAGGGGGTATGGTTTCCACGGGCGGCCAGCAACGTTGAACACCTTTGAGGCATGGACTCAATGAGGCTATTAATGACGAGTTGGGGTATTCTGCCCCACTCTTCCAGAAGAGCTCTTTCCAGTTCTTGGAGAGTTTGTGGGGGTTGTTGGCGGCCAGAAACTCGTCTTCCTAGAGCGTCCCAAACGTGCTCGATTGGATTCATGTCTGGAGAACACGCTGGCCATTCCATTCGAACGATTCCTTCCTCGAAAAGGAAATCCTCCACCAGGTTTGCACGATGTGGCCTGCAGTTATCAGCCATTAAAATGAAGTTATCTCCGATTGCTGCAGCGTAAGGGACTACAATAGGTCTGAGGATCTCATCCCTATATCGGCGATCAGTCAGAGCTCCATCTCGAATGATGTAGAGGTCACTGCGCCCGTCAATGGAGATGCCACCATAGACCAACACTCCTCCACCGCCAAATCTGACACTTTCGTGCACGAACGCAGGATTATTCCTACTGCCACGGTCCCTCCAGATGAAAATACGCCTATTATCCGGATGCACAGAAAAACGGGACTCGTCAGAAAACAGAATATTGCTCCATTCATTTCTCCTCCAGTTGACATGCTCGGTTGCCCACTCCCTGCGGTCGCGACGATGCCTTGATGTTAATCTAACACATACCATCGGTCGGCGAGCATACAGACCTACAGCATGGAGCCAGTTTCGGACAGTCTGAGTTGAAATCGTGGTGCCTGTAGCCGAGCGAAGGTGTTGTTGGAGAAGAGTAGCGTTCATGGTTCGGTGTCTCCGAGCTGTTAACGCTAAATACCGATCTTCATTGGGCGTTGTTGCCCGTCTACGACCTTGCCCTGGTCTTCGGCCTGCACATCCACTCTCCAAAAAACGGTTCCAGATCCTGGAAATGACACTTTGTGACACTCCAATGGCTTGCGCTACTTCGGCTTGAGTTTGGCCCCCTTCTAACCTACCAACAATTCTCAAAGCTTCTGAATCTGTCAAATGACTTCGCTGAGACATCGTACTCATCGAAACAAAGCAATCACTGAATGCCGATCATCCTTGTCTTCATTCTCTTTTATCCAGTTGAAAGTCAAATTTCATTCGCTGCCGCTGAAGCGACGTTTTTGACGTCGAACTCAAAATTTGCATACTTCACAGTTTAAAAACCAGAAAATTTTGCATTTGTGATTCTCTTCTTCTATTTTCGGCAAAAAAAATTTCGTTTATATCTTTATTTTACATAAAACTTCAAATATCCTTTAATTGTTTTGAGCAGTGTATTTCTTTATTGGGAGTTATTCAACCATTAAATTTCCATTTTAGACAGCTTTCATTACAAAAAGTAAAAAGCTACCTATTGAAGCCATCTGGTCGAAAGCACTTCCGGAAAATTTTGGTATATTTTCATCGATCATGATCCCTAGACCCCAAAACAACACACACACACACACACACATACCGTCCTACCCGCCCTCGTCAGTAACTAAACTTTTTACCGACGTTTGGAATACCCACCGAAATTTTATTAATATCATTTAAATATTTTTATAGAATGTTAAGATATGCAAAATATACATATGAACACCAAAAAATTTCCATTCGAAGAAAATTTGTATTTTTTAGAACCAAAAGTTTGTGGGAGCAAAGTACAATTATTTAGAGTAACTCGGGTGTTACTCGTTTTGAAATTTTACACACTCAACCCGAGTAACTTAATCTCGAACTAAGATGTCCTGGGTGGTTACTCTATTATTCAATAAATTGCCTGACAAAGTGTATAAATTTATTGAAGCGTTTGAAGGACAAAGAGTATTTTTTGAAAGGATGTTTCAAGCAATAGGGAAGAAATCGTTATGATTTCGATATGTCCATGCTTAATCATTTGCTATTGTTAATTAAAATAGTACTTAATTGACATTATTCTTAGTTATGGATAGTAATTGATGATTATTATTTACAAGTAGTAAATAATTGACAAATTGACTACGGTTAGTTAATGATTGATTAATACTATTTAATTAATGTCGTCTTTAAAAGAAAATTTACTCTTTTTTTAATAAATTTTCTGAACAAATATTAAATTTTGTTTAAAATATTAAAACATATGTCATTGGCTGTAACAAATTCTTTAGGTAAGTCTTCTGAACAGGGTTGTTTGTTTAATTCGATGCAATAATTGTAGAATGATGTATTTTTTATGCGACATGAAAGGATGTTTGATACGGGGGGGGGGGGGGGATTTGCTGGTTGATGAAAAAATTTCGAAAATATAATATTTGCAATGGAGACGAAAGTGTTATGATATAAAGATATTCGTGATTAATGATTTGCTTACATTTGATTGAAATGGTACTTAATTGACGCTATTGGTACGTGGACAACTGTAAGTAATTCATGAATATTTTTAATTGAGAAATAGTAAATAATTGACAAATGTTAATCTGTAGTAGTTAACCACTGATTAATATTATTTAAATTATGTCGCCTAAAAAAAAAAAAAATAAATAAATAAAGTAACTTTTGTAAAAAATATTCTTTTGTTTTTAAATTAGTAAAATATATGTCATTATATCTAAGAGAATGATTTTTAGCCAGATCTTTTGTTTACAGTTGCTTGTTTAATTTGCTTAATTCGGTGAGTTAATTATAGAAGGGTGTGCTTCTTATGTGGCGTAAAAAAATTTCATAACCTTCGGTGGGTGGAAGGGGGGCGCGTGCACTGACCGGCTAGCTGATATCTTGCAGTATCAAAACTTTTCGCTTTAAAAGAAAGATGAGACAAACTTAGTACCGCACAACAAGCAATTGTCTTACAGGAAACTAGTGTCGTATAAACAAAAATCACTTTAACCCAAATAAATTTTTGTTCATAACTTTTAAAGTAATGAGTTTAGAGATTTTTTTTAATTTATCTTCCTTTGGGAAAAACGTCACGGCGATACCAAAACATTCTGGAAATGAAAAGTCATTCTGTCAGTGACATTATGTGTATTTCGAATTACATTTTCCAACACAAAGCTACTACTTCAATGTTTTTGGGAGTTATATATTGGCACGATGTCCACTAACAGAACTTTCACTACTTCAATGTTTATATTTACATTTCACACAATGCAAGTGAACTCTGGTTAAATTTTACCATAATATGGATTATTTATACTTAAAGTTATGCGTATAATCTGGGTTTTGCCTGGAGGGACGCAATGCTGCTGCAAGTGTAGCGACTAGGGCAGTGTCCCCGCACCAGGAGCCGTCATTTAGGGCAGTCTTCACCGGCGCTGTTAATTATATTCCTGCATTTTACTTTTATTTATTTTTTAATCACTGCATCTTGCTAACTTCTAAAGGTGTTTACGTCATTATTCATTAACATGAGAAAATTACGGTCGAAACTTCCTATACTAGAAGAAAATTTGAAATTATTTGTCTTTCAGAATTTCTTTATATATATATATATATATATATATATATATATATATATATATATATATATATATATATATATATATATATATATATATATATATATATATATATATGTATCTATATATGTATCTATATATGTATGTATATATATATGTATGTATATATATATGTATATATATATGTATGTATATATATATGTATATATATATATATATATGTATGTATATGTATATATATGTATATATATGTATATATATATATATATGTATGTATATATATATGTATATATATGTATATATATGTATATATATGTATATATATATATATATATATATATATATATATATATATATATATATATATATATATGTATATATATATGTATATATATATGTATATATATATGTATATATATATGTATATATGTATATATATATGTATATATATATATATGTATATATATATGTATATATATATATGTATATATATGTATATATATATATATATGTATATATATATATATATATATATATATATATATATATATATGTATATTGGTATGTATATATATTATATTGGTATAATATATAATATATATATATATATATATATATAAACCATTTATGTGTTGCAAAATGGGATTAAGAGCTTACGTAAGTCACGAAAAGAAGGTCCTAAACTAATGTTAATCCTATCGGAGTGTTCATTACAGATTTCTCAATCGTATTTCAATATTTTTTATTTTATTATTATTATTATTATTATTTTTTTTTTTTTTAAGGAAACCCGAGGTTGATATGATATCCCATTGTTGTGCTTTGTACTTTTCTAATTTGATACAGTTTTTTTTATATGCGGATACATTCACATTTGGAAGTGGTTAGAACCGGTTGTGAAAATTAAACTGTGCTCATTAAAAAAAAAAATCGAAAAAGTACAGAAGCACAAAAATGGATATCGACCTCAGATATCCCAAAAGAAAAAGAAAGTTAAATATATGTATATATAACGACTTCTGTAAAGATTTCTGCTTAATTTTCTGCCATAGGTTTAACATTTTAGTTCGAGTTTCTCTGTGTGACTTGTATAAGCTCTTAAGACAAATTATTATTAAACTTTTTATTATTTAATTGTTTTTTTTTTCTGGTGTAGAAATGTAAATATCGTTGGTTTATTGATGATGCCAACATAATATACGAGGTCATTTCTCAGATATGAAATCATATTAAAAAGATTTTTTTTAATAATTAAAAATGTATTTTAAATGTTTTTCAGGTGTTTTTTAAACTGGGAGAATCGCGTATAATTAAAATTATTAATAGTATACAGAGAGAATATACTTTAAAATGTGTTCAGGAAATTCACGCTTGAATGCATATAATACAAATTCAGTATTAATAATAATATACAAATTCAATCAAATAAAACAATTCTTGTGGTTAAAATATCACAAAATGCTATAAATCTTTAGCTGCAATATTTATTATTATGTATAAAACTTCAATCTTTTATAAAATGAGCATTCTCCTATTTTTGATTAGAAAAGTTTAAGACTAATCTTAATTTTTTGCTTCAATTTTAATACAGAAAATTATAAAATCTACTTTAAGACTGTTATAAAAGCAAGCATGGAAATCAGTTATAATCAACTGAATTAATTTACAAATTTTTAAAAGTGATAAAAATAATACAGTTAAAAGACGTAATATTTTTATTTAGATCGACATATGTTTCATCACACAAACGGCGACATTTTCAAAAAAATTTGCGAAAATATTTGTATCAACAAGAATCTGGGCACTTTTCTAAGTCTTTCACTTCTTTAAGTCACTTTGAGCAATTTTTAAACTGCAATAATAGTTTAAAACTGTTTTTGATGCATATTAAAAATAAATAAATAAATAAATAAATAAATTAGTTATACGTTTTGCAATAGAATATTAAGAACGAGAGGAACGTATCTAACTAATCTAACTAATAAAAAAATACTTTAATGTTGTTTAAAAAATTCTATTATTTATTAATGTTTAAAAGAAAACTGTATTTTAAACTCGGAGTAAGAACACGCGTGTCCTAATGGCTGTATCTTATTTATTTCACCAGAATTTCTAGCGTCGCACATCTTTTTACCAACTCCCGCTGATTTCACCAGATGCCTGATGATATCGTAGACAAAGGGGTGTGGAAACGTGCAAATACCGGTTTAGGCAAAAAACATAAACTGATACTAAAGAACTAAAAAGAGGAGTAATTAAGAGCATCTGTTTAAATACATCTATTAAAATTCTGAGATATTTTTCAAAGAGCTTGATAATAAGTAAACTATTACTGTTACTACTTTGACGATATTTTCATGTAGTAAACAAAAACTGCTCGTTCGAAGGGGGTCTCAAATAAAGAAAAATATCATGTTTTTTTTTTAAATATAATTATTACCTTTTATTTTTATTACCCTTACTATTATGTCCCTTGTTCGGATTGGAGGATTTTCTGTCGATCATTTCTACGTAGTTGAGCGCTACACAACATTTACCAAGATGTATCTTTTATGAGAATCGAAAAAAAAAAAAAAAGGCTGCAGCGGAGCCTTAACGGAATGTGTTCTTTAAATTTCTTTTAAAGAAAGTAAAATGAAATAGGAATCATAAACTGTTATAAATTTTTCAAATTGCATGTAAATTTTACTACAGTTACAAATATATATATAAAATAATAATAATAACTTATGATTTTTTTTATTTAATATCTAATATCAGCAATACTACATATGTATTGATTATTTAAAGATAATGTTGAAACTCACTAAACATTCTTAATATTTTCTAAACTGTTATTTTTTTTTTAATTGTTGAATTATGAAAAAAAAAAGTATTTTTTTTTTCAAGTATTTTTTAACCTTGGCTTTTAACAGAAATGTGTAGTAACTTTTGGCAAAATGTATTAATCATTATATGGAGTATATACAGGTTGTTTTCAAATTGTCGAAATAATTTCTGTTTCTAAAATGGTTCAAATAGTTTTTTTTTTTTTTCCCCAAATGAACAATGACTGAAGGAAATGTATGTATAAAATCTTGTTATATTGATAGAAAAATTAGATTAAAAAAAAAAATTGCGCTGTTCTTTTGAGATTACGAAACACATAAATATTTGCATTCAATGTATACATTTACAGACGAAACAATATAAATAGTTCAGCATTTCTTTCAGACTAGTATTCGATAACGAAAATGAAACTTTTAAATAAGTAAAATAATAAATTAGTAAAATATTATAAATAATATTAAAAAAACTACAAATTTTATAGACTTAAAATACAACTATGCGCATAAGCCAATCAATCTATTAGAATAAAAAAAAAGGCTGCTGTAAGAAGCGAAATAATTGTCGATTGCTTATAGGCTGTTAACATCTGCTGTGCTACTAATACAAAAGTATCTCTTTTAATAAATTTCAAATTTTATTTAAATATATTTTTCATATTTTTCATATAAAATGCTTTTAGGAGTTGCTAGTGGGTAATCTAAAGATATATAAAGATAAATTTTAAGAAATATGTTAGAATTTTTTACCAATATTCTGTAACCGCGATGTCCGGATTAGATCTTCTAGTAATTAAATATATATATATTCTTTCTTTCTTTTGTTAAGTGATTTTTTGCATGAAATGAAAATGTACAGTAGATATATTTATAAAGTATTTTACAAAACTGAATTTATCTGCAAATTCTAACAGCATTGATTATAATTGTCAGACATTTTTCCAGATTTTTAAATTTTTTTTCAGGTTGTATAATGTGATTATTAAGTGTTCGAAATCAGCAGAAAATGTACTGTATTCATCCAATCAACAGAATTTTTATCTGGGATGCAATGTGGCTATTCAACAAGTGTAAAACTTCTATAAAAAGTGTATTTCATTCAAATCGCTCGTTCACTCTGCCTAAAATACGGGATAACTAGTCTTCATCTTATCCGTAAAACCTAGATTCATAGATTTTGAATTGGAAACTAAAAATAGAGTTAATATGTCTTTCGTGAAAATTTATTATCAATTAAGAATAAAATATTCCACAGCCAGCTTTTTTTGTCGGATTCTATTATAATTTAAAAATGAATTGTCTATTTTAATAAAATGAGGCTGGCGTCTCGAGCGAATGTTAAACCTCTGGAAGATTCTCTTCAAATATCTCATTTACATTTCCATATTTTAAAATAATTTTTCTTGCATTTAATAGCTGTGGTTGATGCTTACATTCCCCTTTTTTTTATTTTTTCGATTTTGGTTGCTGCAGTTTTTTTTTTTGTTGTTGTTGTTGTTTTTTTTTTTTAAGGATGACACATTTCTTTTCGGAACCTATTATGAAAGTAAAAGTTAACTTTATATATTTTTAAAAATTTGCACACAAAATCAAAAAAAGGGGAATAAAGCGATCGACCTCAATTATCCAATGAATAAATAAATAAATAAGTAAGTCAAAATGCACACGAAATATTTGAAAAGGAACTTCCAAAGCTTTAATATTAGCTCGCGAGTGTCTATGCCTGAAGGAACCAGAAAACTGAATAATAAAGATTTTTAGAATTTTTTGTCCGATTTATGTTTCATATGTGAAATATAATGGCGCTAAAAAAAGTTCTGGAAGTGAGCTGTATTTCGGTCAGTGACACCGTATGAAATGTGAACTACATTTCTAATTATGGAGCATGTAGTTCGATACTGTCTGGAGGTAGATAAGGACAACATCTTCCACAAATTGGTGTTTTATATTTACATTTCACACAATAGCAAGGCGAGTATGATGAAATTTTGCTGCAATATGGTTTATTCAGTGTTAAACCTTTGAGAAAATTTGTGTTTAGTCTGGAATGAGACACCCTGTATTTTTCTCAGAAGAAAATGTTTTTCGACCTTTGTTTCCAATACAAAAATTGTTTTTTGTAGTGGATTTTCGAATCTAACTAGAACAGCAATTCAAAACAAGAATTCATATTTTCAAAAAACAATTTATTAAAATAATGCATGATTTTATGTATATTCAGATAATTTTAATTAAAAAAATAAATATTAGAAAATCGACAGTTTTTCTTGTTCTTGTCGAGATGCATTGATTATCAAACGAATGTTTAAATATGTGTAACAGATAAAGCGAAACATTATGATAAAGGAATACGACATTTTAAATTATTATTATTTTTATTAATACAATTAAAGGGTTTATTTTCTTTGAAAAAAAATGTAAGAATATTTTCAGCTTTATCATATTCTCAGTAAAAAATTTAGAAATAAAAGGATTATCAGAAATGGAATTGATGCATTAAGAGGCTACTTCCGTCAAGCGAAAGACCCGCTCGCTAATGCTAATCATATGAGCGAAATTTATAAAGATATCTCATTTGCATATTTTTAAATGGTTTTTTTTTTCTTTTTTTTTCTTTTTCATTGGATAGCTGAGACCAATCTGTACAAAGGCACATTTTTACTTTTTCGATTTTGTTTACAGGTATTTTTAATGAGGTCACTTTCATTTTCGGAACCGGTTTTGAAAATGAAAGCATCCTCATAAAAAATAAAATAAAAAGTAAAAAAAACGGCCTTTGTACAGATCGATCTCAGCTATCTAATGAAAAAAAAATCATTAAAAAATATTGAAATGCAAACAAGATATCTTTATAAATTTCTTCCATTGGATTAGCAGTAGCGAGCGGGTCTTTTCGTGTGAATGAAGTAGCCCTCCCACTTGTTTATGTGAGTATGAATGAGATCGGCTTCATTAAGCATTAATTATCAAAGCTTATTTAAAATGTTTATTTAGATTTCTATAAAGAATATTACCTTTAAGATTTTTGAAATGCTCAATGCAATACCATCATAGTTAAGTCATATGGTTGTTCTCAAATCCAAAAGGGTAACTTTATGACATAAGTTTTAATTTATTTTTGTTCGGAAATGCATGAAACTAGCAAGTTTTGTTAATCCGAAACTATGTAATCGAACCGTTTTTTTCGGGTTTTTTTTTGCAAACGCAATAGATCTTTCGGAAAATAGAGTCAAAGTGGACGTTTTGAACCGAAGTTCCTGAAGAAAGCATACAAACCAGTCAGCGAAGGGTAAAAAACGTGTTTGTTACGTGATCAAAATCGCTTATAACTCAATAGGTAATTTATTTATCAAAAAATGGAGAAAACGGTTCGATTCTAAATCGCTTCCATAGACAGGCCTTCCAATTTTATATCATTCCGTTAAAAAATGAATTTGTAAATGTGTCAAAACTGTTTGCACTTGTTGAGCAGAGCAGTTGAGAGCCTTAATAAAATATTGACCCCCCCCCCCCCCCCCAAAAAAAAAAAAAAAGTAGAACAAAGAAGATACATTTTTCAATCCCAAACCTGACCGATGTTCAATCCGAAATATTTATTTATTTATTTTTTTGTCAGTTATTATCTTTATGCGCCAATGGTATAACAAGCTCTTCCGCCCCGGGTGCGAGTTGCTGTGGTGCTGGGAGAGAGGCATCCTGTATTTTTGACAAAATAAAATGCTATTTGATCTTGGCTTCCTACATAAAAAATTGTTTGTGGTGGTGTGGTCTACCATTTCTTAAAGTTTGCCAGATCTTATTATTATTATTATTATTATTATTATTTTTTTTTTATTTTTTTTTTTTTTATCAATCTATATTGTTAAATTTTAAAGGCATTTGTGTCATTATTCATTAATATAATAAAATTACGATCAAATTCTTCTATCCTAAAATCAAATTTTTAGTCATTTGTATTTCGGAATTTCATGTTTTAATATCACCCATATATGTGTTATTAAAACAAAATGCTAATTAAACTTTTTATTGTTTAATTTTATTTTTCTGGTATAGGCTAAATAAACATCGTCGGTTAAATACTGATGCTTTCAAATTTTAACATTGGATTTTTTACCAACAAAATACAAACTCATATGGCATTTTTGAGATAAGAAATTATATTAAAAATATTTTTTAATTTGCAATTAAAAATATATTTAAAAGGTTTCTTATTTTTTTTCACTAGAAAAACCGCGTTTTTTAAAGTTAAATATTTTACAATATATATATGTATATATATATATATATATATATCAGAAGCTTATTATGAAAGTTTAAGTTTAATTTTAATTATTTGCTTAAATTTTAATACAGAATGTTACAAAATCAACTTTTACAATTGTTATTGGTGCATATTTTGAAAAAAGGAAGCGCATTCTGAAATCAATTATACGTACTGCAATAGAATGTGTGCATTCTTTGCGAGAGAAAAATATGTTAATACATAACAAAAACATTAATGCATTAACTCATAATACAATACATTGAATGTTATTACAACTCCCCTATCTGAAACACAGAGTAAGGATACAACTGTTATCATGGCTATTTGAGTTTCCTGCCCAATTTCTAAGAAATTTTAAGTCCGGCATTTTTTATCACTTACTACCCAGGTGTGAGTGACCACGGCCAGATGTTGACAATCGCTCTAGGCAATAGCGATTAGTTTTAGCCTGAAGAAAATGGTGAAAAGGGTTTTGATCGGGAGAAAATAGTATTTTGCCTTTTTCTACCTTTACAGAAGATATTCTTCGAAATTCTTTTAAAGAAAGAAAAATAAAATAGGAATCATAACCCTTTATTTTTTATAAAATGCATATAAATTTTACTATAATTAGTCAGATTTTAAAATAATATTAATAATTTTGCATATTTTTTTTAATTTAATAGCCAACATCAGCAATTTTGCATATATGCATTTATAATTTTATTTTTCATTTAAAATCTCCAAATATTTTCACCACAATCATAAAAGTTCCATACATTTTAATTCAGATTACATAAAACTGATGATTTATTATTAATATCTATAACAGTAATTATCTATAATAAAAAACGCGTTAAATATCACTTAAATAAACTGTCCACACATATATAATCAGATATATATCTAATATATAAACAAAGAGAAAAAATCGATATTAATTAAAATACATTAATGTTTTACTATATACCTATTAATACTGCAGTTTTCAAGAAGGTGGGCCAAATGGCTTTTTCAGATGAAAGAAAATGAAAAAAAAAAAAGATTTTCCTGAAACACACAATTTTTAGCAACTTTTTTTTTTTTTTTTTTTTTTTTTTTTTTTTAATTCTGTGGAAAATTAGCGTGGTAAAAACTTTTTTGCACGTACAGTATAAAGTAAAATTTGCAAAATTATTACATTTGATCAAGGAATTTCGAATCGAATTTAAGCGAAATATAAATTCATTACTATATTAGAGTCACTGCAATGTAAAAGCAAAATAGTATTAATTTATTATGTCGCACTTTTAGCCCTATCAACATAAGGTAGAACAAATAAACTGTGATTTAAGCCTACACAGGGCCAGTATTATGAATGGGAAAACGGGACATTGGTCCATGATCCCATAAGATTGAGGGGGGGGGAGGGGGGAGTCAGTTCGCAGAATTGAAAGAAATTAGCTGTTGAGTTTCATTGTTTACCTACTTTTATATCGTACAATAACAAGATAGTTAACTCTTAATCACCGCTACTGTGTTCCTGAAATTGCCATGTTTATATATCTCATAATGCCCAAGAAAAGTATAACGCGACTTATGGGTTAATGCTAAATTATGAAAATCACAGATAAAAAATGTCCAATCATATATGCAATTAAAAGTTATATAAGCGTGTTCCATTGTTTTTTTTTTTTTTTTTTGTTTTTTGTTTTTTGTTTTTTGTTTTTTTTTTTTCGTTTTTGCACTCCAGTTGGCAACTCGCGCCTTTTTGTACCTTCATTAAGACATTTTTACATCTAAACGTGTGTAATTTTTAAATAGTACTATTTTGGGTGCCATGGAGCTTATCAGGGTTTTTTCTATAACTTATACATATACATCCTTAATTAAAATTAATTCCTAAGCGAAAACATATTTTTATTCACTGCTCTGTATCGAAAATCTTTACAAATTTTAGGAATCTTTTTAATAGAAAAATTTGAATAAAAATTCCATTTTTTGACATTTAAGTAAAATATAATTGCAAATTTTGTGCATTTATGAATAAAATTAACTTTGTGAATAGGCCGGTACAAAGTTTAAATTATACCACACGAGAAGAACCATAAAAATTTCACATACTACACAACATAAGAATGGAGACCCAAACAATGTTTGTACTTGTACCCAGGGTTCACGTGTTATTGCGATAAAGAATTAAAAAATTAGCAGAAAAGAAAGTCTGAAATTGTACGCCAAATGTGGCAAATTACGTACTTATAGCTGGTTTTATAAACATTCAGATTTTGATGCAATAGCTGTTGCACTCTTATGCAAAAATCTATGAATATAAAATTTATTACGATTCTATATATTAAATTCAGTAATACGAAAAAGATATGATGTCTTCTTAAATCTGACGTACTCACCATGACAAAATTGAATCATGACCTATCGGGGGATATCATGGAATTAATTACGTATGATAGGATTTAATAGAATGAAGAAAACTTTTGTTAATATCTTTTTAATTTTTGATTCGGTTTTCATAAAATTTGAAATGACACAATTCTGCAACGATTATACATATTAAATTTTTAACCAGTCGGTTGTGTAGTCTCTACGCTGTTATATGCGGGCAGACGGACGAACCAGATGACGACTATAGGTGCTACATATTTATATAATTACGATCGCATCTAATAAAAGAAGGGTATAAAAATTGCAGCCTCTCAAAATCGTGTGGTTTCTCTTGACATTAGATATTGAGATAAATACGATTGGAAAATGTTCATATATGCATATTGTACGTTCATATATGCATATGAGTTTGTGCCTGTGTGTGAAAATTTCTATGAAATTCATGAAATACGGGAAATGTTAAAAGAAGGGATTGAAGATTTAGTGGATATCCACAATTCAAATCTGTATAAATTGGACACTCTTGTGCGTAGTTTTTTGATTTATTTGTTTATTGTGAGAACCTCCAACTAGTAATTCTCTGATTATATTTATATATTATATAAGTATATATCAATCAATAGAAACAAGTCATACAGGAGCTCACTGAAGTTTTTGTGCTTGGAACCCTAAATTACTAAATTAGATACTGAATATAACGTTCTATGCATGGGAATTTTTTATTCTTTTCCGCCATTTCTCAGGAAATATTTCCAAGTTTTTTTAAATGCACATGGTCATACAATGATATTATGGGTTCGTAGATTATGCATTCTTACCCTATATACGGCGACATAGGTCAAGAGAACAGTAGATCTTGTTATAAAATATTTCACATAAAATATTAATCATATTTTCAGATAGAGGGAGAGTGGATTAGGTGTGGAAGGACTCTTACACAAGTCAAAGAAGAATTTTTTGTCAATTCAATCTTAAACAATTAATGAAATATATATATATATATATATATATATATAATTTAAACAGAAATATGCATTTTAAAAGAATTATAAAAGATGCATAAACAATGTTTCATTATTAGAAAAATTTTAATGTCATCGTGGAAAAAATGCTTTCTTCTAAATGCCAAATGATAATAAATATATTTCTGGTTAAAAATAGTTTGTAACATTTCAGTATCATTTTTAAAATGATTTTTTTATTTCAGCTATTTGTAAATAAATATTTATTATTGATAAACAGAATTTGTACAAAAATAAACTAAAACTATATTGAAAGTAACAAAATATTAAACTTACACGTATGAAAGCTTTTTTTTGGGGGGGGGGGGGAGGCAATTTTATTAACCCTAATAATTGCTTCATATAATTTGCATTCCTTTTATGTAATTAGACTTATAAACGTATTTTAATCATGTATCTATACTTTCTTTTTCAGTGTACAAAACAGACAAATAAATAGGTGCAATAATTTACTAGTATGAAATTAAAAAAAGAAAATATAAATAAAAGTTTTAATAAAATTAAGAATAGATGCAGGATTTGTTTATCTTAGAAAATGAAGATATGACAGAGCTATCAAAAACAGAATGGCGCACTCGAAAAAGAAAACGCCCATAGCTTTGCTATATTCTCAGTAAAAAGTTCGGAAGTTAAAAGAATATCAGAATGGAACATGTGCATTAAAGCCACCCCCACTTATTTATCTGAGTATGAACCAGATCGGTTTCATAAAGCATTAGTTATCAAAGTTTCCTTTAAAAGTTTCTTTAGCTTTCTGTAAAAAATATTTCCTTTAAAATTTCTGAAATTCTCAATCTAATACCGGCATAGTTAAGCTTTAATAAAATATCTATAATCCCCAGCCCATATGAAATAATGTCGAACCAACAAGATAAATTTTTAAACCCCATGTAAACCATTTCGGACCGACATTCAATCCAAAACTTCTGCATGGATTTTATATATATATATATATATATTTTTTTTTTTTTGTGGGGGGGGGGGGGAGGAGGGTGACAGCTGCGAGTAAAAGAGGCCATGAGAAAACGATTGCTCATAACTCAAGGTGTAACTCATCTATCGAAAAATAAAAAAGCTGCTCGAATTCTAGTCACTTCAAAAAATATACCTCCTAGGGTGATGCTTTTACGCTTAAAACTAAATCCTAATAGTCATTAGGTATAATTTAAGATAGTATTTAAAAATTTATTGGAATATAAAAACAGTATATCCAATTTTTAACTCTCTGAATTTCTAAGCGTGAAATACTTACGTGTAAAAATTGCTTTGTGAATGCGTTAGAAAAATTCTTGTTACTTGAGTGGAGTATTTTTTGTTCTTTAAAGATAACACTCTTAAATCGTACATTTTTAACCATTTCCATATTGAGCAAGTAAAATCCCTGTTTATTTCCGTTGCTAATTACTGAACATATTTTGAATAATTTGCACATTAAGCAAGAAAAATTACAATTTACTTCTCTTGTTAGAAAGTAATTGCATATTAAGCAAGTAAAATCCCTGTTTACTTCGGTTGCTAATTACTAAACATATTTTGAATATCTGCAGGCTTTCTATAATTTTATAATAAAAAAAATCTTAAAGTGTTTTAAAAGACAACACTGCTATCTGCCAAAATAACACATCCGAATTTCATGTTAATCAAAGCGATTTAAGAAAATTTGTATAGAAAAGTAGAACAGACCAGAAGCGAAACAATTTTTCTTTTAATGTCATCGAAATTTAAAATCGGAATAATTAATCCAAACAGAAAAGGATATAAAAAATCAATGTTACCATTAAAAATTATGAGTAGACATAAAATATATGCGCTTAGTGAAACGACTTTGTGCAGCATATTTTTTAATACTTTTCAATATAAGCGAAAAATATTTTTTTATTTTATCTATATATTTGTCTATCTAGTATCTGTAATCTCTTGAAATATACTTCATTTATAGCTTAAAATTTCCTTTGGTGATGGTTAACTTTTTCCCATTGAAACATGTTTTTATATACGTTTTTTAATGTTATGTAATTTTATATAATATATAACTTTTTATACAGAAAAACATAGATAAATAAATAAATAAAATAAAAATCAGATAGTTTTGAAAGGCATGAAACTTAAATTAGAATTTTATAAAACCGTATTTTATTTCGTTATGTAAAGTATATGTTTTTTATCGCCCTTAAGTTTTAAAGTTACCAGCCAGAATTTTCGACCGTTTTAATGCCGTTATCCCTAGAGTCCGATGTTAACATCCATTAACAAAGAAATCATTGACAAAAAAGAATTTGAATTAAAATTTGTTTATTTAACGCAGCAATTCAGTCTCAAATAAAATTGATTTAAGTGTATTAAATTTATAATTTTCTTCTTTAAACAAGATATTTATTTTTACAAATTTGTTTGTAGTATTACAATTTAAAAAGAAAAGCGCTGCCAGTAGAAAGTAAGGTGTTCCTCCCCCTACCGATTCAGTAAACATAAACCACTCAATCTTCAAATTTGACGTTGGTCTATTTTCTTCGATGGCTATATTGTCTATTGAAGGTATCCTTTAATGACCTTGATAGATTGTACTACATTCCTTTAACTATGTCCCCACAGATGTTAAAATTTGGGTAATCTTTAAAACTACTTTGAAAACATTAACTAGTTATATTTTAACAAATAGTAAATTGACTGTCCTAAAAATCACTTCATACTTTTAAAAGGAGAACTTCTGAATGCATTTTTATGCACATTTCGCTGAATAAAACAATAATGAATTTAATCAATCTCAAGGGCACTTTTCAAAACAAAACAACAACAACAAAAAAAAGAAGAAATGTCATGCGTTAAGCATAGATTATGAAACACTTTCCAACACTTCCTGAATGCTTTAAAAAAACTTTGTTATTTAGGGAAATAAGGTAAATAAGATAACTAAGTAAACATTTTATAAAACGAATAAACATTTGAAAAACTGATTTCAGCAGATACCGTCCATATCCAAATATGTATTCCAATTCTTTTGGACAGATCTGTATTTTATTTGTAGGTTCATATATATACTAGTTTAGCAAGATTTTAGCAATTTAGTTTAGCAAGGAAGCGCATAACTGGTTGAAATTTCTCTTTCAGCAATTTATGCTAATAGATGAAAACGTACTTGAATAGTTTTGTACAGTCCTGTAGTTTACATAGTACCTTTATTACACGCCATTATTTAGCTAAAATTTAATTCAAATTAAACACTCTTAAAACTACATGAAATCACATTTCAGAAATTATCATCCATAGACAGCTATATTAATTCGTTGCGCGGACCCAGTATATCATTTTCTCTACATTCTACAAACATTTCTTAGTAAACTAAATTCATTTCAGCTTAAAAATGCACAACTCATTTAAAACCCACCTTTAAGCAATTTACGCTCATATTCAGTAACCCTTACGAATTCTTTTGTGTAGCTCTGCATATGAATTATAGTATTTATACACACCATATACTATGCATAAATATCGTGAAACATAAAAGCGCAGAACATAATTAAAAATGCATGTCAAACAATCATCGCTACTGTACAGTACTTCGGGTGCAATATAGTATCTGAAATCTTTTGTGTGTCCCTGTAAATGCTATGCACTTCGTATTATACATGAAATAAGTTATATTAAACCTCAGCGACGTATATCAATTTCATTATACAGTATAACTTCAAAAATCCGGCATCAACGGGACTGAGACTATGTCGGATTTTTGAAACTTTCGGATTTTTGAAGGAATATCCAAAGTAGTAACTATGAATATCAAAAGTAGTCCTATATTCTTAATGGTACCTTTAGCCATATTTTAATTCATTATTAAATGATAATTATGTAACAAAAAGAGAAAATTAAACAATAAAAAAACTTACTTTAATTGATATTTTCTATGTTACAGAAAAAAAAAATCTAATAAAGAATGACATTATTTCTTCTCTTGTAATTTCAGAAACATCGATGTCAACTTTGTTTGCTTCAACTTTTTTTGCCGTTCTTCAATAAGTTTTTATTTTTTTTATTTTATACAAATGAAGAATATCTATTTCGGAAACACAGTCTTGATTTTCTAAAACATAGATTAATTTTCTAATCAAATGTATGCATTTTTCTAGTGACACCTTTTCTTGTGCCGATTGTTCATGCTCGTCTTCTAAGCTGCTACTACCATTATCGGCGGTTCTATTTAGCCCAGCGTCAGTTATCTCGCTGGCCGTTAAATTGTTTGTTGTTGATGCATTTTCTTCAATGCTTAGCCAATCATCTATATACCTATTTTGGACACTGAATGCATTTTCAGATTTTGCGTGTTCAATTCTCTCTTAAATTGCAGCCTTTTCGCGGCAAAATCCTCATCATTGATGTCGCCGTTGCCGAAAATTCGTTCTGGCTATATATTGTGCCATTCATTCGCCAAAGTTGCCCCCAAATTTGTTCCCGTTGCTAAGCAAGAAGTCATACTGTTTATGAAATAGTTTAACATAATTCGACTGCACCGCAAACAGTCCCACCCCCCTTCCCATACCATTATGTAACAGAATTCTATGTGTGGCCCTGTAAATGAATAAAAACTACTCTTTGCACCGCATATTCTACAGAATGCATATTTTAGTGGACTCCATAAATGCATACCAATTTCACCATGTTTGAAAGCGTGTAACACAATTAAAAATCATTTGAAACGATTTTTTCCCATTGGCCGTAATGTAACGAAAACCTTTTGACTGTCCCTGTAAATGAACTAAATGTGCTACAAACTTCATTTGAAATAGGGATCGTGCTATGGTAGAGGTCACTAACATCCAAAAATTTCAGAACGATCCAAGTACATTTACAAGAGTTAGAGCGCGGACAGACGGAGAGACAAATAAAAGTCATAAACCCTTTTTAACTTTATTGGAAAGTGTTAAAAAAATGTTTAGTGTTCAAAATAGATTTCTTTTTATTTCTTTATTTTTTCTTTTTTTCGTTCCCAAATGCGTTCCATACAATAACATATACAAATACAATTTCGTTCCAAACGCGAGTTTTGAAACTCACGTCCTCATATAAATTATGGGAGAGGCAGAATTTAAAAATTGTTAAAAAACTGAATAGTAGAATATTGGCCTAAATAATCTGTATAAATCGCATACCACTAACTCAATCTGTATTAAAACAAAAGTTAAATCACGTACGTTTATTAATCTATACACATTTAGAGATTAACTTTGCCTTATTATTAAAAAAAAAAAAAAAAAAAAAAAAAAAAAAAAAACTGCATATAAACTTTTGCTAAACCCCTTTTTTTTTTTTTTTTTTTTTTTTTTTTTCAGAGGCGCATATGAACATTAGAAATTTTGTAACTTTGTCAAATAACCACTAACTAAATCTGTATTAAAATAGTAAAAAATATAAAATCACGTATAATTGTTTATGAATGTATACACATTTATAGATTAACTTAGCTTTGTCTCATTAAAAGTGAAAAAAAAAAAAAAAAAAATCCGCGTATAAACTTTTGGTAAACCTTTTTCTTTAATTTCGTACAATATGAACATTATTAAATTTTGTAATTTTTTAACTTAAAATCACGTATATTTGATTATTAATCTCTACACATTTATAGATTAACTTAACTTTGTCTTATTAGATGAAAAGAAATTGCGTATAAACTTTTGGTAAACCCTCCCCCCCCCCCCCCCCCCACACACACACATACAAAATATGAACATTATAAACTTTGTAATTTTGTAACCTCGTAATTCCTTTTAACTAATATGCATTACAGTAATGTGTAACTCAAGACAAATTTAGGACAGCAAAATTATGTGTATTTTTGATATGCAAAATGTTATATTTCTTTTCTGTCTTACTAGTGGGCATACTCTTCCTCTTTAACGATGTCCCTTGATTTATTCCTTGAAGAAACACAAATTGGATGAGAACACACAGCGATAGAAAGAAAGCACACGATAATCATTTGCTTAACAAATAAATTATTTTGGAAAATCTCTTATAAGGTAAAAAGTATTTTAAAAAATCAAAATGGAAAATTAAATGAAATCATTTTTATGTACACTGAAACAAATGAAATTTTATTATCCCCCCCCCCCCCCTCCTTCTTCGCACTTAAAAAAAAAAGTTCTTTGACCTTCGCCACGATATAATCTATTGACGTATCCATAACTTCATTTCTCTCCTGTGCTTTCCTTTTATCTTTCTTTGTAGTCTTCCATCCCCCTCTGTCTTTTATTTATTTATTTATTTTATTTGATACTTATCGAAATAATAAACAAAACTAAAAAAAAATAAATAAGTAAATAAATATGAAATATTAATTTAAATGCATATTTTACTAATAGAGAAAAAATATTTTCTCAAATTGAAAGAGTGACTTCGTGTTAGTTTTCAAGAAGTTCCTTATTGAATGTCAAGCATTCTGAATTAAATTATTTTATTTTCATCAAAAGTTTATGTTCAAATTTATTTACAGCTTACTTTCAATTATATATTTAGGTAATTACACATTTAGCGCATTTTATTTTCCGATATTACAGAGATATTGTAAATAAAAGTTTAATCTTAAACAAACCAAATTCATGAATTCAACAAATTTAATTTGATGGTAAGAGCATACATTCATAAATTGAGTAATTCCACATGAAATCTACACACATTGTTTGAATTATAATCATGCGAAATTATCTGTAATGAAATGAATTTCAATTTTGAAGTAATATCAGGATAATAATAATAATAATAATAATAATAAGTCATTTATAGCTTTATTTTTATAATTTTAATTATTTTCACATTTTTGTTTTACTGTGAGTAAATCTTGCGAGATAATTATAATGAAATTAAAATGTCATTGTAAAAAAAAAAAAAAAAGATTATATAAGCAAAAAACCCGAAATTGGAATTATTAGATTGACTCTGTGAGATACGTTTCAAATATTATTGTAAGCATTTCTTTGAAGCAATCATAAATTAAAAATCCAGATAACTTTAATTTTTAAAACAGGAAGACTTAAAATCTCAAACCATAAAGTATTCTCTCTGTAGAATCTGTGGTGTGGTGCATACACCCTCCCCCCTTTTTTAAGGAAAGCTATAATGATTTGCAGATGTTAACCGACCCGTTCCGAAACATAATAGATAACAGCATATTTCTCTTCTCCACTTCCAAGATAAGAAAACTTGTCTTTTCAACTTGAAAAACATAGTAAAGTAAGTGAAAACAGCTTCTTATAGTAGAAGAGTTACCAGAATAATGTAGGTATAGGAAAATTTAGAATGCATACAAATGTTCTTTTTTTTTTTTTTTTTTTTTTTCGTTTCGCATCGTTTTAGAGAAATCATACTTTAAGGGATCAGGGTTTTATTTCAACCTCAACGTAATCAATGAAAATATCGAGATACAGAAAATTTTAGATCTTAGTGCTTTCGATAACTTTAGAACTATAAAAAAGAAAGCTCTTTCTTTATCTAATTGATTTAAGAAATTGTAGACCAAAGTAATATTTCGTTCCTTTCTCTATAGGCAGACGTGATTGGTAAAGCGATTAGTAGATTCGCATAACAATTGTTTCAAATAAATCAGGCTTCTCGAATGAAAAAGTTATGTTGTCAATACAACTTTCCTAACTTTATGTTTCTACTTACACATGTGGACCCATGTGTTATTAAAATATATATATTGGTTCTCAATATTACGTATTTATTTTTTAAACTAAAGTTTAGGAAGTGTCAAACTGCGCTTTCATAAAATATACAGTGGCGTTTTTTTTATTCATGAATGTAAAAGAAATAATACGTAAGAAATAAAATCAGCAATTCGTCATTTCATTAGCTCTTACTCTAATATTCTTCACTCAAATTTCTATCAGATTTATTAAAGATTAAGGATTGCCGTTTAAACTCAATATCAAATTATTTTAATATGTCAAAAATATTTTTTCAAAATCAAATCGGCCATGTTTCATGCTTGAAAAAATATAATTAGCCGGAAATCAGCTAACACTTTTGTATAATGTAACTCATATTGCATTGTTAAATTATGCCTTTAATATTCATAACGTAAGTGCTTTTGTTTAGCGAAAATTAGACTTATTTTGATACAAATGTTATGTTTAACATAGTTTAGTTATGGTATAAATCAACTTTCAACATTATATTAATGCAATATTAGTATTATTCTCACAGCATTTTGTACAAGCGTTACCCTCTGTGTATATGGTGATTTCTTCCATTTATCCAGCACAAAAAAAAAAAAAAAAAAAAAAAAAAAAATAGCTGAAGAAAAAAATCAGGTCTTTTTCTGCAGAGCCTTTTGAAAGTATTTTTCTATGGCAATATAACAGTAACTGTAAGCATTGGATAATAATTCCCCAGGAATGATATTCAGTTGCAAAGGATAAAGTTTTATATTTTTGTAACGTAGTTTTTATTAAATACTTGGCCTGTAAAAATCGACATAACAAGTAACACTAGTAGGCAAAACTTTAGCATTCAGATGTTTCAAGGATTTATAAAAAAACGAACCTATCCATCAATAAAACAGAAATAACAGAAGCAAAAAACATTTTTTTTTTTTTTTTTTTTTTTTTTTTTTTTCCCCCTATTGGTATGGGTACTTCGACTGAAAACAACTTCAAGAGTCGGCATGCTATTGGCATTGAATAAAAAAAAGTAATTAAAAGCAAGAAAAGCATCCCCCGCCCCCTCACGCCAAAAATAAATAAATAAATAAATAAGAAATAAAATGGCATGGTCAGATAAAGAAATGAATGCTGTCAAACATCACTAATCCAAATATTTTGTAATAAAACATTTACCAGGAAAATAAGAAACTGAAAAATACTCAAAAAATCTAAGAGTACACTGAAAGATTTGGAGCAAATCTATTACTTTGTAACAGAATCAAATCATTTATAAATTTCTAACATATTCCTATAATTAATTATTCGGATATTAATAAATACTAATTCAAATGTTGGATGCTTTAAGTTAATATGCATTTCGTCTTTAACATAGAAAAAGTAGTTTGATAAATTAGATATGGTAGCGATAAAACTGCCAACTTTTGTGCTTTTCAGCTACTCTACTTTAATGCAATCTTCCCCTTATTTAATCCTCGAAATTTGGCGATAGATAAGGCAAAAAATGCTTTTTAAAAATAGGGGAAAGAAAAAAGTGTAAAAGTTGGCAGCTATGAAACTATCGCCTAAAAGCTTTAAAAATTAAGTATATTAGACTGAATAAAACTAGATACAAGCAACACATCAATCAGACTTGTAACGTATGCTATTTTACATATTTATTAACGAAATCCTTCTAACATAAATTGGTAGCTCTAAATCTGTTACTTTGAACTAAGCAGTGGTAATAACTTCAGAGAAATAGTCAATGCACTGATTAAATACGAACATATAAAAAGGATTTGGGCGTAAAAAAATGGTAACTGTGATTTATAATTATTATTATTATTCACACGTAAAGCCGTTAACTACCTTCTGACATCTTTTTAAATGTACAAGTTTTCTTTTTGAATATCATATGTCATAATATTATACATGAATTTCAAAAGTTATGCCATAAATTTTATATATAAATTTTAGAAAAGAAGACTTCTTGTATATAAATCCGATAAAATAAAACGAATCATTCAAAATGTGTGGTACATAAGTGCAACTGGGGATGTTGAGAATACAGTCTTTAACACATTAGCTGTTTTAGAGAAAACAATCACGATGGTTCACGAGAGGATAGTTATAGTTTTCTTTAAAAAAGTCGAATCTTCATCTCGAAATTACATTTTATTATTTACTTATTTTACAAACGAGCGCTTAAATAGCATTAAGGTTGTTCTGAAATTAAAGGAAGATACTTTATGTCACCTTTCTGAATTAATTTTTGTTCGGAAACACATGGAATTAGCAAGTGTTATGATTATGTAATTATGTATTCTAATATATTTTTCATCTTTTTGGTAAAAACAGAGGATCTATCAGAAAATCTTGCGTAAGTTTGCAATTTGAACGGAATTGCCGGCCTCGACAGTACGGGAAAGGAGGAAATCTGCTGTCACGTATCAATAATTGCTTATAACTCCTTAGGTAACTTATTTATCAAAAAATTCAAAACGCCATTCGATTCCAAATTACGTTAATATCCTGGCCTGTCAGTTTTATACTTTTAAGTTTGAAAATGAGTCAGAAAATGTGTCAAAGTTTCCCATTTTTGAGAAGAGAGTAGAGCCTTCAAGCGCCTTAAGATTGGAAATAAAAAATTTAAATTTAAAAAATGACAGAGCTATTATAGTTTTCTCTTAAATTATAAAAGTAAATGAATCAGGATGCTCCTAAAATAATTTAAATAAAGTACCGTAAAGTACCGAAAGTAAGCCCCTCTTTAGCAAACAGGAAATTGTAATGATTTTAAGGGGTGCTTATAATTGGAACTTTTTGTGAAAAAGGTAGGGAAATTGCTAGGAGGGGGGCGGGGGGTATTTGGAATTTAGGAAATTTCACAGGATTTGAACAATTTAAAAAATAAAATCAGATCAAATTAAACTCTCTTCCTTAGAATCTAAGTAGTTTCCATTAATAAAAATATTAAATTAATGAAGCAAGTTTACATAAAATAGTTAATTTACATGAAGAAATATGAAGAAATATTATAAAATTTTATCTCAATATAAATATCTATTAAATCTTATTAGTGCATAAATATCAAGGTAAACATTAATAGTACAATATATTGAACATATGCCATTCTGATACAAGGATCAGTAAAGAGATTAGATAAAAATAAATTTCATAAGATACATTCATTTTAGAAGATATGGGGGAAAAAATCTTAAGGAATTTCCTGAAAAACACAGATGCATTCAGAGCGCCAGAAAATAAAACTTCAAGATAAGACCTTATAAATGGAACTTTTTCAAAACAGAAAAAAAATCATATATGATGGGGGGGGGGGGGGGGGAAATCTTATATTTGGGAGGGGGGCTTACTTTCGGTACTTTACGATAAATCAAAAGTAGAAAAATAAAAGAATGATTGGTACTCTTGATTCACTATTTCGTAATAATATAATTTTCTTGTTTCCGCAAGATCTTCTCCTAAAATTTTGGGATTTATTCTGAGGTTTTTAAACATTTTTGCCACTGGCTGTCTATTTACAAATGCTTTTCATATTATAAATTTATACAGTAAAAAGGAAGGAGGGATACAGAAAACAAAGTAATCTATCCATGGAACAGTTTGAGTTCCTAAAAACGACAATCCTAAAACATTTTGCACATAAATTAATATAAAACTTATTAGAAAATAACAAAAATAAACTCTTGTTATCCTATAAATTTAGCTACATCAACCATAAAAAGCATAGTAGTATAACTCAAATATTATTTATAGAAAAACAAAATGTATGTGTTACTAAAAAATGTAATACTCAGGGTTTGTAAATATCACGATATTTTCGAAAATATCAAAAATATCCGATATTTTGACATATATCCGATATTTTCAATATATATCCGATATTTTCAAAATAGTCAACTTACTGCTGATAATAAATATTTTCAAGCATTATATAAATTAGAAAATAAAACATATTGCACATGACATGAGAACTTAAACAATATGCTAAAAGTGTGTTTTTAGCTCACAGGCTATCAAAGCCTGAGAGCTAATGTGCCCGCCCGTTCTGTATGTATGTATGTATGTACGTACGTTCGCACGTATGTATGTATGTACGTAACGCGATAACTCTTGACAGAAACATCCGATTTGCTTCAAACTTTTTTCCTAGGTTCATTGTGATAAGGCGCTTCCCTGATTAGTTTTGGGAGTTCATTGGTTAAGGATAAAGGGGAAAAACGGGGTTAGTCCAACCCCCTTAATTCAGATAAATTGTTTTTTCATGCAGAATCATTCAATTTACTCCGAATTTGGTATACTGGTTTATTATGTTAAGGAACTTCCCTGATTAGTTTTGGGGGTTCATTGGTTAAGGATAAAGGGGGAAAAGGGGGGTTAGTCCACCCCTTAATTCAGATAAATGGGTTTTTCATGCAGAATCATTCGATTTGCTCGAATTTGGTATACCGGTTTATTATGTTAAGGAACTTCCCTGATTAGTTTTGGGAGTTCATCGGTTAAGGATAAAGGGGGAAAAACGGGGTTAGCGCCCCCCCCCCCCCCCTTAATTCAGATAAATGTGTTTTTCATGCAGAATGATTCGATTTGCTCCGAATTTGGTATACCGGTTTATTATTTTAAGGAACTTCCCTGATTAGTTTTGGGGATTCATTGGTTAAGGATAAAGGGGGGGAAAACGGGGTTAGTCCACCCCCCTTAATTCAGATAAATGTGTTTCTCATGCAGAATGATTCGATTTGCTCCGAATTTGGTATACCGGTTTATTCAGGCTATCAAAGCCTGAGAGCTAATGTACCCGCCCGTTCTGTATGTATGGTATGTATGTATATATGTACGTACGTACGTATGTATGTATGTATGTACGTAACGCGATAACTTTTGATAGAAACATCCGATTTGCTTTAAAAATTTTTCCTAGGTTCATTGTGATAAGGCGCTTCTCTGATTAGTTTTGGGAGTTCATTGGTTAAGGATAAAGGGGGAAAACGGGGTTAGTCCACCCCCCCCCCCCCTTTATTCAGAAAAAAGTGTTTTTCATGCAGAATCATTCGATTTGTTCCGAATTTGGTATACCGGTTTATTATATTAAGGAACATCCCTGATTAGTTTTTGGGGTTCATTGGTTAAGAATAAAGGGGGGAAAGGGGGTTAGTCCACCCCTTAATTAAGTTAAATGGGTTTTTCATGCAGAATCATTCAATTTGCTCCGAATTTGGTATACCGGTTTATTATGATAAGGAGCTTTCCTGATTAGATTTGGAGGTTCACTGGCTAAGTATAAAGGGGGAAACGGGGGCTAATTCCCCTTCACTTATTTTTTTGAGTGGCATTATTCTTTAAAATAAGAGTATAATATACAATTAGTGTGAAAAGTCTGTGAGCTCAATGCCATCAGTTTAGCTGGGCACTTTTCTTTTTTATTTTTAGGTAGCTTTCATTACAAAAAGCTACCTATTGCAGCCGTTCGGAGGAAAGCGATTTCAAAAAATTTTGGTATATTTTCATCGATCATGACCCCCCCAGACCCCGAAACCACCCTCCGTTCAAAATTGACATATATATATATATATATATATATATATATATCCATATATATATATCTGACATTTGTCACACTGTAACTCTCGTATTTATGAACCGATTTGTATGTAATTCGGTGTGTACATAGTATATACCAATGTCTCGACCTAGTTCGTTGGCCAGCTTCATCCGCCATATTGTTTCAAAATGGCGGCCATTTAAAATTTTTAAAAAAATTTAAAATTTGAAATGTGGTACCAAAAAATGAAAATGGAAAAATATTTTTTTCTTATGTGTTTGACCTTTATACAAAGATTCCGGAACAGTTTTTGTTTCGTCTATATCTAAAAAAAAGGGCTTAGTTATAGCATTTTGAATTTCTATTGTGGATGACATTTTAAAACGACCTGATTTTTGTCACGCGATATCAGGCGTATTTATGAACCGATTTGGATGTAACTTGGTCTGTACATAGTGCATACCAATGTATCGACCGAGTTCGTTGGCCAGCTTCATTCGCCATCTTGTTTCAAAAGGGTTGCCATTTAAAAAAATTAAATTTAAATTTAAAATGAGGCATTAAAAACTTGGAAAATGGAAAAGATTTTTTTATGTGTTTGGCCTTGATACAAAGATTCCGGAGCAGTTTTTGTTTCTGAAAATTTGTTGTTTTGTTTATATCTTAAAAAATGGTTGAATTATAGCACTTTGAATTTCTAGCATGGCTAACATTTTGAAACGATCTTGTATTTGTCACGCGATAACACACGTATTCGCCTATTTCGATGTAAGAAGGCATGTTGATAGTATACATCAATATCTCGACCAAGTTCACTGGCCAGCTTCATCAGCCATCTTGTTTCAAAATGGCGGCCATTAAATTAAAAAAATATATATATTTAAAGTGAGGTGCAAAAAAATTAGAAATTGAAAAAGATTTCTTTCTTAAGTATTTGACCTTGATATAAAAATTCAGGAGCATTTTTTGTTTGTCTTTATCTTAAAAAATGGCTCAGATATAGTAATTTCAATATCTAATGTGGGTGACATTTTGAAAAATCTGATTTTTTGCCTGCGAAAGCACTCGTATATATCAACTGATTCCGATGTGAGTTAGCATGTGCACAGGACCAAGTTCTCGACCAAGTTTACTGGCTAGCCTCATGCACCATGCTGTCTTAAAATTGCAGGCACTTCAAGATATCGCCGAACTGGGCAACCAAATATAAGTTATTTTAAATAAAAGCAGCTTGGATAAAGCTGACTAATTTCGCGGAATCCTCATTCATAATGATTTAGTATTGATAAAAATTAGTATTGAATCTCCTGTATTCGGTTTCCACTAAATTGATCTTCGTGTGTTTGAATAATATAAGTTGGCTTTTTTAAAATAAGGAATATGAAAGCTATCTCTTCCTCCCGGCACTGGCCGGAAGGACTTTTTCCTTTTCTTTTGAAGATACAACTGTCACTCTATCCAGTTGTTGTCAATTATCTAACAGAGGAAGGTATGAAATCCCTCGGGGTAAAAGCGATTAGTTTAGCTGGGACACATGCTTGTTAAAAAGGGTTCTGGCAAAAATGATAGTGCATTTTCAACTTTACAGAATGTATTGTTTGGTTTGTTTTAAAGAAAGAAAAAAAATGATTTTCATAATCTTCTGGGTTTTTTTTTTTTTTTTTTTTTTTTTTTTTTTTTTTTTTTTTTTTTAAATGCATGTAAATTTTACAATAATTATTCAGATAATAATCCCCAGTTTATTTAACAGCCAATATCAACAAAAAGAGACTTTTTTCAAATGGCCCCCATTTTGTTACTTTCAATTTTTTGAATAAAAAAAAATACTTGAAGCGCTCAGACAATCTTATCTACTTTCATAGTATTTAACAAAAATTATATGCAGACGTCTCTGGTAATCTATCGGATCCAGCCCAGTTGGAAGTGCACGACGCGCATCACCTATGCAACTGAATCCACATAGTCAATTTTTCATTTAAAAAAATGCAATACCCTTCAAATGATAATAGATAACACTAAAAAAAAACACGGAACCCAAAATTTCCTTCCTATTCTTAAAAAAAAGCTAAAAACAGCCTTTTTTCGTTCTTCTGAGAGACAAACCACGTTTACACTACAACCAACTATTTAAAATATTATATCGGTTATATATATAGTTAATATTTGTTTTATCCTTTAATTTCGATTTAAAACATTAATCGACGTAGGTCTGCAGTCCATGCAAAAATTTCACAAAACAATTGACCGAATTCTTGTCAGTGAGTCCCCCCTTATCTTACTTCATCTTTTCCTTTTTATGATATTATCACAGTGCTCTTATGACTGGATAAAATACAATATCATCGAGTAACTTTGCTTATTGTGTGATTAGAAAGGCAGAAGATCGCATTATCGAGTAAATGAATAGTTGAGTGAAAGAATCGGTATAATACCATATGATCGAGTAACTTAGATGGCTTTATGTTATAGATGGGCAGAAGGTCGCATTATCGAGTAACTGAGGTAGTTGTGTGTAGTAATTAAAAAAATACCGTATAGCCGAGTAACTTAAATTGCCGTGGCGGCAGAACGGCAGCACATAGATACAGGCGGCCGAAGTTTGCTTTATCGAGTAACATAGATAGTGTGTAAGAATTAGTATAATGCCGCATCTTCAAGTAATCTTAAAATTAGAATTAAATAATTATATATTAAAGGGAGGAAATGTTGAAAATTACGTCATAAAAATTGTATTTACACGTGAATATTAAAAATGAAAGAAAACTTTAAAATAGTAAATTCCTTAATATACGTAAATTTAAACGCAGTAAATGGGGGAAATTACTTCATAATATTTAAAAATGGCCAAATAATAATATTGCCAAGCAGTTTAAAATTAAAAAAATATTTACACGAGACCTTTATTTCATATTTCGAGATGATACATTTAACTATTGTTGGCAATTCTAAGTCAGCGCAATTAATAATATTTCCTTTCTAACAAGAAAAGTATTTTCACGTAAACAGACTGCTCAAAATAATTAAAGGATATTGTAAGTCTAATATAAAATACCGATTTATTATTACTTTAATAAATCGCTGATTGTAACTAATGAAATATAAACGCGTTTGTATAAAACATCACATAGATATAATTAAAAATGCTTATTTTTTAAATTAGGCAAGATCTTAGTAAAAGCTTATGGAAATTACAGTTTTCCTTTATCAACTGTCGTCGATTGCTTGGCGGTAACGTTTATTATCTTACTTCTGGCCCGTCAGGAGAGAAAGTTGATATTTAAATGGTTTAGAATGTTGGTATTCACGAATCGACAAGATTTGGTAGTTTAAGAAAGTCCATATTTATATATATATTTATTTTATTTTTGACAGAAAGGACTTTTAAGATTAATTGTTAATAAAACATCAATTTTAATCCTTTTTGAAACATTATTGTGTCATGTTCCTTGGCAAAAACAATAAAAGTACCGGTTTCCATATTTATGGGTTTTAAACTTAACTTTTTAAAATAATTACTCAGACTATGCAGCGATTTATCAAAATACTCGTCCAAATTCTCTTAAGTGAGCCCCCCCCCCCCACCGCCTTCACTCACATTTTTACCGTAAAATCTCAGTGTCTTTATGATGGGATAAAGTACCATATCATCAAGTAACTTAACATTCGGTGAGTGTAGATGGAAGAAGATAACTTTATTAAGTAACTGAGAATATGTAAGAATTGGAAAAAGAAAAAAAATGTACCATTAAGTAACTTAGATCGCTGTGTGTATAAATCGACAGAGGATCGCATTATCGAGTAACTGAGATAGTTGTGTATAGTAATTGATAAAATACCGTGTGATCGAGCAACTTACATTGCTGCGTAACATACGGCAGAAGATGGCATCATCGAGTAACTAAAAGAGCTGTGTGTAGAAATTGGTAAAATATCGCATCTTCGAGTAACCTCAGCTTACTTGACAGAAAATCATTGCATCTGTGAAAGATTTGGTGTTTATACTATCTACTATATATATATATATATATATATATAAAATGAAACTGGAAATTTCGTTCCACCTGTTGTTAACGTAAATTATGCTAAACGGATTTTGATGGGACTTGCACTGTTAATTAGGTAATTTTTAGAGGAGTTTTTAGCATTTTGCATATTGTTCTACATCAAATCTTACAATAAATGATCAACAAAAGGAGTCGCTTCTTAACAGCCCAAATTTTACATAAAGCATTAGAAAACATAACGCAATGCCGTTCGCATCATTTTCAGCAATACAGAAAGACAGATAACGTTCCATATTACTTTAAAACAGATGGTCAAATTCACTAAAATTTTTCATTTGTTTCAAAGTTAGTTAGGCAAAACCGACCAGCGAAACGGACAAAGCCTGCTAGTAATATATAAATGGACAATAATTTTTTTTAGGTACAATGCGTTCATTGCACATATCGCTGCATGAAATGTAGATTTTAATTCGATCTCGTTTTTGGTCGATTTTCGAAGACGACAATACAGAAAAGGAAAAAAAGTGCTTCCAAAGACTACAATCGTTTATAACTAAAGAAATGATTCATTTATCGGAAAAGGAAAAACTGATCGATTACAAATTTATGCCATAACTATGTCTGCAACTAGCATGCTTTTATATTTAAAAATTAGTCAGAAAATGTACCCGAAAGTTTCGAGTTATTATTGATTTTTTTTTTTTTTGAGAACCAATATTTAGAACGTTATGTTTAATCTGTACATAACATGTAAAAAATCGACGCAATTTAAAGCGCAAATATCTAAAATAAACTTTCTTCAAGGTTGCATAATAGCGGCCTTTTGTAAGTCTTTCTACCAAAATAAAAGAACAGGAGTAAAAACACCAGATAATGCAGATTAGTTTTGAGGATTAATAGGTTAAGTATAAAGGATGGGAAGGGGACTAATACCCCCTTCATTTAATTAAATGGATTTTTCAGGCAGAAATATCCAATATGCTTCAAATTGTAAATAGGTTCATTTTGATTAGGCGCTTCCCTAATGAGTTTTGGGGATACATTCCTGAAGTATAAAGGAGGAACGGGGACTAATCCCCATTTTATTTAGATAAATTGGTTTTTCATGCAGAATTATCCGATTTGCTCCCAATTTGGTATACCGGTTTATTCTTATAAGACGCTTAACTGATTATATTTGGAGGTTCATTGGTTAAGTATAAAAGGGGGAATGGGGTAACTAATCCCTCCTTAATTTAGCTAAATGTGTTTATCATGCAGAATTATCTGATTTGCTTCGAATTTGGTATAAAGGTTTATTCAGATAAGGCACTTCTTTGACTAGTTTTGGAGGTTCATTGGTTAAGTATAAAGGGGGGGGGCGGGGACTAATCCTTTCTTAATTTAGTTAAATTGGTTTTTCATGCAGAATTATCCGATTTGCTCTCAATTTGGTATACCGGTTTATTCTTATAAGACGCTTCACTGATTATATTTGGAGGTTCATTGGTTAAGTATAAAAGGGGGAATGGGGTAACTAATCCCTCCTTAATTTAGCTAAATGTGTTTTCCATGCAGAATTATCTGATTTGCTTCGAATTTGGTATAAAGGTTTATTCAGATAAGGCACTTCCCTGACTAGTTTTGGAGGTTCATTGGTTAAGAATAAAGGGGGGTAACGGGGACTAATCCGCTCTTAATTTAGTTGAGTATTTCATGCAGAATTATTCTTTGAAATAAGAGTGTAATATACAATTAGTGTGAATAGGGTGTGAGCTCAATGCCATCAGTTTAACTGGTCACTTTTTTTCTATTTATTTATTTTTTGTATCATGTATTTATCCAAAAGAAATTATTTTTAAATGCATCAGTTTTTAAAGGTTTTGCAAGAAGTTTTCTACCTATTAAATTACCATCTACTCTGACGCAGTAATAAAACTTTAAAACTTCCTTACATTAATCAGGTTTAGGACTGAGCGCTACGGTGGGTCGAAAAAACCGAAATATTTATAATCGAAATGTAATCGAGCGAAAAAGTTGCCTTTTGTAATAAAGAATAAATTCTTAAAATATTACACCGATCGGTTAATATCTTTTACCACCGTAAGGCGGCCAAAATTTCCAAAAATCGCAAAAAACATGTCTTTTTCAGTATTTTTTTTAAATCATAAAAACGTACGAATACAATTTCTAATAGAGCGCAATAGCTACATGAAGATATAAGAAATGTCCCGGTAAATGTTCATTACGATAAAGTAATATCTTTCACTGCCGCAACAGGACAATACTAAAAAAAAAAAAAAAAAAGTAAAAATTTCAAATTTATTTTTTCTAAATTTTTATAATTTCTATAATAGCAAGAAGTAAATAAATTTACTTCATATCTATTATTATTGTCGTAAATTTTGTTAATTATTTGTTATAGACTGAAAAAAACGGTAATCATTCATTATTCTTGACGATCGCTTTATCTACTGCTTTTTTACTGCATTTCAGCAGTTGATGTATCAAAAATCACAAAAATGATATAAAATGAACAAAATAATTTAGTATTTAATTAATTAAAATACAAGGATGATTAACCGAAACGGATTAAATAAACATAAAATGAAGAAGTATTTAAAGTAACTGAATTTCATAATATGACGTGCTTTCAAATAAAGCTATTGTTCTTCGAGAGCCCAAAATTGACCATATGTTATCTTCTTTCTGTTCTGGTCCACAATCTTTACAAGCACTTCAGAGACTATTTTCACGCATCTTTCTACTGATTGATTGGGACAAGAAAAATTATAATAGCTGGTATGTTTAATCGAACATTCTAAACTCACCAGCGTCGTTAGATTGTCAGTCCATAGACAAATCGTAACAGGTGGTTTTGTTAGTTTACAGTTTTGCCACTCGATTAAATCCATACAATTTTAAGCTTCAGAATTCAAGTCTGGAATGACGAAGTGACGGATGGCACTATTCGTGTCCACATAACTTCGTGCTTTGGCAATTTTCTTTATGGCTGGGGTCCTGATGTCCTCTCCTTCATATGATATCATTCCAATGAGGCTATTTTCATGATTTGCGAAACAGGCATTTCGTGAAACTACAGGAACTATAATCTTTTGTAGATGATATGGCAAGTAATGAGGGTTACTAATTATAGTCCACAGAATCTGAAAAACATGATGGATTCATTTTAATTGTGAACCAACTGATGCAGTACACTTTCAGGATGTACTTATTGAGTACATCCTGATCAGCCGATTGCCAAAGCACGAAGTTTTGTGGACACGAATAGTGCTATCCGTCATTTCGTCATTCCAGACTTGAACTTTGAAGCTTAAAATTGTATGGCTTTATTCGAAAGGAAAAAACTGTAAACTAACGAACCACCTGTTACGGTTTCCCTATTGACTGACGATGTAACAACGCTGGTGAGTTTAGAATGTTCTATTAAAGATACCAGCAATTATAACTTTCCTTGTCCCACTCAATCAGTAGAAAGATGCGTGAAATTAGTCTCTGAAGTTCTGGTAAAGTTTCCGGACCAGAACATAGTGAGGATCGCATACGATCAATTTCGGCCTCAGGAGAAACAATGGCTTTATTTGAAAGCAAGTCATACTATAAAATTCCTTTACTTTAAATACTTCTTCATTTTAAGCTTATTTAATCCGTTTCGGTTAACCATTTCTGTATTTTAATTAATAAAATACTAAAATATTTTGTTCATTTTGCATCATTTTTGTGATTTAGGGTATATGAATTGCTGATATGCAGTAAAACAGCAGAAGATGAAGCGATCGTAAAGAACAATAAATGATTACCTTTTTTATTTTCCAGTCTATGATAAATAGTTAATAAAACTTATGACACATTAATTGATAAAAAGTAAATTTATTTACTTCTAGACGTATTATAGAAATTATACAAATATAGAAAAAATGAAAATTTGAAATTTTTACAATTCATTTTTTAAATGTGGTCCATTTGCGGCAGTAAAAGATATTATTTTATCATAATGAATATTTGCCGGGACATTTCTTATATCTTCATGAAGCTATTGCATCCCATTAGAAAATTGTACTCGTACGTTTGGATAATTAAAAAAATATTGAAAAAAACAAGTTTTTTGCGATTTTTTGAAACTTTGGCCCCTTTGCGGCGGTAAAAGATATTAACCGATCGGTATAATCTTTTACGAATTTATTCTTTATTACAAAAGGCAACTTTGCCGCTCTATTACATTTCGATTGTAAATATTTCGGTTTTTTCGACCCACCCTACTGAGCACTGCATTATTAACTACTTTATAAACTGTTTTTAACATTAGAAAACGTTTAAAATTTTTTATAAGAAGCAAGAGTTTTTTTTTAATCTTTACTGTTATTTTAGAGGTATTTCCAGTGACCCCTTTCATTAGAAGTTACAATCAGACCCTTATGTCTTTATATGAATCACGAGAACAATGGAAACCATAATACGTCCAATTACATTTGCTTAAATAGGTCAACTGGTTATGAAACTGCAACAAAAAAATACTTCAAATATTAAAAAGGAAAAATAAATGAAAGTAAAAAATAAAAAGTGTAGTATTTAAAAAAATACTCTTTTACAATTTAATATAAATTAAATCATCAAATGTTCCGCTTGCTATATCTTAAAAATGAAAACAAGTAATTAATATATATATATATATTAAAATTAATATTTAATAAATTCACTCTTTCGTTCTTTTTATGAAGCGTAAAAAAGCGTTATTTTTAAGTAATCAGGTTCAAGCGTGATTTTTAAGAAAAAAAAAATTAGAACTTATAAAAGGGTATTTGTTTTAGGAACTAATTTTACTTTTATTTATTTAATATGCATCTATGGAAAATATAAGATATATAAGTAAGAAAGACTATTTTTAAAACAGGTGAAACAGGTAAATTTTCGTCTTATTTCGAATAATTTGAGGAAAATTACAGAAAAATGAGACAGATAAACTTTTTTTATCTGTAGTGATACCATTGTTAAAACGAAATCTGTCATCGGAAAAATTTATGTAAAATGTGTCATCATAGAACGCTTTAACTACCGAGAATATTTGAAACTGATTGTTACTATGTATGGAACTTAGAATTATACTGAATGAGTTTGTTATAACATTTGTTGTTCGTTTACATTGATACACAAACAATCTGTTAGACTGAGATCTATAGAGATAATTAATTTATAGCGTATTTTAGTTATGTTATTCAAACATAATGAAATCGGTATGCATTATCGAGCAGGATTCGATCAAGTTAAAAAGAGGTACAGGCCTGGTATTAATTCGTCTTCTTCTCGCCTTCCTATACTGTCACAGAAAATTTTATATGCTTTAGAATACACATATAAATATTTAAATACATATATATATATACATACATATATATATATATATATATATATATATATATATATATATATATATATATATATATATATATATATATATATATATATATATATATATATATATATATATATATATATATATATATATATAATTAAAACAAAACAAGATAATTTGAATTTTCCTTATTTGGTTTTAATACCCAAGTTCCATAAATGCCCTGTGAAATTTAGAACCGTTACATGTGGTTATAATTCCTATATTGAATGTGCGAATAAAAAATTATTAAAGGTATTGAAGAGAATATTTTTGAAGATTAAAAGTGAGAATTCAACTTTTATAATAAGTAATAGTTATGAACTGTTGGAAAAAGTAAAAAGGTATAAAAATAAGATTACAGGATTGTATGCATATGATTTTGCAGATTTGTTTAACAACATAGAGATTGAGGATTTGAGGGAGAAGATATTGGAGGTGTATAATAGGTATGGTGATTTATACATGGATTTAAGTGAATTTCAAAATTTGTTTCAATTGGTGGTTCAAGAGAATTTTTTATATGAGGGCAATAAAGTATATAAGCAGATTAAGGGTATCCCCATGGGGGGGAGTTGCAGTTCAATTTTGTCCGACATGTATCTAGATATATATGAAAATATAAGTGAATTACATAAAGACATAATGAGTTTCAGATATATCGACGACGTTTTGATTGTCGAGCTGAATGGAATAAAGATTAACCATGAATTTAAATATTATCCTAAAAATTTAGAATTGAAACTTTCCGGTAGTCATAATAGTTGCAATACAAATTATTTAGATGTAAATCTAAAATTAGAAAACAGAAATTTAATTACATCGGTTTATGATAAAAGAGACGATTTTAACTTTAAAACAATTGCAATATTGAATTTCAATTCAAATGTCCATATATCGGTATTCAGAAACATTTATATTAACGGTTTAAACAGATTAAACCGATTGACATCGGATAGTGTCATTTTGAATGAGGATATGCTGAAATGGTACGTCACTGCTGTGAAACAGGGTTATCCTGTGAGTCTGGTCAAAAATATGACGTATAATTATGTTAGAACTTGCAAGAACAGAAGTGAATTGATGCCTTTACTCGAAGCGTGTGGTTTACGGAATGTAGTGGAAACAGATCGCTTTTGATATGGATTGATTTCGGTCGGTCGGTTTCATTTAGCTTTAATCTTGTTTCATTTGTTTTTTCAATATGGTCTCGACAGGTAAATCTGGGGAATGTTGCATGCTTAAAAACAGTTTTAACCCTGCCTTAGTGTGTCATAAGCCACACAGACCTGTCTCCATGTTTAATTAGTTATTTGCCTTGTTTCTTATGGTTGTTTTGTTTAAGTTAAAGTTGGTTGTGTTTTTTAAGTTTGTTTATTAAGTTAAATTATAGTTCTTATTTGGTTTGGTTAAGTTAATTTTGAGCTTCAATTAAAGTTTACAGTTTGTGGTAATGCTTGAAATAATTATTGGAATTTTTTAACTATATATATATATATATATATATATATTAATCTTATCTTACTGTAAAAGCACAAAATGTCAATCATATTTACTATTAGATCAAAATAGATTTAAAATATCAGCTTTATTGACGTTGCATACTAAATTTCAGAGCCCCGAAAGTCAGAGACCATAGGATAACGGTCCAGTTGGGCAGTGCTTTAATCACATCCAGTTACTGAGGTGCATTACAACATGTTTTTTGTTAAATGTAGAGTGTGTCGTATTTATAAATCTTTTACAAGGATACACTAAAAGATGTCAACAGTAACTCATTTAGAGCACTATACGATAATTCGATTTCATTACTGTCTATGAGTAATACTTACATAACTAAAAGTGCATTTTTATCTATTGTATGCGTTTCTAATATTAGCTAAACTTATGTTTATTGCGGAGTGTTTGTAAATTCTGCTGATAATATACATGTCTTTAGAAAAGAGTTCTTAAGAATTATCGTTATAAGCCTGACTATTGCACAGACATGCAGAGCCACCTCACAGGGGCGGCATTTCAGAACTTTCTTGGGGGGGGGGGAAGCAAAGATTTTGTGAGCTAAGTTATATAGCTAAGGCTAGGATCCGTGCGTCTACCCCCCCCCCCCCCACACACACACACACACACCACCACCGAACGAGAAACGTAAGCATGCTTACAAAAACAGAAAAACTTTGAATACAAAAATTTAACAACCAATTAAATATTTCGTTTCAAACAGATTTCCGTCTTAACAAGTAAAATTTCAATATATTGCATATGAAAAAGTTTCTTTTTAGACATGATTCTATTATAGGTTACATTTTTACAGGTATCCCCACACTGCAAATGGAGGCGTCTTAAATTCAGACACATATGTGACTGAAAAAGTAATTCAGACATTTAAGTGTCTAAATGTGAAATTTCAGACATCATAGATGTCTAAATTTAAGACACATAAGTGTCTTACTATGATCATGTTATAAATGAACAGAGAAAAATGTCTGAATAATAGTGACATGTCTGAAATTAAGACATTTAGAAATTCAGACACTTAAGTGTCTGAATGCGATACAATTGTATCATACGAGTGATGACTGTACGTACAATTGTATTGCAATATGTATATCAGCGCTATCAGAAAATATTTCAGAATGGATGAAAGATATTTAAAATACTCTTTCATCCATATAATTTAGTATTTATTTATAAATGAAGAAATCATAGGACATCTGAGAAAAATAGATGGCGCAATAAATAATTAAATAATTGTTTTTCACAAAATATAAAGTTTTCCAAAAATTACTTGTTATCATGATCGTATACAGGGAGAATCGCTCACCTAAATACTAAGAGTTATAAGTAGAGGGAGAAAGAAACGTACTGAAGAGCAAGATTTTAGAACATACAGTAAAACCTCCCTAAAGCGACCACGTTCGTTCTAATGAAAAGTGATCGCTCCGAGAGGTGGTCTCTTAATGGAGGTCATGTTTAAATCTAGATTTTAATTTTTGAAAAAAGGTTACAATTAATGTTACTAAAATTTATTTTTCACGTTAGTAAAAGAAACTATAAAAATTTAAGTATCAAAACAAAAGTTAAATATATAAATTAATTACTGCAGAGTTTAAAAAATGAATACATTGACGTTTGCTTTGATTTTACGGTTTTATATTTTATAACTTTTGTTTCCAAGTCTTTTCGAAGCCCAGTCAATAAATACGTTTTTTTTTTTTTTTTTTTTTTTTTTTTTTTTGACCGGAACAAATAAAGACGATTTGATTAAATTATGTATTTCTTTGAGAGTTTCCCGACAAAATAGGGCAGGGGAGTTTATCGACCTTCATTCTTAATTTGTCATCAGAGTTCAATTTATTACCTAAAAAGGCACAAAGGGGTTTAAATATTTAAAAGTTACCGGAATAAAAAAAAAAAATCTAAACTTAGTTTAGAAGTTCGATGAATAATGCGCACTCCGGAACTATTTTTCTAATAAAATCTTCTTTAAGCGACCAGGAAAAAACGGGATTTGTTTCATTTTCTTCAAAGAAATGGGTCGCTCATGGAGGGAGTTCAACTGGGATGGTCTCTGAATGGAGGTAAAATTAGTATTGAGCCTGTGGGAATAAATTTAGTTCCATGAAAAAAATGGTCGTTCAGAGAGGTGGTCGCACAGAGAGATTTCACTGTATATGCCTGGGATCCACAGCCCAGGCCGCTTTTGTAAAATGCAGAATATAAACATGAAGTAGGCTAAACTAAGAATTTATGCCAGAACTCCTCGTGTAAGACAATTTTTAAGAAATTTAAAAATTAAGAAATATTAATCGTTTAAAAATATGTTTCTAACGATATTTTTCACAATGGAGAACTGATTTCTTTTTCTCTCTCCTCTCTCTCTTTTTTTTTTTTTTTTTTTTTTTTGAACTGCCCCTCCTCATTTAAGATAAATTTGATATATATGAACACTAACAGAAGAACAGAATTAAAATCGTCTTCTACGAGAAGTTAAGGGGGGGGGGGGGGGGGCTCCTCTAAAGAAAAATTCTTAGCAGCATTTTCTCTTAGCGTTTAATTAATATATTGTTATTTGGAAGAGAAAAAAGTATTTTTTAAATAATCAAACGTATAGAAAATATAATTAATTAAATTTCAGGGATGGACAATTGCTCTCTTCATGACCACCGAAAATTCGATATGTTATTTTCTAGTTTTACAATAAAATCTTTATTTAAAGTATGTTTTCTATATGTCTAAAAATTAAAAAACTGCAAAAACTATACTCAAATAAATGTAACACATTAAGAAAAACACCTAATAAAGAAAATAAAACCTTTCTTATTTCTTCTTATTCAATGATTTATTTCTCGCTGATAAAAAGTTGAAATGAGCTCATCAAGCCCTTTATAACGGTTTATAAACAGTAGGCTGAGATCAGCGACTGCAGTGGTAATTAAAATGCTGATTTCGCCTATTTCTCTTTGTTCAAATACGTCCGTTGGCAACTGGCGCGTTAAAACGGTTCTTTCAATGCTTTCAATGAGGTAGTTCCCTGTTTAACAAAGTTGCTCGCAATTTTTTTATGTGTAACATTATTTATATTCTGTGACTGTGACATATACATAGCTGGAACAGTTTTTTGGAATAATTCATTTATGGAATAATATATGCGATTATTATAAAAATGATACGTTGAATAATGTGATTGTGCCCTCCACATAGATGTATATGCAGCTTACTAATACACAGTTTATAAAGTGCATTTTTGGAATTTAAATAATTGTTCTTGAGAGATTGGAGAATAAGAAAGTGCGAGTGAAATGTGATTCGAAAAAGCGAATTGAATTAAATTCTGCATTATATTAAATTATATCATTATGAAAAAAATATGTTGAAGAATGAAAAAAAAAATGTCTTCGTTATATGTTTTTCAATTATCAGCATTCATCTGAATATTTAGTGAAACATGTAAGAAGAAAGTGTCTATATTTTTGTGTTTCTGTTTATATTACATGGATTTACTTTATTACATTTAAGGAAATACTAAAAAGGTAAGAATGTGATTATTTACAAAAATATAATTTTTATTTGGAAATAGAAATTTTCCTTGAACAATATTAATTATGTAATATTAATTATTTAAATCACTTTTTAAAGAATACATGTGTTTATCATATTTGTATCTTTCTATATAGAATAAATATTTTTCAGTATTACAGTGTTTTTTATTATTTTCGACTAAATTTATTTCATTTTCAGGATTAATTAACTAACTTCCTTGATAATTCTTAAAGTATTCGATTTATAAATAAATGTTTTTCATATAAAATAATATCATCATTGCTTAAATCATTGCTTAAGCATTAAAAGTTATTGCTTGTGTACATTGACACCCAAATTTGTCAACATTTTTAGTATTATATTTTTGTCCAAAAAAAAGAAAAAAAAAGCAGTTGCAGCACTGTATAGTTTTTGTTGTGGATACAAGCTATTAATCTGACTATAAAAATGTCAGTGAATATTAGTCATTTAATATAATGCCATTTTTTTAATAGTTAATTTTATTAAAAATATTTTTTTATAATAGCTATATAAGGATTTACAATAAAATAAGTAAGGAAATAAATCATTATTTACTTTGTTTTATTGCTTAAAATTACATTTAAGTTTTGTACAACTTCAGATATTGAAAAATTTATTAATATTTATTTATTGATTGTTAAAAGAAATTACAGATTTAGAACGGAAAAAAGACTTTATTTTCATATTTTGCTGCATTTTTCACATAAAATTGGGGGGATTTTTTTTCAACGTTTGTTCATTTTTATAAAAGATACAGAAATAACAATTAAATATGTATTTTTAATGCAAAATAAGTTTTGAAATTAGATGTTGTTTCTCTTGCTTGTTATCAAAAAAATATATATGTTTAACTTTTTAAAGATAGCTTAGTAGCTCTGGTGATTACCATATACTATATATAAAAGAAATTGCCTACATGGCAAAATATAATTAAAAAGATCAAGTTATTAAATGATATTGTTATTAATAAACCCTTCCGTTGTAATTTCTAGTTACAGATAATATTAACATGATTTCGTATATGAATTTTTATGTTTAATGACAGATCATTTAATTCTTTTACATTTTCGAAATTAATGTTTTCATGTAACAGAATTAAATTTATGTATAGGAAATGCTATGAACATTTTTGCTTCAAGTGGTGGGCATAAAACTTGAAAAATAATTATAAAAGCATCAGAATCGGAGTTATCGTGAAATTTTTAATGTTTTATAAATACATTTTAAATTGTTCCTTTGTAACGCTTTATTAAAAAGTTCGAAATTTCTACAGTATTTAATTGCACGATGAAAGAATTTTTTTTAGACTATGGAAACTTGTTCAAAGTAAAATAACTACATTTATATGTATTTCCTGTGTTTCATCTGTATAACATATTTAAATTTTAAGACACAGAAATTTTCTGACAACTTTCAACGTCAAAATTATTCTGTTTTTTTATAGGATTATTTTTTATTAACATCGGAGAATGCATCCATTTGCGCAAAGCAATTTATTGTACTTATTATATATCATATTGCATACTTTTAGATTAGGATGAAGTTAATGACAAAGGATATATTTATCCAAACATATATTTACATGTTCATATATATATATATATATATATTAAGTCATCAATGTGTTTAAATTTTTGTTGCTGTATATGTAGTAGGGGGAAGGGGGGGGGGGTAATGAATGTAAGCCGCTGGTACTGGAACTTATTAGAACCACATTTCCTATACTGTCAAAAAAAAAAAAAAAAAAAAAAAAAAAAAAAAAAAGAAAAAACATTTTCTAACTTTTTTAGAATATATTTATAACTGTATATATTAAATAAAACCTCTCAATAGCAGACACCCTAGGACCGTAGAATTTGCCCGCTATTTAGAGGTTTTATTTTCATATGTAAAAAAAGTCCATAGTGTACAAATACCCAGCATACCGAGTACAAATTACACAAAATATGCTTCAATATATTATTAATCTGCTTTTCAATCCACAAATGTTGTGGATTGAAAAAAGTGATCGTTATATAGGTGTCTGCTATTCGAGAATGTCCGTTATTACTGAAGAATACAGTAAAACTTCTATAACCGGTCACTCCCGAATAGCGGACAGTTCTATTTAGAAAAATATAAAGCGGGGTAGTGTTTCTTCTAGAAGCAGGACCTGATTAAAACATGGAAACTAATCCGCGGCCCTGCCCCTTCACCTTCCCATCGATTTTTGTGGCCCCAAATTTGGTATGCAATTTTACGAATTCGGTGTTTTTATATATGTTTAGGTTTTTTAGTATTATAACCACATACAAAATTATCATATTAGGATTATAATTTCAGGAGATATTAATAAAAATATGAAAATGCAATTTAACATTAGAAGCTCTAAATTTTGAATGCTTATAATTCAAAAACTTATCATTCAAATGACTAGAAATTTCGTTTCTAGGCATAGTTTGAACCGAAGATTTAAAATATAGTGTCAAAATTGGGTGCATCCATTGGAAAAAAAAACAAAACAAAGTTTGGTCTAATTTTGATTTGTAGATGACCCCTATGCAAATTTTAAATACATCATTTAAAAGTAGACTTTATTTCCAGACGATTGGTACCAGTAACTTTCTTCTATTATTGTTGTCTTCTAGTTGCAGAGTTAGTAGGAGGTGTTTATTTTTTTTTCGACGACTGTTCCAATCATGTGGATAAGAAATCGCTTTTGCGACTGATACTGCTTGTGTGATCGCAAGCAACGTGGGGAGCAGAAATGAAGGGTACTCAAATCATAATGAAGGATTTCTGTGTCCATTGATATTTACTATATTATTTATCGTTTGAAAACAGTCAAATAAACATGAAGTCCATTCAGAATCTTATAACTACTGCTCGTCTCAGGCGCCGATGTGCGGTTGTCAAATGTTTAAGCATTTCTTGGTAATGATAAATAGTATAATAATAAAAACGAAGGGGGATAAAGAAAAGTAAGTGTTTCGTGCTCAAATTTTTTTTAATGTTCGGATCTGATTAGGTTAAAGAAAAGGATATATTTATCCAAATATGTATTTGATGGCATCGAGCAGTCTTTTTTTTTTTTTTTTTTTTTTTGTAGCAATATATGAAGGTGGCGGTGGTGGTGGGGGGCGAATAAGTACTAGGTCTTTGGACTGGAATTAATTTAATAAACATTTTTGATGCCGTAGGGCATATATGAAATCGCATAAATACATATTTAGGTGAATATATTTATATATATTATCCTATTCTAAAACTACGAAATACTGATTACGATCATAATAAAGTCAAAACTGATATAAAATATCAGCTTTATAAAAATTTTGTACCCAATTTGGGTACCCTAAAATCAGGGGGCAGAGAAGCATCCTAGTTTTACCACGCTGCAATTAGCTCTGCTTTATGGTAACAAATTATTCTCATTTATAAAAAATGATTCAATGTGGACAAATATGGCTGCGTATATGACTTAGAAAGAAAAGTGGTCAAAGATGGCTTCATATTGGCAAAAAAAAGGTCTCAAAGATGGCCGCAATTAAGACACTTGAAATGTCTGAAATTCAGACGCAAGAAGTGTCTAAAAATTTTAAGACACTTTAAAACGTCTGAAAATCGAACACTCCAGTTTCAGTCACTTATGTGTTTGAAATTCAGACGCAAGAAGTGTCTGGAAATTTTCAGACATTTTAAAACGTCTGAAAATTGAACACTACGTTTCAGACACTTAAGTGTCTGAATTTCAGACATTTCAGTTTACAGTGCAAAGATTATCCACCATCCACTCTATAGTATAGCTCTGAAAAGGGATGTATTACAGTAAAACTGGTGAAAAAGAAGCCTGTCTATAACATAATTCAGAATTCCTTCTCAAAGGCGAAAAACGGACATGTGAATATTCTGCGATTTTTTTCAGTGTTCGTGAAAGTCCACGATTTTTTTTCTTTCGAAATCCGAAAATCAATTCATCAATGGGTCACAGAAAAAAATCGTGAATTTTACAAAATTTTGAAGAAAAAATCCCCAAATCGTGCGGAAAAAATCGCTAATTTCTCCAAACGACAGTGGAAAATGTTGCTAATTTCATCAGAGATCGTGGAAAGAAATGCAGATTTCGTCAAATGATTGTACAAACTAAAATCTTGAATTTTGTAAAAGGATTGCGAATTTCATCAAAAGATTGTACAAAAAATCCCGAAAATTTACTCAAACAATCTAGGAGAATTTTGTCAAACGATCGTGAAATAAGATACATAATTTCATCTAACTATCGCGCCAAAAATTACAAATATTATTAGTCGGTGGTAGAAAAAAAATAACGAATTTCAACAAATGATCATGAAAAAGAACCGCGAATTTTGTCAAAAGATCTCGGAAACAAATATGGAATTTCGTATTGTAAATTTCGACAAATGGTCGTGAGAAAAAAAAGCAATTTCGATAACGGTTGTCGAAAAAAAATCGCGAATTCCGTGAAACGATCGCAGAAAAAATCGCAAATTTCGTCAGATGATCGCGAAAAAAAGAATCATGAAATTCAATCAGTCATGAGATAATCAGCTTACGAACGTCATGAATAGGTCATGAAATTTGCAACTTTTGTTATCTACAGCGATAAGAAAATTTTCTTTAGTGATTTTCTGCAAGTAAAATTAAGGTAAAGCGTTAATTGTTTCGGATTGCGTTTTCACTATTATGAGGTGGGTTCGTATTAATACTATTTTTCAATGAAATCCTGAATATTTTTCAGATGAAGAAGCTACATATTTGAACATTAATGAATACTATATTATATCTTCATCTTTCTACATAAAATGTAAAGTTTATATTAAAGATATAATTGTAGACTTCTTTTGCAATAATTGTATTAAAATAAGGATTAAATTTTCCTTCATTTAGATCGGGTTGCCTTTGAATGGAAATCATTTTAGCGGTTTTCGTATTTACATGAAATTACAATCCTGCGTCAGGATATGTTGACGTATTGTCTTCGTTGCGAGTGAGGTACATTTTAAGTTTTTCTGATTGTGCTTTATCTCGGTCGGAGTCTGGATGACCTGGTTTTTCATAAGGAAGTCCTGAATATTTTTTAAAGGAAAAAGTATATATTTGACTATTAATGGTGGCCCATAGTAATAATCCATGTGTTCATTTCTGTACATAGGGGATAAAATTATAAACTACTTTATTATAAACGTATTTTTTACTTTGGTATTTGGTGGAAGTCTGTCGGTTTTTGTGCTGAAGAAATTGTATTTGTCGGGTGCGCGCAGACTCCATTCCTAGGTGTTGAAGAATATTGAGAGTGTTCCATACATAATATGGTTTAATAAAGCAAATAATTAAATAATTTGATAACATTGCAGTAATTGCAGTAAATATAATGTGACACTAATAATCAAAAAAAAAAGCAATAAAGTCGTATAATTAAGAACTTGAATTGCACTCTCCCCTTCAATCCCCCCTCACTCCAAAAAAAATTATCAGAAAAAACTGTACCCCTGAATTTCTAGAATGAGGGGACAAGTTTTCCTATGATCAAGTTGTACACAGTTGAGAAGCAATTGCTAAAAGAAAATGTCTCTCATGTATTTTTTAAATTAGCCAAAGTACGATATAGGTCTGTCCTTAAGAAAGTTCGAATAGGAAATATTTTTTATAATTATTAATTTCTATGCATAAAGCATTTATCTAATGCATATGTTTTTATTGCAATCAAATCTGATAAATTACTTTAGCGCTTGAGAAATTTTTAAACTTTTGTTTGAGTTTAACAATTGATAGTTGATAAATTTTCTAAAAAATCAAATTCCTTGAGGGGGGGGGGGGGCTATGGCCCCCCAGCCTCCTTCAAATCGAACCCCTTCCACCTCATTTGAACGGGTTCACGATGGCAGGAATTAAGATGCCAAATTGAGTAAAATTGGCCAAAAATTACCAATGTTCCTTTTCGCCAAAAAGACTTTCAAATATTAAGGAAGGGCGTTCCCTCTCCTTTCCTTCTCTACTTCCTGTAGCTCATGCCCTACCCCTCCCGCCACCCAAAAAAGAATGAGTTACATCATCAAAAAACTAATGATTAAAATTGTGTTATAAAAACATAGTAGTACTTTGTTTTCAAGTGAAATTATTGGCGTTTTCCTTTTAACGCGGTAAGTTAAAACAATTTATGATTATCAATGCGGGGGGGGGGGGGGGTTCTTTTAGATATTTCATGACATACATAGATAAACAAAGGTGAAGGTCACAAACTTTTACCCCATAAACCAATCCATCAATTTTTTTATTAGTTTCCTGTTTTTCTACTGGATATTTTTTTTTAAATTGTGACTATCTTTGTTGTGTTATCAAATTAACAGATGGGAATACTACATGGTATAAAATTTATGTATATATACAAAAGGCATGGAGATTAGTAGTAGTCACTTAAGCATACTATTTATAAACAAATTCTATGGATAGACAGAAGATAGGCCTTCAAAATTATATTTGCTCCACTGCTCTACGTAGTCTAAGTCGGACCAAGGACTTATTGGAATATACAAGTTGTATTAGCTCAGTCGGAAAAGGAAAATATATTTTCCTTTTTTAAAAGTAAATTATATCGGGTGCGTTCATTAATTAAGAAAATTCTGAAAGTCGTTTGGAAATAACGACCCTTTGAATATCTAAATAACAAACACAATGGTTAGTGAAGCTATATGTTCAGTTCATAAGAAATACATGGTAAATTTCTAACGATTTCATTAAAATCATTGGGAATTGTTTACTTTGGTGACAGACATACTAAAATAACTTTTCATAATCTTATTATAGCTTAGTATCATCATATGTTACAACCTTTAGTTGTCACAATATCGTCAAAAAAAATAAATAATAAACTCAATTTGGGCATTTCAATTCAAAAATAATGATCATTTGAAAAATCGAATAAATTTACAGTTAATGGTAATTTCAATCCATCAACTCATTATTAGACTATGTTAAAATCGTTTGATTTCAATAAAAGTTGTTCATTTTGCTAGACAAGACATTTATAAATTTTAATGGCTTTCGTTGAATGTTTTGGGTTAGGACCTTGTATGAAATAGGGAAAATATTATACCCAGTTGGTATTTTTTATTCTAAAATTTAAATAATTGCTTAACAAATTTGCTATATCTATCTCATATGCATTTAATTACATTCCGTAAGGAAATTAAAAATTTCGCTAACAAATTAGCTTTCTTAACAAAATAATGAATTCGGAGGGAATAACACCAATTTGTTTAAATTTTATTAAATCTGATGCATTATATCTTTAAAAGAATAAAGAAGAAGAAGAAGAAGAAATAACCTATTGTTTCGGCTGGCGCCGAGAGGGGATGTTTAAAATGAATTTATTTGGAATATTGATAATTTACGCTATTAAAAATAGGCCTGCAATTTCTTTTTAATATTTTACATTCACTGAATATTTTAAGTTATTTCAGATCTTTATTTCGTAAGAAATTCACGCTCGAAAGCTACGTTTAATAAATCGTGAATTTCATATTTGATTTTTCATTATATGTAAAAAACTATATAGACAGATATACTTCTATCAAAATACTAGTTAAGTGAAGAGGAAAACTTGCTTAGTAAACCTGAAATACCGAAGAAGCTAAACACACAAGAGTTGCCATTCCTGGATTATTGCCGCTTTAGTGAGTAACCGCTAAATAGAGAGGAAAATCTTATATAGCAAGCCTGTATTACCAAAGAAGCCAAACACACAAGGGTTGCCATTATTGGACTATTACCGTTTAACCGAGTAATCGTTAGGAAACTCCCTGGGTTTGAGGCTGTATTTTTACACACCGCCACATGGCGTTATACAGATTTTAGATTTTACATAACACACGATGTGTATGAAAGACTGTGGAATAACGCTTTTCTGAGTAACTTCGAAAAAAGGGGTGCAACGTATAGAAAAATGCTTCAGGAACGTCGTGGTATGCTTAAACAATTCGAGTACCCGGCAAAAGTTACTCGAATTGAAATTGGTTACTCTGTACGTTGGTGTTTAAACCACTTTAGGTACTCAAAAGGGAGGGTAGGAGAGTGCACACACACACACACACACACACACACACACACACAAAAAAAAAAAAAAAAAAATATATATATATATATATATATATCTGATTTTTGTCATGCGATAACTCTCGCATTTATAAACCAATTTGGATGAAATTAATTGTATGTATAGTACATACCAATGTCTAGACCGAGTTCGTTGGCCAGCTTCATCTGCCATCTTGTTTCAAAATGGCGGCCATTTAAATTTTTTTTTAATTTAAAAATTTAAAAAACGGTGCAAATAAATTAAAAACTGAAAAATATTATATTTTTAGGAGTTTGGCCTTAATACAAGGATTCCGGAGCATATTTTGTTTTCTCTTTATCTTAAAAAATGGCTAAGTTATAGCAGTTTGAATTTCTAGGGTGGCTGGCATTTTGGCTTCATCCGCCATCTTGTTTGAAAATGGCGGCCATTGGTTATTGAACAGCATTTAATGGATCTCCGTAATTATAAGTGGGTTATCATAGGGAAAACCCTGTTGTGTCGCCAAATGCCGCCAAATTTGTCGCCAACTTGGTGATATCTCTAATATTTCGCTAAATTCCGATAGACTTCCATTGTAAACCAATATGGTTTACTTGCTTACAGAAAATCAACAGATCGAGATATTTTAATGAGCAAAAACTAACATTAGCTTAATGGATCATATTAATTACATTTAAGGGAATTAAAGTAGCAATTAAAGCCTTTGTGCAGGAATATTGAAATGCAGTAAACCAACGTTTAAAATGCACAAATAATGCGTGAAAAAGCAGCAGTTCTACATTTAAGGGAGTCCAAGAAAATTAAATTATGAATAAAAGTAACATGATACAATGCTTAACATGCTTTCCCAACGTAAATTTTAAGGGAGATCAAACTGTTCGCCCAGGGCGGCTAGTAGCTCACTAATTTGGTGCGATTCTCATTCAAATTCAGTATTGACGAATATTCTCTTATCGAGCTCGTCGCATTTTAGCTTCTTAAAATTTTAGTAAAATTAGCTTCGAGTAAAACTTGCAAAATTTCATAACCAAGAAATATGAAAGCTACCTCTTCCTCCCGGCACTGGCCGAAAGGACTTTTAGTGGTTCAATCGTGAAATAATATTAGAATCCCAAAACATTAATGGGTCTCAGAGTAAAAAAACATTCAGCCTTGCAGGAATAATTCTCCTTGATTTTATAAGTTCTTGTCTGGGATAAAAGTTCCCCCAATGAGTTTATTTCTGTTGTTCTGAAACTTTTTTCCTTACGGCACTCGAACTTTTAGGTCAGAAGTAGCTCAAGTTCAAGCAAAATTAAGTTAATTATTTCAGCTTCCTCGTAGCATTGATATGTAAGAAAAGATAAACTTAATAATGGGATTTAAGTACGCGTCTTCATATCCGTGTGTTTTCTCCATCTTTAAGTCTTCCTTTATCGGGAGTTATATTCGAACAAAAACTTTCCCTTTTAGTGTTTCAATCTTCAAATAGCATTAGAATTCCAAAACACTAATGGGTCCTAAAGTAAAAAAGTATTCAGCTTTACAGAAATAATTCTCTTTGATTGTAATAAGTTGTGATGGATAAGAGTTTCCCAGTGAGTTTATTTTTTGTTCTCCTGACATTTTTCCCTCACGGCACTCGACACTTTAGGTCGGAAGAATCTCAAGTTCAAGCAAAATGAAGGTATTTATTTCATCTTCCCCGAAGCATGTATATGTATATTTTCTTCCTTTCTTTTTCTTTTTTTAAAGAAACGTGAAAATATTTTAAACGCTTTTATCGATATTTGTTTTTTTGGAAAGTAATATTTTCAGAATTAGAGGGAGTTGGTATATTTGAGATATGCAGAATTTTTACAAGGTGTTAGAAATCATTTTCTCACATTTTTTTTTTTTTAAATTCGGCTTGCAGATAAAATTGATAAATGAGAATAATGTAAATTAATTGCTTTGTGTCCATATTTTTGTGGATTTCTTATTATAGACATTTAAAAAATCTAATATCGATTTGTTATTCGAACTGATTTCTCACTATAAAAAAGTATTCATAGCTATGCTTGCGGTAAAGACATTTTTTTTTTTTTCAATTCTTCTTTTCCTGTCAGAGTGGATAATTTAGGGTCCGCACTAGGTGGGAAAAAGTTATTTACCCCGTCGCAGAAGAAATAAGATTTTTTTAGATGAGGCGAAAACATAAATTCATTTGACAAATTCGTTACATTTTTAGTTTAAGAAAGGTTTTCTTTATAGACAGATTCGACTTTCACAGGTTTTTCTGTAAGACGCAACAAAATCCAATAACACTGGTCAACAAATTAGAAATTTTGTTCTTTCACAAAATCGAAATTAGTTGTTTCTTATGCGGTATTTTTGTGCTGATTCAGAATATAGTTTTAGATTTACTTCAGCAGACCTTGTTTTTCAGATAGTTGCATACTTCGATTTATGGAAATCTAGTAAATTTTGTACAATTATACGCAAATTTAAGGCATAAAGCATTATTAGCCTTACTTTTTTGTTTTATGTTATGATTACTGCCTAGTTTACTAAAACATTGTTTCTGAGATTATACTGACATGTGACCGTGAAATATTGTGCCTAATTTTCATATTTTTACATTCCTGTATCGTTACAAGAAGAAAGTATTGGATTCGTGAAAATTTTTACTTCCGGTTTTCGACTGGTCAGAGATCTCGAAAAAATATGCTTTTGCAAAATGTCTGTCTGTGACTCTGTTAGTCTGCCCGTCCGTCTGTTCGTCTGTATGTGACACACATCTTGTCATAGCTCTATCTCAAGAACTAATGCACGGAATCTAATAAAAAATTATATTTAGGTAGTCCCTGATATAAATTGGAGCTGATTAGTTTTTCGTGTAAATCGCCCAACAGATGGCGCTGTTATGCTGCATTTTTCACTATTCCCGGAATAGCTCTATCTCAAGAACTAATGAACGGATGTTCATTAAACTTCAGATTCAGCCAGTCCTTGATATGTGTTAATGCTGTTTACATTTTGGTGTAAATCGCCCAACAGGTGGCGCTGCTATACTGAATGTGTTATAAGATTTCTGCAATAGCTCTGCCTCAAGAATTAAAACTACAACGAAATTCCTAAAACTACAGATTGAGTTAGTCTGTGATATGAGTTGGTGCTGTTTACGTTTTGGTGTAAATTGCCCAACTGGTGGCGCTGCTATGCTTCATTTTTCACGATTTCCGCAATACCTTTATCTCAAGAACTATTGCACGAATTTTTATCTAATTCAAGATTCAATTAGACGTTGACACAAGTTGTTGCTGATTAGGTTTTGTTGTTAATCGTCCAACAGGTGGCACTGTTATGCTGAATTTTTCAGGATTTACACGATTTTAGCGATAGTCATATCTCATATTTCATAAATAGTCCAGGCAATAGGGAATTTTACCTAGCAAAATTAATGGTTATTCTGGAAATCAGCTTACTTTATGTTTTTTGGGTCGCTGAATCCAAATTTGTAACTTTCCACCAAAATTTCCCACGGCAACACCCCCAAATTTTGTTTAAAAGCCCCCCCCCAAAAAAAAAGGTTTTTATTAAAAAAAACAATTTTTTTATTGTTTTAGGGGAAAAGTATCTAGAAATTCAGAAAGTAGACCAAATTTGCAACACATTAGATATATGACATTATGACTTAGCATGAAGGGGAAGGGGGGATCTGCCTCGGAACATGCGCGCGGTGCTGCGTGGACTAAGTTGCGCAATTCCACTTAACCACTCACACGTTTACGTTCGCCCTCCCATTTCCCCTCCGAAAACTTTCTCTATAAGGTTTACTTTAAGTTTTGGGTAGCTGAATCCGAATTTTTAACTTCCCCCAAATTCCCCTCCCGACCCCCCCCCCCAACCCCCCAAATAGTTGTTATTCACTTAAATTTCTTATTGTTTTAAGGGAAAAGCATTACGAAATTTAGAAACTAGACAAAATTTGCAACAAATAGGATATATGACATTATGACGTAGGATAAACGGGGAGAGAGGGGGCTGCATCGGACCATTCCCCGCGCGCTTTTCTCAAAAACCAAATTTTTTCAAAAAATCAATTTTTTGGTGAGTTGCCGGGTGAAATTTTAATGGGAAGTTACAAATTCGGATTCAACGACTCAAAAAACATAAAACGAGTCGAAATCCAGAGCTAGTATTATTTTTTCCAGGCAAAATCCCCTATTGCCTGGACTTCATAATTTAGTGCACGTAGCGCCGCAGTGCATGTTCAGAGGCAGCCCTCCCCCTCCCCGTTCATCCTACGTCATAATGTCATGTATTCTATTTGTTGCAAATTTTGTCTAGTTTCTGAATTTCGTAATGCTTTTCCCCTAGAACAATAAGAAAATGGGATAATTATACACCTATTCCATGTGAAAGAACTATTCTTGTGGTGATTTTTTGGAATGCCAAGGAAAAGCGCTACATCTAATAGCATTAAAATCCGTAAACACCAATAGACCTCAAATAATATATTCAGCCTTATAACAATAATTCTGCTTAATCCAGCAAAGTAGTGTTCTTGGATCAGAGATTTTTCGGTTATTTTATTTATCTCCTGACATTTTTTCACTTAGAGCGTTCCACAGTGTTTACTTCGGAAATACAACTAGTTCAGGTGAAGTGAAAGCATTTATTTCCCATTCTTCTTAGTTTTTATACTTACTTCTTTTTATTGTTATGTTTTGCTTCTACTTATTTTTTAAGGATAGTGGTTTTCTTTAATGAGTTATCGATATTTACGTTATTTTTTTCTAAGTCATGTTTTCAGCATTAGAGGGAATCGGTATGTCTCACTTATGCATGACATTTGCAATTCTTTTTTCTAAAGTGTTAGAAATTAATTTCTCCCGTTTTTAATGCATGTTCTGTTTTCACTAGAACAAACGAACAACGTACAACAAAATCAATCTCATCAACTGTTCCAACATGGTTGTTAACAGTTTCGAACATAGTTGAAAAGTGTTTATGAATTTAGTTTATCTGTTCGTCTGCCCTTGATCTAACTCGAGGAAATATATTCAGAATAACATGTGTTTTTATATATTATTGTATTATGTTATCATTTTTCAATCTATCTGACTGCCTAAGGAGAACTTCTCAGACGTGGGAACTACGTCTGTAGAGCATAGATGTTCCCCCAGGATACCTTTATTAAAGTCTTAAAAAAAAGTTACACCAATGAGTCCACAGACTCAACCCTCCGAGAAAGAGAATGCGTGCAATGTGCGTCTTTATATGAAACATAAAAACATACATAATCTTATAGACTATGATCGTTGACAAGATCGCCATAAATGCGACAAGGGGTGATAGAAAGTTCAAAGCGACATGTTTAAGTTAAGAGACCACAATCTAAGATGATCGGAATGAAAAGAGTTTATTCCTTTATGTGTACCAAGTATAGAACCAATTGTTAGATAGGTCCATTAGAAAGCTAAAAAATTGTTTTAATTTTGAACGAAGTGCTAGAAGCGATAAAATGTTACTAAGCCAATATATAGGGATTGATAAAAGGCTTAAATGTTTATTTTTATTTTCGTAACCATTGAGTAACTTGAGCCATAGTTACTAAATGGTCACGAAAACAAAATCTATGTAAAACAAATAAATAACGTGCATAATATGAAAGAGTACGTGAAAATTTGAATGATGGCATTTTAAAGACCGTGCAATTTTAGAATATTTTTATTTATTTGTTTTGAAAAGACTCGAGTAGAGTCGAAATATGTAACCACTTGAATAAACCTATTTTTGCTGTTTTTGAAGTTTTAATTTACACATTTCAGCAATTAAAATTAGTGTATTATTACAAGTTGTTAATTTCACAAGGTGATAGTAAAGATATATGAAATATATAGAGTTCTTTTTTTTTTTATTTTACAGGTCACACCCGAAAAATTCGCATCCCAGGCTGCGTAGTTTTCGACATAACCACAAATGCTTGTAGAGGATTTTGTTCCTCGTATTCTACCCCCTCACCAAATTGGATTCTCGAATCTAATAATAAACAAGGTGTGTGGTCCATTGGTCAGTGTTGCAACATTATGGAAACTGAAGATGTGAGTATAATTTATTAATTAATTATGTAGACAGCCATGCGAAAAGGATCAATTTCGTTAAGGCTTACTTTTAGATCACACAGCGATAGAATGGTTAGAGAATCGAGCTGGTAGCTGGAGGGCTAAAGTTCTATACTTGGCTTCTGAGGCACTACCGAGCATATACCATGTACATGCACGAAAGTATACACTCGGTATGAAAAGTGCCCTTGTTGCAGTGTGCATATGGTTAGAGTGTCGAGCTAATAGCAGGAATGTTACAATTCGATATTCAACTGTTGAATCGCTGCCTCCGACTGTCGGTTCTTATTCACTCCCACTCTGATTTTTTGCCTCTGATCATTGCTGTCAAAGACTTCTTAAGGGGTTTCAGGACTCTTAACCTCTTCGTTACCTGGGTCCACATATGTGGACCTCTATTCTTTTCCTCACACAAACTAAACTGTTTGATTTTTTTACATTTTGACGTCATTTCTTAATAGCTAAATGTTTTTTGCTTTAAAAGAAAGCCTATAAATGACAACATCTATGACGATTTAAACATAAAATAGATGTTATTTTCATCCGAATTTGCAAAATGTCTTCAAGAAATTGAGAAAATTTCATAATTATTTAACTTAAATCCTTTACAATAAAATATTTTGAAGATTTGTATATCATTCACTTGTTTTAAGGCCTTAAAGTTGTAATTGTGGGAATTCAAGTTCGTGATAATTATGTTGATATTTTAAGGGTATTCGTAAATTTAGATCCCTATTTGTGAATCTAAATTACTAGACCCCTAAATATCAATTAAAAAAAATCTTTTTCTGCCATCTATGATGTCATTTTGCTTGTTTGAAAACAATGAATGAGTATTTCAAGTATTATTTTAGCTTCGTGAACGAAGAGGTTACAGCTTCAAAATTTTCGAAATATTTATTTGTTTAGATGTTAAACTGCTATCTTTTCTGAACATTTTGATATAATTATTTCCTTGAAATTCCCATTAGAACAGAAGTTATGGCTATTATAATTACTAGGGGATCGAACCCGAGCTCCTCGGGTTACAGAATTTAGGTGAAAACCATTTTTTTTTTTAAATTCTAATTATTTTTTTTACATCTAATATATATTTTAGATTGCCCACTAACATCAAAAAGAAATTTTATATGAAAAATATCAATTATGCAATCAAATAAAGTTTTGAAATTTATTAAAAGCGATACTTTCACATGTCACCGCATGCCAGGAGTTATTAACCCAAGATTTTTCGACTTGCGTCAGTCTTTCCGATCATTTCGGTGCTTTAAGCGCGTGGTTCAATCACATATCTGTTAAATTTGTTTCTTATTTACATTATTTTATTTATTTTTCTATAGAGGAAGTTTTAATTTTGTTATGGAACATTATACGGAAACAAATGCTGAACTTTTTTAAATTGTTTTAAGGGCAAGCGGATTGACCTTTCGTAATCGAACTACACGTGATAGAGATAAATTTAAAAATAATTCAAGCTTGAAAATCTATATATATTACGCGTTCATACGCGGCACAGAAATCGCGATTATTTGTTAATTGTTTAATGGCAGCACCCCTATGAAAGGCATCTGGTTATTGTGTAATATTTTTAAAAGGGTATAACAATAAATAAATAAAAAGTTTAATTAATAACTATAGAACAAAACAATTTATATAATTTTAAAAAATAAAATAAAAGTAAATAAGCAGTTTATTCATAAATAAACAACAACCGTGTAACCATATCAAGCAAAATAACGACACTTTGGCGCCAGTTAAGTACCCCGGTGCGTATATGACATTGGCGTCAGAAAAAGTCGCGCCAACGTAGTGCGTATATGATACCTGTACCGTCTTTTATTCATCCAATTTAAAATACAATAAATAAATAAATAAATGAAGGCACTTTTCCAGTATAGGTACTTGGTGAAATAGAGAAAAGGTCCATGGCGAGAAAAAATTTTTTTTTTTTCTGGCAACCGATTTAATCAAAATATTTCTTTCAAATAAAACCACATAAAAGTTGCCATGATTGCAAAGAGTTCGTACATTTATGTTAGCTGGGCGCAATTCTCGCCAATATCATTTTTTAACTCGCCAGCAGCATTTTTTATTTTTCGAAGGGTAAATTAAAACAATTGCTTTGATGTTGAAATTAAATGGTTTATGGTATTATTTGTTTTTCTTTTCTTTTTCTTTTTTTAAAGAATTTTTTTTTTTTTTAAGTGAAAGTCATGAATTTTAAAGGTTTCATTTTTAAATTAAAGTTATCCATTCTAAATAAAATGAGTGAAAGGATTATACTTTAATCTGAATTAACGAAATATGGATAAAAATGCGACGGGTACAATGTTGGCGATTTATCACCTGTGCCCGACTAACATAAAAGTAGGGAGTTCTCAATTTCTCTATCGGAATCTTCCAATTTGGCGAAGGATTGAGCAAGTAAATTAAATTATGAATAAAAGTAACATGATACAATGCCTAGCATACATTTAAGCGAGGCCAAACTGGTCGCCACGGGCGGCTAGTTATTTTAAAAACCATAATAACTCAGTCAATTAAGATACAATTTTCAAACAAATTGTATTTGAAAGTAGATTTTTTTCTCTATTTGATAGTTTAAAAATTGAAAATGTGCGATATTTAGAAATAAAAAAAATCGCTGACATAGCATGTATTTTAATTTCAATTTTTTTTCACTTTTTATGAGAAAATGGCAACAAAAAGGTACAGAAATATAATATTTCCTTTCCTCCGTGATTATTTTCCCGATTTTCCCTTTACTTTCAACCCTCCACGACTTTCAACAGAAATGCAGTTCTTCAGTTGCCACAATTACAAAAAATGTATTAAAAACTACAAAAAAATTAATATCTCAAAATTAAATTGAGATACAGCTTTCAAACAAATTGCATTTAAAAGAGCATTTTTTTCCTTTTACGACTGTGTAAAAATTTAAAATGTGCGATATTTAGAAGTTTAAAAATTTGCAGTAGAGAAAATTGCAAAACCAAAATTTTATTTCAAATTTCAAAGTGTTGCCATTCGCAGAATGACGTATGCGTTACGCACAGATATGTTTGTCCTTTATAATATAGATAGTTGAAGTATATATAAGAATAGTTGAAGCGGCATTTCCGAAACTTTGAAGTATTTTTTTCTCCAAATGACGTTTTTGGGCATAACGCACAGAATATCTCAAAAACTTCTGATTATTTTTTCATGAAATATTCAAAACATATGTTTCATGTTAGTCTGTATAAACTGAATCTAAAATTTCATTTTTATTATGAAAAACAATATTTTTCAGTGATTATACTATTGAAAATTTCAAAATTTTGTATTAGATAAATACAACTTTGTATTAAAAATATATAAATGCTTTAAATACAAATTTATTTAGGTTCAGGGTAACTTTTTCAATCTGAAGTATAATCAGGCGTAAAAAATTTAATTCTAGTTGCAATATTTATTTTATAATCCTGCGCGTAAGCTGCTATACCAATTTTCTGCTCGCCAAATGTCTCACAGTTTGGAGCCCAATATAAATACTAATTCTGCATCTTGCAACATTTTAAATACATTTAAATGAAAGAACATACTTATATCTTTCATCCCAATTAAAATTGTGTTTTTAAATTATATACATTTTGAGATATTAAATGTTGAAAAAGGTCCTTTTTTTCATTTTTTTCAATTTTAAGAGTCCTGAGACCCTTTAAGTGAGATGAGCTATTGAAAAGAGGCTTGGAATGCTCAGCGCATGCATTGTGTTGATTTACGAACATGCTCACTCTCATACGATTATTCGCCCAGCACAATGTCTTCAGGAGCACTGTTTGGAAGTGTTTGGTCACTCATCCTTGTACTGATCTCGCACCTAGCGAACCCCGTCTTTTCTGATACCACAAGAAATTCCTGTCCAGTATGAATTCAATTCACAAATTGATGCAAATAGCTATTACACACTAGTTTCTATACCAGACGATAGATTTTTATAATATAGGAAGAGAATAGTTCTTGACTATACAGGGGGGTTGAGAATTATGTGTCAAAAATGTAAAGGCAGGTAGAGAGGATCTAAATAAGTAGATTTCGCGCAGGAATGTGGGTTCGGAAATGCTACGTTGTAGTAGTAGAGGGCGCTGTTGCGTTCGGCGGATGTAAGCACTTTGCTGACTTGAATCGTCATTCTTCTCAGGGATTTCGAACAACTTGCATAAATACACCAATACGGAGCTTGCCGACTTGACTTTTATGTATCTTATTATTTTATTCTACAAAGAAATGGCTCACACACATTGCACGTCTAACAGCTCTCGAGCCTGTAGAAGGACCATCCTCAACTGTGCGTAACACTGCTTTTTTCACAGCAAGAATTCTGCGATACTTTCCAGTGCCCGTATCACGCCTCGAAGCATAAAACGATCTACTCGCGAAAAACTCCCCATGAAAACGCTCAAATGTTCGGCGATCCAGAAGATTCCTACCCGGGAATCGTTCCATGTACATCTTCTGAGAAGCCGATTGAAACATATAAAAACGAACACAATTGTTTCGAATAGACCGTTGTTGTGTTTCGGTTTGTTTTGATATCTAGATGCCCCCCCCCCTAATCAAATTTTAAATACATTATTTAAAAGTACAGTTTATTTTCAGTCGTTTGGTACCAGTAACTTTCTTCTACAATAATTTGTTGCAGAGTTAGTAGGGGTGTTTACTTTCTTTATTCACGACTGTACATAATGCTTGCTCAACTTAGGCAATACTTAAGGTAACTCACATTAAAATGGTCGTTTGGGTGAAATTTTTCGAAAATCGTTTTATTGCTTTATACGAAAAAAGCCATTACATTTAACCTGCTAAATATGCTTTAAATTTATTCCTATGATTATTAGAACAGGAATTATGGACAATTTAATAAACAGAAAGTAACGAGTGAACAACCAGAAGTGAGCGTAGGCAGGCCAGGAGAAATGTAAACAATGTTTCTATGCATGATTTTCTTACGTTTTTATATAAAAACACTAATAAACCTTAATTGATAATTCTAGATTACTTTTATAGATAAGAAATCTATATTATACTATTTCTAGAAAATAAATTTTTTCCTTATATCCACGTTCGATAAACTTCATTACATAAAATGTTTAAAAAATATTTCAGTAACAATTGTCAGAATTATTTCCCTATTGCTGACTGTGTTTTGAACTCGAATCTAAGCTCTCTTATGTGATAATTTAGTTATTTTATAGGTACTCGAATATAAAAAAAATGGTAATTTTTAATAAGAAATATGTATTGTTTGATATATTTTGAAACATTTCAGTTAATTTGAAGATATTGTAAAACTCCTAATTCAGTGCATAGGAAAGTGTCATTGCAGAATGTAGTGTAAGGGAAATCGAAACATACAGGGTGTCCGGTCTAAAAGTATCCAAAAGTTATGGCTTATTTTTACGGAAGTACCCTTTAGAATTAAAAAACAAATTACAGTAGAACCTCTTTTATCCGAAACTCTTTTAACCGAAACTCTCGTTTAACCGAAATCAATCTTTAAAGCTTTTTTTTTTTTTTTACTATCACATTCCTTGTGTGCAAAATCCATTTTGAAACCTTTTTTTTTTTTCTTAATTACCCTATTCCTTGTGTGCAAGCGGTTCTTTCCGAACTACAAGTACATATAAATATTTTTGATCCGCTTTCTTAGAGTTCCTTTGAATTTAACTTGAACTCCCGTAACCTGCGGAGTGGAACGAAGAAAACAAACAAATTTGCAATTCTGAATTCTGAAGCTTTTGAATGTTTTAAAAAAGGTTTGGCATGGCTGGAGCAGCAGAAAGACTGTGATACTGGCGAGCTAATAATTTTAAAAAACTCAGTGCTAGAGCTTCAAAGCAAAGGCAATCGAAACTGCGATAAACAAAACATTTTTTCAAACCCTTGTGATATATGTCAAAGGTACTTAATTTCAAAATTAAAATTCAAGTAATTTATTCTTGTTACTATTTTGCTATTGCTTTATTTTTATTAAGCACTTATTACCAAAATACGAAATATTGTATCTATTTGTCCTTAATCTTAAAATTGAAGCATTCTCGATTATCCGAAATTTCAATTTTCCGAAAGAGTGTCGGTCCCAATTACTTCGGATAATCGAGGTTCTACTGTACTTAAATAGAAAGAACTTCTCACCCAGTTTTAATATCAATAGATTTCGATGTATGCACCTTTTGTAGAATTACAAACGTCTAAACAGTAATGAAGTTCTCTCCAAGTGTTTCGCAGCATATCAGGAGTTATTAGACGAATTGCTTGAATGATACACTTCTTCAACCCATCCACATTAATTTTTAGTTGCGTTCGTAATTATATAAATGCGTAGCACCTATAGTCGCCGTTCAGTCCGTCCGTCTGTCTGCATGTAACAGAGCAAAAACTACCCAAGCGAATGGTCTGAAATTTTAAATATATAATTCTTGCAAAATTTTGTCGAGACATTTCAAAATTTATGAAAATCGGATGTATAGTTTAATGACAGCGACAGTCAAAAGTTGTCCGTTATATGACGGCCAATGGGAAAAAAAATATTTCAAGTGCATTTTAATGATGTTACAGCCTTTCGAACGAATGAAATGGATATGCACTTATGAAGTGCACTAAAATATACATTCAGTACAATATGGGGTGCAAAAAATATTTATAAAACTAGTTATAGTACTAACGCACCTCATTTGCCACGTTTGACGAGCAATTTCAAACTTGTTTGTTTATACACAACGGATTAATGAATACCCAAACAAAAAAGTCTAATGAAGTCAAATCCAGAGACCTTGGCGGCCAGGCAACTGGGCTCCGTCTTCCAATCCAACTTCCAGGAAATGTCATATTCAAAAACGCGCTAACATCTCTGTGATAGTATGGTGGAGTCACAAAAGATCTCGGAGGGGTTTCCAATTCACAGAGGATTATATCTATTATATTTTAATGTATAGTTCTGTAATAATAAGCCATAACGTTTAGATACTTTTAGCTTGAACACCCTGTGTTTAGTTGAATTGAGTGTTCGCTGTTTGGCTTAAGCATAAAATCTTGCGAAACAAATGACAAAAAACCCTAATTTTTACTTTCTTCTAGCTTTACAAGTAGATAGTATTGGAATTAAAATAACAAAACTTTGTAAAAAATCAAAATAAAATAAAACAATACACAGGACGCGTTTCGAGCTAAAAACATAACAGCTCGTCATCAGCTACAGCAAACACGTGTCCGCAAGTGAACGAGGTAAAAAAAACCTTGTTTGCTTGCGGACACGTTTTTGCTGTAGCTGATGACGAGCTGTTATGTTTTTAGCTCGAAACGCGTCCTGTGTATTGTTTTATTTTATGGTGATTTTTTACAAAGTTTTGTTATTTTAATTGCTTCAAATCGCCAGTTTTCGGTGCTGTTTAGCTAGATATTATTAGATTCGTGCTAAATTTTGACTTCCGGTTTTCGATGGATTTATAGGCTTTAGAAGGTCCTGAACACGATTTTATGGTTTTTAGAAAATGTCTGTCTGTCTGTGAATCTGCCTGTCTGTATGTGACAAAGATTTTGTGGGCGCTCTATCTCAAGAACTAATGCACGGAATTTCTCAACACTTTAGATTGAGTTAGTCCCTGATATAAATGGTGCTGATTATATTTTGGTGTAAATCGCCCGGCAGGTGACGCTGCTATGCTGCATTTTTGCCACTTTTTGCAATAGCTATATCTCAAGAACTAATGCACGGATTTTCATAAAAATCCCATTTGGTTAGTCCTTGATATAACTTGGTGCTGGTTACTTTTTGGTGTAAATCACCCAATAGGTGGCGCTGCTTTGCTGCATTATTCATCTTTAACGCAATAGCTCTATCTCCAGAACTAATGTACTAATTTTCATCAAACTTCAGATTTAGTTGTAATAAACCTTAGTAAAACTAGCATAAATTAGTCCTTGATATAATTAATGTTGTTTTGTTTTTGATATAAATCGCCCAACTTTTCACCGTTCCTGCAATAGCTGTATCTCAAGAACTAATGCACGAATTTTCATAAAACTTCAGATTCAGTTAGTCCCTGATATAAATTGATCCTGATTAGTTTTTGGTGTAAACAGTCCAACAGGTGGCACTGCTATGCAGAATTTTGTACGCTTTCCATAATAGCTCTATCTCAAAAACTAATGCACGGATTTTCATAAAACTTCAGATTCAATTAAAAGTTGACATATGTTGTTGTTGATGATTAGATTTTGGTGTAAATTACCTAGCCGGTGGCGCTGCTATTCTGCATTTTTCATGAAGTATTAATATGTATGAGATAGAAGAAAGTTTTGCGATTGCCAAATCCGACTAGTTTAAACTGTTATGAAGATATTATTAGTATTTCATGATTTTTAATAATTTTGTATTACGATCGAACTAAAAATATGTTTGTTTATTGAATGTTTGTTCAACATTGTACGTTAAAAAAAAAGCGCTTCGAACGTAAGCAAATACCTTGAGTAAACTTGTACTTTAATCACAAAATTCAATTACTTTTCAAAGTCCAGATAGGCAAGGGATTACTTTTTTTTTTTTTTTTTTTTTTTTTTTACTCTTCTGAATTCCTGAGTGAATTGAGTAAGGTCTCTCTATTTTTTATTTATATCTTTTACTTAAAAATAGTTGCAGCATGGGCGCCATCAAAGTGATACCGATGACAGATTTCGAAATTATTCAGAATTTCATAATTTAAAAAGAAATAATAATAAAATAAAATTCAAATGACTTAAAATATTTATATCTAATATATAAAAATGAAAATTTGTCTTCCTGTCTGTAATTCTATACAAATCGACAGTTTGAAAGCCAGAATTGTGAAATGTTACGTACATGTGTATCAAAACACAGCCGAAGCAGCTAAAGTAATCCGGCATTGAAATAATGTATACTCAATTTTTAATTAATAAAAAAACACCAATTTAACAGCAATTTCCTATCAAATTGAAGCATTTTACGTTATAGCAGTTACCAACAATTAAAAATTCACACTAAAAAATTATCACCACAACAGTTACTTTTCTATGTCAAAATTTCCACGTGGAAAATAAAAATGAAATAAATAGTTTGGCGAATTAAAAAAAAGGGTGAATATTACATCATAACTTTTCTATTGCAATATTTCCACGTGAAAAATGAAAGTGAAATAGTTTGGCGAATAAAAAAAGGGTGAATATTACGTCATATTGGAAATATAATGGCAGCAGGTGCATATATATAACGTCATATGAGTTTGACAAAAACGTATTGAAACATGATAAAAACCCGATTATGGAAATATTGTCCAATTTTAACATTTTGAGGTTCTCAGAATTTGTTTTTGCAATTTAAAAATCTATTCCATGTGTATACATGTAGATTAGAATTTCCATAAAAGTTTAGGTCCCTAGAGCTCATTCTTAGTGAAGAACTGAAACAATGATTTAATTTTTTTAAATAAAATTTGTAGTACTTTCCATTTTTTTAATTATGAAAAAAATATTTAAATAGCAAAATAATCTGAAACAACTTTTCATCAAAAGGTCTTAATCTCGGTCTCAAACCAGATCATAGACTATACTTAAACAGTAAGTAGGCAATCTGTCGTCCGGATTAAATTAAAAAAAAAGAGGGAAAATTACGTAAATTAACGCGCAATCGTTAATTTTTCAAAACAAACATTCTTAAAATTCCGGGCTACGCTGGGTACTTTAGCTGTGTATTGAAATAAAAGTATATTATTGGTACTAAAAACACACTTATTACTTAATAATATAAACTTTTTAACCAGAAAAAAAACCGACTTCAGTACGCTAATTATTTGATTTTATCTTAAATTAGTCAAAAATCCAAGTTTTCGTAGTTCTTCTGTACATCGACTGCTCGTACAGTGATGGGCATTTCGCATCCAGCTAACACAGTGATTCTCAAGCAGTTAACGGACAACAGAATGAGGAAAATTTTGATTTTATCGGATTTTTTTGACTTTCTAAAAAAGTACTGAGCCAAATTTGATAAAATTTAAATCGGACCAATTTGACAGTATCCTCTTTCAATAAAAAAAAAATCACATGAATCGGTCGCTTAATTTCAGAGTCATCGGCGAATATACACAAAAAAGTAAAAAAGTCGAGTTTTCATAGTTCTGCTGCACATCGGCTGCTTCTGCAGCGACCGCTGCATCCAACTAACCCAGCAATTTACAAGCAGCTAACGTACAACAGAATGCGGAAAAATATTTGAGGACGTGAATTTCAAAACTCGCCTTATCCAAAATTTAAAAAATGGAGTTTTCTCTACCAATCTATTGTATTTGTAAACCTGCACAGAAAAAACACTATAATCTGTAAAAAAAAAAAAAAAAAAAAAAAAAAAAAATTATCCTTTATTTTTGGTTTCAAAACTCGCCTTATCCACTAGGGATTTGGCAACAAAACTCGCTTTATCACTGCGCATGCGTAAGACCAACGAACGGCTAGCTTATCAGCTGCTATTACAGTAATTTTCCTTCATTTCTCTGCGACCTGTTGCTATTTTCGTTTAAAGATTTTACCTGTTCTATTCATACAAACTAATTAAATAAGTTTTACCGCATGTCTTATGTATAAGGGACAGTGAATAAACTCTTGCATTTTGTAACGGAAGGGTGAAGAATAGAAAAAGAAATACGAACGCATGGGCTAGTAAAGAATACGCGCAAAAGAAGATTAAACTGTAAGTTCGAAATGGGGAATCGCTTTCTATATTTCTTACTGTCAGAAGATGTTAAAAGATTTAATTTTTATTCTCAGGCATAAACCTAGGCATTTCCGGACCTCTCAAAATGCACTCACCAGAAAGAGAACCTCGAGTATTCAACTGTCTCAATGCAAGATGTATAACGCTTCCACCAAGCTTTTTTTTTCAAGCAAAGACAAAATTGCATAAGATAATTTTATTTTGAAATTCACATCTCAAACACCTCCTTCAAGAAACCGTGGAGGTTTGTTTCCTTCCATGAAACATCCAGAAAAGTAAAATTTTCACCTTTTTTAAGAAAGTTTTTTTAAGTGGATCTAAGTGCGCTTTCAAAGGCTTTACGATAAGGTACTATAAAGACTAAGAACCATGGCCATCTTCAAATTTGTGGAAATGTATTTTGGAAGATTCTTGGAATATCAATATCAGGGTGTAAAACTTGTGCTAGAGGCATCTAAAAAATGAACTTTTCTCTTAAAAAGAAGGGGGAGGGAGTCCCCGTGAAGCAAGAGAAACTTAAGGATGTCCACGGATTGTTAAAAAAACATTTTGATGAAAACTGGTCAGAAATGGAGGTGCTTACATTCTATAAAAATATTATTGCTAAGGAACCAGAACAGAAGGAGATGGTGTATATATATATATAATATTATATGTTATATAGATTATATTACATTCTTTAAAAAATAAAAAGTAATTTTAATTAAAAGCTATTTATAGGTTTTATTTTATTGCTGATAAGTTTGTTTTTTTATAATAAAACGTAATACTAAATTTTAATCATACTTATTGCTCTCGTAAGGTTTATTTTTCAATTCAAAATATTATCATCCGATGACCAAAAATAGAAACTATTAATTTCTTTCAGCAAGTATGATAGACGATTGGCAACAAAACTCTTCTTATCCATAGGTTGGCAACAAAACTCTTCTTATCCAAAACTTTTTCCAATTAATTAATTAAATGAATTAAAGTAGATTTTCCAACTTAACACAATGATATCACAGAGCAATTAGCTATAAGTATACAAAAAATTAGAGGTATTCGATAAACGGGGTCGCAGTTACAGGTTTTTCGCGATTTCCCAAATTTGATTTTTTGGATAAGGCGAGTTTTGAAACTCACATCCTCATTTATTTGATTGGTTTTTGTTGATGTTTTTCAAAAGTTACCAACCAAATTTAATGAAATTTACATGGAACCTATTCGAGAGTAGGGGAGAAGGGGGTACCTTTGAACATTCAAAAAAAAAAAAAAAATACACATATTTCTTATTTGAATTATATTTATTGAATTTTAAATGTTTCGTAAGAGAAAGAATGTAATTCTGCATCATATGAAATAAAAAATTACATTTTTTCAGATAAATTAAATATGCTGTGAGGCTTTAAAAAGCTGAAAGTTTTCTGTTCAAACCTGCCCCATGTAGGGGTACCTTTGAACAAGCTAGGGGCACCTTTGAACAAATAAATAAAATGTGAAAATATTGACAGTTTTTATTAAAACTGCATATCTTTCTAAAATATAAAATAATAATAAAATTACACAACTATATTTAACTGAAATTACAATTTTTTTATTATTTAACCAAATTTGTATCCATCAAAGCACATTGTTGAGACAGAACGGAAGATCCCTCCAATTATGTTTAATTGCGGCAACTTTTTATATAATATCCTTAAAATCCACCAAATTGATATCTGATGCCTCTGGAAAATATATCGTATGTTCTTTTTTATGAAGAAACCTGACATTAAGCAATTTAATCTGACCAACGTAATGAAGAGCTCTTTTTGCATGAAATTGAACTAAAGTGAAATCATTTACATTCAAATTGTTATAGAAAATAGGTTAAACCCTGTTTTATGAAATCCAGAAATAATGTTTAACACGTTCACGCCGGCGCGGTGGGTCACACTCGACCGTCTTAGAGTTGTCAAGTCTCCGGCTTTGTGCACACCACTGTTAATTTAGAGAAAACGTTGTTCCTTTAAATCGCCCAATTGTTCTAATTAAGTAAAACAACATTTTCTGTATTAAAATACTGGTATCCAAAAGGCCAGAGACTTGCCAGCTCTGAGTCAGTCTCGTGTGTCCCACCTCGCCGGCGTGAACGTGTTAAGATTGTAAATGAAACAGTATAGGGTTTGTTAAACAAATCTGCTAAATCATGAATTATTGTTGTGTGTCGTGAATTTGCCTGTAGTTGAAGCCCTGCATCAGTACAACTTTCATATTAAGTATAATAATGGCACTTAATTAATCTCTTAATTTTCATATCCAAAAATAAATCCAACAATAGGAATATTTAGATACATCTATAACTCTTTACTTCATAGTTTTAATTGTTCAATGGTGCCCCAACTTTTCTGTTCAATGGCGCCCCATCACATGGAGTTTAGCATTACAACTATTTTCTCAATTAGGCTTGAGAATTTGAATAAAACAAACCTTATAAGTTAAAGCTAACATCTTTATTTAGGTATTAAATAGTAAATTATAATTTTAGGAATACAAGTTTATCAACAAAAAGCTTACAACTTTATTTTGTTAAGTTTAGATTCAAGAAAGCAAAATATACATATCTTGCTTAGACAGTAGTGTGCATGCAAAATAGTAAAGCTTTGTATTCTTGTTACATTGAAGCAGTAGTACTGTGTTGCCATATATATTTACAAAATATAATTTATTTAAAGGAAAATATTTACAGTAATCAAAGGTGCCCCCAGTTCAAAGGTACCCCCCTCTCCCCCATCCTCTTTCATAAGAAATAAAAAAACCTGAATCGTTCCCGTAGTTTCGGAGTAATCGTCGAACATACATAAGAAAAAATACACACGTGTTCAATTGATAACCTTTACCTTTTTTTAAAGTCAGTTAATAAAAAAGCATCTGTTATCAGAAATTTATACCCTAAAAACTATTACTTCCTCTCTTTCTGAATTTATTTTGCCGGCATCGATAGAATGCGGATATCTCAAAAAAAAAAAAAAAAAAAAAAAAACTACTGATATACACTGGATTATTGGAATACAAACAATAATAGCTAAATATCAGTACCCCCCCCCCCCAGTTCTTGCGAAGAAGGTGGAATTGATATACAGGGTGTTTCAAAAACTGTACGCAAAATTTATTTGCTAATAACTGGCATGATTTGCTTTTCCTTTCAGGATTAACTAACTTTTAAGAATATGTTTTGAGCAAAGAGGATTTATCCACAATTATTACTGAAAGTCCGAAAAGCTTGCTGAAGTGCTGAAGATAGTTTAAGGGAGGATTTCAATGATATCCTCCTTCCCTGTAAAATAAGACTCTCTTAATCTACGAAAATATATTAACCACGAGCGAAAATACACATTAACATATTAAGAGTTATCCAAAAAAGCGTTCCTTATGATTAAAAACCTCAGAAATCATCGACTTTTCGAGATTTAAAAGACCAAACAAAAACAGTTTCTTCTGCTAACACTGATCTTCGGAAACGTTTCAGAGATGTTTTTATGGTGTATCAATCAGTTTTCTCTACGCGAAATATCTTCTTTAAAGAGACTATCAATTCTCAATTAAACCTTTTCAATGTCAAAAAACATGTTTTACAAACATGCATACTAAATTAACAGCATTATCATTAACATCAAAATTTAAATTAATATCATTCTGTTATTCTTGCATGCATAAGTATGGATTTTCATATTAATCTTATTGACTGGCTTTTTTCTTATTTAAATAATAGAATGCTTTATGCTTATTTCAATATTGCTGTGTCTCATAAATTTACCAATAGATCTGGTGTACCGCAAGGTTCTAATTTAGGACCCTTGCTTTTCATTTTATTTATCAATGATCTGTTTTCTATTTTGAAATTTTCTTATTATCTTTTCTTTGCTGATGATTTAAAGTTATGTAGGCAAATACGTTCTGTTACTGACGCTGCACTTTTGCAGAGGGATCTTAATGGCTTATATAATGGCTACAATAAGTTATTCTTAATAATAATGAATGTAGCATTTTAAGTTAATCTCGTAGAACTGATACCTTAAATTATTCTTATCAATTAATTATCTGGCCTTATGTCGTCTTAGCACAGTAAAGGACTTGTATTGTTTTTGATGCTAAACTCGATTTTTCACTGCATATTAATAATATTGTTTCTAATGCGTATAAAAAAACTAGGCTTCCTTAAGCGTAAAACTAAAGATTTCTCCAATCAACATGCATTAAAAGTTTTGTATTTTGCTTTGGTATGTCCTAATCTTGAATATTGCAGTCTCATTTGAGATCCTCAGTATAAGAAAAAAATTTAAATTCTCGAGCAAGTAGAGTCTAAATCCACACGTTATTTATTGTTCAAGTGTAAGGTTAGTTGGGGCAACAGGGACATGATTTTACAATGTGACTCTGGAGCTTCTGACAATTCAGCTTCAAAAAGCTAATGTTCATTTCAATTAAAGTGTGAACTTCTGTAAATATGTTCAGTTAGGTTCCCTCTGTCAGACAAAAATGCTCAAAATTACATTTTAATATATAAAAATTGAAAAATATGCATATTTCATCTTTCTTTCCTCATGGGTCCAGTTGCCCCCAAAAATGGGGTAACTGGACCAGGGGGGTCTATGTTCCACACGCGTTTATATTTTTTCATATCGGATATCAGATCTTGTTTGAAAAAAGTGTAGACAACTTAAAAAATTTTAAACCAGGCAGATCATGTAAATTATATGCCAATAAACAGCGTTGTAAGGGAAACCTTTACTGTCAGTGTGCCTAAAAAAAGCACTAAAAGTGAAAATATTAGATTTTTTTATACCAAAAATTTAAAACTTAAGTAAGTACTTATGTACTTTAGTATAGATAATAAGTATAAAAGTCACATGGGTATTTTAAGGAAAAAATAGCAAGGTAAATCTCTGAACAAAAGGCTACGCAAATACTTTATCTTTATTCAGGGGTCGCATTATATAGGGAAAATTTTATTGCTCCTTAAAGAAAGGTGCGATGAAGATATTATTTTCAAAATAGTGGTAGGGACGATAAAAGATTCCCTATAGCATAGCTGCCAACTTTTACGCTTTCCTCTTACCACTAAAATATTATAGCAAATGTTGTCTTATGTAATCGTCGAAATCTTATGATTAAACAAAACGAAAATCTCTATTAAATTTTAGTGGTAGCAAGAAAGCGTAAAAATTGGCAGCTATGCCTATAGAATGCGACCCCTGTGTATAGTACAATTTCAAGGTCTGGCTATCTGGCTTTCAGGGGCAAGGTACTTGCATTCGTAAAATGTTGAAATAATTTAATGACACCAATATTTACCAGAGAATCTATCTGAAAACATGTAAAAGTATATTTTCGCATACTTAATAAAGGTTAAATTTTAATTATAAAATTCAGGTGCCAATGTGGCAATTAGGAATTAAAATTAAGTGATGCCATAATGGCATCACCGCCTCTCAAGGGATCAAGAAATTTGGTTTGATACCACTCAATATGCTTTTTTTTTAAATTTCATGACGTTATTTTAATAAGGTATTCTATAATTTTCTTTATTGTGAGCAAAAACCAATGGAGAAATTTACTTCCCGTAGTAAGAGAAACACAAAACAATTATTTATAACTATTGGGGTAACTGGATCCAGCATGGCCCAGTTACCCCGGATACATGTCCCAGTTACCCCATTCTTGAAACATTTATGGGGTAACTGGGACACCGGGCTTACATTTAAAACAGGAAGTAAATATGTATAGATACCTAATAATATTAATGTAGTTATATGTCTAATCTTTAAAAAAAAGATTGTTTAATAAAAGTACTTACAGTATTTTAATAAAAATCCGAGGAAGTTCAACCATATTGACGTTGTTTTTTAAAAAAGAAACGTAAATTTTTGACAACCTATCACAGCAAAGTTATGATTGAGTTGATACACATTGTTTTAGGAAGTAGAGATAAAGGGGCATTGCTCACAAAAGCTAAAACTTAAAAAACACCAACAGTTTTTTATAAAATAGCCAATGGCCCAGTTACCTCGTGGTTCCAGTTACCCCAACAAACCTTAATCATATTTATTCTTATGATATTTCTTCTTCCTATCTACGTAGTATTTTTGACATTCCCAGTTTGAAATGTAGAAGGAGATCTTTTTTGTGTTTTATTTTTTTACAGGGTTATTAATAACATGATTGATTGTAGTGATATACTTAATTCTATTAATTTTAATGTTCCGAACAGATCCCTCAGGTGTACTCATTTTTTTATATTACCATTTCTTAAATATAATTATGTTAGTAATTTTTCTTTATATAATTTTTACAAAATATTTAATGAATTTTCTGTGCATCTTGATATTTTTGATATGTCATTTACTACTTTTAAAGATAAATGTTCGGAACTTTTAATCTTTTAATTTGCGTTTGTATTCGTGTTGTATGTGATTTATATCTATGTGTTTATATATATGTATGTTTTTCAGTATTTTTTTTTATGTTCTTACAACACTTTAAATGGATTCGTCTGTAGTGTGCATTTCAATAAATAAATAAATAAATAAATAAATAAATAAATAAATTCAATTACGCAGCTGAGAATGCTTAGTTAAGAATTAGTAGCATCCTAAAAACCAATATTCTGGTTTGAGAATAATGATTAGTGCGTTTCAAATGCCACTCGGAAAAGTTTCCGAAAAACAGTGGCAGCAAAAGCTACTTTGTTCGTATAAAAGATACTTCATATTTTGAATAGATATAGGTTTCTGAACCTTGTAATGATAAAGAAGACTTTTCGGACTGATTTAGGGCCTGGAAGCGGTTATTATATAGTTTAGTTCGTGGTTTTATTATATTTTCGTAGGTTAGAAAGCATTTTTTTTAGTGTACATTACACTGTTAAAAAGGACAAACCTTTCTCAACACTACTTTTATCAAGAGGTGTCAAAAGACACCTTTGAGATTTTAATTTAAAATTATTCTCCAAGTTTAATCACTTTTCCACAATTAATTTTTTGACTTTAATTTTTTGACAATAGATGTTAAATTAATTCAGCGATATCATTTTCCCCCAGCTCATCCTGTATTTAAAAATATGCATAGGGTATAACTATTTCTACCATGAGGCGTCTTTTGGCACCTCATTTTCATAATTTCTAATTTTAAACTATTTTAGACATAAATATGAACAGAATTTTACAGCATCATATCAATTATAATCAGATTAGAGAATCTCGATTTCAGTTGTAACGGAAAATAAAAGAGTTGCTGCATAACTCTGATATTCCCTTGTTTCCCGCCATGTTGCATTTTAGTGTAGATCATTGCAGTGACTAGTTCTAAAAATTGAATAATGTGTTTTGTTCTCCAGTTCTGGCAGTGAGTTCAATACACATGAATTTTGTTTTCATTCGTGTAAAAACTGTGATATTGAATAAAGAAAGAATTTTATTACACTGCTATCTTTATGATTACTGTTGTTGTTGTTGTTGTTACAAAGATTGAATTTTTATACATGAGACTAAAAGTTTATTAAGTTAGTAATATTAAAATGTTAAATTTTCTAATAAAAATTAAAAACAATTAAGATAATATTTTGTAATTTTTTTCTTTGTTGACGTAAAACATGTTTCATTACATTTATGTATATTTGTATTTTGTAAATTGTTATGTTGAATTAAGGGGGTAGGATACCTTTAAACCTTCAAAATTTTCGAAACATTCTTTATGCATATTTTGATTCCGTAATCATTTTTGAACAATATGAAAAAAACCGCATTGAAAAGTTCCAATTAGTTTACTAATTATGGCAGTTTTATTAAGACTATATATTAAGACTACATAGGATAATTAAACTTTGCGTCGCGTTTATTCAAAATGAGGAATTTTGATACTGCGCGCAGTGTTACTAAAAAAACTATGCATGACAATCAAAAGAAATTTTTAAAACATATTCATTTATGAATAATCTACAACTTAAAACCAGAAAATGGTAAGATTTTATTTTTGTTTTGTTTCAGTACTTTGAAAATATTTTTTAAAAAGTGAAAAAAATTAATTTTTTTTTAAATTTTTTAATTTAGTCAATATTTTTTTACAAATATTCTGGTTTTAGTATAAAGGTAACACTATTATGTATTTAATTTCACCAAAATTTCCTCTTTATATGCCTATTTTCAGATTTTATCATGCGCACAAGATTTTATCACTTATTATCATTATATTTTTAAACTTATCATTTCAATATTTATTTATGAATTTACAAGTATATATATATACATTTTTAAATATAAATTTAAATATGAACTTTATATTTAAATGAAGTTTGATTTTTATTTTTGAATTATTACACAAGTTTTGAAGCTTGGAAACATAGTGATATTTTTTACTTTTTCGATGTGTTCAAAGGTATCCTAACCCCTTAAGCTAGAATTTATAACCTGCAATAAATTTAAAATTAAATATTAATTAAATAATCTCTAATAAATACGCGTCAATGAATAAACATATTGCTCAAATATCTATATTTAACTGATAATTTGAAATTCCAACAGTTTTAGCATTTATGTGCATTGAAATGCAAAGGTGTCAAAAGGTAGCTTTTGGTTGAAATATGTATACACAGAATTGTGGTAGAAATAGTGTTAATCTAGAAAAATATGGAACAACTACGAATTAAACATAATATAACATCTTCCCAGTCACCCACGATTCCGAAAAGGGCTTTTTTTAGAAACGGTAGGAACCCATAGATTTTCGAAATTTTAAAGAAGAATTTATAAAAGCTATATTTCTTTTGCTACCCGTAATTTTTAGAAGAGTTTTCGAGTAGCTTTGACAATTAATTAATCAGTTTTCTCTAACTAGAATATACTTTCTTGGATGAGATCAATTCTCAAATAAATATAATCATGTTCAACATGTCTGTTAAACATGTTTAACAGAGAAACACTCAAAATTTACAGCATTAATTTTAACATTAAAGTTAATATTATTTTGTTACTCTTGCATGAATAAATTCAGTTATGTAACTAAAAGAGAATTGATTAATGTAATCTTAAAGACATCCGGAAACGTTTCCGAAATTAACGGACAGCAAAAGAAACTTTGTTTTTATAATTGCTTCTTTAAATCTGGAAAATATATTGTTTTTTGAAGATTATAAAGATATCGGGGCGCTTTTCGGAAGCGTGTACAAATCGGAACAGGTTATTGTATATTTTTGGTCGTGGTATTATTATATTTTCGTACATTAGAAAACATTTTTTTTACAGTGTGCACTACTTACACTTTATTATTTTAAACTCAGTCATACTGATTGGGAAAGATATCATAAGAACTGAATTTTTCCTAATGCTTAAAAAAATGCCCAGGACGGGAATCGAACCCAAGACCTTTGACTTAAATGGCCAACAATCTACCTATTAAGCTGCCTGGACCGACAACCGGCGGACACATTTCACTCAGTTAACTTTATTGGCAATAGCGTGTGGTCTGCCATGTAGGCAGCTGAACAGAGTATACCGAAGATAATGGAAACACACTCTCTCAAAACAGGGTAGCAGTTTGGCCTCCGATTTTTTTTCAGAAATTTAGAGTTCATACCAGAAGTAAGGACTAGTATTTTATGTTTTACTTAATGAGAGACATTTTGCGATCATATAAAGTAAAAAAAATATTATTTAGAGATTTCCTGTATGAATTTGAAATTTCGGATTAGAATTGGAGGCCAAATTGGTAACCCTGTCACAAAATGCTTTTGATTGGAGTAATATGTTTATTTGTTTCCTTTTTAATAGTCGGATTAGACTTCCCAAAAACTCTGTTATGGGCATGAAAAATATCTTTTAAAGTTTCTTACTGAATATTATAGCCATAACTGAATCAAATTCCAGGACTGAATTTAAAAAATATATATATATCTTTCTTTTAATGCAGCAATAGTGGCTGATTTCGGCATTAGAAAATAATCGCAAAATATTTCAAGCATCGTTTTAAGATTTCAGTACAGACTTTAATCAAAATAAGGCAAAAATGTACTATATCTGGAATAAATATTGAATTTTTATTGCTTTTAGAACGGACGATACATCTATAAACACGAAAACGTAAAAAAAAAACCATTTTTTTAAATAATGTTCAAAATCAAAATTGAAAATTTTCATTTATTTATTTATTGAATAACAAACATACGACTTGTGTGCTTGACATGAGAGCCCGCTTATAAATCGGAGACAAGATAGCACAAGGAAATATTACAACACAAGAGAAATACACCCTAGGAGATCCACACAAAGTGTGTGTGCAATGGAACCAGCGGGAATCGAACCCACAAACTCTTACGCACAAGCGATTAGCTGACTAGTGCTTTGATCAAAGAAAATTTTCATTTGGGTGTATCAAGATAACCACGTGAGCTTTGTTGCTCTGAGTTTAATTGTTTCCGTTGTACCTTTCCCACAAACAAGTGAAATTATTATACAGATTTAAGTAATCGAAGAATTTTTTTTTCAGGTACTGGTTGAAGTAATGTGCATAGGAGGGATGAAGCACCTTACATTCAAATCAGCAAAGACGTGTTCCTGTTACCATTGCAAAAAGGAGTAAATGGTGCAATGAAGTAGCGATGTTGCTTCGGCAGATAAAACCAAAGGTGTCCAGCTGAAAGAACTTTCTAATAAAACTTTTAATCTGAAGAATATATGAGTCGAATGAGAGGATGTAATTGGACTGAATAAAAAATGGAAAAAAAAATTTCGTTATCTTATTGTCTGCATATTTCTATTACTTACAACATACATTGTCAACAAAAGCGATGTTGATTAAAATTATTGTTACATTTCCAAATAAATAAAAAAACTTTAATGAGGACAATACTACTCTTATTTCTCCAAAAAATTCAATTTTTCAAAAAGCATATATATAAACGAGCAACATATTCTGCACATTTAAAAAGTCCTTCCGGCCAGTGCCGGGAGGAAGAGGTAGCTTTCATATTCTTTATTTTTAAAAAGCCAACTTATATTATTCAAACACACGAAGCTCAATTAAGTGGAAACCGAATGTAGGAGATTCAATACTAATTTTTATCAATACTAAATCATTATGAATGAGAATTTCGCGAAATTAGTTTGCTTTATCCAAGCTGCTTTTATTTAAAGTCACTTATATTTGGCTGCCAAATTCGGCGATTTCTTAAAGTGCCTGCCATTTTAAGACAGCATGGCAGATGAGGTTAACCAGTGAACTTGGTCGAGACCTTAGTAATTGCTGTGCACATGCTCACTCATATCGGAATCGGTTGATATATACGAGTTCTGTCGCAGGCAAAAAATCAGATTTTTCAAAATGTCACCCACTTTAGAAATTGAAACTGCTATATCTGAGCCATTTTTTAAGATAAAGACACACAAAAAATGCTCCTGAATCCTTATATCAAGGTCAAATACTTAAGAAAGAAACCTTTTTCAATTTCTAATTTTTTTGTACCTCACTTTAAATATAATTTTTTTTAATTTAATGGCCGCCATTTTGAAACAAGATGGCTGATGAAGCTGGTCAGCGAACTTGGTCGAGATATTGATGTTTACTATCCACATGCCTTCTTCCATCGAAATAGGCGAATACGTGTGGTATCGCGTGACAAATACAAGATCGTTTCAAAGTGTTAGCCATGATAGAAATTCAAAGTGCTATAATTCAACCACTTTTTAAGATATAAACAAAAGAACAAATTTTGAGAAACAAAAACTGCTCCAGAATCTTTGTATCAAGGCCAAACACATAAAAAAAATCTTTTTCATTTTCCAATTTTTTAATACCTCATTTTAAATTTTAAATTACATTTTTTTTAAAAATGGCAACCCTTTTGAAACAAGATGGCAAATGAAGCTGGCCAACGAACTCGGTCGAGACATTGGTATGTACTTTGTACAGACCAAATTACATTCAAATCGGTTCATAAATACGCCTGTTATCGCGTGACAAAAATCAGGTCGTTTTAAAATGTCAGCCACAATAGAAATTCAAAATGTTATAATTCAGCCATTCTTTTAGATGTAGACGAAACAAAACCTGTGTCGGAATCTTTGTATTAAGGTCAAACACATACAAAAAAAATCTTTTTCATTTTCCAATTTTTTGGTATCTCATTTTAAATTTAATTTTTTTAAAATTTTTTTAAATGCCCACCATTTTAAAACAAAATGGCGAATGAAGCTGGTCAACGAACTCGGTTGAGTTATTTGTATGTACTATGTACACACCAAGGTACATCCAAATCGGTTCATAAATACGTCTGTTATCACATGGCAAATATCAGGACGTTTCAAAATGTCAGCCACGCTAGAAATTCAAAATGCTATAACTCAGCCATTTTTTAAGATATAGACGAAACAAAAACTGCTCCCGAATCTTTTTATCAAGGTCAAACACATAAGAAAAAAATATTTTTTCAATTTTCAATTTTTTGCTACCACATTTCAAATTTAAATTTTTCTTAAAATTTTAAATGGCCGCCATTTTTAAACAAGATGGCGGATGAAGCTGGCCAACGAACTCGTTCGAGACACTGGTCTGTATTATGTATAAACGAAGTTACATCCAATTCGGTTCATAAATACGCCTTTTATCGCGTGACAAAATTCAGGACGTTTCAAAATGTCAGCTTCGCTAGAAATTCAAAATGCTATAACTCAGCCATTTTTTAAGATATAGACGAAACAAAAACTGCTACGGAGTCTTTGTATAAAGGTCAAATACATAAGAAAAAAATATTTTTCCATTTTCAATTTTTTGGTACCACATTTCAAATTTTAAATTTTTTAAAAATTTTTAAATGGCCGCCATTTTGAAACAAAATGGCGGATGAAGCTGGCCAACGAACTCGGTCGAGACATTGGTATGTACTATGTACACACCGAATTACATCCAAATCGGTTCATAAATACGAGAGTTACAGTGTGACCTAGGTCAGATATATATATATATATATATATATATATATATATATGTTTGACGGGGTGATGGGGGGAGAGACGACTTTTATTATCAAAAATAGCTATACACTATTAGATAATCTGAAAAAATTAAAAAATATTACTGGTTTATTCGCTTACGATTTTGCAGACCTCTATAATACAATTGATTTGACAGATTTAAAAGATAAAATAATAGATTTTTATAATACAAATAGTACTTTGGATGTTCATTATGATTTTTTCATAAATTTATTTCAGTTAGTAGTACAAGAAAACTACCTTTACGAAGGAAATACAATATTTAAACAGATTCGGGGTATTCCAATGGGGGGGAGTTGCAGTTCCATTTTGGCAAACATTTACTTACATATATATGAAAGAAATAATAATTTAAACAGTAACACATTATCCTACAGATATATAGATGATGTTTTGATAGTTAAATTAAACAATGATATTGAAAATGTTGATTTTACATATTATCCTACGTCTCTGAGTCTGGAACCCTCATCCCAGAATTGTAAAAATATTAATTTTCTAGATGTGAACCTGAGCATAGAAAGTGAAAATTTGATATCTAAGATATTTGACAAGCGAAATGATTTCAACTTTAATACCTTAAAGCTGATATATTTTGATTCCAATGTGCATGTTTCGATTAAAAGAAATGTACTTAGAAATGGATTAATACGAATCGAAAGACTGAGTACTAGAGTTAAAGATATGTTTAGTGATATTTTAGAGTGGTGCCGCTTGGGATTCAAGCATGGTTATCCTCGCAATTTCATCAGGAGAATAACTTGTGATTTTATTAAGAGTAGCAGGTACGGAACTGAACTGAACTCCGTGATGGATGAGAATGGAGGTTTTGATGAGTTGATTGATCTAATGAGTTAGAGAGATATTTTGGTGGATGTTGCAGTTCTGTTTGGTTTTTCATAGTTTTTCATTTTTTCAATTTTGGTCTCGGCGAGTGAAGGGGGACGTAGCATGCGTAAAGTCTGACTTAACCCTGCAGTGTATGTCGTTAGCCATACCGCTCGCCTTCTGTTCTGTTCTGTTATGTCTTGCAATTATATATATTTTCTTTAGTTTGGTTATTCAGTTTGATTTTAAGAGTTAAGTTTATGTTGGTTGTTATAATATTTTTGATGTGAGTTTCAATGCAGCTATGGTGAGTGATGGATTTTGATATTTTGTTTGTGGTATTATATATATATATATATATATATAAATTTTGAACGGAGGGTGGTTTCGGGGTCTGGGGGTCATGATCGATGAAAATATACCAAAATTTTTTGAAATCGCTTTCCTCCGAACGGCTGCAATAGTTAGCTTTTTGTAAAGAAAGCTACCTAAAAGAAACCGCACAAAACATTTCCTATAACTAGGTACAGTCGTGGAAAAAAAAGTAAACACCCCCTACTAACTCCTCAACAAATTATCGTAGAAGAAAGTTACTGGTACCGAAAGATTGGAAATAAAATCTACTTTTAAATGATGTATATAAAATTTGCTTAGGGGGCCACCTACATATTAAAACGAACCATAACTTTGTTTTTTTCAATAGCAGTACCCAATTCTGACAGCATAAATGAACTCTACACCCTTCAATTAGCCTAAAAACGAATTTTTATGCAATTCGTACCATAAGTTTCCGAGAAATTAATTATTTTAAAACGAGCATATTTTAAGGGCTATATCCAAATTGAAGTTCCGTACTGGATTGTTAACCGAGAGAGCCGCTTCCTTGATCAAGGCACCTTAAGCGCCACTCAAGGAGTCAATGAAGTGTGTTAGATTACAGTACGGCAGAATAAATTTCAAAATGTCTACTCACTTCCATCATAGACGGCCCCTTAAACCATCATTTTGCCGTTTTTTAAGCATAATTTGAAAACTACTTGGAAGAAAAATGTGAAATTTTTGAATTTCCATAAAGCAAGACTTAATAAATCTAAATCCATCAAAAAAATGTTAGGTTGCAATTCATAATTTTTTCGAATATTAATTTCATAATTCATATCATAAAATTATAAAAATTGCAAATTCAGCTTATTTATGTTTGGATATATTAGTATTATTACCATAAAAAAAATTAGCACATTAGGAGAATAATTTTGGGAGATATAAATAAAAATATGAAAATATAATTTAACATTAGAAGCACTCAATTTTGAATGATTATAATTCAAAAACTTAGCATTCAAATGACTTGAAATTTGGTGTCTAGGATAGTTTGAACCGAAGATTTGAAATATCTCGTTAAAATTGGGTATTGCCATTGAAAAAAATGAAGTTTGGATTCGTTTTAATATGTAGATGACCCCCTAAGAAAATTTTATATACATCATTTAAAAGTAGACACTATTTCGAATCGTTCGGTACCAGTCACTTTCTTCTATGATGATTTGTTGAGGAGTTAGTAGGGGGTGTTTCCTTTTTTTTCCACGACTGTACATAAGTTATGACTATAAATATGTCAGGTGATCTCTATGTAATCAATGCCTAAAAGAATACTTTAAACTCATTTATTTCGAGAAGTTGAAAATGAGTCTTTTTAAAATTGTGCGTAAGATTTCTGGCTATTTACTAAATATTTTTACATGCAATATTCACCGACGTATGGATTATATCTATATCTTAAGATGGAAGTAACCTAAATATGTGTATATTTTAGAAAAAAAAAATGTATATCTTTAAAGTAAAATTGAAAACACTGAATATTATCTTTCCGGAGTTTATCTATGCAACTTTTGCATGTATTTGAAACAATAAACCTATTTATGTTCATATTAATTGAATTTCCCCAACTGAGCCAAAAATTGCCCAAGTCGGTACTCGAACCCAGTTTTTTCGTTCAGTTGGAAAAATTGAATTTGTATAACTTTACCTATCAGTATGATTGGGTTTAAATTAATAGTATTTAGATTGAGTCTTAAGATGTAGTATACAGGGTGTCGGAGCTAAAAGTTATGGCTTATTTTTAGGGAACTACCCATTATAAATAACCCCTTGAGGGGCGGTGGGATAAAATATATCCCACCTAATTTAAACAAGATTCTCACCAGAAAAAGTTTACTAAATTTTATATTTTTAACTTTGGAGGAAAATCGTTGAAAATTTGCTTTTCCTTATTTCAAGATAAAATTTTTCGATTATTCCGGTGAGAATTGAATATTTAGCGTCATTTTTGCTTGTCCCTCAAGCGGTTAAAAAATGTATTTACATTGAAAGAACATCTCACCACGTTTTAATATCAATAGATTTCGATGTATGCACCTTTTTTAGAATGACAAACGTCTAAATAGTAATCCAGTTCTCTCCAAGTGTTTCGTAGCATATCAGGAGTTATTAGACGAATTACACTTCTTCAACTCATTCACAGTAATTTTTTGTTTATACACAACGGATTTAATGAATACCCGAGCAAAAAAGTCTAATGGAGTCAAATCCAGAGATCTTGGCGGCCAGGCAACAGGACCCGTCTTCCAATCCAACTTCCAGGAAATGTCATATTCAAAAACGCGGTAACATCTCTGTGATAGTATGGCGGAGTCTCAAAAAATCTCGGAGGGGTTTCCAATTCACAGAAGATCAGTCTATTATATTCTGATGGATAGTTCTGTAATAACAAGCCATAACTTTTGGATACTTTTAGTTCAGATACCCTGTATATGATCTATAATATGTGAAGATTGCATGTAAAAATATTATGTAGTTCAAGAGAAATTTTGAGATCAAGTAAATAAAAACAACAACACATTTTCAACATTTTGAAATAAACGACTTTAAAGTATTCTTTTAAGCATTGATTACATAGGCGTCGCCTGAAATTTTTTCTAGCCATAACTCGCGTAGTTATAAGAATTTATATGTGCGATTCGTTTTAAGATGCGCCAAATATGTTACTCTTTATATAGAGGAAGAGCGATAATTATGGAACGGTCGTGCAATTTGGAATACTTCAATATCTGGTCTACACGATGCTGCAGCCAAGGGTACAGCACTCAAATGACTTCCTAGTACTCCTATGCGGTACAGCATTCAGTTCTGTTTGGATACCTGTTGCTGGAGCGGCACGGCAAAATAAAATCCTATTCTCAATTTTTTGAAATTGTTGTAGGGTAAATTTTTTTATAAAATCTGTATTAATTATAAAATCTTATTGTCAGCTCTGTTGTCAGTTCTAAATCTAAATCTGTATAATTTTAAGCAGTTATATTTATTGCTGTGTTAGTCAGTTTTCCTTTATGCTAACTTGTTGTCGAGTGAAAAGTTTATGTTTTTCAAGATAGTGTTTCAGGTAATATGAAATATCTGGTAGGCAGCTATTTCAAGACGAGTCCAAAGATGATCGCCAAGGTATGAGTATATAAGATGTAGAAGTCCGGTTGGAAATTTAAGCTGAATTATTTTGTATATTAGGCCTTCATGACAGACTTTACCAAAAGCCTTGGCGATGTCTAAAAAGATGGCAGCAGTAGGCTTTTTTGCATTGAAGTTTTTACTAATGAATTTCACAACGCGCAAAAGCTGGTGTTGTGTGGAATGGCCAGCTCGGAATCCGAATTGTTCCGGTGGCAGAATATTGTATTCTTGTATGAAATTATTGATTTGCAGTCTAATGGCGCACTCAATAATTTTAGATAAGCTAGAGAGCAGACTGATAGGTCGGAAGTTAGTAGGCTCGTGAAGATTGCATGCAGGTTTAAGAATAGGACAAATGATAGATTTTTTCCATGGTTTAGGAAAGTAGCAGAATTTAAGTACAGAATTAGTGAGTTTAGTAATATAAAGAATACAGATTAAAGGAAGTTGTTTAAGGACATAATTAGAAATATTGTCGCACCTAGGGAATTTACGATTTTTAAGTTTTTGAATAATATTATTTATTACAATGGGCTGGATAGGAAGGAGAGGCTCATGGGGAGTAGCAAGGAAATCACGGACAGTATTGTAATGGTTTTAACTAGCGTGGAAGGGATTAGGTGAGAACAGGTTTTCATAGGAGCAGTGTTGCCAGGTTGGGGACTTTTAGGTAGATTTCGTATGAAATACTACCTATTTTGTCTCCAGATTGTTGACTGTCACCGCGTTTTTGAAGTAGAAATATTCGACCTATTTAAAAATAGATTAAAAATTCTGAAAAACAAGTGAATTATACTATTTAAAAAAAGTGGTGATAGTCAAATAATCTGAATTAAAAAGGCCCCTAATCTGGCAACACTGCATAGGAGTTAGCCAAACAGTCAGCTTTATCCTTATCCGTCTAAGCAGTAGTATTATTAGAAATAAGGGGAGGGATCGGAGTATAATTATTGTTTAATTTTTTTTATGCGCTAAAGAGAATTATCCTCGCTAGATAAATTTTCGAGAAAATTTTGCCAGCTTTTTTGTTTTTATTTTTGAATTAGAGTTTTGATTTTATTATTAAGTTGATTAACAGCGGATTTGAGGGTAGGGTCTCTGGTAGATTATATATTATTATCTTGCACGTGTTGTCATATCTAAAATATTTTTGTTTTGCGAAAGTGGTGCGACATAGAATTAAAAAAAACAGTCGCCAGTGGCATCAATTATTGATTGTCTGCCTGTGAGTGTGTGGCTAAGTCTGTCTGTTTGTCGGTCCGTATGTGACAAAAATTTTGCTGTCGCTGTATCTCAAGAATGCACAGAATTTAATAAAACTTTAGATTCAATTACTTCCTGATATAAATTTGTGTTGACTTTTTTCATGCAAATCGCCCAACAGGTGGCACTGCTAAGCTGCATTATTCGTGATTTCCGTAATAGCTGTATCTCAAAAACTAAAGCACAGATTTATATAAAACTTCAGATTCAGTTATACATTAATTTCATTTGGTTCTAATTACTTTTTGGTGTAAATAGTCAAAGAGATGGTGCTGTTATGCAGCATTTTTACCGATTTCTGCAATAGCATCTCAAGAATGCACGAATTTTCATCTAATTTCAGATTCAATTAGTCCCTGATATAAATTGGTACTGATTAGTTTTTGTGTAAATCGTCCAATAGGTGGCTTTGCTAGACAGCATTTTTCACGATTTCCCCAGGAGCCTTATCTCAAGAACTAATGTACGAATTTTCATCAAACTTCAGATTCAGTTAGACTTTGGCTTAAGCTGTTACTGATTAGGTTTTGATGTAATTCACCCAAGAGGTGACACTGCTATGCTGTTTTTTTTTCAGCATTTACACCATTTTAGTGATAGTTATATCTGAAGAAATATAATGCACAGAATTCCATATCTTTAGAATACTCATTGTGGCAAAAATTAATATTTAATTTTGCCACTGTAATAGTATAGGTGCAGATTTACGGTCGACAGTCGCCACGTGGCGACTAAATTTTTTGCTGTAGCGACTAACTATCAGTACCTTAGTCGCTAGAGATCAATTTACAGTCTTCCGAATCCCCGTCGCGGAATTTGTATATGTATTTTTTTTCTTTTGCAAATAGAAAAGCACCTGCTCTTTTCACTGGCCGAGATCAAGTATGACTTTGATAAAAAGTCAGGGAATTTTTGCGATCTCAGTCGTGAACCGTCGTTACCGTCGTGAACGCTGCCCCTGTGATGTACTGCTTTCTTGCCGAACAATTTGTTCGAATATAATTCTGCGTATGTCCGTTCCACTTCAAAGCTTAGTAGCTGCGAAGTTCGGCACATGAGCGCGCTAATGGTAAAGCTTCTCCTTTGGACACCAGCGAAAACAAGCATTTCTTCGAAGGTTTCGTCCGAAACCCAGAGTTGAAATAAATACTCCTTTACAGCAGATCTGCTCACGAGACAGTCCAAAGTTCCCGATGCGATGGAGATTATTTAAGTAAGTATATTAAGGGATTATTTAAGTCCATGGAGTCGCGAGGATAGAGGATTCCGAACTCTGAACAAAAAAGATCTAAAAGAAAAGGCAACTCGCACGAAAAAATACTTAATGTGAGGTATATTCTTGCTCTGTAATTATTTTCTGCAAGTGCGAGATTCTTGTAGTCACAAAATAATGTTACACATTCATATTTTTTTTATATGTATACTTTTATATGACAAAATCAAAATAAGAAAAAAATTTTTCCTAATATTTCCCATTATCATGACTGCTTATAGCTTATACACATGTTTTTTTATTCAATTGTATCTTGTCCAACTTTATCTTCTGATTTTTCCAGATTTATATTATACTTTTTTAATATCAGAGTTTCAAGAATTTTAGGATTAAATTAAGTATACACATTTGTTGTAATTAGTCTGTGTTTTGTTGTACATGTGTCTTTATTAATTAAACTATTTTTTATTTTGAATTCCTGAGTTTTTTGTTAAGTTTTTTCCATATAAACACTATTGTTTTATGAGTTTGTTTCACAATGCGGCCACTAGATTTTGGTTAGGAGCCAAAGTGACGACTGGATTTTTGGGGTTTAGGATCCAAAGTGGCGACTGGATTTTGGGGGTTTAGGAGCCAAAGTGGTGACTGGATTTTTGGGTTTAGGAGCCACTGTCTCCTTAAAAATTTTGGGAATCTGCACCTATATGTGATAGTCAAATTTAAATTAGTAATGTATGAGATAGAAGAGAGTTTTGGGATTGGTACATACGACTAGTTTCTTTTGCCAAAAGGAGTCTGACTCTTTGTCAAGTTTTACGGTGCAAACGGCACACCACTCCAATATTACAATTTGTTAAGGTTTTATGATTTTTTCAAATTTAAACGAATTTATCGGACACTCGCTATAATAACTTTGAAAATTTACCAAACAGAGGTTCCTTTTTTTAGATCCCCACATGCTATTTCTTTCGGCCAGCAATTAAAGTGTCGTTTCCAAAAAATAACGTTCCGTTATATAAGCCAGCCGTAAAAAAAAGCAGGTGTATCACTATACTGTTAAATACGGATAATCTCTACTGCAATTTTTTAGCTTCTAACCATCGCACATTTTAAATTTTTATATTGTTGTATAGGGAAAAAAGAACTTTTAAATGCGATTTGTTTGAAAACTACATCTCAATTGATTTTTGAGATATTAATTTTTTTGTAGTTTTTAGAGCTATTAGTTTAATGTTGGCTACTCAAGTACTCCATTTCTGCAGAAAGTAAATGAAAAATATTATGAAAATAGTAATTATATCTTTTGTTGCCAATTTATCATAAGAAATGAAAAAAAAGTAATTAAAATACGTGCTATTTTGAAAAAATATAAATGAATTATTTCTGATAAAACATGGAGCTATTATAAACTATATTTAATTTTAAGTACCTATATTAATGGTACAAACAAATGAAGTCATATGAATCATTAGATAGCCTATTTTTTATTTATTTATTTATTTTTTTTTTTTTGTCTAGTTTTTTAAATGACGGTACCGCTTTTTTTCTGGATATTTGTATTATTCAGCGATAGCGACGCCTTATGCATACTTTTTTGTAGATGTTGTTTGAGACTGCGTTATAAACGTGGAATTCTTCAGCGGATGCGAATGACATCATTTTATATAAAATAAAAGCGTGTGTTTTAAGTCTAAAAAATGAAATATGTTTTGTACTATTTATGTTTATACACACACACACACACACACACACACATATATATATATATATATATATATTTTCAACGGGAGCGTCACTAAATTTAGAAAAAAGCAGAATTCCTGCTTTCTAGTACGTTTAGATTCTTTTAGTAAAGAGTCTAGTAAAGAGTTTAGTAAAGAGAGAGATTCTTTAAAGAGTAAAACAAAAGTTGAGGTACATGACTTCTTTCTAATGGTAATAAAAATTCAATTTTTAAATATTTATGAAATATTTCAAAGTAGTTAGTATGTACAGGCATATTGTGTTTTTTCAAAAAAGTTAAAAACTGCCAATTTCATAATTTTTTGTTGTAAAAAAAAGAAAAATTGCGACAGGTCATCAAAAATTAATAATTATAATTAGTTAAAACAAACATTATAGTTTTCAGTAAAAACATATTCGTTGATATTTATAAACTTTTTTTTGACACACTTATATCTGTGCTATTGAAACCACTAAAGTTTTGATTTTAAGTAAAACTTTAAATTTCATGCAACAACACATCTTTAATCTTTCAGTAGAATAAATATGGATTATTTTATTTTTCCTATGTCTAAGCAGTTAAACGAATGTTGAAAAAAAGAAAATCATCTTATGAAAATAAGATTTTCCAAGATAGAAATGTATTTGCTACATTTGACAAGAGTGCAATCTTCTAAAATATATTTCTTGAATAATCCTGATGAAATAGGTAGTAACGTACTGTTGAAATATTGATTTATAAAGTGTACTCAAACTATTTCCATTTTCAAGGCGTCATAAAAAAGGGAAAAATAAGAAAGAAAAACTAAACATAAACTGCTGATGAAAAACAACTGAAGTTTTGCTCTGTTTAGAAGAAAACAGACGGTTTCAAAGAATTGTCTATTTTTTCGGATGTGTTTTGCATGTTTTTTGTAGATTAATCAAAGGATATTAAATTTAAAATAAAAAGAACACTGTCTTAATATTAATAAAAATTTTTTATTATTTCAATTTCTTTAATAATTATTTTTTATTTTTTTTTTAATTATAAAAATTTTCTATTTGATAAGTATATATCCAAATAGCCATACACTGTAAAAAAACGGACCAAAAAACGGAGATTCTACTGGCAATCGAGACGCCAGTACTATTTCCGTATTTTAACGGAAATGTCCCATAAATTACCGAAATCCGTATTTTTACGGAAATTGTTCCCCATAAATTACAGAAAATTTTCCTTTTTTCTGTATTTTATGGGGGAAATTTTCCTTTAAAATACGGAAATAGTACTGGCGTCTCGATTGCCAGTAGAATCTCCTTTTTTTTTACAGTGTACATCCTATAGCCTTAGTTATATACGGGGTGTCCAGCGAATAAAACCCTGATTTCAAAATTAAATATCTCAAATACAAAGATCAATAGAATTATGCGGACAACGGTTTGTTTATTAGCTAAGCTGTAAAAATGTTATACAGAAGTTTAAAAAATTAGTTTCTAAAACCGCTAACAGATGGCGCTGTAATCGCAATGCCTATAAATTGTGTTTTGAAGACCAGAGTACTAGCGTCTCATTATTAGATGGCTTCCTATGGAAGAACGAAAATTGGGAAAGACCACCTTTTTCGTTGGGGTGATGTGCAGAAGAGGGGACATCTGGTCAAAGCTTCAATTTTAGAGAATTTCAATTAATAGAATTTGCAATAAAAAGTTTAGAAATCATTATATAAGATCTTATTAAAATATTTCATTTGGATAAGGTGCAGAAGCAGAGCCATGTGTTGACAGAATTGAGATTCGTTTCAAATTTTGTTATAAGGTACTTCGGTCCGGATACCAGTATCTCTGTGGTATGTCTTTTCTCTCCTAATTGGCAGATCGTGGAATCGAATCCAAGGAGAGGAGAATTTGAAAAAAAAATGGAAATCTTTACTTTTTAATGTTTATTTAAACTGTGAAAATGTTTGAATAAAAAAATCCAAAGTTTCTGGTTTTAAAATTTAATTAAGCTAAAAGAAACCCCTGTTTTAAAAATCATTGAGTATTTTTAATAATGATTCATAAATCATTTTTTTCTAATTATAGAGAATGAATGAAAAAAATTCAAAGTTTCTATTTTTAAAAACTTAATTTAAAAAAAATAATTTTAATTTTAAAAATTCGTTTTCATTTTTTTTATCATTGAGCACAGAAATATGTTGCAGCTTCTAGCGATAGGATCCGAAGTGTTGGAAAGGAATGCAGCATCCAAAATACTTTTGCTTTGACGTTGATGATATGACTTATCATCAATTTCTTTTTAAAAAAGAAATAATTTAATGCACAATTTCTGTCTCTAAAACTTGGTTTACAAAGAAAAGAAATGTATGTGTTGTGCTAAAACCAAAGTATTATGCCGTGATTTAAAAATAAATGAAAAGTGCAAAATTATTTTTCTAAATATATGCATTTTGATTTAAATAATTATACGGCATTAAAAATTGTATTTAATAAAATATTTCAATAAGTTCTTATATAATGATTTCTACAATTTTTATTGAAAATTCTATTAATTGAAATTTCCTAAAATTAAAGCTGATGCAATAATTCTGTGACCAGATGTCTCTACTTCTGCACATCACCCCAATGAAAAAGTGGACTTTCCCCAATATTGGTTCTTCCGTAGGGAGCCATCTAGGAATGAGACACTAGTGCTCTGGACTTCGAAGCATAGTTTACAAGTATTGTGATTTCAGTGCCATCTGTTAACGGTTTTTGTAACTAAATTTTGAAACTTCTGTATAACATTTTTACAGCTTAGCTAATAAACAAACCGTTTACTGCATAATTCTATTGATCCTTGTTTTTGAGATATTTAATTTTGAAATCAGGGTCTTATTCGCTGGACACCCTGTATGTTCATCCATCTATCTAACATACTTACGTACATATTACAAAATTTACATTACATTTATATTAACCCTAAACTGCTGTGACAGAAAACTCATAGTTACTGTGAGCGTTTATGAGAATGCTTGATTGAAAGGTGAATAAAATGCTCTACTATATTATAGGAGACTGTTTCTGTAATGACTATTTTTAACGTTAAAGGACCCTATGCGAAAAAAAACAGGACTAACAAGCAAACAACAACAACAACAACAAAAAACGAGCAGAAAACACAGTTCTTTTACAACTACAGGGTAGCTGAAATGTATTGGCGCACGGATAACACTATTTTTTCAAAAATATATGCTATCTGATGACATTTTCTATTCTAACAAAATAAAAATATAACAAATAACAATATTTAAAGAACTTGTTCAAAATGTCCGCCATTCGCTTTTATACAGGCTTTTAAACGAGGGATCACAAAATTGACGGGACCCGCAGGTAACTCTCATCTAAGTTATCCCAAGCCTTGATAAGTTTGCATCGCAGAGAATCCAAATTGGATATTTTTTACCCTTTAATATTTTCTTCTAATTATTCCCAAACAGAAAAATCGAGTGGATCGAGATCCAGACTGGTTGAAGGCCATTTAAATTTTGTTAAATAGCCAGGCATGTGGGCATCGTGACGACCAATGTCTTTTTTTGCTCCATGTGCAGGCGCCCAATCCTGCTGGAAGATTCTCTGAGGATGATTTTGTTTCCATCGGAACACAATAGTATTAGCCAACACTTCGTCTTGGTACGTTTTTGAATTAATCATCACGTTTTTATAAATAAAAATCAAAGGAGTTTTTTTCGTGGCAGTAACGCCTGCTCAAACCATTAATAGATTCGTAAAAAAAAAAAAAAAAAAACAAAAAAAACGATCGTGCGACCATTTTTGTTTTTCTAGCCTTTCCCTGCATTAAACTTAACAGAGCCTGAATATTTTGACGGTTGTATGCCTTCTCGATGGTGAACATTTTCTCATCCGACCACAAAACATCTTCCACGCATCACTCCTTGAAAATTTGGAGCATCTTCTTGCATCTCGTTAGCCTCTTTTGCTTGGCATCACTTGGCAAATGTTGCCCACGCTAAAGATGGTAACTATGAATTCCAGGAGAGTTTTTAATAATGTTTTGGACACTTTTGCAAAAAATATCTCGTCTCTTTGCAATGGAATTTAGGCTTACGTTACCATTTCGGATATTTCTTTCCTTGATAATGTTACGAATTTTTGGGGCATTGGCATAAGTTGGTTAGTTTGATTTCTTTTTTACTCGACTGCCAAGAAGAGTTATGCGTTTCACGCGTATCTGGGTATGTGGATTTCTTTATACCCTCGAAACATCCCAACGGCTGGATGGATTTTAATGAATGAGGTCTCTATCGATTCGTCTTAACCATCCGATGGTTATAGGCTAGGTTTTGTTTTTATAAATTCGAAATGGCGGCCGTAAAATACAAAATGGCGGTAGAGACTATAAAATATTTTACGTACCATATTGAGTGGCATATCATTGGATAGGTCTTTCAAAATGAAGGCGATGTTTCATTGACTATTTTACAGTCAGAAGCTCCGTTGAAATGTTACGCAACTTGGAAGTTGCATAGGTAGGATCTCTGGCTTTACTGCAACTCTAACCTTCATAGACCTCTATAGGCCTTATCAAAACAGTGTTTATAGATAGGAAATAACAATTAAACGCAACTTAAAAGTCATCAATACAAGTAAATAAAAAAATAGGTAAGTATAAAAAATAGTTTCACATTGATGAGTAATAATTAATTAGTTCGCTTTTTACGCAGTCGCGTTTTTTTATTTTTTAAATTTAATTTTTATTACATCAACGTTTTCTACTTCTTTCCACTGCTTAACAATCCTCTCATAGTTCGTAGTGAGACTTTCAGAGGAGATGCAGTCATTGATGTCTTCTCTCCATTTGCTGCCAATTGGGCAATAGCTAAGCGATGAACATAGGTCTTCATAGGAACACAGAAAGTAAAAAAAAATAATACATCACAAGAAATTCCATAAGAAATACTACAAAAACTATAAAAAATAATCAGGCTTTTTCCAATTTTGGTTGTGAAATGGCAGCGTCAAACAATGCGCCAATACTTTTCAGCCAACCTGTAGATATCTTCACCACTAAATATTCATATTTTTTTCCTGATTTATAGGTAGATTTTGTAAAAAATAATACCTATTACATTCTTCCCTATGTTGGAATTTTTGAAAATTTTTTGCAGATGTACGCCGATCTTGACCACTAAAATAGCATGGCAACAGGCGATCTCAGCACTTTCCCAAGAGCTTAACCGTGTGACGTACATAACCTCACCGCAAAGAAAGGAAACACCTCAGCAGATTTAAGGGGAATCAGGATTCTTAAAACTGGAAAAAATGAAAAAAAGACCACTTTCGACATTTAATATCTTAAAATGTATTGGATTTTAAAACATAATTTTAATTGGGATGAAAAATATAAGTGCGTACTTTCATTTGATTTATTTAAAAAATTGCAAGATGCAGAATTAGCATTTACAGGGAGCTCCAAACTGTCAGATATTTGACGAGCAGAAAATCGGTATAACAGCTTATGCGCAGGATTACATACTAAATTTTGCAACTAGAATGAAAATTTTGGTACCTACTTATACTTCAGATTTTAATAATTACCATGAACATGAATAAATTTGTATTACAAGCATTTTATATTTTTAATACAATGTTGTATTTAGCTAATGCAAAATTTAGAAAATTTCAATAGCTTAATCACCTAAAAAATATTTTTTTGAACAATAAAAATGTAACTTTGGGTTCCGTTTATACGGACTAACATGAAACATGTGTTTTGAAAATTTCAGGAAATAATATTTGGAAGTTTTTGAAATATCCTGCGCGTTATGCCCCAAAACATTATTTGGAGAAAAATGACTTCAAAGTTTCGGTTGGTTGGTTGGTTGGTTGGTTGTGTTCACGACGGCCAATTATCAGTACGAGGGATATAGGCCCTAAGGGGGGGGTGCCCTTCGTGGGGGTCTTTCTAAAGGAACCTATCCCGTATTAACGCTTGGAAGTCCAAGGTTCGAAGAAAACCACGAAAACTCCGAACGATTAGGCCGACGCGCGCGAATGGGTTTCAAAGTTTCGGAAATGCCTCTTCATTAATTAAGTGGGTATAATTCTAAAAGCCATACTTCTGTTCTAATGAGAATTTCAAGGAAATAATTGTATCAAAATGTTCAGAAAAGATAGGAATTTAACATCTAAAAAACTTAAAATTTAGAAAATTTTAAAGCTTTAAAAGTCACGAGACCCCTTAATCGCTGGGAATAAAAATCTAATGTAAATGTAGAAAGTTGTTCACGGGCTTTCGGAAAGAACAGACCTCGCAGCCATGGAAAAAGTACGATGTAATCTGGTAAGTTCGGCTAGTAAGCTGCAAGTTCTGTAATAATAATCCTGTTTATAATTCTTTGTAACTCATCTACATTAAATATTATTAGATTTCCATTATGACTTTTCAATATTGCCGAAGTACTTTCGCTATACTTCATATATATATGTACATAGAGAGTGCAAAGGAAAGTCCCTTTAACCTGAAAATACTTGCGAACGGAGACAGCTACAGATACGCAAGTAAGATAACGGTATAATAAAGCGACTACGCCCGATCTAATGCAATCGACAGAAGCGCCCCCTAGTGGTGAAATTTGGATGATAGCCATTGCAAATCGAAAACGAAAAGAGATAGAGCAAAATTTCCAGTTAGAACGTTTTAGAGCATCAATTAATTAATACGAAACGACGTTTGGTTTACATGGACCAAAAATGTTCGAAATCGGTAAGCGACGATTCTACTTTGCCTATTCACGTTCCGGAAATGTCGTAGTGCATAATTGAAATTGTGACGCTGTACTGTAATGTAATGACAGTAAAAATTTATTTTCCAATGCATTTAAAATTTTAGATTAACCCTTTCAGGGGCAGAAGAATTATGTTCGTAAACTGATGAAATAATTTACTGACACCATAATATTCAAATGAATTTGTTATAAAATAAAAACCCGCTTATTTGCACTTTCATTGCAAAAGCAAAATTTTATTAAAATATTCTCGGTGCCATTTGTCAGTTGTGGAATTAAAATTAGGTGTGTAGACCGTCAAGCCACCGCCCTTGAAAGGGTTAAATCTATGTCGTCGTATTGAAGAGGCTTGCAATAGACGTTCCATGCTGAGAAATGTGCATACAGAATTACTCTCACGAATACAAACGTGTATTGCGAGCAACGGCGATCTTTTCGAACATACTGAATATTAATTTTTTATCACTGTGAGACAGTTTGTCATTTTTTCGTGTATGATGTTATCAAAAGGTATAGAGATAAGTACGTATTTATACAATAGATTGTGCATATTTCTTCGTACTTCTGGCTATTGCATTAAAAAATTTACACAAAATGGAGTGCATCGATTTCGGACATTTTTGGGTATACAGGCGAATATTTATGTAAACCAAATGTCGTTTCGTACTACTTAATTGATGCTCTAAAACTTTCTAATTGTAAATTTTGCCCAATCTCTTTTCGTTTTCGATTTGCAATGGCTATCTTCCAAATTTCGCCACTAGGGGCGCTGCTGTCGTTTGAATTAAATCGGGCGTAGTCGCTTTATTATGCCGTTACTTCTCTTATATAGCTGTGGCTCTCTCCGTTCGCAAGTATTTTCAGGTTAAGGGGGCTTTCCTTTGCACCCTGTATATGTTCTTCTATATATAAAAAAAAGTTTTGGTTTGGAAATGGACCAATGAACATCTGCGTAGATATTCCGGGTGGACCACATCCAATTTGAATGCTTAAGCATGGCCTTTCATCGTTAATATTAAAAAAACTGTTGCATACAAAAATATGAAAATCGGTGGTATTATAGAGAAATGTTTGATAAATACGCTGATGCAGACAGTTTTCAAATCGAAGAATTATTTTAAGAGATATTTAATGCTAAAGTTGGACAAAATCGTTACATTAAAAAAGTTTTATTGGAGCAAAAACTATACATGAGAATTTAATCATTTTTAGATCATTTTATACGTTATAAGTTCCAGATGTGCAGATTGCATTTAGTTTTCTTATTTGACTAATTTTTTGATGTTTTATTTCAAATTTAATTCAAATTTTCAGCATTTCGAGAGATATTTTTTACAAATTTTAGAAAATATTATTAATTTAAACTGTTGCCAGTTGCATAAACAGCGCAAACAATAATGTTTACTTCAAATTAAAAATTTATTTACACGTGACTATTACAAACAGAAAAAAAAAACTTTAAAATTAGAATTAAATGATTACATGTTAAAAGCAGGAAAATTACGTCATAAGAACCATAGGCACAGATGTCATATACGCGCATTTTGGCGCAAATTTTTTCCGCGCCAAAGTGTCGTTATTTTGCTTGATGTGGTAACCCGAATTATGTTGCTTATGCTGTTTATGTTTTCGCCAAATTGGAAACCGAAAAAAATCGCGCCAATATGAGGCGAATATGATATCTGTACCCATCCGGGTTACGATATCAAGCAAAATAACAACACTTTAGCACCAGTTAAGTACCCGTTGCGTATATGAAATTGGCGTCAGAAAAAATTTGCGCGCATATGACATCTGCGACGAACCATATTTCCACTTGAATTTAAAAAGAGAAACAAAATCTTAAAATAAAAAAAATCATTATTATGCGTTAAAACTTGTAATTTGAGGAAATTACGTCATATTTAAAATGGCAAAAAATATAGTAAAACAATTTAAATTGAAAAATATATTTGTGCGAGATATTTTGAGATAATCTTTTTAACTATTATCGTGAATTCGAAGACAGCTCAAATAATATTTCCTTCTAACAACAAAAGTATTTTCACGTGAATATTAATAAGAGAAATAAAACTTTGGTGTAAATTACGTCAGATTTAAAACGATACATTTAAAATGAATTATTTAAAAGAACTATCTTATAGCGCTGTTAAAAAATACCGGGAGACAATGACGCTGTTTACTTAATTCATTTTACATTAGCTTATTTTCAAATGTTTAACTATTTTTTAATTAAATACGAAAACCACCATTGTATCTCTTAACAGCAGCAGATTTGGTCTTAAAAATCCCCAATCCAAGAAAAACGAATGGAAACCCGTTTACAGAGAGATCGCTACTGTTTTTTTTTAATTTTAATTCAATATTTTTAAAACTGATCAAATTAGCGTGCTTTTTGGATTTTGGTGTCCCTGAACGGGGGTTGGCGAGCGTAGCTCGTAGGGGGCAGAGCCCCCTAGTATATATATATATATGTCTATCTACACTAGTCATCAAAATTAAAGGAGTGATAGAAATAAAACGTAAGTGATACTTAATGAAAAATTATTTTTAGAAATATGTACAAAAGCATTAGTTAATATAAATTACAATGTTTGGCAATTGATTATTCTCAAAATATTGAAATTAAAATCAAAATCATGGAAATTGGAAAATGATGGAAAATTTAAGTCACTTCTTGTGGAAATTCTTCTTTTTAATATGGTGTATGGTCACCTTAGACAGATATGCATACCTCACATCTTGATTTCATAGACTTTACCAAAGTGTTGATCAAGCCTTGTGGAATTGTATGCCACTCCTCTAAAAGTGCACTTTTCAGCTCCTAGAGGGTCCGGAAAGGAATCTGGCGCGCTGAAAGTGGGCGCCCTAAGGGATTCCACATATGCTCAATCGGTTTCAAATCGGGTGAGTAAGGTGGTTAATCCTTTCGAGTGATATCGTCTGTTTGCAAGTATTCTGAGATCACATATGTTCAAAGTGACCAAGCACTGTCATCAATTTAGCAAACACTCTGAGCCAACAGCACCCCTAAACAGTCAAACTTGAGATTTCAATACCTCTTTCACATATCTTCGAGCACTTATAGAACTTTCTTGAAAGACATGCAGCTCAGTGTGGCCATTTGTCATGAACCCCCTCACCTCCACACAATTAAAATGCGATCCCGGAAATAGGATATTTCAAGGACTATGGAAGGCAAGTTGCGTGTTCCTTCCTCTCTCCAGTTCAAAACACGTCTAGACCCAATGTTCAGACCATATCTGGACTCGTCAGTAAACACTACACTACACCTGACAACGGCACTAGTTTAAATGGGTCCCTTTGGCACTTGGAGTGAGTGGGACACAAATATTTGTTTTCTCTCATACATTCTATGCTCATTAAGCCTTCCTGCAGCAGTAGAATAGCTAATTCTAGTTTCTGTGGCTAGATGTGAAACCGAATCTCTTGTAGTCGCTTCGCGGTTTCTTCGAGCCGACAATGATAGAAAACGGTCTTCGGATGCAGCTGTTGCTCTTGATCGCCCTTGACCAGGCTGTCTATCAACCGATCCAACGCTTAAAAAGCGGCTCCAAGCTCTTGATATGACACATTGAAATATATTGAAATCTTGGGCGACCTCCAATTGTGTTTGACCTTCCTCGAAACTACCAATTATTCCCCACTTTTGACCTTCACTTAAATTATGCCTTTGAGCCCTAACTATTGAGTACTGATAACTCTCAGACACCACATTCACTTTAAACAGCACTACGTACCAGAAATCCAACATGCGTCCATTTCGCACCACATTGCATTTACCGAATTTGCATATTTCTGGTGCTAACGTATGCGCGGAAGTACAAATTTGTGTTCAATTGCATTTAATTAACATAAATAATTGCTGAATTAGGCATTAGTTGCTTACTTAGTTGCTTAGTTGTAACTTAGTGAGCATACGTTTTTTGATTATCTTTTAATTTTGATGACCGGTGTATATAGCTCTTTGAAATCTGCCTGTGCTTGTACGCCGAACCGGAAGGGATTTCTTTAATGCTAAAGGACTATATAAAGGCTAATCAACAAACAATAATAATAATCACAACAACAACAACATAAAAAAAGCGAGAAAGAAACACATTTCTTTTACAACAAGATATCTTCAAGACTAAATATTCATATTTTTTCCATGATTTTTTTTTACACAGTCTGCAAAATGGAGATATTTGTAACTTTTAAATATTTCAAACAGTTGAACAATGAGAACTGTTTTTTTTAAATTATTCAAAGAACCGAAGTGGAAAAAAAGGTCTTCTTATAGGCTCTTTTACCATTAACTATCAATATTTTTTCCACGAATTGTTCATGCAAGCTAGGAAAATATTACATGTTTAACTCATAAAAATTCCAAAGATTTCGGATAATAACGATATTTTTTTCTAAGTTTCTATTGAACACGACAATCCACTCCCTCTTTTTTCGGCATACTTGAAATTGAAAATTACTTACAGGCTCGGGAAATAATAATAATAAAAAAAAAAAAAAAAAAAAAAAAAAAAAAAAAAAAACGCAAAGAAGAAAAATACAAAACCACATGTTCGGTCATTTTTCTGTCGATCGTTGCCGGTCATTTTTCTGTTGATTCTGTTTTACCAAAAGTATGAATAATAATAATTAGAAAAAAATTCCAAAATTCATTTATGGCGAATTTCATTCCCCCCCCCCCCCCCCCATGTCCATAGGATTAACGTTATGCATATTTTGATGAGAAAAGTACTCTTAATTTTATACAATTGCACTAAAATTTCAATACTATATACTAACCTTTTAAATAAGGATCAGTTTTTCAAAAATTAAAATGTTTAAAAGGAAAAAAATCAGTTTGAAAAAAAAAATCCTAGTGTTGCCATTGCGCGCTGTTATTTACCTTTAGTACGTAAATGGAATTTTGCGCTATTGCTCTGAAAAACATCGATCCAAAAATAAGTGAGAAGAAAAACATTATTTTTTTGCAGCTAAATTTCAATATTTTATCACGAAACATATGCACAGGTTTAGGTAATATATTTATAACTCATAAAATTTTCAAGGAATTTGGACAATAAGAAATATTTTTTTTTTTAATATTAAAAGGGTGCGATGTAAAAAAAATAGTGCTCCTTTTTGCTCCCGAAGGCAGCGGGGTCACATAATTGGGTTCGTTAAAAAGATTGTATATAGGGTAATTCTAGGATAGATGGCCAGCCTGAATATTTCAAAAAACTGTACCATAGATTGCAGCATAAAGTTTGTAAGAAATAATTCAACATGTTTATTCATTGCGACATTCAGCTGTGTTTTTCAATTATAAAAAGAAAGTGTAATTTTAATGTTTATTTAACCCCTTGAGGGGCAAACAATTACGTTTATGAAATGCTGAATTCCCACCGGAATCTTTGAAAAATTCTATTTCAAAATAAGGAAAAGCAATTTTACGGCTTTTTTCCACCAAAGTTAGAAAAGTATAAATTTAATAAAATTTTTCTGGTGTAAAACTTCATTAATCGTAGGTGGTATATAATATATATCGGTGCCCCTCAAGGCGTTAATTTAGTGATAGGATATTTTTGTTGCGTTAGGTACCTGAATGTTTGGCAGCGGAAAACAACAACAACAACAACAACAACAACAACAAAAAACACTTCCAGTAGCGAAGAGGATGAACTACATTTGAAATTATTAGATTCTACAGATTCCGAGGGAATAGAATTGGATGAGGATCACTGTTTTGGTTGTGGAGAAGAATATAATACCATAACCAAAAAGGATTACTGCATACAATGCATAAGGTGTCAGAAGTGGTTCTATGAAACGTGTATAAACCATTAAGATCTTTGCCGAAAATGTGGTAAAATTTTACGAAAAGAGAAAGATTGAAATTATAGTTCAAATTTTGTTTCTTCAAATTTTATTCACTGATTTTCCGTGATATAATTGCATCTTTACAAATTTCTAAGTGTTTTTCATGATTAACTACATGAAATGTGTTACTTTATGCTGTTTTAACTTCCTTTTTTCTTTCTTGTATTCGATGGCCATCTCCCCTCGGCTTGAAGGAGAGATAGCCATCTGCCATTTTAATTTCAGTTTTATTTCCCACTTTTTGTTCTCGATATTTAATTGTTTTTTGTCCAAAATATGATGAGTATCTGTATAAGAATTTCAAATATGCATAAATATTTCTTGTATTGGCATTCTAAGAATTTTTACTTCAATCTTTGAAAACTATAGCCATCTATCTAGGAACGTTTAGAAAGATTTTCGTCTAAATATAATAAATTTGTTCATCATCATATTAGATAGATTTGAGGTTATTAACACGGGACTGGGCAACGCCGGGGAAGCTAGCACAATAGTAAAATAATGCTTGTAATTAGGGCTTGGATAACATAAAACATCTAAAAATTTCGATTTTTCGTTTAAAAAGTAAAATAGACTCAGATAATTCAGAAAAGAATTTATTTATATAGTTTTCTAATACAGATATACCTATTCGGAATCTTAAAGTTTGTAAGCAAAAAATACCAGGATTACATATGTAATACAGAGAATGTGTAATCCATGTGTAGTTAACAAAATTTTGTCTTTTTTACTGTCTATATACATGGTATAGATATAAAATGTTTAGCAGTAATAAAAATAGATATAAAATCTTTTAATCTAACCAATAAAATAAAATAAAATAAAATAATTACATCAAAGTTTTAGAGCGAGTTTGCTTATCGCAAATATACAAAAATTGCAAAGCAACATCTTTGTTCAAGTCAATATTTTAGAAAGCAGTGCGTCATCGACAAAACTGTAAAAGATATTTGAAACGAAATGTGTTTATCGGAAATACTTAGAAATATTGATTCTTTTTCTGATGAAACTATTATGAAATCAAATCCTGCGTGTCTAACAAATAATCTTGACTGATAAAAGATAGATTAGGACCATTTTTTCCCATTCGCCTTACCACATAACATTGTTTTTTTTTCGAGTAGTATGCACTTTCACAAGTAATAAAAAAGTTATTTAAAACAATATTTTAATTTTTTGAAGGAAAAATTAAATATTTATATAAACAATTGTATTTATATTGTATTTATATACATTGTATTTATATAAATAATTGCAATTGTATTTATATAAATAATATTAAATGGTGTACAGTTGAGGCTAAGCTTTAGGCCACATTTGAATAATTAATACCCATTTAGATGATCTTGTTTCAAAATTTGGAGATGTGTCAGAATATGCCCACTTATTTGTAAATCACAGATCTTAGACTTTTTCAGAATCAAGGTTATTATTTTTTATTGTCACAAGTATAAAATTTGCTTATAGGTTTTAGCTAATGTATGCAGCAATTAAACTGAGATCCAGGCATAATGTTTTGTTAAAATAATGAAATTAAATTCAAAACTCATTCAAAGTAACGTCGACTAAGTAAGGAAGTGGTGATTTTTAAATTTCCCCACATAATATTTACTACGCAATCTTTTTCAACTTCTCTGTTTTATGGTATTTCAATTCCTATTTTGATTCAAGTTATGCTAACACCATAGTTCCAAACATGTACGTTTTTGTAACCAATAAAATTTAATAGAAATTTTCGGTTTATTTAATAATTAAAAATTGTTAGACTTTGGAGATTAAATTAGACAAAATTTTCTATTAGATTTTAGCAGTAAGAAGAAACAGTACAATTTGGCTGTTATGTAACATTTTAAAAGTAAACAAATGTTTGTTTATAGGAAATGGACTCTTAGACTACTAGCTGATTTTAAAAGTTCTTTAACCGTACGATAGATGAAAAACAGAGTTCCCAAGAAGACAGCATTGTATCCCTTTTTAGGCATCTGAAAATGTGTTGGAATAACAATTTTCTGTTTAATTAAAGTCTTATGCTCACCTAATTCAGTACAAGAATAGGGTTTCCTAAAATGACGTCTAAATTAGTAACATTTAAGTTCCCCGCAGCAGTATAATTTCCCCTAATGTAAAAACGCACAGAATGTACAAAATTAATCACTACTATTGATACATTCATAACGACTATTGATACTCAAAGTGCGATTGGTTAATATAAACTTTCAGAATACTTGTTAAATTTGCAAGAAAAACAGGATGACTTTAAACGCTAAATGTAAAAATAGAAGAACTAATTACTGATGAAGTTAAATTTGAAACAGAAATTCAAAAATCACTTTAATATGACGAATCAATAACGGTTTCGAAAGCTACTATCAGAACTAAATTAAAACAAGCCAAGGTCGAGCAGCCTGAATCTGTTCAAAGTATCAATGCTTCTAATTTTAATATTGCTTCAAAAATTTCTGTCAATTTGCCTAAACTTAATATAACCACGTTTAACCTTTTGCGGCGCAGAGCACTTCCATTACTAAAATGATTACATGAATGAATGATACGGAATTTACGAGGAAAGTTATTTGGAAATAAGAAAAAGCTTTATCTCACATACATAATAAAAGGAAAATACTTCTACCAAAATTTTGATGCCATTGTGGCATTTGGGAATCAAGATGGCTGTTCCATGTAATAGAATCCTGATCCACAAAGGGTTAATGGCATAGCTGCCAACTTTTATGCTTTTTCTTTACCACTAAAATTTAAAGAAATTTTTGACTTCTTGAATCGCAGAGTTTGCCCACTGAATATGGAAAATTTTACTATTAAATTTTAGTGGTAAGAATAAAGCGTAAAAGTTGGCAGCTACGCGCACACAAAAATCATGGCCTTGTTCAATAACAAAACGTGCACTGTTTTTGCTAGTTGTTTATATACCTCAGTGCAAAATCGGTAAGGCATCTTTTAATTTTTAGTTAAAGAAAAAAAAAAACATCACTTTGTTTATTGCCTTTCGATGGAAATAACCCGAGTTATTGGCCCGTGCGAAGTGAGTTTATTAGTTAAATGTACACATTTAAGAAAAAATAATCCCCTCTTATATGCAATCATCTTAATGCCATATACCAATCACCAGATTCATTTGTTGTACCTATTTATTCAGACATTATAACTCTTTAACTACATTAAAAGATAGTGCAGATTTCAAAATGTTTTAAAAAATACATTCAAATACACTAAAAGGCAGGTCAAATGTATAAAATTATAAAAATATTTTCACCAACTTCTGTCCTGAAATATCATCAGTTAGTTCTGTTTTATCTCTTCTTCGCTACTTACTATCTTTAGAGTTTTCCCTAATCGCAATCAAATCACATACAATCACATTCAAATTATCAATCACTATAGATTTAGTAATAGATGAGAATAGATAATAGATGATGAATAAAAGAGAAATTAGCAGGTTATATTAATTTAAATTATGCATTAGTAAGGGAGGCCATAGAAATTATCACAACTCGTTCTGAAATATGCAATTATATGTTACATGTGAAAATTGATAATAAATGGTGTCGTTTGTTAGGAATAGGGAATATAGATGGGGAAAACTCCATAGATTGCATCTAGCGAAGAAGGGAATAAACAGAAAGGGGGTAGGATACCTTTAAACCATCAAAATTTTCTAATTTTTTTTTTTTTTTAACAGATATTTTGATTCCGTAACCATTTCTGAACAATATGCAAAAAACCGCATTAAAAAATTCCCATTAGTTTACTAACTATGGCAGTTTTATTATGACTACATATTAAGACTACATAGGATAATTGAACTTTGCGATGCGTTTATTCAAAACGATGAATTTTGATACTGCTCGCAGTGTTACTAAAAAAATAAGCATGGCAATCAAAAGAAATTTTTACCACATATTCATTTCTGTATTATCTACAACTTAAAACCAGAAAAATGTAATTTTTTTTTTTTTTGTTTTTATACTTTGAAAATATTTTTTAAAAAGTGAAAATTTTTTATTTTTCGTTAATTTTTTAATTTAATATTTTTTTTAAAATATTCTGGTTTTAGTATAAAGGTATCTCTATTATGTATTTATTTTCCCCAAAATTTCCTCTTTATATGCATATTTTCAGATTTTATCATGCGCGCAAGATTTTTTTCTCTTATTACCATATAGTTTTAAACTTATCATTTCAATATTTATTTATGAATTTACAAGTATATATATATATATGTTTAAATATATATTTAAATATGAGCTTTATATTTAAATGAAGTTTGATTTTTATTTTTCACTTATTACACAAGTTTAGAAGCTTGGGACATAGTGATATTTTTTACTTTTTCGACATGTTCAAAGGTATCATACCCCCTTAACTGGTGATGCCCAAGAACAGAAGGAAAAATATTTAAAAATTTCAATACATCGGCACTATTTTATAATGTATTTAAAAGGATTTTTTAAACTTTTAAAGATCTGTATTAAATCATTATAATGCCTGAAGAAATAAGTTAAGCAAGTGAATCTAATGATAAAAGAATCCTTGCACATTCTTTAATTTTAACATTTTAATTCTTAAATGAATTTTATATTATCCCCTTTAATAAAAAGCTACGCTTTGCCGACGACTGGCTCTTTCGCTAATCGTTGCCACTGATTAATTTCGGAAAATGAAACATTTGAAATTACTGAAAAAATTAATAGCTCGAAAAGTATTTGCCAGAAAATTGTTAGACAAACTGTGTTAGAAAGGTGAAAAATTGTATTTTTATTGATATAAATTTCAAATCTAACGATTATGCCGTTTTTGAAACATTGAATTTCAAAAACTACCAAATTCCACAAAAGAGTACCATAGCGAATCCTTCACACGTAAAAAGATAATGATAAAGGCAATGTCTCCTGACGTGTATACTGGAAATAGCACGAGTCCCAAATTATAGTAGTCTTATTATTCTGTTAAAATATAAAACAAAATTAGGATGTCACAAGTGCATGATTTTTATTTAATTCTCGACAAATATTAGATGCACCATTTCTTTTTAGTTGTGAATAATATAGGTTAATTCACGTATGATCTTATATTTAAAACGAATATAGGGTTAATGCACGGCTTTAACGAGACAAAGTGATATCATGAAGGGCTTTTCATGAATTTACATTCCTTTTTCAACTTTTTTTTTTTTTAAGAATCAAGACTATATTTATTTAGGCTTAAGAAACATTTTTTTTTTTAAATTCTGGTACAGTAAAACCTGTAAATTGACCACCCTTGTAAGTTGACCACCTCTCTATGTTGACCTCTGTTGTCAGGAACCAAATTTATCCTATACAAAACTATAAGACAAACCCTTTATAACTTGACCACCTGTCTATCTTGTATCTTGACCACCGAAATTATTCAAATTTGGCTAGAACTATTATAAAATGCCCATCAAAACCCTTTATAACTTGACCATCCAAATAGCTAACAAATCATGAATTGAAAAAAAATAACTATCCACGAAATTTTTCTATTTTTTTTTCTTTCTTTTTAACTAGAATTTTTAAGAAGGTGAAATAGTTATTAACCTGGGAAATGCTTTTAGTAGTGATAAGTGTAAGTAAATAATTCAAGGCTTATCTATTCTTACATTGTTGCTCTTGTGAATTTGTCTTTTCAACCCCTCCCCCCTTCATTCTTTGATTCTAGATTTCTTTCTCCTATTTCCCATTCTATTATTATTCCTTCCCTTCTTTCAATAACCCCAGATGCTAGTTGGTAGGCAGAAATATTCCACCAATTGCAATAGTTTGTGGCAATTGTTACACAGTTAAGAAAATTATTTGTGATAATGATGAATTACTCTAGGACTGTGTAGTAGTACAGAACATTGGGCTTATGCGAAGTCCAAAAATCAGCTTCAAACTACAATAACATTTTTTTTTTTGGAAAAATAGGTAATGTAATTGACAAACTTAATTTTAAAATTTTAGAATGTGTATGTGTCTTAACATGTGAAAAAAACAAGTGTTTTTCTTAAATATTTTTTTTTATAAATTATGTGTAAAAACTAGTATAGTTTGAATAATCACTAATTGGCTGTATATTGATTAAAAGTTTTTTTTTTCTAAATTAGTAGTAATACTAATTGATTTTAAAATTGATACACAACTATTAATGCATTCTTGTAGTTAATCTTTTCTTTTATAAGGTTTTAGAAATATGCATGGTAATACAATATATTTTAAAGCCCTGACAATAAATAAAATATTTTTGGGAAAAAATGATATGGTGTAAATATTACGCAAAAAAGAAAAAAAAATTATCATCACCCTTTATAAGTTGACCATCTCTCTAAGTTGACCACTGAAGTGTGGTACTGCAAGTGGTCAACTTACACAGGTTTTACTGTACAAAAGCAAAGTTTCTCAAGGCTTTCAATATATTTAAAAAAAGAGCATATTTGCGCGAGATTCATGGTCCGTACAGTGTTTAATTTTAAAATGGATTTTTCTAATCAAAGATGTTTAAAACCCCAAGCAACGCCAGGTATCTCAGCTAGTGATGAATACTTATACTAGATTACACAATATTACTGAGTAGATTACATAGGTGCCAACCTCAAACTAATCTTCCGTAATAATTGTGTTAATTTGACTCTGGTTTAATAAGTTTCGAACCAGAATTTTTTTAAAGAAATGAAATTAAATATGTTCCACGTAGAAACCTGGAATTACATAAATAAGCATTCATGAAATAAATTTTCTGGTTCGAAATGTGGTTAACCTGGGTCAAATTAATCCAGACATTACGGAAGATTAGTGCAAGTTTGGCAGCTATGAGATTAGTATGAGACATTTTCATATACGGTTTTTTGTTTCTTCGTTCGACGCGTGTTACACAATGAAAAGATACATCAACACAGAGAGAAATTGTAGTAGGCGTAAAAGTGAAAGGTTCATTAAAGTCTGAATCAGATGGTTCTGGTTCGAATTAGAGCACAGGTTTCCTGTAGGTTTCCTCCAGGTTTTTACACTTTTGTAACTCAACCTGGTTTTTGTGTGTAAAGATGGAATTTTACATACGATTTTTAACCCACTTCCAAAACATATGTACAAATGTGTGTTTCCGATAACAATACAGTTCTTTAATATTTTTACAACTTAATTATTATATAGGTTGGTTCAGAACTATATCTCAGAAATGTAAAGGCAGGAGAATGGGACCTAAATCAGAAGATTTGGTATAGGAATATGTGTGCGAAAATGCAGTGTTGAGGCAGTAGAGGGCGCTGTTGAATGCGACGGATGAATGATCTTCGTTGGCTTGAATTGTTATTTCCCATACGGATTTCGGGCAACATGGATTATTACACCAATGTTGAGCTTGCCGACATCCATTTCATGTATGGGATTGGGCAAGGAAATGTATTGACTGCTCAGAGGATTTAGATTCCCGGTCCTCCGACAAGTTCAAAAAGCTGTTGGACGTGCGTTGGGTGTGGAGCATTTCCTTGCTTAGCCCCATGCATAAAATGTAAGTCCGCATTGGTGTAACAATGCATGTTGCTCGAAGTCCGTGAGGGAATGACGACTTAAGCTAGCGAAACGCTTTTTTTTCGCTGTAAAGGGCTAGCGCCCTTTACAGTCTCAACGCTGCATTTCTGCACCCACATTCCTATACGAAATCTCCTTATTTAGGTCCCCTCTACCTGCCTTTACACTTTTGACATATAGTTCTTAACCACTCTGTATAATACATTAATTTTAATCATTTATCAATTAGTCTGCTCATAGATCGCCAAATATTCTTTGTAAAAGTGGTATTACACGAGGCGTCAAAGTTGCCTCTAATTTCTGGCGATTCAATGTTATACTAGCTTTAAAAGTGTTGCTCGAAAGAAAGCAACTTTTTTTCTCGGAGCAATTATGATACCTGAGATGGCCCTCAAGTAGTTCTGGAATGGGAGCAGAGCAATATTGCCAAAAAACTTTATGGTTCAAGTGATTATGTGTTACAAAATCAGTGAAGTTAATTATACGACAAATCACTCTCGCCAAAATATGACAATATACAATTTGGCTGGGAAAATGTAACAACGAAATATTTTAAACATTAGAAAGTAGAAAATATAAATAAAAAATAAAGATTGCAGAATATTTTATTTAATAGTTAAATGTTTATTAAATTATGATTATACGTTTAGAAATCCCGAATAGATAGTTTAAGTAACTCTTTTTTCTTTCCTGTTTACATTAAAAAGAAACAAAGCAAAGATCACATATTTTTAATTAAATCACCAGTTTGCATTTTCTATGAAGCTTAAAAATCAAAGCGGTGATTTTTCAATAATCGGGTCCAGGCCAAATCAAGGTATTGTAACGGATAATAATAATAATAATCATTATTATTATTTTACTTTCTTCTATCTTTACAAGAAGAAAGTTTTGGATTGATGGAAATTTTCGAATTCAGGTTTTCGACGAATTTACACGTTTTAGGGGTCAGAGATTCCGAAAAGCATGTTTTTACAAAATGTCTGTCTGTCTGTCTGTGACACAAATTTTGTGGGCGCTCTATCTCAAGAACTAATGCACGGAATTTAATAAAAATTTATATTCAGTTAGTCCCTGATATAAGTTGGTTCTGATTAGTTTTTGGTACAAATCACTCAACAGGTGGCGCTGCTATGCTGCATTTTTTACGATTTCCGCAATAGCCCTATCTCAAGAACTAATGCATGGATTTTTATGAAACTTCAGATTCAGTTAGTCCTTGATATGAGTTGTCTCTGACTATGTATTGGTGTAAATCGCAATACAGGTGGCATTACTATGCTGCATTTTTCCTGATTCCCGAAATTGTTTTATCTCAAGAAGTAATGCACGGATTTTAATCAAATTTCACATTCAGTAACCAAGTTTACTTAAGTTATTGGTTATTAGTTTTGGTATATATCGCTCAACAGGTGGCGCTGCTATGCATAATTTTTTATGATTTCCGCCATAGCGCTACTCAAAAACTAATGCACGGATTTTCACGAAACTTCAGATTCAGTTAGAAGTTGACAAGTTGTTGCTGACTAGATTTTAGTGTAAATCATCTAACCGATGGCGCTGCTATGCTGTATTTTTAAGGAAGTATTAACATGTATGAGATAGAAGAAAGTTTTAGGATTGCCACATCCGTCTAGTCTTTTTTGCAACTACATGAATTGCAGCCAGGAAATTTGGCGGGATTCTTAAGGTAAACATTGGATGCTTGTAAAATAGTTTTTTAAAAAGAAGCTATCTTTACTTTTATTTAAAAGTAAATAATTGAATATGAAATAAAATATACCTTATCATGGAATTCTCGTAACTGAAATGTGTCAGAATAATTTAGAAAAATGTCAAAAATTGCATAAAACAGGCCAACATGCTTATTTTGGAAAACAGTTATTATGACTTACTGTTATGTTTCAGATTTATGCAGACATATATATCATATGTTTATCTACAAGAGAAAAATAATAACATTGAACCGTTTTAGGGAGAACTTTTTATTTTTATGTAAACGATGGGCGAAAATTTACGGCTGATATGCATTTGTCCTTTTGTTTTCCCAGATTAATCGTTTGGTATTTAGTATTTTCTGGTTTCTTTCATTTTCTTTTTCTTTCTTTCTTCTTTTTCACTCTTATAACAGATTTTGAAAGTCGTTATGGTTGCGTTTGTTTGATTGACCGTCTGTCCGTCAGTGCTCGCTATATCTTTCTTCTTCATAACGAAGAAGATTCATCACGAAGAAGAATTTTCTTCATAACGAAGTAATTAAGTGAAACGATGAGGTTTTTTTAAGTGGAAGTTTCACTGTATTTAACCCTTAAATGCTCGATTTTTTATTTTCTTTCGAAAAAAATTATATATGATTCTCTGAAAGGTTTATTACACAGGAAAAATAATGAAAAAAAAATCAGAGATACATTTTTCGTATAATCCGTCAATTTTTTCTTCTGTTGCACATCTGCAATATAAGTAAAAATTGCAGTCGTGCGGCTGTTTTACTCTAAAATATTGCAGATTAGTAAGTACTTTAAAAAGCATGTCTCCAAAAACCTTAATTTGTATAATTATTTACTTTATGAAACTTAACCTTTAACCCTGTAATTCCCATGATAGAATACGTTCTAGAAATTACGTAGTTCAGAGAATCTGAATTTACACCAGAAAGTTTCAATGGTTAATTTTGCTCTAATTAAATACGGAATGTTTGTTATTAATTAAACCAAATATTGCTATTTAAATTTTTTGATGTGAATTATGTATGTACGAATATAAAAATCTATTAAATTCAAATCACTGTTGTTTGCATATATGCAAAGCTGCGCACTAAAGGGATGAGAAACATTTGTCTGAAACATAAATTAAGAAACATTTGTCTTTTTTCACAGTTAATGTAAAAATATTCAAAATATTAGAAATTAGTAATTCTTGCTAAAAAAATTACTCTTTTAATTACAGTCACTTTGAAATATTATTTTACATCAATTCAAGCATTCATTTTTTAAAGATATTGTAAACAAAGTATAATAACTACTTATTCATATGTGCTAAAGAATCATAGCATTTTATTAGATTAACCTTTCCTTAAAGAATTACGAAATTTCAATCCCATTTCTTTCAGATATTTTATATAAATAGCACACTATAATAAACGTCATCGAAATCTTTTCTATCATTTGTTTGTCGCTCAAAATACAGCGTTGAACATCCGGGTAATTTTTAAGATCAAAGGAAAGACAATTCAATATTTGACTTAAAAATCAGGATATGCATTACAAATCAGGACAAATATCCATTAGCTAAGCTATCTTTATCCAATTAACCAATTAATGTATGGAACGAACTAGCAAAAGTCTTGTGATAAAAACGACGGCCAATGTCTGAAAAGCGCAAAAACTTCTGCAAAAATATAAAAATTCCCTTCGATTATTCATCAAAGGCACAAGATGAACTTTGAAGGTAATTGTTAAAAATAAAAAATGTCTTTGATTCAATGCTATCAATTAATTATTTATTTTCTAAAAATTACTTTGAAGTAATTAGAATTAACTTGCATTGCATTCTTCTGTAAAGATTTGTAAGTGATAAAACATTTTAACTACATAAAAGGAAGTTTGTTTCAATGCGGGTATGAGATAATATGGGGATGAAGTCTTTATGAATAGTTTATTTGTGTTTCAAAATTAAATATTATAATTTATAATTGTCTTTCACTAATCATTAGTCAACCGGAAATTAATTATATATATATATATATATTTTGCATTAGTATTTAGCATTATTTTTCTGGCACAAGTGACATATAAGCTGTTTGACTTAATTTTGTACTCACGGAACATAATTTATTAAGGATAATTATTCTATTAAGGATAACGAGGTGGAACCCGTCGAATTTCGACGAAAGAAAATGTTTACAGAGGAGCTGTTGCATCAACTTCAACTGTTAAAATTATTGAAAAATTAAACTTTATTCATATACGTAATCAGTAATATATAATCAAGATAAGTAATTTTGATTAAGTTATCAGTTGATGCTTGGTATTACGGAATGAAAACCAGCAAAACCTTGACACCTTGACATAATCATAGAATTTTTCTTCCTTGAAACCTAAACCGAATCAAGTCATTTTTCTACGTTTCACATCCATATTAACCATTTAAAAATTTTTAACGCGCAGTAGGTTATTAATAAATATATTTTCAAGCTTGAACTCACGTTTGCCAACTATTAGAACTTTCCATGTTAAAATTACCAGTCGTGATTTGAGGTCTTAGTATAATCTCTGTCCATTCGCGTAAAAATTCCAGAAATTTATAACTTTTAGACGTATTCAAAGGTCTTTCTTAAAGCGTAACGTCATTTTCTGTTCAAATTTTTAAAAAAGATATTTTTAATTGTAATGAGAAAATGGCATCAGTAAGCATATAATCAGTAAAGTTAACTAAACCAGTTTTAATAGAAGTGAAGTACTTCAGATGCCACGATTAGAAAATTGGTATTAAAAACTATAAAAAAATTAATATCTCAAAAATAAATTGAGATACAGCTTTCAAACAAAATGCATTTAAAAGTACAGTCGTGGAAAAACAAGTAACCACCCCCTACTAACTCCTCAACAAATTATCTTAGACGAAAGTTACTGGTACTACATATTAAAACGAATCCAAACTTAATTTTTTTCAATAGCAATACCCAATTTTAAAGAGATATTTCAAATCTTTGGTTCAAACTATGCCTAGACACCCAATTTCAAGTCATTTGAATGATAAGTTTTTGAATTATAAAAATTCAAAATTTAGTGCTTCTAATGTTAAATTACATTTTCATATTTTTATTTATAACTTCTGAAATTATACTCCTAATTTGATACTTTTTTGTGTAGCAATAATACTAATATACCCAAACATAAATACGTTGAATTTGCAATTTTTATAATTTTCTGATATGAATTATGAATTATGAAATTAATATTAAAAACATTTATGAATTGCAACCTACAAATTTTTTGATGGATTCAGATTTATTATGTCTTGCTTTATGGAAATCCAAAATTTCACATTTTTCTTCCAAGTAGTTTTCAAATTATGCTTAAAAAACGGCAAAATGGTGGTTTAAGGGTCCGTCTATGATAAAAGTGACTAAATATTTTTAAATTTCTTATGCTATCCTGAAATCTAACAGGCGTAATTGACTGCTTAAGGTGCCTTGATCAAGAAGGGAAGTCTCTCGGTTAACAATCGAGTACCGAACTTCAATTTGGATAAAGCCCTTAAAATACTTTCGTTTTAAAATAATTAATTTCTCGGAAACGTATGGTACGGATTGCATAAAAATTTGTTTTTAGACTAATTGAAGGGTGTAGCGCTCATTTATGCTGTCAGAATTGTGTACTGCTATTGAAAAAAAAACAAAGTTATGGTTCGTTTAATATGTACATGGCCCCCTAAGCAAATTTTATATACATCATTTAAAAGTAGACTTTATTTCCAATTGTTTGGTTATAGCAATTTTCTTCTACGATAATTTTTTGAGGAGTTAGTAGGGGTGTTTATTTTATTTTTTCCACGACTGTACATTTTTTTCTGCATACGACGGTGTAAACATTTAAAATGTGGGATGTTTAGAAGTTTAAAAATTTGCAGTAGCGAAAATTGCAAAACCGAAATTTCATCTCAAATTTCAAAGTGCTGACATTCGCAGAATGACGTATGCGTTACGCACAGATATGTTTGTCCTTTATAATATAGATATTGTATATATATATAAAAAAGATTAATAGAATCACCGCAAAAGAGTACCTAAGGGAGAAATCAATGCTTATATTTCTTCGGTAATCTATAAAATTAAACTGCCTGACGAAGTTCGGCATTTATTTAGTTTTCACCATTTCAGTTTTGTTAATGTTTAACAATCTGACAGTGCAATTTGTGAATAAAAATCCCTTCAAAAGGTTCACATTATTTTATGAGCGGTCTTATAAAATGTTTGCTTTTAAATACGTGAATAATCACATTGCTAACAAGTCGTAAACCAACTTAGTGAAAACGACTTGTTAGCAATGTGATTATTCACGTATTTAATATTCAATAATTTCAAGCGTAATTTCGCTGCTGAAAAGTAGTTGAAAAATTAATTAAAATGTTTGCTTTTAGTTTGTAATCACAGACGTAATTTATTAAAGACACACATTCTGTTGGAAGATTAAAAAGACTGAAAGACTTTTGATATGCGAACAACACCTAAAGAAGAAAAGGATGTTTTAATTTTTACAGTAATAAGTAAAATAAAATTGCGAAATTTTAAACCCAGTTCTTTCAGATATTTAATAGAAATAGAATTTTATAATAAATGTCTTCAAAATCTTTTCTATCATTTGTTTGTCGCTAAAAATACAGCGTTGCACATGCATGTAATTTTTATGATTAAATGAAAGGTAGTTCAATATTTGACTTAAAAATCCGGACAAATATCCATTAGCTAAGTTATCTTTATACAATTAACCAATTAATATATGGAACGAACTAGCAAAAGTCTTGTGATGAAAACGACGGCCTGTATCTGAGAAGCACAAAAGCTTCTGCAAAAATATAAAATTCCCTTCGATTATTCATCAAGTGCACGAGATGAATTTTGGAAGTAATTGTTAAACATAAAAAAATGCCTTTGATTCAATGCTATCAATTAATTATTTATCTTCTAAAAATTACTTTGAAGTAATTAGAATTTATTTGCATTGCATTTTTCTGTAAAGATTTGTAAGGGACAAGTCATTTAAACTACCTAAAAGGAAGTTTGTTTCTATGCGGATATGTGATAAAATGGGATGAAGTCTTTATGAATAGTTTATATTTGTTTTAAAATTAAATAATATAATTTACTATTGCCTTTCACTAATCATTAGTCAACAGGAAATTAATTATATGTTTTTTTAATTACTAATTAGCTTTCATTTTCTGGCACAAGTGACATATAAGATATTTGATTTAATTTTGTACTCAGGGAATATAATTTATTAAGGATAAATATACTATTAATGATAATATTGTACATTGAAAAAAGATTAATGGAATCACTGCAAAAGAATACCTAAGGGAGAAAACAATATTTACATTTCTTCCTTAATCTATAAAATTAAATTGCCTGATGAAAGTTCAGCATTTATTTAGTTTTCAACACTTCAGTTTTCTAAATGTTTAACATTCTGGCAGTACAATTTGTGAATCCAAATCCCTTCAAAAGGTTCACATTATTTTATGTGCGGACTTATAAAACGTTCGCTTTTAGTTTGTATTCACAGACATAAGAGTTATTAAAGACAAATATTCTGTTGGGGGATTAAAATGACTGATGTAATCACTTTTGATCACTTTTGAGAACAATACTTAAAGAAGAAAAGGATGTTTTAATTTTTACAGCAATAAGTAAAATAAAATTGCGAAATTTTAAATCCAGTTCTTTCAGATATTTAATAGAAATAGAATTTTATAATAAACGTCTTCAAAATATTTTCTATCATTTGTTTGTCGCTAAAAATACAGCGTTGAACATGCATGTAATTTTTAAGATCAAAGGAAAGGTAATTCAATATTTGACTTAAGAATCCGGACAAATATCCATTAGCTAAGTTATCTTTATACAATTAACCGATTAATGTATACAACGAAATAGCAAAAGTCTTGTAATAAAAACGACTGCCTGAAAAGTGCAGAACAAGCTTCTTCAAAAATATAAAAATTCCCTTCTGTTATTCTTCAAAGGCACAAGATGAACTTAGGAGGTAATTGTTAAACATATAAAAATGTCTTTGATTCAATGCTATCAATTAATTATTTATCTTCTAAAAATTACTTTCAAGTAATTAGAATTAACTTGCATTGCATTCTTCTGCAAAGATTTGTAAGTGACAAGTCATTTAAACAACATAAAAAGAAGTTTGTTTCTATGCGGGCATGAGATAAAATGGGATGAAGTCTTTATGAATAGTTCTGCAAAGATTAGTAAGCGACAAATAATTTAAACTACATAAAGGAAGTTTTTTTCTATACGGGTATGAGATAAAATGGAATGAAGTCTTTATGAATAGTTCTGTAAAGATTAGTAAGCGACAAATAATTTAAACTACATAAAAGAAAAGGTATATATAAATATTATACAGACATACAAACAATAAATTTGACTGTTGAATGCAGGCGTTATTTATGTGTGTATGTGTGTTTTAATATATATTGTAGTATGAGTGTTTTATTATACATAAAGGAAGTTTGTTTCTATGCGGGTATCAGATGAAATGGGATAAAATCTTTAGTAGTAGTTTATTTGCGTTTCAAAATGAAAAATTACATTTTATCATTGCCTTTCATTAATCATCAGTCAACAGGAAATAATAACTTTTTATGTTGGTAATTAGCCGTCTTTTTCTGGTATAAGTGGCGTATAAAATATTTGAATTAATTTTGCACTTAAAGACATAATTTATTAGGGATAAATAATCTGATGTATAATTAAAAATTTTTGATGGAATCACTTTGCAAGATATGCAAAAGAATACCTAAGGGAGAAAACAATGTTTACATTTCTTCCGTAATCCATAAAATTAAACTGCCTGATGAAAGTTTGGCGTTTATTTAGTTTTCACCACTTCAGTTCTGTTAATGTTTGAAGTGCAATTTGTGTTTAAAGTGAAATTTGTGAATCAAAATCCCTTAAAGAGGTCCGTATTATTCTATGTATGGGGCCTATAAAATGTTTGCATTTATTTTGCACTCACAGATATAATTTATTAAGAAACAATATTCTGTTGGTGATTAAAAAGATTAATAGAACCAATTTTGATATGCAAACAATACCTAAGGGAGAAATTAATTTTTTAATTTTTTTCAGTAATCGATAAAATACAATTCTTTGATGAAGGTTTAGTATTTAATTCTCGTCATTTCAGTTTTGTTTAGTTTTGTTGTGTTGCTTTTGACGGTGCAATTTTTGAATCAAAATTGTTTCAAAATGTCGGGTATTTTTTGTTACATATTTCATATCTCAATTTGTGTGAAATTAAAATACATAGCAAGTTTTTTAAAAGTTCTTTTATTAAAACAATAGTTTATAATAAAATATTTACATAAAAAGTTTCAGATATAAAAAAGATCGTTCTTACATTGAAACTTGACTAGCGTATTACTGTATTCCAATTTATTAAATAAAATATAAATGTGAGATATAAGTGGAAGTGAAAAAATTCATCACTATCTACAGGAAAATACTACAAATATTTTTTTTTTTTACTTTCTTCTGTATAATTAAGAACCAACATTGTAATCGTGAAAATTTTCGATTTACATGTTGGAGGCTATCTTGAATAAGATTTGTCTTTTATGGAAAATATTTAGATGTGTGTTTGTCTATATGCTTGGGTGTATGTGTATGACATAAAATTTCTGGGCACTATGTCAAGATCTAACGCAGATAATTTCAGAAAACTTTGATAAAAATTGGTAGAGATGTGGTTTGGATGCATATTGTTTAACATGTGGTTCTGCTACATTTACGATTTCAGTGCTAATTATATCTCGTCCGTATGGAGTTTCGTCAAATCAGGGGCGCCATTTCAGAAATTTCTTGAGGGGGGGGGGGGGGCAAATATTTCTTTGGATTTTGTTGAATACATCCGAGGAGTACTATACATTGCATTATTGAAGAGAAGCGTTACTGATACAACTTGATTATCACATATCTTTTAAAAATTAACCAAAGTACTCATTAATAATAAGTGCATCTTACTTTGAGAATCTTCCAATAACAAGGTTTTAGAAAATATGATTGATAATTGAAGAGCTAAGTGGAAGAACATGTTAAGTAACAAAAATTACATTTCAAGAAATTTGAGGTGAAAGTTTTTGTTGTAACTTTTAATGATTGATTTTCTGTCTGATACCATGTGTTTAAAATATTAACAGGTGTGGTACTAAGCTCCCTGAGAAAAACTTATTCATATTTAATTTTCAAATATAAAAAATTATTAATATTATTGACATTATTAAATATTAAAATTTTAAATATTAATGAATAATCTCTTAAATCTTCAAGACTAAATAGAATCTTAGTATTTTAGATTCACCATGTGATAGGATACCTCATAATGCTTTCAACCAAAAGATTAAAAAGAATTTAGAAAATGTAGCATAACATGTTCATCCACTCAGCTCTTCAATTGTCAATTTCTTTTCTTAAATTGTTTTTTTTAAGGAACTATTTATATTCGAAAACGTTATTTTGGCATTTAGGGAAATTTAAGAAAAAAAAATGAGCAGCACGTGGTGACTGATACATTTTGAAATATCAAATTCTTTGAGGGGGGGGGGGATTTGCCCCCTCCCTCTAGCCACCCCCAAATGGCACCCCTGCGTCAAATAGCAACACAAACTGTTGCCAAGATCTCACTAAATTATGATGTTTCATGGTATATATCATGCATGTCGAACTCTGTTATTGCCGCGGGCCAAATTAAGCATTACATAAAAAGCCGCGAGCCACATAAAATAAAGTAGGTAATATCATTACTTTTGCACAGAATGAAATCTGTTCTTACAAAACACAGCCATGTTAATGAAATAATACGAGGGTGTATTAGTATGTTTTTGCCCTCATATAAAAATAAGTGAGTGAAATTTATGAAATTGCTACATTGTATTAGTCATTTCCTATATAGTCAAAGTGCACAGTAACACATTTCTACAAACGGTATTTCAAAGAGACTGGGGAGGAAGTATTCCAGGAAGCGCGATAGTTGACCCAAAGGGGATCATCTTTCTAACTTTTGCCGACCCTCACATGTGACATATTGTTGAAAAGGCCTGTGACCACTTATTCATGTTATGCACTTCCCGAGCTTCCCCCCCCCCCAATATTTGTCCCCGGGGGGCATGAATGATGTCCGAAAAATTTAGAAAAGTACCCCCCGGAGGTGAAATTTGATGGGAGGGGCTCGGAAGATGCATAGAATGAATAAATGGTCACAGGCCTTTCCAACAATATGTTTCATGTGGGGATTGGTAAAAGTTAGAAAAATGCCCACCTTTGGGTCTACTATCGCGCCTCCTCAATACATCCTGCCCCCTTTCTTTAAAATACCGCTTGCACAAATGTGTTAATGTGCATGGTGACTATCTAGAAAAGGACTCATAAAATGTAGCAATTTCACAAATCTGACTCAATTATTTCTATGTGAGGGCAAAAACGTATTGACACACCCTCGTACTCCCGCTAAGTTCAAAAGTTATTATTATACATATTTTATTTTATCTTACTTTTCGAAAAAATACTCAGAATTACTTTTCATGAACCAAATGTATAAAATTTGATTACATTTTAAAAATGTATTTTAAGACTCGATTTTTGCACGCTGTTGTGTTAATCTTGATCTAGAAAAGGCACAGTTGTGATTCTTCTGCATTTTCTAAAAGAAAGAAAACATATTTTAAATTAGAAAATTCATTTAATAAAAGTTGCTATGTAACTATGCGCTACTTATTTGAATTATTAAGTACATTTTCTCGTTCGAATTATGTTTATTTGCATTGAAAGATAAGAAAAGGTTGCAGGTTATACTTTAAAAAATTTGTCGATTGACGAATAATTACACAAATTTAAAACCCCTTATCCATATATTTTCGCTCTAATATGTGTGTGTAACCTGTGTGTAAATATCAATGAAATAGGGTAAAAAACCATAATTTAGAATCAGTTTGATGTCTTTCTTGAAGATTACACGTTATGGTAATTTTTTATAGAAAAACTGATAAAGAATAACATTTTTCAGATTTTGAAGTTACAAAAAGAAGGCGAAATGTTGCGATTTAAAGTAAATTTTATAAGTAATTTATACGGGCTCTACAGTATTTTATAATCTAAACTATAAAGAAGTGAAGTTTCAGTGTTTATTTGTAGAGGGACTCGGGAACTGCCGAACCGACATTAAAAGCAATGGTGGCAAAAGGATGGTGATAGCCCATGTTCCAACGTATGATATATTTTATGTCTGTGCCTCTATCGCAAATTGGATGCAGGAGCAAAAAAGGTTCTAAAAAACGCTTTTGTGTTACTGAAGGGCCTAGAAATTTGGCATACATATAAGATATAAATGATATTTGGGGCATTCTTACAAATTTTTGACTTTTGGTAATAAAAAATTGGTGAAATTAAACTTGCTAAAATAACATTTTAATCTGATAGACGAATGCCATATTGATTCAAAATAAAGAAAAAATGGTCAGCAAGGATTTTGTTTTTTAAATTTAACTTAGGTTTAAGTTAAACTTGCGAGTTTAATTTTCCTTACCATTTTACCACTATAACTTTTTATTTTCTTCTAAGATTTTACTTATAATGAATTTGCATAGTACCCACATGACATTAAAAAAAAATAATAACAATGTAGTATTTTTAGTAAAAAAAGTTTGCATACCATTGTCTTAAAAGGTTGTTAAAGAAGGGACGGAAGGAAAAAAAAAGGGGATGGTATTAGGAAAAAAGGGACGGTAATGGAAAAAAAAGGGATGGTAAGGATGGAACGGTATGGAAAATCACCACTATTTTTAGGCAGATCATGTTAAGACTAAGTGTTAATTGATTTTTAGAAACAGTTATTTACATTGGATTAAATTAAAAAAAATGTATTAACGTCGAAAAGTGCAGGAACAAACCTTGGGGACGGTAAGACTATCTATAAAGCCACGATGCTTGAAATTGATATTTAAATACTGATTTAAATTCTGCAGTAAATTTCCTGTCAAAGAGTTTTAGATATTCTTTCTCTAGCATACTTCTGAATGAGAAAAAATTCTGTGGCTGCATCTGAAGTGATTTTCTGTATAAGTTTAGCAAGAGGGATGGTAAGGAATCTAAAACCCAAGGACAGAGTTAAAAAAATAATATCAACCGTAAAAATATGTGCAGGTAATTTTTTACTACATATTTATATAAAACAATTATCCCAGTTTCGGAAAAAATTACATCGAATTAATTTTACTGAAACAGTTTTATACAGAAACCTCCAAATTTAAAAATCAGCACAAGGGACACGGGACGGTATAGGAGCTTTCTTGGTATCGTCTAAAACTTATTTATCTCGTTAATATTGTTATGCAATAATGCAATGGGATGTTCTCCAGCATATGAAATTGAAAAAAAAAAAAAAACCACAAGAATATGTACTAAAATAAAAATTATTATTCAGGGATATAAAAGTCAAAAGATTGTGAGAATGGCCCATCTAAGAACAGTTCCTAAAAATACGAAATGTAAAACGGTTGAAAATGCGCAAAAAGCGTTGTAAAAACACTCTAAATTACGTTTTCTATGGAATCTCAAGAAATAACAAACCAATTTCAAACGCCGAACAGATTTTAAAAGTAATGATAGCAAAATGATTGTGATAGTCTTTATTCCAACATAGACTATATTTTATGTCTGTGGTACTACCCCAAAGGGCGTGCGGAAGTAAAAAACGTTCTAAAAATGCGAATTTTGTATTACTGAAGGTCCTAGAAACTTGAAATTTGGCTTGGTTGTTGCTTATAAGATATAAATTATCTCTAAGAACAAGCTCCTATAAAAACTAAATTTAAAAGAGGTGAAAATGCGCAAAAAGCGTTCCAAATTGCGATTTCTACGCAACCACAGGACATAGCAAACCGATTTAAAAAGTAATGATTACAAAAAGATGGTTACAGTTTCTGCTCCAACATATGCTATATTTTATGTTGGTGCCACTATCACCTGGGGGTTGCAAGAGCAAAAATTGTTCTAAATTGCAATTTTTGCGAAACTGAAGGGGCTAAAATTTTGAAATTTGGTATAGTAGTACATTATAAAATGTAAATGATCTGTAAAAACAGTTTTATAAAAATGCGAAATTTAAAAGAGGTGAAAATGCGTGAAAAGCGTTCTAAAAACATTTTAAATTACGATTACTGAGCAATCTCAGGGAATACTAAGCTCATTTCAAAAGTAATGATTACAATTTGATGGTGATAGGCCCTGCTTCAATATAGGCTATATTTTATGTCGGTGGCACTACCACCTGGCGGTCGCAGGCGCAAAAAACTTTCTAAATTGCGATTTTTGTGATACTAAAGAGGCTAGCAATTTGAAATTTGTCATGGTAATTATTTAAAAAATGCAAATGCCCTCTAAAAAAGTCGAAATAAAATTCAAAAATTAAAAGGGGCGAAAATGTGCGAAAAGCGTTCTAAAAACGTTCTAAATTATGATTTCTACGCAGTCTCAGGAAATACCGAACAGATTTCAAAAGTAATGATTACAAATTGATGGCGACAGTGCCTGCTCTATATTTAATGTCGGTGCCACTATCACCTTGGGGTTCTAGAAACAGTAAAACGTTCTAAATTACGATTTTTGTGATACTGGAGGGGCTAGCAACGTGAAACTTGGTATGGTAGTTACTTATAACTTGGAAATTCTCTATAAAATCAATCGAAATTTTTCAAAATTTAAAAGAGGTTAAAACGCGCAAAGAGCATTCGAAAAACTTTCTAAATTAAAATTTCTAGCCGATTGTTAAAGATTTTTTTTTTATGCTGAAGTGGCTAGAAACTTGAAATTTGGCATGGTAATTAATTATACGATATAAATGCTCTCTAAGAATAGTCGGAAAAAAATTAAAATTTGAAGGGTTGAAAGTGCGCGAAAAACGTTCTAAATTTTTAAAATTAATATTTCTATGCAATCTCAGGAAATACCAAACCTATTTGAAAAGTAATGGTTGCAAATTGATGGTAAGAGTTCCTTCTTCAACATAGACTATGTTTTATGTCGGTGCCACTAACACCTGGGTTGCAGGAGCAAAAAGCGTTCTAAATTGCAATTTTTGTGATTCTTAAGGGCCTAGAAACTTGAAATTTGGCATGGTAATTACATAAAAGATTTAAATCCTCTATAAGAACATTCGAAAAAAAATTAAGTTTTTCAAAGAGGTGAAAATACCCGAAAACTATTCTAAAAACTTTCTAAATTACGATTTCTAGGCAATTGTTAGAGATAGAAAATTGAAATTTGGCTTTGTATACATTTATAAGGTATAAATGCTTTCTAAATACAGTTTTTAGAAAATTACAGCTAGGTTTAAAAGTGTGAAACAAGCAAAAAAATGTCTAAATTCCGATTTCTATGAAATATCAGCAAATACCAAACCCATTTCAAACGTAATCGCTGTAAATTGATGGTGACAGTCCCTGCTCCAACATAGGCTACATTTTATGTCGGTGCCACTACCACTTAGGGGTTGCAGGAGCATAAAACTTTTTAAATTGCGATTTTTGTGATACTAAAGGGATTAGAAACTTGAAATCGGGCATGGTAATTACTTATAAGATATAAATGCTCTCTAAAAGATGTCGAAAAAAAAATTCGAAAATTAAAAGGGGTGAAAATACGTCAAATAGCGTTCTTAAAACGTTCTAAATTATGATCTCTATGCTATTGTTGAAGATTGAATCTTGACATTGCCGTGGTAGATAATTATAAGATATAAATGATCTGTTAGAACAGTATAATTTAAGATTTCAAAATTTAAAAGAGTGAAATTAGCGAAAAGCGTTCTAAAAATTTTCAAATTTAAGACTTCTATGGACATTCAGGAAATACAAAACCATTTTCAAAAACAACGGTGGCAAATTGATGGTGATAGTTCTTGTCTCTTCTCCAACGTAGGCTATATTATATGTTCGTGCCATTACCAAAAAGAGAGGGCCGTTTCAGGAGCGAAAAATTTTCTAAAATGGCAATTTTTGTGATATTGAAGGCGATAGAAACATGAAATTTAGCATGGTAATTATTTTTAAGATGTAAATTCTCCCTAAAAACTGTTTAAAAAAAATTAAATTTTAAAATGGTGAAATGGGTGGAAAAGTTATAAAAATTATCTAATTTTCGATTTTTACGGGATTTTCAAGGATGGAAACTTGAAATTTGGCACGTTAGTTAGTTATGCCATGTAAAGGCTCTGTAAGATCAATTAAAAGAAATCGAAATTTAAAAGTAGGAAATAACCGAAAAACGTTCTAAAAATGCTCTAAATTAAGATTTCTATTGAATTGTTAAAGATCGAAATTTAAAATTTTGTATGATAGATACATATAAGATGAAAATGCTCTCTAAATAAGAATAGTTTCTAAAAGATTCTAAATTTAAAGGTGTAAAATGAGTGAGAAGCATTTAAAAACTTTCTAAATTACGTTTCATATGGAATCTTAGCAAATACCGAATCGATTTCAAAATTAATGTTGACAAATTTATGGTGACAGTCTCTGTTCCAACATAGGCTATATTTTATTTTAATGCCACTATTACCAGAAGGATGATAGACGTTAGACTAGAATTTTGAACATGATAATTACTTTTAAGGTGTAAATGCGTGCTAAAAACGGTATCTAAAAAATACAAAACTTCAATTCAAAACTGTAATGAACGTATGAAATGAGCATGAAAGCTTCAAAATACATTCAAAATTATCATTTATCTAGAATTAGTTGTTTTAATCATTAACACAGGTCACGTTTTCGCCTAATGTCGTGTAATAATGAAGTTCAGCCAATTTGTGTTTTAAATAGTAATTTTTGAATTACTTCTAACTATATAAATTCTTCCAATAAAAATTAGACGTACAAATAGCATCTGGCAAATTTCAACTATTACACGAGCGATCCCGCGGATTTTGCTAGTATAAGATATTCTCAACATGCGAATACGTGATACTGATACTTTGGTACCTATAAGGCAGTGTGTCAGATTTCTTCATTAGTCGTGGTGTTGATGACTCTTCAATAGCCCAAGGCAACCACTGACGCTACTTTTAGGTGCGTTCGTAATTATATAAATACGTAGCACCTATTGTCGTCGTTCGGTCCGTCTGTCTGTCCGTCAGCATATAACAGAGCAAAAACTACCCAACCGAATGGTCTGAAATTTTAAATATATAATTGTTGTAAAATTTTGTCGAGTCATTTAAAATTTTATGAAAGTCGGATACATAGTTTAATGACAGGGACAGTCAAAAGTTTTTCGTTACTTTACGGCCAATGGGAAAGAATTATTGCAAGTGCATTTTAATGATGTTACAGCCTTTCGAACACAATGAAACTGATATGCACTTATAAAATGCACTAAAATATACATTCAGTACAATAAACGGCGTAAAAAATATTTATTAAAAAAGTTATTGTACGAAAGCACCTCATTTGCCACGTTTGACGTGCAATTTCCAACTTGTATTTTATCGCATTCGCATAAACTGAAGAAATGTGCAACAAGAATGCGAACATATAAATCCATCATTATTTTAAGCGTATTTAATATACATGGTGTGTTCACAAAGTTTCAAGACTGGTCTGATAATTCAAAATTTATTAAACATTTCTGTACCGCGAACTAAAATTCTTCGAAATATGATCCTTGGGCATCAACACACCGCTGCCAGCATTTTTTTCCATTGTTCATAGGACCCATAGAAGTCTTCGCATGAAAGGTTGTTAAGGGACCTCGTCGAAGCTGCCTGGATTGCTGGAATCCTGAAAAATCGCTTCCCTTTCAGGTCTTTTTTGATCCGGGGAAAAAAAAAGTCGTGGGAGCGAGATCGGGCCTGTAGGTGGTTTGTGGCAGTATTGCCACGTTAAAGATAGTCAAAACTTCAGCGGCGGCGAGCGACGTGTGAGAGGGTGCATTGTCGTGGGGAACAATCCAATCATTTCTGATGTCTGGGCGGACGCGACGGGTCAGATCAATATTTCTCTTGAGTGCTCCATCAGTTTTGGCTATATTTAACATGGCAATACTGCTGAAAGCCTTTTACAGCCCCGACCTCGATCCCAGCAACTTTTTTTTGCTCCCCTGTGTCAAGAAAGACATGAAAAAGGAAGCGATTCGACACGATTCCAGCGATCTAGACAGCTTCGACGAGGTCCCTTGACAACGTTTAGTGCAAAGACTTCTATGGGGCTTATGAACAATGGAAAAAAAACCTGGCAGCGGTGTGTTGATGCCAAAGGGTCATATTTCGAAAAATTTTAGTTCGCGGTACAAAAATGTTTAATAAATTTTGAATTATCAGAACAGTCTTGAAACTTAGTGAACACACCATGTGAAATATATATATAAATAATAAAATTTATTTATTAACTTTTTGGTAAATTTTGTGAATGTGATTATAAAAGCCATGAATTATGCTAAGGAATTTGAATGTACTTTTAAATTAATGTTCACTATAAAATATAGTAGTATAAGTAACAAAACATGAAGCATTAAACATGTATCTGCAGTGGAATTTTTTAAATCTTGCGTCCAAAATGCATATTTTAGTATTCATATTTTTTTTAAACTATTGATGTCGTTATGATTTAATTAATTAATATTGCCAAATATATATATTTGAATGTTTTTTTTTGTTTTTTTTTTAACCCATAAGAATGAGACAGTAAAGAAAAAAAAAGTATTGTATTGCATTCATTGGTTTTAAAACTACAGAGTTTTTCGTACTGATTTAAATATGACCATTTTTCTGCTGCTCAACGTGATCCCCCCTTTAACCCTTTCAGAGGCAATGCACGTCGATTGCTAAAATATTGAAATGAATGATTGGCACCGGAATTCACGTACAAATTTATTTGTAAATAAGAAAAATCTATTTTTCACGTATATAATAAATGGAAAAAATAATACAAAAATCCTGGTGCCATTGTCGCATTTGAGAATTAAAATTAAGTGGTTTCATAAACATAGCAACGCCCCTGAAAGGGTTAAAGGAAAACGTTTATTATAATGTAGTAAAATGGAAAAAAATGTCGAAGGACAATTGATTATAGTAGTAACTTGTTTTTAAATAAAAAAATTAAATTGCAAGTTATTTTTTTCCACTTTGTTTAAAAATAAAATAAAATTGATATACAATTTTTACTACAGCTTTCTGGCAAAAAAAAAAAAAAAAAAAAAAAAAAAAAAAACAGTTTAAAATTGCACGTCAAACGAGGTGCACGACGAGCAGGCAAATGAGGTGCGTTCGTACTATAACTAGTTCTCTAAATATTTTCTGCACAGCATATTATACTGAATGTATATTTTAAGCGCACTTCATAAGTGCCTATCAATTTCATTTTGTTCGAAAGGCTGTAAAATCATTAAAATGCACTTGAAATCCCCCCCCCCCCCCCCCATTGGCCGTAATGTAACGGCAAACTTTTGACTATACCTGTCATTAAAGTATGCATCCGATTTTCACAAAATTTGAAATGACCCGACAAAATTGTGCAACAATTATATATTTAAAATTTCAGACCATTCGGTTGGGTAGTTTCTGCTCTGTTATATGCGGACGGACCGAACGACGACTACATAACTAATAACCAATTGAAAAAAATTCGCCCTCCGAAATTATTCATATCTCCTAGAGATCTTCGGTAGATCCCCGGTGGTCTTACTGCTATTCTTCAACACTCGGACTGTTTTCTAAATGGACATTCTCCATTCGAAATGGACTGATTGGATGCCATCTGGGGATGCAGCTGTGACAAATGGCGGTACTATAAAAACTAGAAAACAGGAATTCTGCTTTTTTCAGAATTTAGTGTTGCCCCCGATGAAAAAATATATATATATATATATGTATATATAAACATATTTCGATTTTAAGACTTATCGCACACGTATTTATTTTATGCAAAATGACGTAATTCGCATCCGCTTAAGAATTACACATTTACGATCCACTCTTAAACATGTACTGTAAAGTAGGCATAGGGCGTCACTATCGCGAAATAATACACTAATGCAACAAAAAGATATCGTAATTCAAGAAATTCGACCAAAAAAAAAAAAAAAAAAAAAAAAAACTAATGATAAAAACCGACTGTTTAATGATTTATAGGCCTTTATTTGTTTATAACATTAATATATATACTTAAAATTAAATATTATTTATAATAGCTTCATGTGTTAAGAGAAATCATTCGTTTACATTTTTTCAAAATAGTACGTATTTTAATTATATTTTCTTTCGGTTCTTATGAAAAAATGGCAACAAAATATATAATTAATATTTTACAACTATTTTTCCTTTACTTTCTACAGAAATGGAGTACTTCCGTTGCCAATATTAAGCCAATGGCTCCAAAAACTACAAAAAAAAAAAAAAAAAAAAAAAAAAAATGAATATCTCAAAAATAAAAGGAGATGCAGTTTTCAAACAAATTGCATTTAGAAATACTTTTTTTTCCAATACGCCAGTACAAAAATTGAAAATTTGCGATGCTTAGAAGTTTAAAAATTTACTATAGAGCATTTAATCGTACTGCTTTTTTTTACGGCTAGCTTCTGTACGGTAACGTTATTTTTTGGACGACACAAAATAAGCTGGGAGAAAAAAATAGCATACCACATCGGGGGCTAAAAAGTCGATATCGTTGCTATCTCTGAATGGGTGAAAGAAGCTTGCCTTGAATTGCCACAAGAAATGATCTGCGGATCTTTCAAAAAATGTTGCATCAAGAATGCGATGGATGGAACTGAGGATGATGCCATTTTTGACGAAGATGGTAATGATGATGAACTAGATACTGACGGTACTCATTCTGATGTACCAATGAGAGAAAGCAATTTTAGGGAGTTACTTCAAAATTCTGATAATGTCTTCGATAGTAAAAGATAATTTGCGACTTGCTTCATTATAAAAGAGTGGAGTATTAAAGTATTTTTAGAAATTTGTAAGTACTTTTTATATTTACCATTCTTTTTATTTTAGATTGTCAAATTTGGAAATTTTCTTAGACTTGTGTATAAGCCTCCCCCCTCAGCCCCCTACTTTGGAGCCAAAAAATGTCCAAAAATCCTTCGCTTATATACGGAAATATACGGTATGCCAATTGTAGCACAGGTAACGTGCTAAAATTGCATTGCAAGATTTCAGCGGAACGGACGGATAAGGCAAGTTAAATAAAATCTTGTAATTATAAATGGAATTCCTTGGATCCTAACGTTACTTTATTTGAAGTAGGAGTTTGAACTACTTACGTAACATTCGAAAACTTCCAGCAGTTGCTGTATCAAATACTGCCAGCCGGATTTTCCCCTTTAAAGGGGTCCGGGACACAAAAATCTTCAAATTTTCAATTTTTTTTTATTGGATTAAAAATTTCTGTGCCGTTTTCTGCTTAAAATGATGTTTAAATCATGTTTCTATCTTAATTAGAACAGGAAATATTATTTTTTTCGTTTTGGTTTGTTTTCAAAATCTGCCTTTCAAGCTATGGTTGTCAAGGAAACGAGTTCTTGTGAAATTGCGTTTTTCTTCATGATAGGTGTTTTCACCATTTCTCATATTTAAATTCTTATAACTCGAGAACCGTTAAAGATACAGGGTTGAAACTCGGAACATATATTTTTCAATTATTTTATTTTACTTTTGAGCCAGCATATTTGAAAAAATATTTACTGTTGAAAACATGATTTTTTTTTTTTTTTTTTTTTTTTTTTTTTTTTTTTTTTTAAGTTGCACCACTTTTTTTGTAATTTTTTCGTTAAATATTTTTATTTTTTTTTAATTAATATTTTTTTAAATGCTGGCTCTAAATTAAAAAATGTATATTTCTGTTTATTTAAATGAAAAACAATTTAAATTCTACAAATAATATTTCGAGTTATAATGATTTTAAGTTATACCACTTTTTTCAAAAATTTTAAATAAATTTTTTTTAAAAAAGCTATGAGAAGTTTTATCGTTTGATTTTGTTTACAAATGATATGGTTAACCATCACAAAAAAATTCAAAATTTTAACTCAATAAATAAAAATTTTTTGAAAATGTGTCCCGGACCCCCTTAAGTCCATTTTGGCGTCAATTGCTCTAGAGAACCGGTTGACACCGCGACGAGATGCCTTCAACATACACATACGATATGTTTTATATTTACACCATTTAGCACATACATTCATTAACAATATGTTTAATTTTTACATAAACAAGAGATATAATAATGCAATACAAAATGTATATCATAAATACATCATAATAGGATACTTTGAGGTGCATTCATGATTATGTAAGTACGAAGCACTTATAGTGGCCGTCTGGTCCGTCCGTCTGTCCGCATATATTGTCGAGTTTTTTGAAATTTTATGAAAACCAAATGAAAACTTAAAAAGAAATTAATAAAAGTTCTCTTCATTCTATTAAATCTTATCATACGCAATGAATTAAATGACATCCCATGACAGGTAATAATTCTAGGTTGCCATGGTGGTGACGTCCTATTTAAGATAGAGTTCTATTATTTCCATATTACTGCATTTAATATATAGGATGGTAATAAATTTTGCATTCATGCATTTTTTCATAAGAGAGCAACAACTTTTGCATCAAGATCTGAATATTTATAACTAGTCATAATACGAACGCACCTTATTTGCCACGTTTGAAGTACAATTTTCGAATTGTTTCATTTATCGCTGTTTCACATTCGCGATCGGTTATATTTGGTGTGAAACTGAAATACTGTTTCCTAAGATTAATTTAAGTCAAGACCATTATATCTAAGAACCGCCGTAAATTATATGACCATATTAGATTTATTTTCATATTGCACCATTTAATTTGCACACTTGCCTTTGAAATAAATCTTGATTTTCCGCTGTAATTTAATCAACATTTGGCTGACGGAAGGATATTGCTGTTATTTCTATTGTCAGTTTTAAATGAAATTATTCATTTTGTTTCGTTTAGAGTGGTTGGAGGTTATCCTCTGAAACTGAGCTCTGAAACTGAGGTTATGAAAAAACGTTCCATGTCAAGATTAGCACTACTTTAAAATTTGTGCGCTTTGATTGTCGAATAAATGGCCAAGCATTTGAGGTTCCAAAGAAAAAGGGCCGGGTAATTTCGTTTTGTTTTGAGAAATACGTTAGCGATCTATTAATCCTGTGCACTCGAGGGCTCCGGAGCGGAGCCATTTAAAATTTGTCTTCAAACTCGAGGGCTCCGCTACAAAGACAATGCAAATAATTTTGTGATACCTGTCTAGATAAGCTAAGATTACATATTGGCAATTGCTTCGAGAGATATCACAATTTGGACGATTACAAAATGTAATAATTTTATAATTTTTTTTTATCTATCATAACATTTGTATTCATAAAGAATTTAAAAAAATAAGATACAGTAAACATTCTCTAGTCTGGCACGTTCGGGTCTTGAAGCATGCCGGATTACGAAATTTTCCGGATTACAGGATGAATCTCGGGAAAAACGTGTAGAAGTTAGAATTAAACAAAAATAACAGGAAAACAGGTTTTTTATTCTTTAAACAGCTTGAATAGAATAAAAAAAAATACTCAGTAATATAAAGTACAACATGAACATATGTATATATCACTAAAATGAAAATGTGCACTATAGGTCTACACAGCAGACATATACATGTAGAAGCCATTTTAAACAAAATCTCGAATATCAGGTTGTTTTGTAGTAGTCTTCTCTCTTCTTTTTTTTTTTAGGAAGTCATTTCGTATGATGTGGAGTAATAAGTGGTGACCCTACACACATGCCGATATACTATGCCAAGCACGATGTCTATCAATCTAGCATTTCGATATTTTGTATGTTTTGTTCGATATAAATTTGTATGTACTCCGAAAATTCATCAAAATTATTTTGTTTATCTTTCGCAGAAAAAAAAAAAAAAACATTTGAATCTAATGATCCACATTCATTATTTATTATTTGATGACTGATATCAATTTCCGTTTCAAGTTGAGCAATCTTTTCTGAAATGAAAAAATGTATTTAATTCTGATGATAAAAATTTATTTTTCGTTTCAACAGTTTTGCAAATTATCCAAAAAAAAAAATTTTTTTTTCTCATCACCGTTTCACCAAATTATTATAAACACCAGGTGTGATTGAACAAGAAATACTATTTTATTTTCTCGAAAGTCGTGCCGGATTATCCAGCGTGCCGGACCGTAGGATGCCGGATTAGAGGATGTTTACTGTATAACTAAAATCGATTCGAGTTGCTGGTAATACGAATGAAAAAAACTTCGAGTGCAAAGGGTTAACTGATTTTTGTTCTAAGAAGGCTGCAAGGTCACGTATGCTGCAGGCTGGAAATTTTTATCTTTAAAGAACACTTTCTTCGATTAATTATTTTTCCGAAATCTCGAAAGGTAAAAAAAAATACGAAAAAGTAAAAGTTTTAGGTCCAAAAGACCGCTATTTTGTTAAGAATCAACTTTTAAACTACGAGGGTGTATCAATAAATTTTTGCCCTCACACAGAAATAATTGAGTGAAATTTATGTAATGGCTACATTTTATGAGTCCTTTTCTATATAGTCAGTGTGCGCAGTAACAAATTTGGAAAACGGTATTTCAAAGAGAGGGGGGAGGATGTATTACAGGATTCGTGATGGTAGAACCAAAGGGGGGGGGGGGGTCCTTTTTCTAACTTTTACTGACTCCCACATGTGACATATTGTTGGAAAGGCCTGTAACCACTTATTCATGCTATGCACCTCCCGAGCCTCTCCCTCCAAAATTTGACGTCCGGGGAGCACTTTTCTAAATTTTTCGGACATCATTCATGCCCCCGGGGGGGGGGGGGGGCAAATTTGGGGAAAGGGCCTCGGGAGGTGCATAGCATGAATAAGTGGTCACATGTGGGGGTCGGTAAAGTTAGAAAAATGATATCCACCTATCGCGCCTCCTGGACTACATCCTCCGCCTTTGAAATATCGTTTGCAGAAATGTGTTACTGCGCACGGTGACTATATAGAAAAGGACTCATACAATGTAGCAGTTTCATAAATTTCACTCAATTATTTCTATGTGAGGGCAAAAACTTATTGATGCACCCTCGTTACTGTTGGTATAAATTACAGAGAATGTAATGCCCTTTCATAATTTGGTGACCAAATTTATTTCAAATATTCGACTGGAGAAAAACAGTCACCCCATTGGAATCTGACGGCCCGCACCTTCAGGTATTCTACCTCACACAAAGCTTATTATTATTTTTTTTTACTCACAAGAATTTAAATAAATAACTAAATATGATTCAGAAAGCCCGAATGTGATATATCTTTTTTTTTTTTTTTTTGTAACCGGAAAAAAGTCTTAAAAAACAAGTGAATTTTAGACCAAAAAATAGAACTTCCCTATTTTTTCCTTTTTTTCTCGAAAAAAAGGATTCACTAGTAAGCGCTTTATTATTAATAAAAGTTCAGTATTCACCAATCAAAAGTTCAATAATTAATTTAACATTAAGTTCTTCGCTTCAAATTTACTTAAATGTTGTATACTTTCATACACCTTTAACACTAGAACCGCCCGAAATTTTGCTCAAGTGTTATAAAAATATTTTACACCAGAATTTTTATTAAAAACCATCTAACTTATTTATTCAACTTATTTCTCCGTGGTAAATATTTAACTTATTTTAGAAAGAAATTTCTAGTACGAATCGAAGTAAATTTATTTGTTACCGGTCAAAATGACAGCTATGACGGTTCTAGTGTTAAGCCAGGAAATTATCAAAAGTTGTATCGAGCATTAGCTGTTCTTTTAAGTGTTTTCTGATTCCATTAGGATTGTTCCAAAAAAGGATTAATCGATCCGAAAGACAACATATTTCATGCAAAGGAAACAATTCATTCATATCCGACAAATGGTCGCCCTTGGAAAAGGGATTTAATTTTATCATCATGAATTTCTCCACCCTCTGACATAACTTCTTCTTTCAAATAAAATTAGGAATAATTGATATAGAGTACTAACCCTTATTTGCAGTCATTTTTTTTTTTGACAATTTTTTAACCTGTTCTGAAAAGGTCTAAACAACCCATTTCTATAGTTTATTTTATTCGATTCGAACTAGAATTTTTTTTCTAAAATAAGGTAAATAAAAGCCGCAGACAGTTCAAAAAATGAACAGGTGATGCTGAGATGGAATTCCTAGTTGCAGTGCACTCCCCTCTCTGTTGATGGGTAATTGTGTAACACATCTTACAGAAGTTATAAAAAACAATCCAACCATAGTACTATAGATGTAATATAATAAAAAGTTTTAAAGATTAAGATAAAAAATAAAATTCTTTATCTCGTAGAGATAGCAGATGAAGTAATATGAGTACAGGAAAAGTTGAAAAATTCGGATTGGATAATCTCAGAGATAGACAATTGGAATGAACTTAAAGTTCGCCAATATGAGAAAATGAGAGAATCTAACTACAAATTTAAGTAATAAGATAAAATAATGACTAGGAAGTTTAAAAAGAGGATGTTAAAGATAAAATTAATTGTTTACATCATTAAACACTGTTGATAAACTCGTCATAGTCGGACAAAGCAAAACAGCAAGATATTAAGTAAAACTGCCTATATCCTTAAAAAAAAAATCATGTTGGATGTTCCAATCTAAACTTTCTTCTACACTGAAAAAATACTGGCATCTAGTAAATAAATTGTAGCTCTAGAATAAATAGTTCCATGTCATCCTTATAAATTCTACTTCCCTTTTATAGAGAATTCTAAAGTCTCCTACTAGAATTCAAGAGCTAAGAAATAGAACACGAAGTACCTTATTTAAAAATTACTGAAATTTCTGATGAAAATTTTTCATTTCTTACCATTAGTGACTGAATGAAAGAAATATTCGAAATTGTATCGAGCACTAACTTTTCTGTTAAAGATATACTGTTCCCATTAGAATTATTCAAAAGAAATTATTGGATATTAATACTTGGAATTTTTTTTCCAGAGAGAAACATTCGCCTTGCATACAATATTTCAAATGAAAATCAAATTTCAAATCAAACTGCTTAAAAGGCGCTAAGGCTAACATAGTGAAAAAGATTCTATGCCGGGACTCTAACCCCGGACATCAGTGTAGCGCACTGACCTTCTACCGACTAAACCACATCCAGACTGGGTATCGTTCCATGTGGTTTAGTTGGTAGAACGTCAGTGCGCTATACTGATGGCCCGAGTTCAAGTCCTGGTATGGAATCTTTTTCACTATGTTGGCCTTAGCGCCTTTTAAGCAATTAATTTCAAATTTGATTTTCATTTGAAATAAGAAATTATTGGATACTAAAATTAAAATTGATATTTCCCATCATTCTCGCTCTTGTAAATGCTTTCTTTGACAATAATTCGTATTTAAACATTAATTGATTTTCACTTTCTTTCTGTTTTTGCACTCTTTTCTGCGGAACTTTTATTACAATTCATAAACTTTTCATAAATACATAACAGTTCAAAACGTCCTTACATTTTGCGCACTCAAAAATGTTTTATTCTTATGAGGATTACTCAAAAAGGATTACTTCATCCGACAAGAAAGCTTGTCGCATGATTGAGAAACAATTCTTCCTGATGCAACTAGTGTTTTTTCTTTGAAAATGTTCTCCGCTGAATTGATTTTTATCTTCGCAAACTTCCCTATTCTTCCCGCTCTCGTAAATATTTTCTTCGACATTGATTCACATTTAAATTACGACTGAATTTTACATTTATTTCATTTTGAAAGCTGTTTTCAGCCAAAGTTTTATAACGGTTGGTAATAATTGGATTCAAACAGTTGACAATATCCTTCCATTTTTATACGAATAAATCTTTCATAAGTTTTGTTTGACAGTTTATTGTAGAAATCATTAGTTTGAAACATTCTTGGGAAAGGAGAAGTAAAAAAATTAGATAGATTTAAGTAAATCGGTAAACGATGTGTTGAAGGTATACCTAGTTGCAAGGCAACACCATTTCCTGTGGATGAGCGTTTGTGTAACACATCTTAGAGGAGCCATGAAAAGAGAGTCAAACCGTAGCACTATAGATGTACTTCAAACAGGTAGATGGCGACTGGTACCAGGAGCGTACCAGTCGCGAAGCAACGCCACGCCCTGTCTACGATTAAAGGTAGAGAATATCATGAAAAAAGAAATTAAAAAAGTACATCTGTAGTGCAAAACAAATTACTACTTAAAATAATGATATAGAACTTTAATGAATAGCAAAGAATGTAATGTGGAAGATGTCGACAACTCTGCTAAATGCGCACAACCATACGAATTCCAGTAGCAAACAATCCTAGTCTTTAAAAAGACCATTCTTACCGCAGAATATTCGAATTGTTCGAACACTCAGAGAATTGAAGACGAAATGACTAGAAAAAGAGTGAAAAAAATCTATATAAGGGGATGGCCGCGCGTGCGACCAATCCGAAAATACGGAAGGCGGGGCTTCACCAATAATGGAAAGTCCGAAGTAGAAAGATCTTACAAAGTATAGAAAAGAGTTAAAAAAGGAGAGTTTACATGTTTACAAACAGTAGAAAAGCCAACAGCGCAAAAAAAAAGACACTGAAAGTGACTATACATTTTAAATCATTATACGTGTATATTGAAATTTGGAATAGTACGTAGGAGTGTAAAGAAAATTATGACAAGCTACTGTTAAATTTATTAATGGAGCTTGCCATCAGCTTTCTGAAGGCAAATAATTCAGAAAAAATTATCCTTTTTACTTTTAATGTATTCTTGTACACTGTTGTGTTTAGTGAGAATTTCGAGAAAGAAGCTAATAGTCCGGGCAATAGAGACCGTATAGGGGCTCTACCTAGAAAAATTCATGGTAGTTCTGGAAAAAGGCTTACTATATGTTTTTTGGGTCGCTGAATCCGAATTTTTAACTTCCCATCAAAATTTCCCCCGGCAACCCCCCCAAATTATGGTAAAATGCCCCCCCCCAAAAAAAGGTTTTTATTAAAAAAAATCCATTTTTTATTGTTTTAGGGGAAAAGTATATAGAAATTCAGAAAGTAGACAAAATTTGCAACAAATTAGATACATGACATTATGACTTAGGATGAAGGGGAAGGGGGGACCTGCCTCGAAACATGCGTGCGGTGCTGCGTGCACTAAGTTGCGCAATTCCATTTAACCACTCACACGTTTACATTCGTCTGAAGAAAATTTCAAAGACAGTCGAACATAAACTCAATGAAGGAGGTACTTTCTGGATTCTTTTCTTTAATTATTTTGATGAATATTTATAGATGCATGGTTCTATACATATATACAATAAAAATTATCAAACACTTGATCTGGTTCTTCGAAATAAGGGAGGCTTAGCCTCATCAACAAACTGTAAAAAATTACAGCGATCATGCTTTCAAAATCAAAAAATCGCTTCGTATCGTTCCAGCCACAACAAAACGAAATCGCATTCTAAGGTAGGATGCGCGCGCATCGCGCGTCCTTCGTTGCCATAGGAGCAGAGAAAAAGTTTCTCTTCACACTCCCCACCTGAACTCTTAAACAGTTCACAAATCAAAATTCCATCATAAAATCATAAAAATTCAATTTTTCGTATCAGTGATTCAGTAATCTAATACAATTTTTAAAATTCGAATACAAAATACTAAATATAAGAATTCAAACAATATCAAATTAATCACTTAATTAGTCAAATTCAAAATATCAATAAATTCTAAATAAAACACTTTAAATTCAAACAAAGTAAATAATGACAGTTAAATAACACACACATTTTTTTTTTTTTTGCAGTTAAATCATATACTTACTTATACTACCAAAATTCAAAGATTCTATATATAAATAAGTCTAAAAATCAAAAAAGAGAAAAAAATATTTAGAGTCCTAAATGCAGAAAAAAACAAACTAAATAAATGTCTATAAAAGTTTATGTATGTCTATAAAAGTTTATGAATGTTTATAAAAAGTCTGCAAAAAGTCATTTGTTAGTCATTTTATATTTCAAAGGGATACAAGTGCTGTATGGATCTTTTTAAGATCCCACTCGCTGTTTTTATTTCGTATGAACGAATATTGCCATCTCTTACAGGAATGGCAGTCTGAATCTTACCAAGTTTCTACAGAAACTTATTTTTTGCGTCATCTTGAATAAAAACAATATCGCCCACTTTCAGTGGCGTATGGGCATTAGGATTTTTCAATGAATGGGCTGTTTTTAAATCCATCAAATATTGTTCTTTCCATTTGGTCCACAATTGTTTCAATAGTAAAGATTGATGTTTTTTTCTTTTCAGGAGTACTGATCTCTTTGAACAATCTTCGATTATTTCAAAAAAATTGATAGGAAATGAAAGTTCTTTTCCAAAATTTAAAAAGTGCATTGGAGTAAGAGGTTCTGGTTCATCACTGTCGCTATATACATACGTCAGTGGTCGCGTATTCAAAACTGCTTCCACTTCTGTCAACAGAGTCGCTAATTCATCATAACTTAAGAGTGCTCTACCAATTACTTTTCTCAAACAGTCTTTGACTGACTTTACTAGTCGCTCATAGAAACCTCCCCACCATGCAGCTCTTTCTATTATATTCTTCCATATAATTCTCTCTTTTGTAATAACATTTAAAAATACTTTGTCTGTCAGTATGTTGTATAAATTTTCGAGTTCACCTTTGGCATTTTTGAAAGTTTTTGCGTTGTCAGAATAAATAATTTTGGGATTTCCTCGTCTAGCTGTGAATCTTCTGAATGCCATCAAAAAGGAATTTGTTGTCATATCAGACGCGAGTTCCAGGTGAATGGCTCTAGTCACACCGCAAGTAAACAGGACAATGTAAGATTTATGCGTTTCTTTAAAATTTCTGATATAGATCGGACCGGCGAAGTCTAAACCCCAGATTGCGAATGGCGGTGCTTCACTAGCTCTGTCTTTTGGTAATGGTGCGGTGATCTGGTCTGCTGGCTTGGAGAAATATTTTTTACATATTATACAATTCTTGATAACACTCTTGACCAACTGACGACCTTTAGGTATCCAAAAACGAGATATAATTTTTGCCAAAGTACTGGCTGTCCCTCCATGCATAATTTTCTCGTGCTCTTGACGAACTATTAGAGTAGTTAACCAAGAATTTTTGGGGAGAATTATTGGGTTTTTCTCTTCTGCGGACAGGTTAAAAATTCGAGCCTTCCGCCCAACCTCATCAACCCGTTTTTGTCAATAAAGGGCATGAAATTTGATAAGGATGACGTCTTAACCACTGATTTACTATTTTTTAGAGATTCTATTTCTTCCTTATAAAATTGTTTTTGTTCAGATTGTATCAAAAAATTTTCAGCTTCGAGTAATTCTTCGGTTGTTACTACGGTTGTCACTTCAGTTGATTTTTTCAGCTTCATAATGAATTTCTTTACCCAAACGGTAATTCTCAAAAGTTTCTCTAAATTACTATATTTTGAAATGTTTATGGGATTTTCGAGTTTTTTGACTAAGCACTTGCTCTGAAAAACATCGTTAGGATTTTTTTTGTATTCTAATTCATCTGAGTAAGCGATTTCTTTGTTTTCTGATATTGGCCAACACTCAGGAGGTAAACTTAGCCATTCTGGTCCCTGTAACCAAGTTGTATCATTGATTATCGTAGAGATTTTTGATCCTCGAGAAACTATATCAGCTGGATTGGCAGTACTAGGACAATGATACCAGTTATCAGGTGAGGTCAATTTATGGATCTCTTCAATTCTGTTTCTGACAAAGGGTTTAAACTTTTTAGGGGATCCTTTTATCCAAAAATAGGATATTTTTGAATCTGTCCAGTAATAAGTCGGTACATTCAATTTTAAAGCTTTCAAAATGTTACTACTTAGCTTGGCCGACAACAATGCGGCCATCAATTCAAGCCTTGGCAAGGTAAGCGCTTTCAGTGGAGCAACCCTGTTTTTCGAAGCAACAAAAACTGTTCGAACATTTTCGGTGGTTGTTGCTACACGTAAATAAGCAACCGTAACATAAGCCTTTATGCTCGAATCGGCAAAAATATGTAATTGTAGGTCATAATCATGCCAATTGGTGATGTCAGAAAAATAGTATCTGGGTACTGAAAAGTTTTTCAAATGAGGGAGTTCGTTACACCAGCTACTCCAAACTATACGCAAATCTTCGGGTAAGGTGTCATCCCAATCTAGACCCAAATTCCAAATTTGTTGAATTATACATTTTAGTCTTAATGTAAATGGTCCTAGGAATCCAAGTGGATCAAAAATCCTACCTAAAACTTGTAGAATAAATCGTTTGGTGTCTATTCTTTTTAAAACGAAATCAACTAAACCTCGAACATCAAAATAAAATAAATCTTTGGAATTATTCCAAGCGATTCCTAAAACTTTATAAGGGAGATTTTGTTCTCCAAAAGCTTCAGAATTAACTTCTGAAGTTATGCCATTTTCTTTCCATAGTTCACTAAGTGGTAAAGAGTTCGTATGCCATTTGTGTAAATGCATACTTGCATTTTCAAATATATCAATACATTGTGAACTCGTGGATAGGGCTTGATCAATATTTTCATGACTTCTTATAACGTCATCAACGTAGGTATTTTCATTTAAAAATTTTACTGTGTTTGGATATTGTTCGGTGTATTTTTTCAAGTGGTGTTTAATTGTTGCAGCCAATAAAAAGGGACTGCTACTAATTCCATATAACACTCTGGTGAATCTATAAATTTCAAAGGGTTTAGAATTATCAAACAAATCCTGTGAAAATAAAAATCTTGTTACATCACGATCGTTTTCATCTATAATTATTTGTAGAAATGCTTGTTTTATATCAGTTGTAAAAGCTATGGGATTAAATCTAAACCGTAACAAACCATCAAATATTTCAGGATACAAATTTGGACCTACATGCAGGCAATTATTCAAAGACAGCGAGCCTGTGTCATGAGCAGAGGCATCGAAAACTATGCGTAATCTGCTCGTTGTCCTATCAGTTCTAATTATTTCTCGATGAGGTAAATGAAAAGTTACATTTTGTTTTTCTTCAGGCTCTGTAACTAACTCAATAATACCTTGTTTCAAATAATCTGCTAACACCTCCTTATACTCAAAAAATAATTCAGGGTTTTTAATCAATCTTTGTTTGAGTTTAAAAAATCTATATTCTGCAATTTTCCGATTGTCATTTAAACATTCCCTTTCAAGCTTCCACGGAAGTCGAACTGTATATCGCTTATCATTGTATTTAATTTCTGACTCAAACTGCTTCATAACGTTGTTTTCTGAAAAATCTGAATCCTGTTTAGTATTAAAAAGGCCAGATGATTCGATATTCCAAAATTTTTCAATCTGTTCAGAAATAAAAAATTTTTCTACTATTACATTAAATGCTAAGGGCGTATAACTGTCAGTTGTTTTTCCCTGTAGACACCAACCAAAAATGGTGTCGACAGCTACTAATTTTTTATTCAAATGTTTTATATTTACAGTAACAATCTCATAATAATAGTCAGCACCTATAAGTAATGTAATGGGTTCTTTGGATGTGGGTGTGTCCGCAAGGGTTAAATTTTCAAATTGTTTACTTTTCATCAAATCATTGATTTCAGGTGGGGGGATTTCAGTAGCTGATATTTGATTGGTGACTAGCGCTTCTATATCTAATTTTGAAATAGGTACATTTTTATTTTCAATAGTTAGTTTAACTACTTCAAAGGTTTTTTCAATGGGGTTCATACTTCCAAATGTAAAAACCGACAATTTTTCTTTTCTTATTGCCTGTAAATTCAATTTATTTGCTATTTCTTCAGATATAAAGGTTCGCATGCTCCCACAATCTAAAAGTAACATAATTAGAGATTGTTTTCCGTTTGATTTTATTTTTACACAACAAGTTTGTAGAAGAATTTTATTATTTTCTGTAGAGGAAATAGCCGAAATTACTTTTTCACTAGCTTAATTTTCATTACCTTTTAATTCGGGTGTAGTTACTTCTTTTATTAATTTAGATTTTAGGCATATCGTTTGATTATGTCTGCCTGAACAGTTCTTGCAATTAGTTTTAGAGTTACAATTTTTTATAATGTGTTTCCTGCCTAAGCAAAGGTAACATCTTCCTTGATATTTCAACAAATTTCTTTTAGTGTTTACATCAACAGCCTCACACAAATTAGATGAATGTTTACTATCGTTGCAAAAAATACAATGAGCCAGCTGCCTATCTGAAGTCGATTTATCATTCGAAATGTTCATAAATTAACAAGTAGATTTAAATTCAGATTTTGTTGTTTGACTCTTGATTTTTGTTTTATTATTTTCAAATGCTTTCATTCTCGAAAAAAATGTGTGTTCTCTGCTTTTTATTTCAGCGTGCAGAAAATCTAATAATTTATGTATATCTGAATGTGTTAAATTATCTACATTTTGTCTATTATATTCCAAAGCTAATTCTGCCGGTATTAATTTTAAAATTACGGCGATAAGCATGGAGCTATAATTTGTTGGTTCGAGTTCTAATGTGGACAAACATCGAACATTTATTTCTATATCACTGTGCAATTTTTTCAATTTTTGAATTTCGTTAGCCTTATAAACAGGGGATAAATTAAGAAGCTTGTTCAGGTGATGATTAATTATCACGTCTTTTTGACCATAACGCGATTCTAAAACTTTCAATGCTGCGTCATAATTAGCTTCTGATATTTCAAAACCTTCTACAGCATTAGCCGCAGCTCGAGATAAATAACTCTTCAAATAATGAAATTTTTCAATTTTCGAAAGCGATTAATTTTCGTGAATTGTATTTTTAAAGGTATTAAAAAATGAAATAAATTGTGTACAGTCGCCATAGAATTTTTGTATATTGAGTTTTGGCAATTTAACAACTGAGTTTTCATCATTAATCACATTCGATTTTAAATCTTGACTGTTATTTAAATCAACATTAACAATTTTTTTGTTTTCGGTTAATTTTTTCTTCACCCGGAATTTTGCAACTGATATTTTATCCACGTAATCATAAACAGAATTGATTTCAGTTTCATAGTCGTCTAACCCTAAAAGGGGCTCAATTTTCTCGTCAACTGACTTCAATAATTCTGCTTTAGTATCTAATTGAATAAATAATTCTTCTAAATTATCAAAATTTATTGGACTATCCTTCATAACATTTTCTATATTATTAATCAGCTTTGTTACTGCTGTTCTCAAAACTGTACGGTTCTTTTTCAACTTTTCTAAATCAGACATTTCGAAATAAAATATGAAAAACTTATCTTACCTTTGCTGTCTTCTTATCACTTACTATGCTCTATTTGTGTTTTGAAGACATTAAAAAAGTAACAGATACTTTTTTTTTTTCTTTTCCGGCGTGATGCACCATGAAGAAAATTTCAAAGACAGTCGAACATAAACTCAATGAAGGAGGTGCTTTCTGGATTCTTTTCTTTAATTATTTTGATGAATATTTACAGATGCATGGTTCTATACATATATACAATAAAAATTATCAAACACTTGATCTGGTTCTTCGAAATAAGGGAGGCTTAGCCTCATCAACAAACTGTAAAAAATTACAGCGATCATGCTTTCAAAATCAAAAAATCGCTTCGTATCGTTCCAGCCACAACAAAACGAAATCGCATTCTAAGGTAGGATGTGCGCGCATCGCGCGTCCTTCGTTGCCATGGGAGCAGAGAAAAAGTTTCTCTTCACGCCCTCCCATCTACCCTCCGAACTTTCTCTATAAGGTTTACTTTAAGTTTTTTGGGTCGCTGAATCCGAATTTTTAACTTCCCCCGAAAATTCCCCCCCCCCCGACCCCCCCACCCAAATAGTTGTTTTTAACTTAAATTTCTTATAGTTTTAGGGAAAAAGTATTACGAAATTCAGAAACTAGACAAAATTTGCAACAAATAGGATATTGACATTATGACGTAGGATGAACAGGGAGGGGGAGGGCTGCCTCTGAACATGCACTGCGGCGCTACGTGCACTAAGTTATGAAGTCCAGGCAATAGGGGATTTTACCTGGAAAAATTAATATTAGTTCTGGATTTCGACTCACTTTATGTTTTTTGGGTCGCTGAATCCGAATTTGTAACTTTCCACCAAAATTTCATCCGACAACCCCCCCAAAAATTGATTTTTTGAAAAAAATTTGGTTTTTGAGAAAAGCGCGCGGGGAATGTTCCGAGGCAGCCCCCGTTTATCCCACGTCATAATGTCATATATCCTATTTGTTGCAAATTTTGTCTAGTTTCTGAATTTCGTAATGCTTTTCACTTAAAACAATAAGAAAATTAAGTTAATAACAACTATTTTGGAGGGGTTTCGGGGGGGGGGGACATTTTTGGGGGTAAGTTAAATGTTCGGATTCAGCGACCCAAAAAACTTAAAGTAAACCTTATAAGAAAAGTTCGGAGGGAAGATGGGAGGGAGAATGTAAACTTCTGAATGGTTAAGTGGAATTGCGCACCTTAGTCCACGCAGCACCGCGCGCATGTTCCGAGACAGATCCCCCCTTCCCCTTTCATCCTAAGTCATAATATCATATATCTAATTTGTTGCAAATTTTGTCTACTTTCTGAATTTCTAGATATTTTTCCCCTAAATCAATAAAAGAATTGATTTTTTAATAAAAACCGTTTTTGGGGGCCTTTTTACCAATATTTGGGGGGTTGCCGGGGGAAATTTTGGTGGGAAGTTACAAATTCGGATTCAGCGACCCAAAAAACATAAAGTAAGCCGATTTCCAGAACTACCATTAACTTTGCTAGGTAAAATTCCCTATTGCCTGGACTATAATTTGTAGTTCGTCTTTGATTTTCATTAGAATCTTAGCTATCGTTGGGATAGAGCCTGAGAATTCGCGGAACTCATAAAGCTGCTGAGTTGATGTAGGTAGCTTAATTTTAATGATATCTCGTTAGGGTCTATTTTGAAATATGTTATCCTCCGGGGGATTTTTTAGATTAGCGGCAACTTTTGAGTAGCATTAAGGCATTGGGGTTTTAATGAAAACTTTGAGCATCCTTTAACAGTTTGATGGGCGTCGTATCTGGCAATTACACCTTTATTGAAGGGGGGGAGGGGGGTGTTAGTAGGTGCCTCATGGAGGGTAGTTTTGACATTACAATCTTGTGATAAGTGATCGCTTCCACATACGACATATTTAGGGTTAATGTAGGAGTTCATAGCTACGTGAAAGAAATTCTGACAACAATAGCATTGCGGGTTTTTTTTCCTTTGCTGGTCGAGACTTTTCTATTTCAACCCGAAACCTGAAAATTGAACGAACATTGAAAATTTCGTAAGAAGTTTCATTTTTGGTAAGTTCCATGAATTAAAGTGAGAGTACTTTCCCATCTATACGGTTTTCATTTGCGATATTTTTAAAATAGTAAAACCTCTGCATGTGAGTATTTCTTTTACCATATTCATATCTAGGGATCTAGGGATCCCTTTAACTACAACTTTTATGGGGATTTCTCTATAGGGATGACATAATGTTGAGTATTATTCTGCTTAACCCTTTATGCCCCGACGGTACTTTAAAGTACCATTAAAATAACTTGTTATAAAATTAATTTTATACACCAATTAGTAGTAATACAGTTTAGAATGAGTTATGTATACATTACTTTATTTTGTTCCAAAAGCATTATTAGTTGCACATAACAAAAATACTATTAAAAGGACGATTTTGTTTTCATTTGCATCTTTTTAGCTTTCTTGACGTTGAAAGATTGAGGGGGAAAAGTTTCAATTAGGAAATTTTGCTATATTTCTATTGTAAGATCATATTTGTAAGATATATTTGTACACTTCCCAATTCTATAAAATACTAAAAAAAGATTTTAAGTAAAATATTTGAGTGTGGTTATAAATATTGCACAAAATCCCTATAAATTCAAATTTAGTTAATTAACTTTAATGGGCAAAATCCTTCTAAAATTTGTTAAAAGATTGTGCAAATATTCTAATGTAGTTTCGAATATTTACAACAAAATGCTTTAGAAGATGTAATTTTCATGAATTCATAATTTGGGACATAAAGTGTTAAAATGCTCTTGAAGTGACATTTCGTTACGGATACAGTCGGGGAAGTTCTAACAGAATTCTCTACTAATTTCTGTTTGAATCTGAACTTCTCTTTGATGACAGTTTATTAGAATATTCTATGATGTTAGGAATTTGAGCAACCATGATTGTTTTAGTTTTTTCTTAATAGGGGTTTGGGTGGATAGTTTCTCATCAATAATGGACTCCTCTTTTTCGAACTTAACCATTTCTTCACTTCCGTTATAAGTAAAGGTTTTTTTAGTAGCTGTTTAATCGTGCTGGTAACTTTTACGCTTTTTGTATCTTACAAGGGTAACATTCTCACCAGTGTCCAAAATAACACTACCATGTTTGAATTTACTCTTTATCACAAGTTCAACATCATCCAAGAATGTAGTTGCGATGCCTTGATTTAAATATCTAACTACTAAGGTTTTTTGTTGAGCTTTTGTTTTATATTCATTCTCATTCACTAGAAATTGGCTAAGACCTTGCAAGTCCTGATCAAAAATGTATAACATAACCATCACATTTTGCTCATAGTAGGAGTTTCATCTCAATTTGGAATAGGGGTGTTCCTAGAAAAAATAGAAGATGAACGGCTCATGACCCTTACCGGATGCAATAGACTCGGACCCGGAGTCCCGTAGCTTCGACAACATAAAATAGCTGCAGAGCGATCAAACAGGAGCTAACACACACACTAGCTGTAGTGCAATTAACTCAACATAAAATTTTGTATTTAAATGTTACTTAAATTTTCTGATGGAAAATCTTAGTTTTCTACGTTTAAATGATTCAGTGATCAAACGATTCACTGAACTTCTTAATAGTGTGGAGAACTAATATACTGGTGACTTTCAATACGTGCAAGTAATAGATCGGGAGGCGGCAGCACCGACAATCCCCTCATCGAGTTCACGGATGAAAATCTAGAATTAGTTAAAACTCGATTCGCATATTAAAACGCAACTGGTCTGCCAAGTCATATCTTAGTGAAAAACACCTGAAAACTCGATTTTAGCGATTGACTCGTAGGTTTATCATTGTGTTTTCCTGCACCCAAAGGTATGAAAACATGAAGGACTGGGTGCAGGAAAACACAATGATAAGCCTACGAGTCAGCCGTTAAAATTGGGTTTTCAGGTGTTTTCCACCAAGATAATAACTTGGCAGTCAAATTGCATTTTAATATGCGAATCGATTTGTAACTAATTCTGGAATCTCAGCCATGAACTCGATGAGGTGATTGTCTGTGCTGCCATCACCCTGTCTATAATGAATCCTGCCCTTTTCTGAATACGTATTAAAAGCATTTTTCGAAAATTTTTTTCATACTTCGTATCAATTTTGTTTTTATCTACACTTTTTTGATATTCTTATGGGCAATACATAACAATTTTTCCTTATTTTTGTGTTGAGCTTACTTAAAATTTCATTTGTAACTAATATCAGATTAAAAATTTTGCAAGGAATTTAAATAAAATTTATATATATTTTTTTTCAATAAAAATATATATATCAGTGAAAACTGTAGCAACTTTGTCAGATTTTAAAAAGAAAATCCAGTTTGAAAATATCTACCCCATACTACTCTATGGCAGAAAATCCATGCCAAAAATTCCCGTTGGAAGTTATTTGGCATTGTATTTATGGGGGGACCACTGGATTCAATGTATCAAAATAGAGAGTTAGCCGTCCATACTAAGCACAGTGATGAATTACTAACTATGAAATAATGTGATGAATTAAAAACTGACGTTACAATATGGTCACAACACAGCTGCCAGTCTTTTTGCTGTTTGAATAACAGTAATTTGGAAAAAAATATTCCCTTTATTTGATGAGAGAAATGTACCATAAAAAAATAACGATTGCTTTTTTGGGAAAAGTGATATGAAATGCATTTTTTTGCTCTTTAAAGAGAAAAATAACTGCATCTTTAATGGGTTAACCGAAATTGTAAAACATAGACATTTAGAAGAGTTGAAAAAAAATGAATATTCATAAGAGTAAATATAATATATTTTATTTTGCAGTTTATTGTAAATATAATTACTTTAAAACATTATTTAGAAAGAATGGGTAAAATGTTCATTAAATAAAGCAATTTAAAGTTCTGCATCTGAATCTTTCTTAACCTTTAACTGATGCTACCGGTCTCTCAGACCGCGGCTTTTTTCAATTTTCATAGTTTAACTTGCAATTTTCAGTTTAACTACAAACACTACAGAAATTTTGTTCCGTTTGGAACTTTAGTACTGTCACCAGAGACTTTTGAATAGGTAAAATTTAATTATAACAGTCCTGTACAAAACGTTTAGTACAAAAACACCATCCTATGAGTTAAATATGCCTTTTATTCATCTTTCGACGGAGCGGTCTCACAGACCGCTTTACACTAGTTATGTGACAATTTCTGTGACATCAGTTAAAGGTTAAATTTTCTGGTGGAAAATTTTCATTTTATGCGTTCCAATGATGGGAATATTAACAGAAATTGTAACAATTAGACTTTTCACCGGTTAAAAAATATCCATAAATTTTCATAGGAATGAATGTTATATGAGGCATTCTCACAATCTTTTGACTTTCATGTCCCTGAATAATAATTTTTATTTGAATACACTTTTTTGTGTTTTTTTTTTAATTTCACATACTGAGGAACATCCCATTGCATGATTGCACAACAATATTAACGAGATAAATAAGTTTTGGACGATGTTGGGGAGTCCAAACACCTGGAAAACTCCTATACCATCCCGAGTCCCTGATGCTGATTTTTAAGTTTGGAGCTGTCTGGATAAAATTGTTTCAATAAAAATAATTCGATGTCATTTTTTTCCGAAACTGGAACTATTGTTTTATATAAATATGTGGCAAAAAATTAACCTGCACACATTTTTAGGGTTGTTATTATTTTTTAAAGTTTGTCCCTGGGTTTTAGATTCCTTACCGTCCCTCTTTTAAAATTATACAGAAAATCACTTCAGATGCAGCCACATAATTTTTTTCAAGTTTTTTCTCATGCAGAAGTATGCTAGAGAAATAATGTCTAAAATTATTTGTCAGGAAATTTACTGAAGAATTTAAATCAGCATTTAAATATCAATTTCAAGCATCGTAGCTTTATTGGTATAGTCTTACCGTCCCCAAGGTTTATTCCTGCACTTTTCGAGGTAAATAAAAAAAAATTAATTTAATCGAATGTTAATAACTGTTTCTAAAAATCAATGAACATTGTGGCTATCACTTAGTCTTACAATGATTTTCCTAAAAATAGGTGGTAATTTTCCTTACTGTTCCATCCTTACCGTCCCCTTTTTTAACCATTTCGTCCCTTTTTTCCAATACCATCCCCTTTTTTTACCTTACCGTCCCTTCTTTAACACTCCCTTAAGACAATGCTGTACAAAAATTCTGTATTAAAAGTACAACATTGTTATTATTTCTTATTTGAATGTCCTGTGGGTACTATGCAAATTCATTATAAGTAAAAATTTTGAAGAAAATAAAAAGTTATAGGGATAAAATGGTAAGGAAAAATTAAACTCGCAAGTTTAACTTAAACCTCAGTTAAAAAAAAAAATTTCGCTGCTGACCATGTTTTCTTTATTTTGAATCATTGAGGCATTCGTCTATCAGATTAAAATGTTATTTTAGCAAGTTTAATTTTTCAGATTCCCCCCCCCCCCCCAAAAAAAAAAAGTCAAAAGATTGCGAGAATGTCCCATATATGTTTTATTTTACAGAAATCGTTTCTTTAAAACATTTAGAAGAACAGATACAATGTTTAATGAACAGGTGAGCAGCATTGAAAGGTTTCCTAGCTGAGATCAGCTTAACACTCAGACTATATATGAAATGTCTTATGTGTATGTGAGCCATTGGGATAAGAAAAAGTGTAAAACTACTTAAAGGAAAGAATAAGAAACTTAAAGAAAAAATAAAAGTAATACATTTTTAGATAGTTTTAAATTTTAAGTTTAAACTTAAGTAAGTTAGTTGATAAGAATCTTAATAGATGATATAGCTGTAGGTATAAAAACTACTATATATAAAGAAAAAGATTTAAAAAGAAATAAATGTTAGCACTGTTCAGGGTTACTCTCACCATGCTTGGACAGGAAAAGCTGTAAAGGAGGCGGCAAAAGTCACTTTAACAGAAAAGGCACTAATCAGTGCAATACATTCCCCCCCCCCTTCCTATATATATATGAACATATGTATATATATATATATAGAGAGAGAGAGAGGAGGTATTTTTTTTTATAAAATAATATAAAAATGTTTTAAAAAATGAAAGAAATAGACATTTAGCAATCTAAGTGTGGTGAACACAGAGTTCACTGGTTGTCCATAATAATGGAGAATCTGGGGCGTTTTCGATGATTAGGCTCGAAGGCGTTATAATCCAGCAGCTTCGCTACAATTTCATGGGTAGATCGTAAATTTTGCTGTAGAAGTTTTAAGAAAGATCATTGATACGCTTACGTAAAGTGATGGTATTGAGATCCTTGTGGACCTCAAATCCCTCCACTCCTTCAAACTTCAAACTTCCTTGCGGACTGTGGAGTTCCGTGAATCGTTATGTACGATACGCAGGTGCTTGTTGTACAGCCGGCTTAGATTGTCCATTGAATTGGTGCAGGTGAAGCCCCGGGCTGGACTAGCATAGGTTATGATTAGGGGGATACTTGAGTTATAAAGGATAAGTTTGTTATGAACCGAGAGGGTTTTACTTTTTAGAGGAGGTTTACGTGAGTTGAAAGTTCCGGTGACTTTCCCTCTGATTGAACGAATGTGCTTGCTCCAAGTTAGTCTGCGGTCAAGGATGACCTCAAGGTATTTAGCATCGTCTGACCAAGGGATGGTAGTCTTATTAATTATAATTCTGTTAGGGTATGTTAGTTTGCGTGAGAAGTATACTGCTAAAGTTTTATTTTCATGTATTTTCTGGTACAAAATATATGATTTCTATATTTAAATATTCAGTAATGACGGTATTAACCTATATAGTTTCGAACGCCAACTTTTCTGTTAAGTGATTTCCTCGACCGTCATTGAAAAGGTATAATGGATCCGAAAAGAAAGTTTATTCCATGATTCAGAAACAACTCTTTCTAATCCAATAAGAAGTTGTTCTTCTAAAAGTGTTCCTTAGCACATTAAATTTATCTTCAGAAACTTTCACATTTTTCTTTATCACGTAAATGCTTTCTTCAACATTAATTCAGACTTAAACATAACACTGATTTTTATTTCATTTTTTTTCGCTTTTCAAAATCTGATTTTGTGCAATTTTTATGATGATGTGTAAAAATTGCATAAAATCTATTAAACCAGTTAAAAAATTTCCTTACGTTTTTGTAAAAACAAATATTTTGTATTTTGAATTGTATTGTTTTTTGTAAAAACCATTACTTTAAAAATAGGTTTTCAACTTATGACCGGCCGAACACGGGTGGCCCGCCGAGGGTATTTCAGTGAGCTACCATGCCATTCCAAACATTAAAAATAAACATTTCAATCAAAACGAAAAAAATGAGGCTTATAAGCGTGTCTTAGTACACCCAAATTCAAAGATATAAATAATATAGAAGAGATATATTCATTCGAAGAATAAATAAAATTGTTTTTAAATAAAAAAAAAACCCTATAGGAATGTTTCAATACTGCAGACTCTATATATATTAAACTATCTTTTTGCCTTTGAAACCAATAAATGTATGCATTTCTTGCATCCTTACTTTAAACCATTATTCGGAAAGAATAGGTAAAAAATGTACAATTAATGCAACATAATTTTTTTTTATTCCAGACTTATTTAATTTTTTTGGTGATAAATCTTTGTTTCATATGTTTTGGCTATGTAATGGAAAAATTATTATCCAAAGTTATAAGGAAAATTAAATTTTCTGTTAAGGGTTTTCTGCTATCATTAGAATATTTAAACAAGTTGGAAATTGCACGTCAAACGTGGCAAATGTGGTGCGTTCGCAAAATTAGTTTTAGAAATATTTTTTATACCGCATATTGTACTGAATGTATATTTTAATGCACTTCATAAGTGCATATCAATTTCATTTTGTTCGAAAGGCTGTAACATTAAAACGCATTTGAAATATTTTTTTTCTCCATTGGCCGTAACGTAACGGAAAAATTTAATTGTCCCTGTCATTAAACTATGCATCCGATTTTCATAAAGTTTGAAATGACTCAAAAAAATTTTGCAAAAATTATATATTTAAAATTTCAGACCGTTCGGATGGGTAGTTCTTGCTCTCTTAAATGCGGATGGTAGGACAGACAGACGGACCGAACGACGACTATAGGTGTTCCAAATTTATATAATTAGGAACGCACCTAAAAAAGATAAATCAATCGGAAAATTAACATTTGTATCTTCTCTCAGAAACAACTTCTTCTATGCCAACAAGTAGCGGTTCTTTGAAATGTGTTCTCCAGTGAATTAATCTTTATTTTCACAAACTTTTCCATCTTTCTCTATCTTCGAAATTATTTCTTAGGCATTAATTCAAGTTTAAAGAAAGGATAAGTTTGTGGTTTCTTTCTATTTTCGTCCGCTCTTTCCTTCTCTTCTTTTTACTATGCATCTTGTGTGACGATTCTTGAAAATTAACTAAACGTAGAATAAACGAAAGAAATTGGTGATAATACTTGGGACGCGTGTTTTATTTTATTTTTTTATAACACTACCAATTTGGTTCGGAACAAGTTCAATCACTTTAAGTGCATCGAAAGTGCATCTGTCACTTATTATTTTTTGTATCGGTGGAACCATGATGGTAGTATTATAAGAAAAGAAACAAAATAAGCGTTCCCAACTCCCAAACATCCCCAATAGTATTTATCCGGTTTATCCTGGTTATAACACATTTTTTAAAAGTCTTCATAGTTTGCAAGCGGACAAATATTTTAATATTTTCAGTTACAGCTTTTGAAACAATCAAACTGCAAAACGTTATTTGGAAAAAAGCAGGCAAAATAGTAATTAATTAATAGAATATCAAGTTATTTATTTGAAATTTACTTATACACTATATGGCCAATGATGATTGGTCACTTGCGATTTTAGACGTTTTGTTAAATATCTAAGCAAATACGTGAGGCATTAACCTGAAACTGCAGGTGTGTAAACAGTATAGTATAGCTCATATATTTACGCAAAGATTTTTCCCCCCGAAATCCCATAGGAAATCGTAAATAAATTGAAAAAAAAAATGAATATCTTTTGGACAACCCTGTAAAAAGTAATGCAGCAAAAGCGTTTAAACTGTACAACACGATTAAGAGGCTTGTTTTAGTAAACTGTGTTCTTTTTTATGAGGACAGCATGTATACTAATAGAGAAATTAAGGTTTTTATAAAAACAGTCTCAAATTTTGCCAAGTTTTTTGCTTATAATTTGCATAGTTCTTAATATAAAAAAAATTCTTTTTAGAAAATATGACCAGCAACATTGTACATAATACCCTGCAATCAGAATTAAAAAATAATAAAAATTGGATGAAAAATGAGCGAATAATCCAAATATAGTAGTACGTGCAATATTGGGTATGCTATCTTGTCACTAACCAAAAGATTTTTGGATATAGCTCCTCATATTTTTTCCCCCGAAATCCCATAGGGAATCGTAAATAAATTGAAAAAAAAAATGAATATCTTTTGGACAACCCTGTAAAAAGTAATGCAGCAAAAGCGTTTAAACTGTACAACACGATTAAGAGGCTTGTTTTAGTAAACTGTGTTCTCTTTTATGAGGGCAGCATGTATACTAATAGAGAAATTAAGGTTTTTATAAAAACAGTCTCAAATTTTGCCAAGTTTTTTGCTTATAATTTGCATAGTTCTTAATATAAAAAAAAATTCTTTTTAGAAAATATGACCAGCAACATTGTACATAATACCCTGCAATCAGAATTAAAAAATAATAAAAATTGGATGAAAAATGAGCGAATAATCCAAATATAGTAGTACGTGCAATATTGGGTATGCTATCTTGTCACTAACCAAAAGATTTTTGGATATAGCTCCTCATATTTTTTCCCCCGAAATCCCATAGGGAATCGTAAATAAATTGAAAAAAAAATGAATATCTTTTGGACAACCCTGTAAAAAGTAATGCAGCAAAAGCGTTTAAACTGTACAACACGATTAAGAGGCTTGTTTTAGTAAACTGTGTTCTTTTTTATGAGGACAGCATGTATACTAATAGAGAAATTAAGGTTTTTATAAAAACAGTCTCAAATTTTGCCAAGTTTTTTGCTTATAATTTGCATAGTTCTTAATATAAAAAAAATTCTTTTTAGAAAATATGACCAGCAACATTGTACATAATACCCTGCAATCAGAATTAAAAAATAATAAAAATTGGATGAAAAATGAGCGAATAATCCAAATATAGTAGTACGTGCAATATTGGGTATGCTATCTTGTCACTAACCAAAAGATTTTTGGATATAGCTCCTCATATTTTTGCTTCCTTTTGACAACAATGGATTTCGAGCTTATTCTATCGACCATAATTTTCAGAATTTTCAAGCTATGTTTTTGAACCTTTCACTACAGTTTGTCTATGCATTTAGCTAATACATTATGTATATTATATTTTGATTGCATTCGCGTGTGCGCAGTGAAACATTTTTTAGTAAACCTCCTCATTTTTCATCCAATGTTTATTATTATTTTAATTCTTATTGCAGGGTGTACAATGTTGTTTGGCATATTTTCTGAAGGAACATTTTTAGGGTTCCGTTCTTAAAAAGTAAAAACGGAACCATTATAAGATCACTCCTGTGTCTGTCTGTCACAGCTCTTTTACTCGTAAACTATGCAACGTGGAAAGTTCAAATTGGGGGAAGTAATAAAGACTATTGACCCACATATTTACAGATTAATAAATATTCATAAATATATTTAGGAAAAATGTAGAGGGGCTGATTAAGTTACTTGAAACAAAAAATCTTTTCTTTGTATATCGTGTGAAAGCTTTCGTAACGCTGAAATCAAAAATATATTTCATTTAATTTTAGGTATTATATTTTCAATGTTATGGTCGAAAATGTAGTGCAAAAATATGTTCCCCCCATCTAATTCAGAATCTATTGAAACTAAAATTATGAAAACATTAGAAGTAGTAGACATTATTTTAAACCTTGCTGAAAAATTATAGCGATTACCCTAGGTCACATGTTTTTTGAGAAAATCGCATTTTTCCGTTACACTTAAATTTCGATTTACGGGATTCAGCAAAAGTGTTGAGCAGAGCTGGAGGTACCTATCGTAGCAGAAGTATAAAAGCATTGTCGATCATGAATTTCGGAAAAAATCGTCGGTAATTAACCGAGATATTAACCCTTAAATACACGGACGGTTTGGACATACATAATGACAGGGACGGCGTACTCTATGCTCCATCGGCTTTTAAAGCCCAGATAACCAATTTTAAGGATATATTTATGTAATGTTATGTCCAGTAGCAGTATAAAAGAAATAAACGTCAAATTGTTAAAAACAGACTAATTTAATGAGAATTAATCACACAAATACTATGGGATTGCGACTACTTTCCATTGAGTGGCTCTTTCAATACACCTACTATGTCTTTAAGGGTTAACTAAAAACCTATATGGAATAACAAATATACAGAATAGCTATATTTGATATTATTTAGGTTCTATATATCTTTGAACTTTCATGGTATATTCATTTATACTTTTCTAGTATACAGGGTGCAAAGAAAAGTCCCTTTAACCTGAAAATACTTGTGAACGGAGAGAGCTACAGCTATGCAAGTGAGGTAATGGTACAGTAAAGCGACTACGCCCGATTTCACGAAAACGACAGCAGCGCCCCCTAGTGGCGAAATTTGGAAGATAGCCACTGCAAATCGAAAGCGAAAAGAGATAGAGCAAAATGTCCAGTTAGAAAGTTTACCCAACCCTATGTTGTATAGCTTTTACAAAGTATTAGTATTCTTTTAGAAACGGTATTTTTTTAATAATACACTTACTAATTCATATGTTATTATACGGAACCCTCTGTGAGCGAGTAATACTCGCACTTGACCGTTTATTTATATTAAGATCTCTTCAAATTATAAGCAAAAATCTTATCAAAATTTGGGACTGCTTTATAAAAACCTTAATTTCTCTCGTAGTATGCATGTTACCCTCATAAAAATGAACACAGCCTCTTAATCATGTTCTACAGTTTGAACATTTTTGCTACATTAATTTTTACAGGGTTATCCAAAAGGTATTCGTTCTTTTTCAATTTGTTGACGATCCCCTATGGGATTTTGGGAAAAAAAATCTTCACGGAAAAATATCACCTATACTATTCTGTTTACACACACGGAGTTTAAGGGTAATTCCTCACGCATTCGTCTATATATTTAACAAAACGTCTAAAATCGCAAGTGACCAATCATCATTGGCCATATAGTGTATTTCCGATGGAAATCTTCGTTTTTTTCGTGAATCAATGGAAAAAGAAATTATCGAAAACTATACCTAATGTTAAATTTTCTAATTATTGACTTCTGTGTCAGTAAGAATGATTTAAAAATGAATTATGGATCCGAAAATTCAGTTTTTCATGTTGCAAAAACTACTCTTTTTAATCCTTGTGAAATAATTTTATCATCACGATCTTCCGTATCATTATCTTTCTCGTAAGATCTTTCTTCAACATTAATTGACTCTTAAACATATGATTGATCTTAGTTTTTCATTCGTTTTTCGAACCTTTTCGTTTCTATAACTTTTATGATAAAATGTGCATAAAAAACGTTCGAACAGTTAAAAAAAAAAAAAAAAAAAAAAAAAAAAAAAAAGCTCTTACATTTTCCAAACATGTAAATGCTTTAGAATACATGTTTCATTCTTTTCGGTTGCATGACATCTTATTTTTTTCTAAAGCATCTTCTTTTACAACAACTCGTTGTTTTCTTTAGCTTTTCGAACCTTTTGATTCTGCAACTTTTCTGACCACTTATAAAACTTGCTTAAAAACTGTACGAACAGTTTAAATAAGCTCTTACATTTTCCACACATATAAATTTTTTATTAGTAGAATAAATGTTTAATATTTTCGGTTATAGAATATCTTATTTCAACATCTTTTTTTTCTAGAACATCTTCTTTTTCAACATGCTATTTTTTTTCTTTCGTCTTTCGTCTTTAAAACCTTTTTGTGTTTAGAAACTTTTATTGCAATTGATAAAATCTGAAAAAAAAAAATAAATAAATACATATAGAACAGTTTAAAGAATTTCTTTCGTTTTCAATGCGCAAAATGACTTTATTATTAGCAAAAATATTTTATACTTTTCAGTTACAGTTTTTTGAAAAATTCGTTACTATAAACCTTATTTATGATAAATAAGTAAAGTGCTTTAACACGTTCACACCGGCGCGGTGGGTCACATTCGACTGTCTCTTGTTTTTTTTTTTTTTTTCACACCGCTATTATTTTAGAAAAAATGTTGTTCCTTTAAATCGTCCAATTGTTCTAATTACATAAAACAACATTTTTTGTATTAAAATACTGGTATCCAAAAATCCGGAGACTTGGCAGCACCGAGACAGTCGAGTGTGACCCACCGCGCCGGCGTGAACGTGTTAAGATAAATTCAACATCAATTGAATTACAAGTAAAATTCAATATTAAGTTGATAAACAAGTTTGAATACTTACGTTTCTGATGAAAATTTTTCGTTTCTTACGATTTAGTGATTCAGTGAGAATAACAGTAACCAAAATTTTGTCCCAAATTACTTTTCTGTTAAGTGTTTTCTTCGCCCATTATAACTATTAAAAAAAATAATTGATTTTTCTAATTCAATAAGTAATTGTTCCTCGAAAAGTATTCTTTAATTAAATAATTTTATATTTAGGATCTTTCAGTCCAAAATTTCTGCACTGTACATTAAAAAACTTAATATGAAGTTGTTAATTTGACATTTTCTCAAATTCATTATTCTACATTTTCTTTCTTTATCCTAAAATGAAAAAATGAAAAAAATATTATCCAAAGTTATATGAAACATCAATTTTTCTGTGTCCATTAGGATTATTCCGAAAAAGTTGATTGGATCTTTATATGGAACGAATTTTATGCTACATAAAGAACTATTTGTAATCCTACAAGTGGTTGTTCTTCCACAAATGTACTCCAAAGAATTAATTTTATCATCGCAAACTTTCCCCATCATTTTTTTTTATCTGAAAATGATTTATAACACATCAATTGGGGCCTAAGTTAGAGTATTATATTTCCTATTGCTTTTCGGACCGCTTTTTATGCAGTTTTTATGGGTAGTCATAACAATTCTGAAGATGTACTAAGGTACCAATTTGTTATACTTTTGCGAAGTTAATATTTTCGCTGTGTGTATAAGTTATATGGAAAATTACTGTATTGCAGTCGAACCCGGTTAAGATACTCACGGATACTACGCGATCCCGCTTAATACGCGGATTTTTTCTGATCCCTTAAACATCGCCCATAAGTCTAAAGCAAAAATATCACGTTTAATACGCAAATGTTTATTACGCGATCCTGCTTAATACGCGATGGACTTTCAGTCCTTTGAATAAAAAAATCACGCTTAAGACTCGAATTCATTGATCAAGTTGCGAATTCTTTTTCTCCATTTCAGTGCGGCCAATTTAGCGGATGTTTTTTATTCAGATAAAAATCATTGTTTCAGAATAGTAACATTTACTATATTTAATAACAGATAAATTAAGTCAAATATTAGTAATCAAAAATTGTGGCAGATATTTGAATAAAGCAATCCCACTAAATTACCAACACTGCTATCCTTCTTTGATCCCGCGTCTTAACGTTCTTTGTTTTTTGTTTTCGTGTGTGTTTTGAGTGTTGTAGAGAGATATAGACGAATTCAGGATACACAGATACGACATAAAAAATATTATGATTAGAGATGATTATACCTGTTATTAGTGTGGTTTTAAACGTACGTTATATCACAACTATGATTTATAATGCATTATAGGTAAAAAATTAAACTCGTAAAGATAATAACAAATATGATTGCAGTTGTATAATTCTTTCATTTTTTCAATGTTTTCTTTAGTTTTTGCTATGTTACTCAAGTATTAATAAGGATAGTTTTTTCTTATATGAAAAAGAAGGACAAATTATAATGGTACTCTTTATTACAATTACAAGTACTAAATATGAATTTAATTCATTTAAACGATTAAATGTGCAAATAATCGCAGCTCATGCAACATTATACAAATCACGTTTAATACGCAATCCCGATTAATACGCGACTTTTATCCACTTCCTTGAAACGTGTCTTAACCGGGTTTCACTGTATTTGAAATGGTGTACTGTATTAACACGTTCGCGCCGGCGCGGTGGGTCACACTCGACTGTCTCGGTGCTGCCAAGTCTCCGGCTTTTTGGATACCAGTATTTTAATACAGAAAATGTTGTTTTATGTAACTAGGGGGGTCTGCCCCCTACGAGCTACGCTCGCCAACACCCGTTCAAACACACCTAAACCCCAACACCAAAACGCTATTTTGATCGGCTTCAAAATTATTGAATTAAAATTTAAAAAAAAAAAAAACAGTAGCGATCTCTCTGTAAACGGGTTTCCATTCGTTTTCCTTTGATTGGGGATTTTTAAGACCAAATCTGCTACTGTTAAGAGATACAATGGCTGTTATCGTATTTAATTAAAAAAAAATAGTTAAACATTTGAAAATAAACTAATGTAAAATGAATTAAGGAATCAGTGTCATTGTTTCCCGGTATTTTTTAACAGCGCTATAAGATAGTTCTTTTAAATAATTCATTTTAAATGTACCGTTTTAAATCTGACGTAATTTACACCAAAGTTTTATTTCTCTTATTAATATTCACGGGAGAATACTTTTGTTGTTAGAAGGAAATAGCATTTGCGTTGTCTTCGAATTCACGATAATAGTTGAAAAGATTATCTCAAAATATCTCGCGCAAATATATTTTTTAATTTAAATTGTTTTGCCATATTTTTTGGCCATTTTAAATATGCCGTAATTTCCTCCATTTACAAGTTTTAACGCATAATAATGATTTTTTTAATTTAACATTTTGTTTCTCTTTTAAAATTCAAGTGTAAATGTGGTTCTTATGACGTAATTTTCCTCCTTTTAACATGTAATCATTTAATTCTAATTTTAAAGCTTTTTTTCCTGTTTATAATAGTCACGTGTAAATAAATTTTTAATTTGGAGTAAACATTATTGTTTGCGCTGTTTATATAATTGGCAACAGTTTAAATTAATGACATTTTCTAAAATAAATAAAAAATATCTCTCGAAATGCTGAAAATTTGAATTTAAAATAGAAATAAAACCTCTAAAAATGAGTCAAATAAAAAAAATAAATGCAATCTGCACACCGGGAACTTATAACGTGTAAAATGATCTAAAAATGATGAAATTCTCATGTATAGTTTTTGCTCCAATAAAACTTTTTTAATGGAACGATTTTGTCCAACTTTAGCATTAAATATATCTTAAAATAATTCTTCGATTTCAAATCTGTCTGCATCAGCGTGTTTATCGAACATTTCTCTATAATACCACCCATTTTCACATTTTTGTATGCAACAGTTTTTTTAATATTAACGAAGAAAGGCCATGCTTAAGCATTCAAATTGGATGCCGATCTACCGGGAATATCTACGCAGATTTTCTTTGGTCCATTTCCTAATCGAAACTTTTTTTTATATATAGAAGGATTAGTACAATTGGACGATTTAAGGAGCAATATTTTTTCTAAAATAATAGTGGCGTAAAAAAAGCAAGAGACTTGAGAACTCTGAGGCAGTCGAGTGTGACCCACCGCGCCGGCGTGAACGTGTTAAACTAGTTTTGTAAATATGTACAGTCGTGGAAAAAAAGTAAACACCCCCTACTAACTCTTCAACAAATTATCGTAGACGAAAATTACTGGTACCGAACGATTAGAAATAAACTCTACTTTTAACTGATGCATATAAAATTTGTTTAAGGGGCCATCTACATATTAAAACGAACCATAACTTTGTTTTTTCCAATAGCAGTACACAATTCTGACAGCATAAATGAACTCTACACCTTTCAATTAGCCTATAAACAAATTTTTATGCAATTCATGCCATAAGTTTCCGAGAAATTAATTATTTTAAAACGAGCGTATTTTAAGGGCTGTATCCAAATTGAAGTTCCAAACTCGATTGTTAACCGAGAGAGCCGCCTTCTTGATCAAGGCACGTTTAAGCATCAATGAAACCTGTTTGATTACAGGATAGTAGAATAAATTTCAAAAATTTACTCACTTCTATCATAGACAGCCCCTTAAATCATCATTTTGCCGTTTTTTAAGCATAATTTGAAACTTGGAAGAAAAATGTGAAATTTTGGATTTCCATAAAGCAGGACTTAATAAATCTAAATCCATCAAAAAAATTGTAGGTTGCAATCCATAATTTTTTCGAATATTAATTTCATAATTCATAATTCATATCATAAAATTATAAAAATTGCAAATTCAAACTATTTATGTTTAGGTATATTAATATTATTGCTACACAAAAAATTAGCTCATTAGGAGCATAATTTCAGGAGATATAAATAAAAATATGAAAATGTAATTTAACATTAGAAGTACTAAATTTTGAATGTCTATAATTCAAAAACTTATCATTCGAATGACTTGAAATTTGGTTTCTAGGCATATTTTGAAACGAAGATTTGAAATATTTTGTTAAATTTGGGTACTGCCATTGAGAAAAATGAAGTTTGGATTCGTTTTAATATGTATATGGCCCCCTAAGCAAATTTTATACACACCATTTAAAAGTAGACTTTATTTCCAATCGTCCGGTACCAGTAACTTTTGTCTACTATAATTTGTTGAGGAGTTAGTAGGGGGTGTTTACTTTTTTTTTTCCACGACTGTACATACATATGTTATATTTTATGATAGAATCCATATTAATGCAATTTATGAGACATGCTTCACATAATAAATGTATGTTATAATTCTAGTTCTATATTTAAAATTGAAAAAATGATTTAGAACAATACCGTGCGTCTCTAAAATCAAGACCGGATCTTAATAAATTTTTACTCCCAAAATGCATTAGGGTTTATATTCAGTGTATGCCTTTTTTCATGGAAAAAATTTACACTTAATGATTTGAAACAATCTACATTCAACCGCATATATAGATATAAATAAATCTATATTTATTCAAACATTCATGCAAAAAAAAAAAAAAAAAAAAAAAAATTACATTTATTCAAATACAATCATGTAGTCTTACTCTAGAAGACCGACATAAAATCTTCAAAATTACCTAATTTTATTCTGACTTTTCTTCTTGAAGAAATTATCTTGTCAATTCTATGGTTGCCATCTTCTATGTAGAACAAAATAGCTTGACTCATATGAGCGCTTCTTGTCCAAGAAATCTGCTCATAGTGCAATGGCATTACAGCTTCTAGCTCTAGAGACATGAAAACAACACGGTTTACACATAGGAGTAAACTGGGTTTATTGCAAATCTTTTCAAATTGAAATATTTTTAAAGGCAGTATGATATAAGACATGAAGTGTCTTAGGAAAGAATTCATATTTTTCAGATAGGACTTATTTTGCGTGAAAAACTATTGCAGGGTTTGTGTTTCGATTAGATCTTATTTTAAGGGAAACACAGTGATAAATTATTAGCTTTTCACAAATAAATATACAATACTAAAGCGACTAAAGCAACCGGCGTTGCCCGGATTTTTAAGAATGTTTGTCTTGAAAACTTAATTTCAAAATTGAACATGCAGTATAAAATAAACTATAAAAGAAAGCAATAAAGCCATCTTTATTTCAGTTCTTCACTAAGAATGAGCTCTAGGGACCTGAAACTTTGTGTAAATTCTCATATACATGAATACACACACGTACATATATAGAATAGATTTAAAAATGACGAAAAGAAATTCAGAGAATCTCAAAATTTTAAAATATGCCACTATTTCCACAATTGGGTTTTATCGTGTTTCAATACGTTTTTTTCAAACTCATATGACGTTATATATGTACCTGCTGACGTCCCTTATATTTCACATCACGTAGTATTTACTTTTTTTTTAAAAATTCGACAACCTATTTATTTCATTTTCATTTTTCACGGCCCCACCAGTGGCCGAGAGGTTCTGCTCTCGAAGCTGGTAGACGGGACGTGCTGGGTTCGATCCCAATCGTGCCCGTCGGCCTAATCGTTCGGAGTTTTCGTGGTTTTCTTCGAACCTTGGTTCTCCAAGCGTTAATACGGGTTAGGTTCCCTTAGAAAGACCTCCACGGAAGACAGTCCCCCCTTAGGGCCTATATCCCACGTGCAGATAATTGGCCGACATAAATACAACCAACCAACCAACCAATCATTTTTCACGTGGAAATCTTGCAATAAAAAAAAGTTATGACGTAATATTCACTTTTTATTTAAATTCTGCAAACTATTTATTTCATTTTCATTTTTCACGCTGAAATCTTGCAATAAAAAAGTTATGACATATTATTAGCTTTTTATTTAAATTCTTCGAACTATTTATTTCATTTTCATTTTTCCCGTGGGAATCTTGCAATAGAAAAGTAGTTGTTGTGGTAAGAATTTTATAGTGAATTTTTAATTCTTGGCAGCTACTATAACGAAAAATGTTTCAATTTGATAGAAAATTGCTATTAAATTGATGTTTTTTTATTAATTAAAAAATAACTATATATTATTTCGATTCCGGGTTACTTTAGGTGCATCGGCCGTGTTTTATATACGTTACATTTCACAATTCTGGCTTCGAAACTATGGATTTGTATCGAATTATATAAACAGACAAATTTTCATTTTTATATATTAAATAATGTAGAGCGAAGTGACAATTCTCCAATGAGAAAATATGAGAAACATCCTGCATTAACTGCAAATATACATTAATTTTTGAAAATTAAACACAAAAATTCTGCTACAAAAAATTCTATGAAAATTACTATTCGTAGTATTAGTATATAACTTACTTACCATAATAAAATGTAAAAACAATAACAACATGTTTTAAAAGGAAACACCCGTTTTAAATAACAAAAGTATTATTATGTTGCACATCACAAAACTTTCTAAAATGTTACTCGGAAAATTGAAATACCACTATAATACACCAACAAATACGGAATGTAGAGCATCTCTTTGCATTTAACTGGGAGTTACCGCGATCGATAAATAACCAAAAAACGAAAAATCATGCATCAGGAATAGAAAATGAAACATTTTCCTACTGTAACAGATAAATATTCAGAAAAGATCAGGGTCCATAAGCAGCGTTTTTAGCCCATGAAATAGACTAAAATTCAATTATGTTATACACTGACTTAATTATTTCACTTTTTAATATTAGAAGGCATATATTGCACGATTTTAACAATAGCTTTTGTATTTCTTCGGATTTATAGGACTTACACAAGCTCAAAGTTCGTATAATTCGTAGTTTTGATGACAAATACGCAATTTCTGCTATTTTTACCTTAATTATTTATATGAGCGCAATCGTGCAACACTTTTTTCTTGACATATGTTATAAAGCACATAAAAATATTCAAAATATGTTAAAATAAACGTGTTGCAAAGCTGCGTTCATAGTAAAATATTAAAAATAGAGAGTAAACTGATGGTAAAAATAGCAGGAATGCGTATTTTTCATCAAAACTACGAATTATACGAACTTTGAGCTTGTGTAATTCATATAAATCTGAACAAAATACAAAAGCTATTGTTAAAATCGTACAATATATACCTTCTAATATTAAAAAGTGAAATAATTAAGCCAGTATAACATAATCGAATTTTAGTCATATTTCATGGGCCAAAAACGCAGTTGGGAGACCTGGACCCTGAGCCTTTAATTTTTTTCTAAAACGAATGGAGATACCTAAATAAGAAACTTAACACATAACAAAAATACATTTTCAGCAATTGCTGCTCATATCCGGTAATGTGTGTGAAATATTTCGTGTAGCCCTGTATGTTATCTTTATGAGTTATACACACCACCTAATAAGGCTCAAAATTATATCAGTTTGAAATTACATATCATAGACGAAAACGCATAACCAGCAATTACCGTTCTGAGTCAGTCTTTTAACGAAATTCTTTTGTGTGTCTCTGTAAATGATTGATAAATGCTATTTATTCTATAATCTATAGGAAACATTAAGAGAACTTCAGAGATTCCGTTATGTTTCAAGCATCATGTTATTAAAATGTACCTCAAAAGATTTTACCTCACAGATCATTATGTAATGGAATCCTTTTAAGCGTCTCTATAAACGAACTATAAATGCTACTTATTCTATTAATCATATTAAAATCCGTGCGTGTATCCATGTAACTCGTAAACCACAGGACGCAGGGCTTAGAAATTTGGCACATGGTTTGTTGGTAAGGGGCCCATGAACGATTGGGACAAAAAAATTGAAAATTTTAAATAGATTTTTTTTATTTTTTGTTTTCGACAAATTTTTGTCTTTTTTTGTGTTCAACCCGTAATCGCGCGAGTTCTAAATGTTTACTGTAACGTGATATATACATATCACGTACGTCACGCTGCAACACTAAGAAGCTGTAGCCGATATTACGATACTTCTTTTACCTCACATGCAAATAATTAGAGATTATTTAATTGCGCTTAATTATTACATTTAAAAAAAAATAAAGAAAAACATTTTATCACAGACATCTACAAAACTTGTTATTCTATTTATTCCCTTATTCCAAAGATGTCGTTTTATCGTCTGCTGCCATAGCAACATGATAAATTAAATTTCATTAAAAAATGCACAGTAATAGAAAAATATTTTTCTAAATCAAATAGTTATTTTAAATTTTGTTTTAGAATTAAACTCATGAACTCCCATGCATAGAACGGGTTAAACAGCTAGTACTCCTTATAAAGCATCTTGTGGTCCATATCAATGGCATATATCAATCTCATTAGATTTTAAATATCGAAACATCAATAAAAGGCAGCGCAAACTATTTTTCAACATAAACCGTAATGTAAGGAAATTCTCTTGCGTGTCCCTGTAAATGAACTATATATACTACATACTTCATTTTTAATATAGAACATTCTACCTCAAATGTCAATAAAGTATAAAAATTTCATGAGAATCCGAATATATTCACGAGAGTTAGAGCACGACAGACCGAACTCATAAACACTTTTTATCTATGTTGGAAAGGGTTAAAAAAACTCAGTTCAACAACTGATGGATATTCAAATACAGAACTGGGCCAACATATATATCTTTATTTAATAATTTTAAATATAAAATTTGATATTTTTACACTGTGACACGGCTATAATGTTCAGCGACACTTGTTTATTGGAAAACAAATCAAAACTGAGTCAAGATTATTTTCAAACCATTTGGGGGCATCCAAAGCGTGTATTTCACGAATTTTGATTTTATTCAGAGATTCTGACAAGTAATCTTTGCTTTATTTAATGGCAGATGTTTTGTGATTACATAAGGTAAAATTTCTCTTTTCTGAATTCAAAGTATGGATTCGGAATTTCTGACTAAAAAATAAATTTCCAAAATACAATAGAACCTCGATTATGCGAAGTAATTGGGACCGACCCTCTTTCGGAAAATCGAAATTTTCTGATAATCGAGAATGCTTCAATGTTAAGATTAAGGAGAAATATATGCAATATTTCTTATTATGGTAACAGGTGCTTAATAAAAATAAAGCAATAGCAAAATAGAAACAAGAATAAATTACCTGAATTTTAATTTTGAAATTAAGTGCCTTTTACATAGTATATCACAAGATTTTGGAAAAAATGTTTTGTTTGTCGCAGTTTCAATTGCCTCTGCTTTAAAACTCTATCACGGAGATTTTTACTATTATTAGTTCACCAGCATCACAATTTTTCTGCTGCTCCTGCCATGTCAAACCTTTTGCAAAACATTCAAAAGCTTCAGAATTGCTAATTTGTTCGTTTTCTTTGTTCCACTCCGCAGCTTACGGGAGCTCAAGTTAAATTCAAAAGAACTCTGAGAAAGGAGATCAAAAAAATTTATATGTACTCGTAGTTCGGAAAGGACCATTGCACGCAAGAAATATGATAGGAAAAAAAAAAAAGATTTAAAAATGGATTTTGCTCTCAAAGAATTTGATAGTAAAAAAAAAAAAAAAAGCTTTAAAAAGGGGTTTCGGTTAAAAGAGTTTCGTATAAAAGAGTTTCTACCGTAGATGAATAAAATTGATACAATTCAGTTCATAATTATCTTTCACACTAAATTTGGTGAAATTTCATCCCATAGATGCCGAGGTATAGGTATCTCGGATAGTGAAAAGACACAGAATCGCGGCGCCCCTGTTGAGTGAACATAGCCAAAACTAAATCAACATAATTGTTTTTATAAATGTCTTACATATTACATTTGTTGAAATTCCATAATATGGTTGCCTAGATATAGCAATCATGAAATTTTTTAAAACAGCAGCACAGCAGCGCTACCTATTGAGCAATATGCACCTGAATCTAATCGTTAAAAACGTATGTCAAGATGTAACTGATTATGAAGTTTAACCCCTTAACGATCGGATTAAATGACGGAAAAATTCAAGTTGCTTATTGGCACCACTGTTTTGAAAAAGAAATATTCACCTTATTTAATGACAGGTAAAATGATACCAGATTAAAGCCAATTACACTATTCTATAAAACTGGTGGGAATCAAACAATCTCAAGGAAAGACACACCCACAAATATCACGAGAACGAGAATTAAGGGGTTAATAAAATTTCATCCGATAGATGCCGAGATATACCTATTACAGAAATCTTTTAAAACACAGTACAGCAGCTCTACCTAAAAGGCGATATGCATTCAAAACCAATCAGCATTAATTTATATCAATGTCTAACTGATATATACATACTAAATATGTACTATTATATGTATATTTACAATATATGTACAATTAATATTTTAATAAAACTCTTATTGTATTTCAAAATGATTATTTAAACACATTTTTGATTTAATAATATTTATTTGTAAATATTTAATTTGATATTTCATGTTATTTATTTATTGAACAACAAACATATGACTTCTGTGCTTGACACGAGAGCCCGCTTATAAGTCAAAGACAAAATAGCACAAGGAAATATTACAACACAAGAGAAATACATCCTGGGAGTTCCACACAAAGAGTGTGTGCAATGGAACCAGCGGGAATCGAACCCAAAATCTCTTACGCTCGCAAGCGATTAGTAGCGTGGTGCTTTGACCACTCGGCCACAGAAACCCCTTCATGTTGTTTCTCGGGCTGTGGAACAGATGTTGGCTCACCGTGGCTGAGTGGTTAAGACACCACACCGCTAATCGCTTGAGAGTGTAGGTGGGCTGCTGGTTCTACTCCCGCTGGCTCCGTTGCACAATGTTTGGGGAGCTCCTGGTCGTAATTCTCTGGTGTTATAAGTTTCCTTGTGGCTATATCGTTCTTGTAATATTGACGACGACTTATAAGCGGACACATCATGTCAAGCACACAAGTCCGATGCATGTGTTCAGTAAATAAATAAATAAACAGAGGTTGTGAAATGAAAATAAAACATGATTGAACAGATTTATTATGAATAAAACACACGTCAGAAAGAGTTTTCCTTTATGGCTGTACGATTCCTGACTAACTGGAAATGCTATTTAGAACTCCACGAACTTTCCAAACTAATTTTCAGTTATTGATTAAAGCAAGTAACTTGAGGTTTTCAATTGAAAATCATCTTTATTATTGGTAATGAATATTAGATTATTCTAATTTATTAAGCGAAAATGTATGATAAATAACCGGATATGAAATCAATTAAATAATAATCCTTTCTCTGAAATATCTTTAAATCACTGTCATAATATTTCACAAGAATTTTCAAGATAAATCAAAGTTAGTTGAACTTTATATGATTTATGAGAGATAATGAATTAGCAGTCTCAAAATTAATTCATTCTAGAAGGATATAAATTACTAGTATTGTTTTACTCAATTAAACATTTTGTAAACCGAGCGATCATATTTTACTTTGAGAAAATGAAAAAATATAAAAAAGAAAAATAAAAAGGTTATTCAGAATGTGTGTAGTTAATAGTTATCAGCATATAATTAATAGACATTAGATTACATTGCTTTTGGGAGGTTTTTAGCCAGATTCTAACCGACCCAGCCGGCGTCGCTCGGCAGTACTTTAAATATATTTAAAATTAATCTCAAATCTAATACTAGTCGTTGTGGGCCACCGTAATACTTACCCATCATGAATATGCATAATAAAAAATATGAAAATAAAACATGTGTAAACTATTTATAAAATGCATTGTAATTCCAGAATAAAATTTAAACGTACATTTAAATATTTTTAATACATAGTAATGCTCTATTGCTGAATTGCGGGCACTACTTGATTATTCCGTCGACCCATTTCGACAAATTACATAAATCGCCAAACTACTCGCAAAATTATACAAATTGGCATAATTTTTATTTTAGATAAAGAAAGAACAAATAAATTAGTAAAATATTAATAAAAATACAAATAGAACGTCGAATTAAAAATCACTTGATGACATAACAATCACGTGTAACGTGTTTAATGTCAAGTGAATGGGAAATTTACGATAAACCATTACTGGCATTTAATCATACAGTTTTGTGATGGTCTTTTGGTCGACGGGATAATCATGTAGTACCGAATTGCGTAAGCGAAACATCCTTATAACTTCAAAAAGGATAATCAATCATATTAACTAACAGTTTACTGCGTCGAATTAAGAGTCTCATTTACAATTAAAACATATCTTTGAATTGAAATTTGTATGAAATACAGGGTCATGAAAAATCGAAGAGTGTGGAAAATAGAATTACAAATATCGCGGCAACTAATTAACCGATTGACTTCATTCTTCTTGAAAAATTTATGTTTGTTTATTGTCTTTTATATTTATTCCTTCAAATAAATAATTTCGAAAATTTTTATAGATCTTTTATCAGAGCGAATATTTCTAGATTCCGAAAAAATTGATCCGGATGATCGAGGTTACTGATATTCAAGGGGCTTCTTCCTATTATTTCATACTAAGTACACATCAAATTTCGAGTCTCTATCTAAATTTTTTTCGGGAGATAGAGCGCTTACATACACACATACACACAGACAGACGGACGGGAAATATTTTTTTTTTTCGAAAAATATGTTTTTCGGAATCTCCAGTGTCTGAAACGTGTAAATCCGTGAATTTGTTTTCGATTTTTAAAGCAATTACAGGACTTACCCGAATATAAAAAAGCTCCTATTTAAAAATTATAACCCCGAATATAAACAAGCTCCAATATTAATAATCTCCTTTGTCTCTGGCATCATATTGCTTGATCGTAAAAACTATACCATCAGTATAATGATTACTTTAAAATTTTGAGACCTGTAGTTAATATGACACTACAAATACACATACATTGCTTTTCCACAAACAGACAGACACCTACATGATAGAAAGAGCCCCTTTTCTGGAATTGATACTTTAGGGAACAGGTAATTTAAGTTAACAAATACAGATTTAACCATTTAGCACGCAGCTTTGCATATATGCAAATAACAGTGTTTTGAATTTAATAGATTTTTTATTCGTATAGATTTTTTTATTCCTATGCATATTCGTGTCCATATCGTTTTTTAATAGATTTTTTTTATTCGTATCCTAATTCACACCAGAAAATTAAAATAGCAATATTTTATTTAATTAATTACAGATTAATAATTAATATTACAATTTAAATAAAGCGAAAATAATTGTGAAACTTTCTGATGTAAAGTCAGATTCTCTGAACTACGTAATTTCTAGAACGTATTCTATCATGTAAATTAAAGGGTTAAATGTTAAGTTTTATCAAATAAATAATTGTATAAAATAAGGTATTTGGAGACATACTTATTAAAATATTTACTAATTTGCAATATTTTAGCGTAAAACAGCCATACGAAAGCGGTTTTTACTTATATTGTAAATGTGGAACACAAGAAAAGATTGACTGATTATATGACAAATGTACAGTCGTGGAAAAAAAAGTAAACACCCCCTGCTAACTCCTCAACAAATTATCATAGAAGAAAGTTACTGGTACAGAACGATTGGAAATAAAGTCGATTTTTAAATTATGAATATAAAATTGCATTAGGGGGCCATCTACATATTAAAACGAGCCATAACTTTGTTTTTTTCAATAGAGTATACAATTCTGACAGCATATAAATGAACTCTGCACCCTTCAGTTAGCGTAAAAACAAATTTTTATTCAATTCGTACGATAAGTTTCCGAGAAATTAATTATTTTAAAACCAGCGTATTTTAAGGGCTGTATCCAAATTGAAGTTTGGTACTCGAATGTTAACCGAGAGAGCCCCCTTATTGACACCTTAATCAGTCAATGAAGCCAGCTAGATTACAGGATGGCAGAAGAAATTTCAAAATATTTAGTCACTTCTATCATAGACGGCCCTTTAAACCATCATTTTGCCGTTTTTTAAGCACAATTCGAAAACTACTTGGAAGAAAAATGTGAAATTTTGGATTTCCATAAAGCAGGATTTAATAAATCTAAATCCATCAAAAAATTGTAGGTTGCAATTCATAATTTTTTCGAATATTAATTTCATAATTCATAAATCACATCATAAAATTATAAAAATTGCAAATTGAGCCTATTTATGTTCGGGTATATTAGTATTTTGCTACACAAAAATTAGCACATTAGAAGCATAATTTCAGGAGGTAATAAATAAAAATATGAAAATGTAATTTAACATTAGAAGCACTAAATTTTGATTGTTCATACGTCAAAAACTTATCATTCAAATGACTTGAAATTTCGTGTCTAAGTATAGTTTGAACCGAAGATTTGAAATATCTCTTTAAAATTGGGTATTGCCATTGAAAACAAAATAAAAAATCACGGATTTAAGGGTTAAAATTACTAGTTCCGTTAAAATATTAATTTAATTATCAATAACCTTATTTACGCAATATTAAATTTAAGGACTTAAAACAAATGATCTACAAATCCTCAATTTTCTTATTGTAAAGGGTAGTCTAATAATTATGAAAATTGCTTACTTTTTTGGCCACACTGTCTTGAAAGCTTTTGCAACCTCGGATGAAAATAACACCTATTTCATAAGCAAATAAGTACCAGCGATGTTTTTTATTTGTTTTGTCCTAAAAAAAAAAAAAAAAAAAAAAAAAAAAAAAAAAAAAACAATTTAACAAATTACAACGACCATTTGGAAAATGATTTTTTCAAAGACTAAAATTCATATCATAAAAAATCGCACGGATTTTATCATACATTACGTACGCCATGAATTAAACATTAATAGTGTTATTATACTTAAAAATTGCAAGCGACAAAAATCGCCTGCGACTCGTCAGATTTCCTGAAACTTACGTATTATCCACCTGAAATTTACGTATTATCCAAGCATTTCATTGGTTGTTCGGGAAAAGGCTTTTCCATCGTCAGATTTCTAGGAAATCTGACGACCCATTTTAAATGAAATTTCATTCTTAAACTTCTAAACGCCCCACAATATTCCTTTTTACACCGTCGTATAGCGAAAAAAATGTACTTTTAAATGCAATATATGTATATCAAACGCTTTCAATTGTAGGGTAACACATGTCGAAAACCAGTAATGAAAATACATCCGTCATTATCGCCAACCCGAGAAATAAATGTTTACAGTATTAATCATGGTCAGCGTGGAAGACCAGGGCGCAAATCCTTGGGTGTTTTCTAGTAAATAATAAAAGAAACCGTACTATTCCTCAAAGAGTTTATTAGATAACATGTAAATGATCACAATTCCACCAATGCTTCAGCTACCCATATTCGGGTCGTGTCACGTTTTAAAAATAGACTTAAAGATGTTAATTGATTAGATGCGACATTGCGACTGGACGAAAGACAACTCTCCCATTGACATAGATTTTGAAAACACGACACAAATCGTACAAATTTGCTCTCTCAAGTCAATGCAAGCATATAAGTATAAAAAATAACGGAGACAGTACAAGGCACTGGTCAAACCAGAATAAAATAGGGAGGATCAAGAGGAGAAGCCGCGCACGCGATAGGATGAAAACCCGGGAAGGAGGCAGGGAAGCTTGACGTAGATACAGGACTCTTTACTTAACTGAGGAAACTTAAAAAGGTATTCAAACTAGTGCGCCAAAATTCTCGCAATGACTCATGGGAAATCGAATAATTTTTCAGTAAAAGATAAAATGGTATTAATGAACATTCGAAAGAAATAAGAACTTAATGTCTCAAAATGTGAAAGAATGTGTATTTTACAAAGAAGTGTAGCTATTAACAGATTAAGGTTTCCGAATAAGGAATAAAAGAATGCGGTGAATTAAAGTCATGGGGATTAAGATATAAAAGATATTTAAGATATTATTAAAAGACAAGTAAAAAAGCTAGGTATTATAAGACTTTGGAATAAAGTAACTAAGGTAAAAAGGCGAAAAAAAATTATTATTACATATATGCATGGTGATCCGATTTGTACTCTTTTAATTCACTGATTACTATAACTTTGTGTTAACTTTGTGCTAACTTTGTGTTAAAGAAATGTTCTATACTTCGTAGATGTTGGGGTTAGCAGTGCTATTTATATTGCTATTTATGTTAGTGCTATTTATGTTATTTATATTGTTATATTAGGATAATATAACAGAAAATATTGTGACTACCACGACATGCGATTTTAGATTAACTATGATTCTCAAATTTCACAGTATAATTGATTTTATCATGGAAATATTTTTTAAGTTTTTGGTTCAGGTCAGCTGTTTTACCATACCCAGGAATCGCAGATAGAAGCTTTGGGACGGTTTTGGACAGAGAAAGGAAGGAAGGAGGAAAAAAGTCCAATAATTTCTTCCTCGAAGAAAAAAGAATTTTTTGTGATCGACCTAGCAGCGTAGCACCACGTTTATCAGAAGCCATTGCCTCTGCTGTAGCTTCGCAAATGGACACTCTAAGTAAGCAATTTACGAGTCGTGTAAGTAGCACAAGAGAAGTACAGAAAATAACTGGCATACCAAAGACATCTAGAACTGGAGCCGGCAGCACAGACAATCACTTCATCGAGTTCACGGCTAAATTCCATAATTAGTTAAAACTCGATTCGCATATTAAAACGGAACCGGTCTGCCAAATCATATGTTGGTGAAAAACACCTGAAAACCAGATTTTAGCGGTTGACTCGTAGGTTTACCATTGTGTTTTCCTGCTCCCAGTCCTCCATGTTTTCATACTTTTGGGTGCAGGGAAACACAATGGTAAACCTACGAGTCAAACTTTAAAATCGGGTTTTCATGTATTTTCCACCAAGATAGGACTTGGCAGACCGATTGCGTTTTAATATACGAATCGAGTTTTAACTAATTCTGGAATTTCAGTCGTGAACTCGATGAAGTGATTGTTTGTGCTGCCGCCTCCAATGTATTTCATATTCTTCGTGGTGTCTGAAAGTTGTACTTTTAGATCATGTGTCATCAGACATGCATCATACGTCACATGTGTCATCATACATGCATCATACGTTACATTTGTCATCATACAGCAACATGCACAACAGGGTTAATAACATTTTTCTGTGAAGAAATTCTTTTAAATTTTTTAATTTCGCTGTATCATCAGTAAAATATACATGTAAATAGTAAAATATATGTTTTTCGATTATGGCATTGAATAAGGGAGAAATTCATTCATAACTCCATAAATCTGTCAAATTAATTTTAGTGATAGATTAACAAATAATTCGACATTTCCATTTGAAAACAAGCAGTATTATTTACTTTAAATATATTTTAATATTCTAATAATCAAATTCGTAATTAATTAAGTGAGAGTGAATAATAAATTCCGGATATGAAATCAATTAAACAAGAGTCGTTCCCCAGCTATGGATTTTAATCATTTTCATAGGATTTCATAAGAATTTTCAAGATAAGTCAAAAGTTATTTGATCATGATTTATGGGCAATGATAACTAGTGCAGTGAGATTTAATTAATTCTAGAAATATTTATAGCTTAGCTAATATTATTGTAATAGTCGAATTCGCTTAGTTGGTTTCAATTTTACGTGAATGAATTAAATATTTAGAAAATGAGAAAAATCTGTTTTTTTCTAATTAAGCTAAACAATACTATAAAAAGCGATAAAATATTTTTATTTAGATTGACGAACGTTTCGTCGCACAAACGGAGACATTTTCAAAATCATTCATGATAGAAATATTTTCACAAAATTTAAAAACAATAACTTGGTAAACAATGTCACGAGACATTATGCATCATGAAAATCAGTGGAAACATAAAACATTCATAAATCTAAATAAAGATATTTTAACACTTTTTATAGCATTATTTAGCTTAATCCGTTTATAAGTGATTGTTATACATATTGCTATTTTTTCTATTCCCTCAATAAAATAAGAAATACTTATGGTGTAAAGATAAATGACGTATATGGTTTTACACACTGATGGAAGAAATACACTCTTGCATCGGGAATTTTGACAGAAGAAACCGTATGCATAATCCAATCTTACTCTGTTTACTCCTTTGCCGTTTCAGTTTTCGATTTATTGCAAGTACTTTATAAATAAATTTTTTGCATTTTTTTTTTGAATAAATTCTCCTTACATGTATACGAGCAATATGAATACAATGTTTTGTCACAATAAGGGAGGTAGGAGTAATTAGGGTCAAGGGTAATTAGGATCAGGGGCACTTCTGGCGCAATCTGTTACAGATAAAAAAAAAATGAGAACACATAGATAAACGTTGTCCGTCAAAGTGAGAATATTTTAGTTACAAAGGTCGTGTGTAAAAAACTGTAGGAATAATGAAATATAGCTGTGGATTTAAATTTAGAAAAAGGTTGTTTTAAAGAGGAAATGGTTACGTTTTGCAAAAAATGAAGCATAATGTCAATAATGTGCATGATTCTAACTACCCCAAAAATATCATTTTCGGGATAATTAAGATCATAGATTTTTTGGGTTAAGGGTAAATTGGGATAGCAAATTTTATTTTCTATTTAAATCAAATTATGGTTTAGAATGTCTTTTTTAATCATTCAGTTTTCAGATCCTGTGAAATACCCCTAGTTTGATTTACTTTACTTCACATTTTGTGTTAGCAAAACATTTATTTTACAATTTTATTTTGCTTTTATCCCAAATCTTAGCCTTGACTAAATGATTTATGCCTAATTAGGCCTCAACACTTTCAGTGTAAATAAAATTTTCCTCCTTCACAGCATAGAGCTTTGACTGATCCTTTTTGCCCCGTTGCTTGCATTTCTTGTTATTTTGAAAAACATTGTTTCTTTTTTAAACTAAAAAAAAAAAAAAAAAAAAAAAATCTTTAGTTATGTAACAAGGCTAATAATTTCCAATAGAAAACATTGCATTTGGTTTTTTTGTAGGCAGAGTGTAAAATATAGGAATATTGAAAATCACTTAAAAAACGTTTTTTTTTTTCAGCGTACTTATCTTTCCAATATTGTATCTCTAAGAATAGTTGTAGCGGTAAAACCAAAAATATTCTGTTGTAAAGCCCTTACCGAGATCTTTTAATCCCATTTATCCATGACTGTATATATTGTAAGGCATGAGAAAAAATACCACTGATCCCAATTACCCTTTTCATGAGGTAATTGGGATCAAAGAGGTATTTTTTGAGAAAAAAATCACATGTACCAGGTAACATGGTACATTGAAAATAATTTTTTACACATTTCAAGAGACAACAACCTACTAAGTAAAATTATACATAACATTAGTATGTAGTCCACTTCCTTCGCTGGCAATTAATTGTCGAAGTTCAAATTGTCAAAAAGTGATCGTAATTACCCCTACCCCCCTATATGAGTAGCAATACCGTTTTTTTTGTTTTTTTTTAAATTGATGTAAAATTACAAAATATCCAGCATTTTTATGCATGAAATTTTACTTTATTCTTGGATGATTTTATAAATGTAAATAAAAGATGGGCCAGAATTTAATGGTTTTAAAAAAGTCTTAAAGATAGTGCCTAGGTAGTGTTTCCAGATTTATCTCAGAAAAAAACGAAAGATTTTCATTGACACTACATAGCTTTGGTTTTATTGCGCTTTCGTTCTTTTTTATACCGTACGAAACCATGTTGAATGTGCTCCTAATGTTTTCTTTAACAAGTTTTTTTTTAAAAAGAGCTTATTAACTAATCGATTTCATCACGATTTTTCAACCGCATTTGTATTACAGAGTATTCTATTAACATTGTTTAACTAAATTTACAGTCGTATATCTCGTTTTGAATGAAAAATTAATTGAAATGTAAGAACAAAAATAAAAGCAAAACATTCTACAATTCAATGTTGATGTGAAAATTTTAATAATGGGCACCCTACAAAAATAAATATTTGTATTTAAGCATAAAGGGAAATAAAAAATAAACAAAATATTAAAACTTAAGCTAAAGTTGTGCTAAATAGAAAAAATTATAAAGTAGATACTTATAGCCCATAATAATGTCAAGTTCAGATGATCTAATCATATCCATGACTGTTAATGTGCAACTAATGTTACACAATTTCCCAAGATTTTTGTCATCCTGATCGGAAATAAGCCATTTTTAAATATGACGCGCATGTGTATATTCTTTTTTTGGTAAAAGGTGAAATTTTCAAGCAAACTGAAAAAGAGAAAAATCTTCAAACTTTTAAATCTCCAAACTTTCTTTAAGATGTGGCAAAAAAACGAAAGAAATCGTCATACGGGACAAATTTAAACGTACGCTGTACGATAAGCCTAAAATATGCTAAAAATCTTACTGGGAAAATGGGCAAACTGGCAACCCTAGTGCTAGGTATAAACAAGATCTGCATGTTGGGCAATTTTTGATGCGTTCGTTTTGTTAGTGTGCGGCAACTTTAAGTTTGTTGCATAAACAAACAATGTTACCGTTACTAGAGCAGAAAAAGGCTTACAATTACTATAGTTTTAAGTCTTCATCTCAGGAAATTTCTCAAACTGCATGCAACATCATCGCATGATCAATGAAAAATGGATGAAAAACACAACGTGATGGATATTTAATCCCATATGAGGTTTACTGAGTTTCATGTTATCCTTTCTTGATTGTAGGCCTTTCATTTTACCCTAGTACCCATAATCTTATTTGCTTGGAGACAAACTCTTCGCAAGTTAAGAAAACGCTCGATCAACAGGTTCCCACTAGAAAAAGTTCTTGCTTTTTTACCCGACTGACAAGAACGGTTATGTGTTTCACGCGTATCTGGGTATGTGGATTTCTGTATACCTTCGAAACATTCCAACGGCTGAATGGATTTTAATGAATGAGGTCTCTATCGATTCGACTTAACCGTCCAATGGTTATAGGCTAGATTTTGTTTTTATAAATTCAAAATGGCGGTAGAGACGAAAAACAATTTTACTCGCCCTATTGAGTAGCATATCATTGGATAGGTGTTTCAAAATGAAGACGATGTTTCATTGACTCTTTTACAGTCAGAAGCTCCGTTTAAATATTAAACAACCTGGAAGTAGTGTAGGTAGGATCTCTAGCTTTACTGCAGCTCTAACCATCATAGACATCTATAGGCCTCATCAAAACACTGTTTATAGATAAGAACTATCAATTAAACACAACTTAAAAGTCATCAGTACAAGTAAATAAAAAAATCGGCAGGTAGTTTCGATTCAATGTATCTTTGTGTCGAAGTATTTTCTTTTAGGATCAGAGACTTCACTTTCTTGATATTTACCTGCGTTCAAACAGTCTTAGGATGAGGTTTCGCGGTAATGTTTTCATTTTATTTTTACCCGACTGCCAAGAAGGTTTATGTGTTTCACGCATATCTGGGTACGTGGATTTCTTTATACCCTCGAAACATCACAACGACTGGATGGATTTTAATGAATAAGGTCTCTATCGATTCATCCTAACCGGCCGATGGTTGTAGGCTAGATTTTGTTTTTATAAATTCAAAATGGCGGCCGTAAAATACAAAATGGCGGAAGAGACAAAAAAAATTACGCACCCTATTGAGTGGCATATCATTGGATAGGTCTTTCAAAATGAAGACGATGTTTCATTGACTATTTTACAGTCAGAAGCTCCGTTTAAATATTACACAACCTGGAAATAGTGTAGGTAGGATCTCTAGCTTTACTGTAACTCTAACCATCATAGGCATCTATAGGCCTCATTAAAACACCGTTTATAGATAGGAATTAACAATTAAACACAACTTAATAGTCAATAAAAGCAAATAAAAAAATAGCTAAGTAATATAAAAATAGTTTCACATTGATGAAAAATAATTAATTAGTACGCTTTTTACGCAGTCGGGTTTTTTTGAATTTTTAAATTTACTTTTTACTTGTTACCGAATAAATTTCGTACAAAATTTATCAGCATGGAAATTTTCAAATTTTCCAGTGAAATAAAAGAAAAATTTACGCCAAATCCATCTAACATTTTTATATAAAAATTAGTGTTTTACTTAAATGTTTTAATACCCAAAATTTTAGATTAAATAGTTTTATGTTTACTGAACATTTTTGTATCGTAATATTGCAGCACCGATTTTTTAAAACATCTTTTTTCATACTTAAAAAAATATTTCTTTTCTGTTACGTTTGTTATATTCATGTGACACCAATAACAAATCAAAATCCACTAGAAACGAATATCAAATTTCAGAAAATCGATACTGCTATATTACGATGGATAAATGTGGATAAACATAAAAATATTTAATTTAAAAATTTTATCGCTATACCTTTTAAGTACAAAGCTAATTTATATGTAAGAACGTTAGATGGATTTAGAGTACATTCTTCTTTTTCGTATTTGGAAAAAATGTAACAAGAAAATATGTAATCGAAAATTTCTAAAATTTTATATCCATTAGCCTGTAGAACTAAAGATAAATCCGATAAGTAGGCAATTAATATCAAAGGGAGGAATCACTTTTTATAGAACGCCTTAAATGCAAATAGAAAATCTTAAAAGAAAAGAAAAATTTTGAAATACATTCATATTCTGTCTTCAGATATTACTTGTCAATCAGTATAGTTTTTAGAGTTATAAATTTAGATAAGCAAAAGAATTTTTCTTGTCGTTGTTACATCCGGTGTAAATAATTTACAAAAAATTCTGAGTAGTCATAAGAAAGATCAATATCCTTCACATCTATCATAAAAAAAAAGTCTTGCATCACTTCCTTATTGTAATAAATAGCTGTCATACGTTAATTTATTTCTGACAAATGGGCAAAATGTGCAAATTTGACGCGTATAATATGCTTATTACTTTTCCATTTTTTAAAAATTATTTTTTATGTTTACAAAAACGAAAAATAGTATCACATCAAATCTATTTTCATGCTTTCATGGAAGACAAGTGATGACATTTTAAAAGAATTTTCTATTTTATTATTAATAAGTTAAAAAAATCAATCTATTCTAAAAATTTTTTTTTCGTAAAATATGCTAGATATTTTGTTAATTTGCTTTTTTTTTTTTTTAAGTAAAACGTTTAGGACATTTTTGAAATGAAACTTATTTTTTTTTTAATTTCAAATGTACATTAAATTGAGAATTTGGATTAAAAAATGCTTTCAAATATCTCCTCTGAGACAAAATTTTATTAAACTTAATATTTAATAAATCTCGTGTAAAAAGAGTCATTGGTATTTGCGTTTAATCTTCTGTATTCATTAAGATTATATTGGACTATAGGAGTAAATTATTCTAATCATTAGTGACTAATTAATCCTTTATCTTCTGACGGTACATAAAATTACAATTAAAATAACTTGTTATAAAATTCCTTTAATGCATCGATTAGTTGTAACAAAGTTTAGAATGAGTTATAGATACATTACTTTATTTCGTTCCAAAAGCATTATGGGTTACACAAAACAAAAATATTTTTAAAAGGATGATTTCTTTTGCCTTTGCATCTTTCCAGTCTTCTTGGCTTGGGGAGGGGTGGGGGGATTTTTCAATTCGGAAATATTTCTAAATTTCTATTGTAAGAACATTCTATTTGTACATTTCTTAATTCTACAAAATACTAAGAAAATTTTTTAAAATGCACAAAATCCCTATAAATTCAAATTTAATGAATCCTTCTAAATCCTTCAATCTTTCTAATATCCTTCTAAAATGTATTAAATGATTGTGTAAATCTTCTAATGCAGTTTAAAGAATTAACGAAAAATGCTTTAGAAGATAAAATTTTTCATGAATTCATAATTCAGTACATAAACGTTAAGATAAATGCACTTATAGTGAATCACTAATTTTTAAAGTTTAAAAATTCTGAAATGCATTTCTGAAAAACGACTGAAAGAAATCTGATTGATAACTTAATTGGTGTAAATGTTAAAGTTCCGCAAAGTGTTTGGAACAATTGTTTTTTTTTTTTTTTTCTGCTGGTAGATTTAATTATTTTCTAGCGTGTATTCAAAAACCAGATTTTTTGCAAATTCTTAGAGATTTTTTAAAAGAAAAGTTTTTATTTAAAACATTGCTTCTTTAAGGGGTTTCAGGACTCAGGAGACTTTCAGGAGCTTCAAAATTATCGAAATTTTAATTTTTTTAGATGTTCAATTCCTATCATTCCCGGACATTTTGATATAAATGTTTCCTTGAAATTCCTGTTAGTACAGAAGTTATGACTTTTAGAATTATATCTGCACAATACGCAAAACGACTTTTCAGAAGTTCTGAAGTCCTTTTTCCTCAAATGACGTTTTTGGGCATAAAGCGCAAGATATCACAAAAACTTCTGAATATTTATTTCTTAATGAAATTTTCAAAACATATATTTCATGTTAGTTTATATAAACTGAACCTAAAATTTCATTTTTATTGTTCAAAAAAATATTTTTTTTTTTAGGTTATACTGTTGAAATTTTCAAAAAAAAATTATTAAAAATATAAAAATGCTTAAATACAAATTTATTTAGGTTCATGGTAATTATTACAGTCTGAAGTATTATTAAACACAAAAAATTTCTTTCTAGTTGCAACATTTATTTTGCAAGCCTGCGTGTAAGCTGTTATACTAATTTTCTGCTCGAGAAATGTCTCAAAGTTTGGAGCGTCCTATAAATACTAATTCTGCATTTTGCAATTTTTAAAATACATTAAATTAAAGAACATACTATATCTTTCATCAAATAAAACTTTGTTTTAAAATCTTATGCATTTTTTAAAATCTTATACAACCCGAGATTTTCTCGGGGATGCATTTCTCCGTCTAATTATTTCTCCTTGATTATTCCCATCAGTTATTTTTTTGTTGTAAATTTTTCCTTATTTAATCGGAGCATATTCCCGATTAAATTAGACAAGAATTCTTGCTTTGAAAAACAGGTGACTAAAGAAGATATTTTAATGCTTTCGAAGCTATTTTAATAAAAGAATTACGCAGCTAGAGGGTTAAAGGATCTCAGGACTCCTAAAGCTTCAAAATTTTCGAAATTTTATTTTTTTTAGATTTCAAACTCCTATCTTTTTTGAAGATTTTGATGTGATTGTTTCCTTGAAATTCCCATTAGAACAGAAGTTATGGCTTTTAGAATTATATCCGCTCAATAGCTAAAGCCGCGTTTCTGAAACTTGGAAGACATTTTTCTCCAAATTACGTTTTTGGGCACGATATCTCAAAAACTTCTGAATATTTTTTGATGAAATTTTCAAAACGTATCTTAGTCTGTACAAACTGAACCTAAAATTTTCTTTTTATTGTTCAAAAAATATTTTTTAGGTATTTATACTGTTAAAATTTTGCATTAGCTAAATACAACTTTGTATTAAAAATATAAAAGCGCTTTAAATACAAATTTATTTAGATTCAGGAACGTTATAGCTATCTGAAGTATACGTGGGCACCGAAATTTTCATTCTAGTTCAAAATTTATTTTGTAATCCTGCGTGTAATCTGTTAAGCCAAATTTCTGCTCGTCAAATATCTGACAGTTTGGAGCCCCCTGAAAATGCTAATTCTGAATCTTTCAATTTTTCAAATACATGAAATGAAAGAACTTACTTATATCTTTTATTTCAATAAAAATTATATTTTTAAATCATATAATCTTAAGGTATTGAATGCTGAAAATGTCTTTTTTTTTTCATTTTTTCCAATTTTAAGAATCCTGAGAACTTTGTATTTTTGTGACTTTATGTTTTTCTTTAAATTAAACTACTGTTGCACTGCTGATATCCTCTATTACATTATAAATAAAGTTTTGGATATGAAAATTTAAAGATTCATGCATGAGAAATTTACTAGACCCACTACTGGAACATAGAGGAACGTAACATTTTTTATTATTCATTTTTTTCGAAGAATATATTTGAAACTTTGAATGTTTATTGCGATACATGAAGGTTAGGACTAGTCTGAAAAAAATATATATCTTTTGGAATTCACTAACACTTTAAACCTTCACTGCACGATTTTTTCTATTTTTATGAAAAAAAAAATATTTGAAATCTATATATATGTCTAATAATGGAAAAAATAGGAAAAAATAAAAAATAAATTTCAAATTTTCAGCTAAAATTTGATATTTTATGGTGTGGGCCATATGTACACAATTCGGGTTTTAAAATATTGTATTGCTCTATTTTGAAACTAAATGAGCTTAAAATAATTCATTTTATCTGCTTAACACTCTTCATTTTTTTATATTAATATGTTTAAGTATTCAGCGAAAATAATGCAAGTAAATCTTATCCTAATAGCTTGATCGATTTTTTTTTTTTGTTTCCGAAGAACATATTCTAATTTTTTGTCAAATGAAGCCATCTGACATAGGCAAAATAAGTGTTATTTCATCCTTTAGACTGTTCTTGATCAGGGATAGAGATCATATTGGCCAAATTCATGGCACATAAGGAGAATTATGCTGTTTTTAGGAATGTGCCAGATATGGCACGTGGTGCAGTAAAGGGTTAATAATAACTGGATAAATATCCTTAAGTGACCCATTATTGGTGCGTTTACCTTAACTATTAAATTCAGCCACGAGAAAAATTGTGTTAGATTTAAGGTCAAAGCACTTGAAATTGTTATAAAAAATATTAAGTTTTCGTTGAATCGTTATTATGGAAAATTTTTCATTACGGACAGTGCATGATTTTTGTAGTATGAAATGTATGTAACTTAAATTATATGTTTATTGCAAAATATACGAGGGCATATCAGTAAGTAGGTCCCAAAAGCGAATAAAAAAAGGGAAACCAAGATACATACTTAAAAGGCATATTTATTTCTCTATATAATCGCCATTTACGTTGATACATTTGTCCTATTTTTTATGAGTTTTCTAATACTTGCTGCTTCTTTCGACTGCATTCTCTGCCATCTGTGTACCTCACATTCAACGTCTGCATCAGTCGGTTGTAGGCTAAGCCATGTGAACACCTTGTTGCAGTTGCTAATGCTGTCTATTGTTTTTTGCCTGGCAGCGCTATCCATTTCCTCAACCTTCCGCCCTGTTTCTTCTGTCGCAATCTCAACGGGACGACCACTTCGTTCTTCGTCAACAACTTTTGAACGCCCTTGCTAATCTTGTACAACTGTTGTCTCATAAATTCGAAATTGACATCTTACACTTGGACAGTGCTGCCCCTATTCGCATATTTGGGAACAATTTACTACTAATTTCCGGCCTCTTATATCGGTTTGTGACCTACCTACTGACTTTCACTCGAACTCAAATGCGTAACATTACGTATGCGTATATGTTAATAAGTATGTGTCTAAGTACGAAGGGAACGCAATAAGTATGTGTATAAAGTATGCAGATGACAAGTATTAAAGTATGGAGCATATCTTAAAATATACATTTTTGCCAATCTTAACCACTCACGTGCATATATAAAATTGGTCAATAAGGCAACTTTTGCTGCGGTTTTATTTGAATTTCCACCAAAAAGGGAAATGTAACTCAGTTAAGTATTGAAAAAGATGCAGAAAATAATAGAATGTGACTAGGATCTCATGATCGATTAAAAAAAAAAACAGTCTTAAGGGGAAGTCCACCTTAAAATAGTTTAAAAAGACAATTTTTGAATATTAAAAGCATGAATTATCACATTGCCAACTAAGCGTAAACACACAGAGTGAAAAATGTCCCAGCCGGGAATCGAACCCAGGCCCCTGCAATAGCGCTCCAGTGCTCTACCACTAAGCCACGAGGACGATGCCCAGCTTGTCATCTTTCACTCACATAAGTCGGTAAGACTGCTACCGCAGCTACTAAGCTGCGGTAGCAGTCTTACCGACTTATGTGAGTGAGAGATGACAAGCAATGCATCGTCCTCGTGGCTTAGTGGTAGAACACTGGAGCGCTAATTCTTGGGCCCGGGTTCGACTCCCGGCTTAGACATTTTTCACCCTGTTGGTTTACGCTTAGTTAGCTAAGTGATAATTCACTTCTTTAATATTAAAAAATTCCAAGCGTAATTTCACTGCTGAAAAGTAGTTGAAAAATTAATTAAAAAGACATTTTTTTTTGTCTATTTTGAAAGAAAGACATGTTACGGAACTTAAAAACAAAAACAAAAACGACCTTAAAACTTTTTAAAAAGACAAGTTTACTATCTCTCTACTTACAGGAAGCCACAGAAAAAAATAGATCATGTAGGTATAAATAAAAAGGTGTACTGTCATGTTGAAAGCAACTCTCTAATATGTATTGCCTTTCTTTCTCCTGCATCTTTGAAAATGACTCAGAAAAAAAAAAAAATATTTTTGGAAGCACAAAATAGCCCACGTAAAATAAGTGGTGTAAGGTGCCTCTGTATTTTACTAATAAATTGATTTATTTTTAATGTAATTTTATTATGTTTGCTGATTGTCACTAACATTTTATATATTGATCATTTCTCAGAAGTATACGGTTGACCTTTATTCCAGATTGATATATTTTGTAATTTTTAACATGTGTAGGAACAGCAATGTTGAATGCTATTTCTTAAGAAAATGTTTGAAAGCGTTTTTTTATTTATTATTCAGATGGTATGTTAACTATAATATCATAATATCCATTATAAAATGTTTCTCTCTATATTATTGAGCTCGCTTATTGTATTAAAACCTCCTAATTATCATTTACACTTTTACTAAGGTATAAAAAATGTGTGTATTAAAACTTTTGCTTCAAATGATCATGTTGTAATTTTCTTCATTGGTTAATTTAGTATGAAAAGACTCCTTGTAAGGAGAATAAAACATTACGAATTTCAACAGAGCCTTCAAAATACTTCATGTAATATCTATGTCAAACTGTCATTTAAAAAAGAAAATTGCTTTCAAAGAAAAATTCATAGTGGTCTCAAATATTATCAGATTTAAAAAATCATCAGCGTTCTGAATAGTACATTGTTAAGGCAAACAAGTTGGAAATTGCACGTCAAAGTGGCAAATGTGGTGTATTCGTACTATAATTAGTTTTATAAGTATTTTTTGCACCGCATATTGTACTTAATGTATATTTTTGCGCACTTCATAAGTGCATATCCATTTCATTCTGATCGAAAGACTGTAACATCATTAAAATGCACTTGAAATATTTTTTTCCATTGGCCGTCATGTAAAGGAAAATTTTGACTGTTCTTGTAATTAAACTATACATCTGATTTTCATAAATTTTGAAATGCCTCGACAAAATTTTGCAAGAATTATGTATTTAAAATTTCAGTCCATTCGGTTGGGTAGTTTTTGCTCTGTTATATGCGGACGGACGGACGGACAGACAATCAGACGCACCCAACGACGACTATAGGTACTACGTATTTATGTAATTACGAATGCACCTAAAAAAAGGCACGCACCTTATTAGTCCAAAATGTACGATTGAGGTGTGGCAGTAGTTAGAAAACGTAACACAAAATTACCCCTCATCCTAGATTTTGTTTTTAAAGAAACTCTACCTTACTAAATAGTGACCATATTCTTTCTTTTTATGAATCTGTTCCTAAAAAAGGTGTGTTTTGACTTGTACATTTCACTCTTTGTAAAGATCTATAGTTTTGTTTACTTCTGTTTTAAAAAATTAAGCACCAAATTTCCTCGCCTTTCACTAATTGAATAGGAAGCTTGATGAAGCGTGCATTTATTCTTCAGTTTGAGCGGTCACAAAAGCCGTGTTACACGCATAGACATTGCCTAAAAATAGTCCAATATTTTCTTCTTATGTATATCGAAAGAAAGTAAAAAAAATGTTTTTATTTTTGTTTGTTACTTATGAGACTCTCTTGGCAAATATTTTTCGTACGACATTTTGAACCGCCTATTTTTGAGTTTAATACTGGATCTTCATTTATGTTTTGTAAAACGCTGAAGGTATTTTAATATGTATATTTTTTAAAGGAGCTTTTTTTTTTTTTTTTTTTTTTTTTTTTTTTTTTTTTAAAGAGAATGGTGCAAGAAAACATGGTAAACATTGATTATCGGAATATTACTTTAAATGTATTTAGAAATTCCGGGATATATAGGGGTAATTCGAATTTTATGAAAACGATTTTGATAGGAAATTTTTATGTATAAATGTTGTATTTTTTGTGATGATTTGATTTTATCTGATAGTCATGGTCCTTGACAGTAGAGCTAGCTCAAATTTCCATGAAAGTACTTTTTTTCTTAGCACTGTCATGCCAATTTTACCCCATTCCCATTGGATCATTTTCCAAAGTCCGTTCTGTATTCTTGGATGTCGTTTTACTAAAGCTCGGTTTAATAAATCAAAACCGCTGAAGTCCATTGGAGAAGCATAAGTTGCTTTTACATGTACCTCATTAAATCTGAATAAGTCTATTCCTGTTTTTGATTATTTCTTTGCTAAATAAGCGTCAATTGATTTAGACGTGTGACTAGAGGCTTTTTCCATGTCAAGCTCAAAATTTTCAATGTCCTCTCCATATAAAGCTGGAATTTCTTCTTCAAAAATTGGTTCTAAAATATTCTGCTGATAGTAGGGTTAATTAATTTTGGTTTTACTTGAGACTTTTTTGTTTTTTAATTTGCCGTTGTAACAAAATCTTGAAACTACCATGAATCCCTTTAGGAACTTTTCTTTACACTGACGAAGACATTTCGTACGGCTATTCCCATCAGTTAAGCAATAAAAATTTGATATATTTTTTTATTACAGTCACTTAAATATACTCCTACTTCGTCGATTGTTACCACAAATTTATGTTTTTTAGCAGCTAGGAGTTTTCAACATAATTTTCTGCAATTTATTTTTCTTGCAGTAATATGCTTTGGCAAAAGCAGATGAACTTTAGGTTGAAATATCTTTTTTAATTTCAAATCATTATAAATTATTTTACTTACAGTGCCAGAAAACATTCCTAGTTTCGATTCAATGTATCTTTGTGCCGAAGTATTTTCTTTTAGGATCAGAGACTTCACTTTCTTGATATTTACCTGCGTTCGAATAGTCTTAGGATGAGGTTTCGCGGTAATGTTTTCATTTAATTTTTACCCGGCTGCCAAGAAGGGTTATGTGTTTCACGCGCATCTGGGTATGTGGATTTCTTTATAGCCTCGAAACATCACAATGACTGGATGGATTTTAATGAATGAGGTCTCTATCGATTCATCTTAACTGTCCGATGGTTATAGGCTAGATTTTGTTTTTATAAATTCAAAATGGCGGTAGAGACAAAAAAAAATGCGCACCCTATTGAGTGGCATATCATTGGATAGGTCTTTCAAAATGAAGACGATGTTTCACGGACCATTTTACAGTCAGAAGCTCCGTTTAAATATTACACAGCCTGGAAGTAGTCTAGGTCGGATTTCTAGCTTTACTGAAACTCTAACCATCATAGACATCTCTAGGCCTCATCAAAACATCTAGGCATCATCAGTGTTTATAGATGGGAACTATCAATTAAACACAACTTAAAAGTCATCAGTACAAGTAAATAAAAAAAATCGGCAGGTAATATAAAAAAATAGTTTCACATTGATGAGAAATAATTAATTATTTCGCTTTTTACGCAGTCAGGTTTTTTGATTTTTTAAATTTAATTTCATTATTTACATTTAACATTTTTTTTTTTTTGATTGCCCGCTAATAACACCAAAAATATTTTTAAATGAAAAACATTACGTATGTATTTAAATAGAGCTTTGGAATCTATTAAATACAATATTTTCAAATCACCCGCATGCCAAATGTTAGACCAGGAAATTCCCAAAGATTTCGCTACTTACAGCGAGAAGCCTTTCTTATTCTGATAATTTTAGTTATTTAAAAGCGTACATCGATTACATATCTTATAGAAATGTAAAAATATCAACATTAAAACTACCAATAATTTTAAATTTTAAGCATAACGGTTTCGGTAGCATATAGAATACCGTCCTCAGTGCTTTGAGACAACAGTGCTCAAACATTGTTGAGTGCTCAGACAGAGCACTGAGGACGGTATGCTATGTGGTACTGAAACCGGTATGCTTAAATTTTAATATTATTGGTGCTTTTAACTTTGATATTTTTACATTTCTATTATATTGAACCAAGTTCCATCTTAACCATTATCGATTACATATGTGTTACATTTGGGTTTTATTTATATTATTTTATTAATTAATTAATTTATTGATGAAGTTTTAATTTCGTTATGGAATACTTGCCGGAAACAACGGCATAACTATTTATATTGTGCTAAGTGCAAAAAGTTCAGTCTTTTGTAATCGGGCTGCACGTGACAGAGATAGATGAAAGAAAAACACGCTTGAAAATTAGTTTTAAAGCTATAAAAAATCAGTATATTAGGTTTCAGCTTTCGAATAAGTTACATTTGGAAGAACATTTTGTTTCCTCTTCGACGGCATAAAAATTAAAAATCTGCGATATTTAGAAGTTCAAATAATTTCAGTAAAAAATAATTTTTTTGGTCAGGTGTTGCCACCATCAATATGACATCAGTATTACTCACGGACAGGATTTTGCTTTGTAATATAGCTACAAAAATGATTTTGTACTGCATTGCTGTTCTTATAATTGAGTACGAGTTAAAGTAAGATTAATTTTTCTTTGTTTCAGTTTCTTCAACTCATGTTAATAATGGAAAATTTTAATATATATTTCTGAATCGATTTTATCATTTTAAGGAAGCTGCTTGTGATGTGTTTCGTAAAATGAAGTATAGGATCTATATTTATATAAAATATAAACAGATTAATTATCATAAATCTAACCTAAAAGAAAGATATAAAATTTTATAAATTTATCGCATTGTGTCACTTTCTAGGAAATTCCAACTTCTGAACCGTTAAGTTAATGACACATTTTTTTAACCAAATGAACCATAACTTAAACTGGAAGAAATGTCGTAATTTATATATTAAAACCAAGATAAGTACACATGATGCGTAAAGAAATAGGAAACAATATTTAAATTATTTAATTAAAATTTTATTTTGTATTAAAAGACATACACATAAGGATAAACTAAATCAACATAATTAAACTTAGATTTATTATTTTGAATCTCTTTGGTCCCAGTATTTAGTAATTGTAATTCTAATTGATCAAATCATCTCTGATCCTGTTATTTTTACTAATAAAAGAAAGTTTCTTTCTGTGAGTCTGTGTGTGTGCGATGGCTAGAAAATCTACCCCACGTACAAGGCTGAAAATTTAGGTGAGGCCAGCCCAGTGCATGTCTGAATGTACTCGAGACAATGAATTTTAAATTTCCGATAATTAGCTCACATATTAATTAAAAATTACAAGGAACTCTCAGGAAAAAAATTATCTTTATCTTACCGAGCCGGAAAAACACTCGTCCATGTCCAGAACCCAATTTACATAGCGGGACATAAATGAACCACGGAACGATTTTTTTTAAATTATTTTTTAAGCACCATCGGCCAAACCAGTTAGTAAAGTTAACAAGTCGGAAAATGTAAGCCTAACTTGGCAAATGACGTGCGTTTGTTCTATAACTAGTCTCTATATTCTAAAAAAAAGTAACTAACGCTGTCACTGCCGCCGCTGCCGCCGGTTTTGAATTTTTTGTGACCGGAGGTCTTTCTTCGTTAATACTAAGAACACTATTGCATAAAAAAATATGAAAATCGGTGGTATTATAGGGAAATGTTTGATAAACACGCTGATGCAGGCAGTTTTGAAATCGAAGAATTATTTTAAGAGATATTTAATGCTAAATTTGGACAAAATCGTTACATTAAAAAAATTTTATAGGAGCAAAAACTATACATGGGAATTTAATCATTTTTAGATCATTTTATTCGTTAGAAGTTCCCGGTGTGCAGACTGCATTTATTTTTTTAATTTAACTCATTTTTGAGGTTTTATTTCTATTTTAAATTCAATTTTTCAGCATTTCGAGAAATATTTTTTACATATTTTAGAAAATGCTATTAATTTAAACTGTTGCCAACTGCATAAACAGCGCAAACAATAATATTTGCTCGAAGTAAAAAATATATATATATCTACACATGACCATTATAAACAGAAAAAACACTTCAAATTAGAATTAAATAATTAGGTATAAAAAGCAGGAACTTATTGAAAATTACGTCATAAAAAATATTTACACGTAAATTTGAAAAGAGAAAGGATATTGTAAAATAATAAATTCATTAACATGCGCCAGAAGTCCTAAATAAGAGAAATTATGTCACATTTATATCACATTATACTTATTACGTAAAATAAACAAAAAATAATACTGCAAAACAGTTTAAATTTAAAAATTGCGCGAGCCATTTATGTGATATTTTGAGATTATTTTTTCAACTATTTTAGCGCAAATAATATTTCATTTCTAACAAAAGTGTTTTCACGTTAATATTAAAAAGAGAAAGAAAAGTTTGGTGAAAATTACGTCAGATTAAAAAAGAAACATTTAAAATGTCTTATTTAAAAGAACTTTTTCTTCGCTTTGTTAAAAAATACCGGGAGACAAAGACTCTGTTTCTTTAATTCATTTTATATTAGCTTATTTTGAAATGTTTAACTGATTTTATTTAATCAAAGACGAAAACAGGCATTGTATCTTTTAACACCAGCTGATTTGGCCTTAAAATTCCGCAATCAAACAGAAATGTATAGAAACCCGTTTATAGGTACATCGCCACTGTTTTTTAAATTATAATTCAATCTTCCGAAATCTTTTTCAAGCCGGTCAAATTAGTATGCTTTTAGAGTCTGCGGTGTCGGAACGGGGGTTGGCGAGCGTAGCTCGTAGGGGGCAGAGTCCCCTAGTTTTGTAAATATTCAAATCTGGGTTCAATAGATGTTGCACTCTTATGAAAAAAATGAATGAATACAAAATTTAATACGATTCTATATATTAAATTCAGTAATACGGAAATAATAGCACTCCATATTAAATAGGACGTTATCACCAAGGCAACCTAGAATCATGACAGATCGTGGGATATCATTAAATTAATTACGAAAACTTTTATTAATATCTTTTTAAGTTTTGATTCGATTGTCATAAAATTTGAAATGACTCGACAAAATTCTGCATCGATTATATATATGAAATTTCAAAACATTCGTTTGGGTAGTTTTTGCGATGCTATATCCGGACAGACACACAGACGGATGGACCAGACGCCGACTATACTAGTTGCTACATATTTATACAATTACAAACGCATCTAAAAACAAAAGACATATTCTGAAAAATCATACTGGCATTAAATGCCATAATCAGCTTAAATAAAAACTAGTGTTAACCCTTGCATTTTTTTTTTTCAAAATGGGTCGTTTCACAGATTTTTATTCCTCCAATATGTCACTGCTTCCCTGGGGCGCAATTTTGAAGGTACCGATTAAAAAAATATCGTTATGTAAAGGTTCGACCTTGATCTCTCGATGGTACAATTGGTTTGTAAAAATACGAATTTTAACTCTTTAAACAAATGGAACTCATGGAAGTTTACAATAACTGGAGTTTCCCTGTATCTAGATGCTGAACACAAAAAGCTTCTTTCTTGCTCTTTAATAGAGTATTTCATTCTTAAAATAATTCAATAATGAGCAGTAAATACATTGTAAAATACTTAAATGACGAAAAAAATGTTTTAAAAGTAACAAGTCTCTTAAACTAGTGAATGTTTACAACCTTTTATTTTGTTAATACAAATAAAGCATGATTAATATATATGAAAAATTTTTTGTTTTTGTTTTTGTTTAATATTTAATGGACGTTCTTGGACAAATATTTTTCGAAAATATTTAGACGCTGAACTTTAATTTTAGATCTTCATATATGTTTCTGTAAATCCCACAAGATATTTTAAAATGTATATTTTTGAATATAGTAGTTTTTCCCGCTTGAAAGTTATGAAACTCTTAAAAAGTTCTTAATATCCTTGGCTATTTCATAATAGGTTTTCCTCTTCTATAATAGAATTTTACAACAAGTAAAATTCAATAAGTGTAAATAAAAATAGATATATAAAAAAAGCTTCAGAAATTTTTATAAGAAAAAACTCCTTTTCAATTTCGAAGTGAATTAGCTTGAATGAATTTATTTTCTCTTCGGGATATACTTAAAGTTCAGAACGAGATAAAATTAGACGATAAATGTTAAAGGAGTTTTATTTATAACCGAAAATATAGTTCAGATAAAATGATGGCAACAAAATTGATATAATTAAATGTCAAAGAAATACTAAAAATAGTTCAAGATTAAAAAGATGAGTTCTGTGTAAAGAAAAATTCTGTTTGTTTATTATTACTTGTAAATAATACAGATAAGTTCGATCACTTTTTTTCAGAGACCGAGGACTATACCGAAAGTAATCAGTAGAAAATAACATTTTAAAATTGTTTCAAGATTAGACTTCTTATTTAACTAGTATGTTGTGTCCTTCACAAAACTTTCTTCTACATAAATCACTTCAATTAAATCATTTTAAATCATTTAAATAGTACAAGAAATTACATCAATTTAGGACCAATTCATATTAAAGTATATCTGAATCTGAAGTTTGACGAAAATTCGTGCATTAGTCATTGAGATAGAGCTATAGGGGGAATTCTGAAAAATGCAGCATAGCAGCGTCACCTGTAGAGCGATTTGCACCAAAACATAAACAACACTAATTCATATCAAGGTATACCGGAATCTGAAATTTGTTGAAAATCCAAGCATTAGTTCATGAGATAGAGCTATTGAGGAAATCACAAAAAATGAAGCAAAGCAGCGCCACCTGTTGAGCGATTTACACTAAAAGGTACAAAACGTCAATTCATGTCAAGGACTAACTGAATCTGAAGTTTGATGAAGATCCGTGCATTATTTCTTGAGATAGAGCTATTACGAAAATCGTGCAAATGCTGCAAAATGCGGCATAGCAGCGCCATATGGTGGACGATTTACACCAAAACGTAACGAGCACTAATTTATATCAAGGAATAACTAAATCTGAAGTTTCATGAAAATTCGTGCATTAGTTCTTGAGATAGAGCTATTGCAGAAATCGCGAAAAATGCAGCATGGCAGCGGCACCTCTACACCAAAAACTAATCAGCACCAATTTATATTAGGGACTACTTGAATATATATTTATATTAAATTCCGTGCATTAGTTCTTGAGATAGAGCGTCCACAAAATTTGTGTCATATACACACAGACAGACAGACTCACAGATAGACAATTTGTAAAAAGATGTTTTTCGGAATCTCTGACCTCAAAAACGTGTAAATTTGTTGAAAACTTTTACGAATCCAATACTTTCTTCTTGTAAAGATAGAAGAAAGTAAAAATCTCTTCTTACGTAGAAATATACAGGGTTTCAATACAGGAATGTCCCAGATTCAATGATACACTGGCTTCCAAAAGTTAAGGTACAACATAGAACACGTTTCCTGCACCAGGCAGCAAGGGGCTTCTGTACTCTTCACAGACGAGTCCAGATTCACACTGGAGAGCGATTCAGGGCGTCTGCTGATCTGGATGGAACACTGCATTAGGTAGGGTAAGGTGCCCTATTATCGTCCCCCAGTCACTTTTAGGCCCTTGGAAGTTGTAATTTTCAGTGAAAATCTACCAACTTTGGATTTTACATAGACTAAATACCCACGCATATAGAAAAACAGGCAAATACCGTACAAAAAATTTTAACAATGTGAAAAATTGTTTTTTCAAAAGTATCTAAAAAATGCAAAAGAAACAAGTAATATAAAAATTTTGTTTTTAAAGTCAATTCCTATTTAGGTCATCAAAGAAAAATTTAATATAATCCCTTAAGCCAATATTAGTTTTTGTTGCATTAAAATATCTCAATTTGTTGATTTTCTATAAGCAAGTAGGTTTACAATGGAACTCCATGGTAATTTGGCGAAATATTAGAGATATCGCCAAGTTGGCGTCACTTTTGACGGCTCATTTTGGTCACCAAATAGGGCGATATATCGCCAAGTTGGCAACAAACGTGGCAGTAATTGGCGACAGAACAAGGTCCCCCCTTTGGTAACCCCCTTATAGATATGAAGATACATTAAATGCTTCAATAACCAATGGCCGCCATTTTGTCTCCCATGTGAAACTAAAATTAATTAATTAAAATTTAATTAATGAATTAATATTTGAAAAAACTGTATTAACATCAATTGTCATCCAGTACAAGTTTAAAAAAATTTATTTCAACTTGATAGGATGAATAATAAGTATTTTATTAACGATTGAAAATTTGAACAAGATATATAAATAAATAAATAAATAAATAAATATAGGGAGAGTGTGAACTAATAGTAGGAATTGAAAAATGTGATCCTAATTTCGTCCCCCCCAAAAATCCAATACGCCGAGGCTTAACTTATAACTAAATCAAAATTTATTTCTAAATGAGTAAGTAATTTAATTTACATTAAAGTAAGGCACAAAGAAATGTACTAATTATCATTGGAAGAATAACAACGAAACATTACAAAATCCAAACATGAGGAAAAAATTGTCATAAAAAAGCATTCCTAATTTCGTGCCCGGGACGAAAATAAGAACTGCAAGGGGAACGAAATTGGGACCTCGCTACTTACCAATATGACGGAGCTTCAGTTCCCGTTAGATGAACCGAGCGTCCTAAAACTCACTGTATGCTACTGTCAGCATCATACCAACGTAAAATACATGCAATGAATAAGAAATAAATACTTACAGTACAGTAAATAACGTTCTACAAACGACGTAATAAGAACTCAGGTCTTCTAAAAATAGTAAATTCGCCGTCTTTAATTTATGTATGCGTCTTGGCGAACGAAACTTTCAACACTGACCCCTTTTACCTCTCGTCCCCTGTGCCTTGCGTAATAAGTAGCTCCACTTTCACAGAAGTAGAGAAGTTAAGGGGGACGAAATTGGGAGAGGGGACGAAATATGGGCACTTTACCCTACCATCAATCCAAAGCTGTTGAAACACACAGGTACAGAGGTAGTGGAATCATGGTTTGGGCAGGGATCTAACTCGGTGGCCAAACTGACCTGCATGTGTTCCATGGAGGAACTCTGACTGGTGTGAGATATCGGGATGAGATCCTTGATCCATATGTCCACCCATATGCCGATGCTATTGGTAACGATTTCATTCTGATGAATTATAATGCACGACCACACCGAGCTGTGGTTGTTGAGGATTATCTTGAGGGTCACGGTTTGGAACGAATGGAATGGCTAGCTCACTCTCCAGACCTGAATCCAATAGAACATCTTTGGTACTATCTTGCCAGACATGCTGCTGCTTTAAGTCCTCCTCCAAGATCATTAGATGAGCTTGAGCAAGGCTTATTCCATGTCTGGTCCTCGCTTCCCATTTCGGTGTCCGACAACTTAATTGACAGCATGGAAAGTCAATGCCGCCAATGTATTCAAGTCAGGGGTGGAGACAGTCCGTATTAGAACCCATTTTTGAAATGCTTCTATAGCATTTTACCACACAATACTGTGATGTACTGTTTTCTAAAAGAAAGGACTTTTCCACCAAGAGTGTTTTTTTTGTTGTAAATCATTTTTGCATTTAACTTATATAAATTTCTATGTCGCATTCAATAAATAACTGTTTAGTGCATATTTTCTCCAAATTTGGTCTTTCTACATTCATTCAATTGCAAATTACACGCAAAAAATCGTTGTACCTTAACTTTTGGAGGCCTGTGTATATTATAATAGTTTAATTTAGACTATTTACAACGAATCATACATCAAATTGAAGGTAAAGTAACCTAGTTTTTCTTACAAATGTTCAATAGGTGCACCTTTAGTTATACGACACACATCCAACCTGAAGTCCTATTCTTACCATTGTGACGTTTCATTTGAGCTCATGCAAAAACCAGATGACCACTTAACTTAGTAAACACTTTTTAATTGGGTCCTCCAGATGCCTGAACTATAAGTCGCATATCAATGCAAACACGATATCCAGATGTGAAGTTGTAAACTGATTTAAATGATGTAAATAATTTTCAGTGAAAAGTGCTGACTGGCACTTGGAGAAATAAACTTTTTTACTAAGATGAATCAGACTCTCAAGTGGTCAGAAATTAAGACGGACTGAAAAGTCAAAGCGGGCCCCGTGAAGGAGATGCGTTTCTGTAACGACGGACGACGGTCGTTTTTCGGTCGACCAGAGATTGGCGAGCAAGCTCCGACAGACTTTAAGTTTTTTATGTGTTCCTGTGATTTTTTATGTGTGCTGTGCTGTGTTATCCTAGCGTGAATAAAAAAAAGTTTAAAAATGAGCGCCAGTTCTTCTGAGTTAGATGTCTAAGTCTCAGTCTTCGATAGCTTTTGATTTTTCACTTTACATCACACTTAGCTTAACAAGACCGGAATAATGGAAGCAGTAGCCTCTTCACCTATGGAGGAAAGAGATTGATGGAGCAGTATGCCGTAAAAAAGTTTGAAATATGAAACCATTTATTGCTCAAATTTGAACGTCCACAGAAGGCCAAAACAAAACAAGCACCTGGAACAGGGACCGAATTCTTTGACATCACCCGTGCATTATTTTCTCTATATGAAAGTGATCTGCTTATTTTTAAGCAGTCTAAAGCAGCATTCCATTGTATTATGAATTAAAAACTGTATTATTAAAAGCTTTCTTCTTTTATTCGTGAAAGAACGTGTTTGTGTTTGGGCCTTCTGTAGCGGGTTACTTTTTTGGCGTCACCTCCAGCCATCTTACTGCATCCCCATCTATCTCTTTCCTCCATGGTCTTCACTTCTTTGTCTCAATTCTGGAAAATCATTAGGCAGCGGCAGAACATAGGCACGATCTTTTATTAAGTCTCTAAGAAACGCATGGCTCTAACGGCTTTTAAATCTTCAGCTCAGCGATAATGCTTTATGCTCGGGAGTGGGTAATTTGCGTATGTGATACTGCAAGCGAGTCAACAACAAAGCAGTGCTCGCGCATGCGTTTATCTAAAACTGTTCGAGTGACTCTATATTTGTGACCTTGAACCAAAACTCTACAACGTTTACAGTTGATACTATTAACCCTTAAATGCCGGGTATTGCTTTTAGGCAACATAGCCAATTTAGGCTTCTAAATTACTATTAGAATAATATTGAAGCTATAATGCCTCATGTTGCCAATAAAATACATTCTGAAAATATTATTAAATCGAGTTTAAACATGTAGATGGCATCACTTGTGCTGTTGAAGAATAATGATAGAGATATTTTTTCAATTGCTGCTACATGTTCTTTTTGTTTTGTTTGGAAGCTTGCGAAATACACTATTTTGTTCTGCAGCGAGCAAGTAAAATTTATTTCTTATTATAGTTCCTAACATTCTTGTGCGTTTAATATTATAAAATTTTATCAAGAAAAAATATTTTTTCAATTAAAGACCAGTATTGCCGATTACTAACAAACTGTTTTTTAGCCGTAAACCATATTTAAAACAAAATATGATTTTTTAAAGTATTTTTCGCATGATATATTTAAAAAATGAATGCCGAAAAACATTATTTCAAATGAAAATCAAATTTCGAAGAAATTGCTTAAAAGGCGCAAAGTCCAACACAGTGAAAAATATTCCAAGCCGGTACGCGAACCCGGGCCATCAGTATAGCGCACTGACGTTCTACCGACTAAACCACTTGGAACGATACACAGCTCGGAAAATTTCTCACTATTATATGTTGGCAAGGCTACAAACACAGCACAAGATGGAATATAGTATTGTTGGAAGGAATATAGCCTTGCCAACATATATTTGACATTTTCCGAACTGTGTATCGTTCCAAGTGGTTTAGTCGGTAGAACGTCAGTGCGCTATACTGATGGCCCGGGTTCGAGTCCCGGCTTGGAATATTTTTCACTGTGTTGGACTTTGCGCCTTTTAAGCAATTACTTCGAAATTTGATTTTCATTTGAAATATTGTATCCAAGACGAATGTTTCTCTCTGGAATAATTTTCATGTATTAATATAGAAAAACATTATTACAATGATTTTTGAAAAATCAGGCATTAAAGGTTAAAATTTATAACTGGCACATTGCTTTATGCACACCCTAGATTTTAATCCTAAATACTCTCACATGATCACGTTTCATGAAATTCATGTGCCTGAAAATATATTTAAAGTAGAAAATTTGCTATCTATTACCAACTACTAGCAGAAATCTGCAAAAGTCACAATTCTTGTTCTTTAAAAATATCATTGAATAACTGTGGCGGTAAGACATGAGATTTTTTATAATAACTAGGGAGCTCGGCCCCCTACGAGCTACGCTCGCCAACCCCCGTCCAGACACCGCAGACTCTAAATGCACGCTAATTTAATCGGCTTTAAAAAGATTTCGAAAGATTGAATTATAATTTAAAAAACAGTGGCGATCTCCCTATAAACGAATTTCTATTCATTTCTCTTTGATTGGGGAATTTTAACGCCAAATCCGCTGCGGTACTACTTGATTATCCTGTCGACCAATTTCGCCAAATTATACAAATTGATATAATTTTTATTTTAAATAACGGAAGAACAAATAAATTCGTAGAACATTAATAAAAATACAAATAAAACGTCGAAATAAAAATAACTTAATGACGTATACACGTGTAACAACATTTCAAAATAAGCTAATATAAAAGGAATTAAGTAAAGAGAATCTTTGTCTCCTGGTATTTTTTAACAAAGCGAAAAGAAAGTTCTTTTAAATGAGACATTTTAAATTAATTCTCAAAATATCAAATAAATGTCTAGCGCAATTTCTAAATTTAAACTTTTTTGCTATATTATTTTGTGTTCATTTTATGTAATAACTATAATGTGACGTAAATATGACGTAATTTTTCCTAAGACTTCTAACGCATGTTAATGAATTTATTATTTTACAATATCCTTTCTCTTTTAAAATTCACGTGTATACTTTTTATGACGTAATTTTTAATAAGTTCCTGCTTTTTATACGTAATTATTTAATTATAATTTGAAAGTTTTTTTCCTGTTTTTAATAGTCACGTATAAATAAATTTTTAATTTGAGGCAAACATTATTGCTTGCGCTTCTTATACAGTTGGCAACAGTTTAAATTAGTACAATTTTCTGAAATCTGTAAAAAATATCTCTAGAAATGCTGAAAATTTGAATTTAAAATAGAAATAAAACCTGAAAAAATGAGTCAAAATAAAAAAATTAATGCAATCTGCACTCCGGCAAATTCTAACGCATAAATTGATCTAAAAATGATTACACTGCCATGTATAGTTTTTGCTGCTATAAAACTTTTTTAGTGGAAAGATTTTGTCCAACTTTAGCATTAAATAACTCTTAAAATAATTCTTCGATTTGAAAACTGTCTGCATCAGCGTGTTTATCAAACATTTCTGTATAAAACCACCGATTTTCATATTTTTGTATGCATTATTTTTGTTAATATTAACGAAGAAAGGCCCCCGGTCACAAAAAAATCAAAACCGGCGGCGGTGACAGCGGTAGTTACTTTTTTTTAGAATAGAGAGATTCTGTAGAAGAACTTCGAACAGAAAGCTAAGATGGACAAGCAAATTGCACTTCAACGAAATGTGAAAATGTCATTAGCCTATTCAAAAACCTTTGGAACTCCATGTATTGCTATGCGTTTTGTATTTGCATAGAAAAAGGAAGTTGTTAACAGGAATCTATTATATTTATATCTGTATTTTCGAATTTCAGAACCCCTTCTTCTCCTGCAATATGCAACATTGAGAGATGAAATTGACAGCAGGTGTTTGCATGGATTCGAGGATGTCGTAACTATCATAATTTTAAAACCTGGATTAATTTTCTGGATATGAATTTTTTTAATAATTTTTAATGACACTAGGGGGCTCTGCCCCCTACGAGCTACGCTCGTCAACCCACGTTCAGACACCGCAGACTCTAACAGCACGCTAATTTGATCGCCTTTAAAAAGATTTCGGAAGATTGAATTATAATTTGAATCTGACAATTATAATTTGACGTAATTTTCACCAAACTTTTCTTTCTCTTTTTAATATTCACGTCAAAATACTTTTGTTAGAAATGAAATATTATGATCATCTAAAAATGTCAATTGAATGTCTCGCGCAATTTTTAAATTAAAACTGTTTTGTAATATTATTTTTTGTTCATTTTACGTAATAAGTGTAATATGACGTAAATTCTCCTATTTAGGACTTCTAACGCATGTTACTGAATTTATTATTTTACAATATTCTTTCTCATTTAAAATTCACGTGTAACTATAGTTTTTATGACATAATTTTCAATGAGTTCCTGCTTTTTATATTTTTTGTTTATAATAGTCACGTGTAAAATAAATTTTTAATTTGAAGCAAACATTAGTGTTTGCGCTGTTTATACAGTGGGCATCAGTTTAAATTAACACAATTTTCTAAAATTTGTAAAAAATATCTCTCTAAATGCTGAAAATTTGAATTTAAAATAGAAATAAAACCTCGAAAAATTATTAAAATTAAAAAACTAACCGAAATCTGCACACCAGGATATTCTGACGCATAAAATGATCTAAAAATGATTAAATTCCTATGTACAGTTTTTGCTCAATATAAAACTTTTTTAATGGAACGATTTTGTCTACCTTTGGCATTAAATATCTCTTAAAATAATTCTTCGATTTGAAAACTGTCTGCATCAGCGTGTTTATCAAACATTTTTCGATAATACTACCGATTTTCATATTTTTGTATGCAACAGTTTTTTTAATATTAACGAAGAAAGACCTCCGGTCACAAAATATTGAAAACCGGCGGCGGTGACAGCGGTAGTTACTTTTTTTTAGAATAGAGAGATTTTTTAATATTGGCAACAAAATTTCTCAATAAAAAATAAATAAATAAATAAAAAAAGACGAAGAGAAATAATGGGATATTGTCGGCGATCTTATCTGATGAACAACTAGCTTCGTTTCTGTTTTGTGTGTATAAATCGATTTAATTATTTTAAGTTTGCAATTTTTACGAATGTAAAGTACAGTTGTGGAAAAAAAAGTAAACACTCCCTACTAACTCCTCAACAAATTATCGTAGACGAAAGTTACTGGTACCGAACGATATGAAATAATGTTAACTTATGAATGATGTGCATAAAATTTGCTTAGGTGTCCATCTACATATTAAAACGAATTCAAACTTCATTTTTTTCAATGGCAATACCCAATTTTAACGAAATATTTTAAATCTTCGGTTCAAACTATGCCTAGATACCAAATTTCAAGTCATTTGAATAATAAGTTTTTGAATTATAAACATTCAAAATTTAGTCCTTCTAATGCTAAATTACATTTTCATATTTTTATTTATATCTCCTGAAATTATGCTCCTAATGTGCTAATTTTTTATGTAGCAATAATACTAATATGCCCAAACATAAATACGCTGAATTTGCAATTTTTATAATTTTATGATATGAATTATGGAATTGTGAAATTAATATCCGAAAAAACTATGAATTGCAACCTACAATTTTTTTTCATGGATTTAGATTTATTAAGTCCTGCTTTATGGAAATCCAAAATTTCACTTTTTTCTTCCAATTAGTTTTCAAATTATGCTTAAAAAACGGCAAAATGATGGTTTAAGGGGTCGTGTATGATACAAGTGGCTAGATATTTTGAAATTTCTCACACTGTCCTGTAATCTAGCAGATTTCATTGACTGCTTGAGTGACGCTTAATGTGCCTTGATCAAGAAGGGGGCTCTCTCGGTTAAGAATCGAGTACAGAAGTTCAATTTGGATACAGCCCTTAAAATTAGCTGGTTTTAAAATAATTAATTTCTCGGAAATGTATGGTAGAAATTGCATAAAAGTTTGTTTTTAGACTAATTAAATGGTGTAGAATTCATTTATGCTGTCAGAATTGTGTACTGCTATTGAAAAAATAAAGTTATGGTTCGTTTTAATATGTAGATGGCCCCTAAGTAAATTTTTTATATACATCATTTAAAAGTAGACTTTATTTCCAATCGTTCGGTAGCACTAACTTTCTTCTACGGCAATTTGTTAAAGAGTTAGTAGGGGGTGTTTACTTTTTTTTCCACGACTGTACATTCATGTGACTTACGTTACCATTTAATAAAATTATTATAAAAAAGCAGAAAGATTTCACTACTATCGATCCGTATGAAATAATAGTTATTGGATTTATTTAAGGGGACTGTGACATCAAACACCTTCAAAAAATCGATTTTGTCAAATTGTGGCTAAAAATATAGAGCGGAATCTGCAGATTATAAATACAAGCGGGATGACCGAGCCTAGCTCGGTCAAAATTAGCTATATGTTCATCTCGATAAAAAATTCTCACTGTATCATTCTCTCTTTATTATTGCTAAAGCATGTTATATTATAACATTATTACTTACAAAAACAATCAGTATGATAAGTATGTAGTACATGCTTCTAAATTTAAAACCATTTACACATTTACAACGAAAGGACATCAATCCAAATTACATTTTTTGGTCAACTCTGATTGGTTTAACCATGCACCTTGAGTCCTATTAAGAATTTCTAAAAAATTCTTTCACGTTCTGAATGCTTTTTTTTCTACAAAAATTGCCAAATTTGGCGACATTCTTGCATTTGGCACCGAGTATGTGTTTTGGTATTCGTAATCTTGAAATATTGGAATTTCGCCAACTTCGCAGTTTCGTGATCCTGACCCGTACAGACCCAAAATAACACACTAATCTACTCTGCTCGAACGTGTGACTTAGCTCAATGGTCTGGTAATCAAAAACGGTAGGATACAAAATTTAATCAAAATCATTTAAGCCGTTTTATAGATAAAATTAGCTTGACCCGCAGTGATTCCAAAATGACCCACTAATCTAATTTTCTCGAACATGTGACACAGCCGCGTGGTCTTCTCGAGCCCGAAAACGATAGAAGATAAAATTTAATTAAAATCGTCAGAGCCTTTTTCTAGAAAAAATTAGCTTGACCTGTACTGACCCACAAAGCACCCCGCTAATTTAAATTTCTCAGACATGTGACCCAACTCAGTGGTCTTGTACCCGGAAACGGCATAATACAAAATTTTGTCAAAATCGTTTGAACCGTTTTTTAGATATAATTAACTTGACCATGACCCATTATGAACCAAAATGATCCACTTATCGAATTTTCTCGTGCATGCGAACTAAATCAATGGTCTTCTCGATCCCGAAAACGATAGAAGGCAAAATTTAACCAAAATCTTTAGAGCCGTTTTCCAGACAAAATTAGCTTGACTCGTAGTGACCCAAAAATGACCCACTAATCGAAATTTCTCGAATATGTGACCTAGTCCAATGATCTTCTCGCGCTCTGAAACGGTAGCGTACAAATTATTTTAAAAATCGTTTGAGCCGATTTTTAGATACGATTAGCTTGATCCTGAGCCATTGTGACCCAAAATGACCCACTAGTCGAATGTTCTTGAACATGCCACCTAGTCCAATGGTCTTCTTGTGCCCGAAAATGGTAAAATTCAAAATTTCGTCAAAATCGTTAGAGCCTTTTTTCTAGATAAAATTAGCTTGACCTACAGTGACCCGAAAATGACCCACTAATCGAGTTTTCTCGAATATGTGACTTAGTCCAATGGTCCTTTCTTAATCCAAAACGATAAAATACAAAATTTAGTCAAAATCGTTAGAGCCGTTTTTTAGATAAAATGGGCTTGACCCATAGTGACCCAAATATGACACACTAATCGAATTTTCTCGAATATGTGACTCAGCCCAATGGTCCTCTCTTAATCCAAAATGGTAAAATACAAAATTTAGTCAAAATCGTTAGAGGCGTTTTTTAGATAAAATGACCCATAGTGACCCATAGTGACCCAATAGTGACCCAAATATGACACACTAATCGAAATTTCTCGAACATGTGACCTAGCCCAATAGTTTTATCGTGTCCAAAAACGGTTGAATATAAAATTTAATTAAAATCGTTTGAGCCGTTTTTTAGATATTAGATTGACCCTGACCCATTATGACCCAAAATGACACACTAATCGAATTTTCTCGAACATATGACCTAGCCCAATGGTTTTCTCGTGACCGAAAGTAATAGAATACAAAATTTAGTCAAAATCGTTAGATGCGTTTTTAAGATAAAATTTACATACACACACACTCACACACACAATTTTTGCTCGTATTATCTCTCTATTCTAAAAAAAAGTAACTACCGCTGTCACCGCCGCCGCCGCCGCCGCCGGTTTTGAATTTTTTGTGACCGGAGGTCTTTCTTCGTTAATATTAAGAAAAATAATGCATACAAAAATATGAAAATCGGTAGTATTATACAGAAATGTTTGATAAACACGCTGATGCAGACAGTTTTTAAATCGAAGAATTATTTTAAGAGATATTTAATGCTAAAGTTGGACAAAATCGTTCCACTAAAAAAGTTTTATAGTAGCAAAAACTATACATAGGAATTTAATAATTTTTAGTTCATCTTATACGTTATAATTTCCCGGTGTGCAGAATTGATTTATTTTTTTAATTTGACTCATTTTTCGAGGTTTTATATCTATTTTAAATTCAAATTTTCAGCATTTCGAGAGATATTTTTTACAGATTTCAGAAAATTGTACTAATTTAAACTGTTGCCAACTGTATAAAAAGCGCAAGCAGTAACGTTTGCTTCAAATTAAAAATTTATTTACACGTGACTATTATAAACAGGAAAAAAACTTTCAAATTAGAATTAAATAATTACGTATAAAAAGCAGGAACTTATTAAAAATTACGCCATAAAAAGTATACACGTGAATTTTAAAAGAGAAAGGATATTGTAAAATAATAAATTCATTAACATGCGTTAGAAGTCTTAGGAGAAATTACGTCATATTTACGTCACATTATAGTTATTACATAAAATGAACACAAAATAATATTGCAAAAAAGTTTAAATTTAGAAATTGCCCTAGGCATTTATTTGATATTTTGAGAATTAATTTAAAATGTCTCATTTAAAAGAACTTTCTTTTCGCTTTGTTAAAAAATACCAGGAGACAAAGACTCTCTTTACTTAATTCCTTTTATATTAGCTTATTTTGAAATGTTGTTACACGTGTATACGTCATCAAGTTATTTTTATTTCGACGTTTTATTTGTGTTTTTATTAATGTTGTACGAATTTATTTGTTCTTTCGTTATTTAAAATAAAAATTATATCAATTTGTATAATTTGGCGAGTGGTTTGGCGATTTATATAATTTGGCGAAATGGGTCGACAGGATAATCAAGTAGTACCGCAGCGGATTTGGCGTTAAAATTCCCCAATCAAAGAGACATGAATAGAAATTCGTTTATAGGGAGATCGCCACTGTTTTTTAAATTATAATTCAATCTTTCGAAATCTTTTTAAAGCCGATCAAATTAGCGCGCATTTAGAGTCTGCGGTGTCTGGACGGGGGTTGGCGAGCGTAGCTCGTAGGGGGCCGAGCCCCCTAGTAGTATAAGATATGCCATTTATGTATCTTTTAACCCCCTAACACTGATTATTACCAGCTTAAAAATGTAAGCAGACATTTATATCCCATTTAAAGCGACAAGTGTGTTTTTATTTTTCTCAAAAATGTCCTTTTCTTTTTCATGTAATGATATAATTTGTTCAAACTCTGTACCAAGTCCATCTCTGTAATTTAAAAAAAACGATATAGTAAGTGTTACTGTATCTTGTGAACCTATTTTTTTAAAACCTTAAGCTATTTTTGTAAATGGGGATATGTATGACAAAAATTGTCGGATTTCAGGAAAGGGAAATTTATCACTTTTTAAAATGTTTTGAGAATATGTAAGATTAATTTAGGTTAAGAATATAAAATCAAGTACAGTTGTGGAAAAAAAAGTAAACACCCCTACTAACTTCTCAACAAATCAGCAGAAGAAATTTCAAAATATCTAGTCACTTCTATCATAAACGGCCCCTTAAACCACCATTTTGCCGTTTTCCAAGCATAATTTGAAAACTACTTGGTAGAAAAAAGTGAAATTTCGGATTTCCATAAAACAGGACATAATAAATCTAAATCCATCAAAAAAATTGTAGGTTGCAAGTCATAATTTTTTCGAATATTAATTTCATAATTCATAAATCATATCATAAAATTATAAAAATTGCAAATTCAGCGTATTTATGTTTGGGTATATTAGTATTATTGCTACAAAAAAAATTAGCACATTAGGAGCATAATTTAAGGAGATATAAATAAAAATATGAAAATGTAATTTAACATTAGAAGCACTAAACTTTGAATGTTTATAATTCAAAAACTTATCATTCAAATGACTTGAAATTTGGTGTCTAGGCATAGTTTGAACCGAAAATTTGAAATATCTCGATAAAATTGGGTATTGCTATTGAAAAAAATGAAGTTTGGATTCGTTTTAATATATAGATGGCCCCCTAAGAAAATTTTATATAGATCTTTTAAAAGTAGACTTTATTTCCAATCGTTCGGCACCAGTAACTTTCGTCTACGATAATTTGTTAGTAGGGGGTGTTTACTTTTTTTTCCAACGACTGTACATTTTATCATCACACAAGATATAAAGGTAAGATTTTCTTTAGTTCTCTCAAAAATTGTAACAAAGTGAATACTTCAAAACTTTCAGAGGAAAAAAATATGTTTACATTGTTGTTTTGAATTTATCTTTAAACCCAAATAGTAATTTTTTAAAATCTTAAAATATATATTAATTTCTTATTATACTCAGATAAAAAAATCATATTGATGCAAGCGTGTTTAAACCAGATATAGGCTTTAAAAGAATAGCCTAAATTTCCAGCTTCTCAGCTATCTCAGTTGTCCCAGCCCCCTTTAAAATATGCACTTTATGACTATTAACCATCGGACACTTTCAATATTAGATATAAGGATTTAATTAAGGATTATAATTAACAGATTTGACCTCATATTTATAAACGTCGATTTGATAAGGAGCGTCATGGCTAAGGGCCATGTCATGCTATTGTTTCACACTAGACATACTTACTCAGTACATTAAACTGGAATAAAAATATGTATATAGCTACAGGTAAAAGAAAGTGCCTTTACGAAACGTAACGGAGAAAGAAAAAAACCCCGATTAGGAACGATATCACTTCTGAAAAAACCACTTGATAAATTTTGGGGGACAAAACTTTGCCCAGATTTCCAATAGAGTACAATCAGGGGCCCAACAAAAAATCCAAGAAAAATAATAATATTTGGGATCAGCCTGTAAAATAAAATGCACAAAATGATCTATCGCTGCAGCATAGAGATATGTGGATATTGTACACTATGTGTATTCATTTGGGTAAGAATAGCATTTATATTCATATATATATAATGGAGATACGGTATTTTTTTTTTAAGTTCAAAAAATTCTTGCATGCTTTTTCCTTATATCATGCAGGGTTTTAACCCAATTTAACGCCAGTAACAGAAAATTTGGCAAAATTTAGAAGAAACAACATAGTCTAATTAGAATATAAATTTATTAAAAAATTGATGAAATATGAGCAGTTGTATGAAATATTTTACATCTGTGCATACGCGAACGATACAATGATTTTTATTTTATGATTTAATAGTCAACTCTATGGAGTAACTCATAAAAAATTCCAGTCAAATATCGTGAAAATTCAGAAAGATATCGGAGATAGAGTTAGCTGATTTTTAGTTGTTCTCTAAAAGCAACTGCATGATAAGTTATTTTACACAAAATGCCATTTTAATTTGTATCTTCATTTTAATTTAAATTTTTATTGATGTTTTAATTCTTCCTGAAAAATCCCCTGAACGAGCCTATTTTAAGAAAAACAGAAGTATAAAAATCGAAGCATTTGTTTCAAATCTACTCGCTGACATTCTTAAAATACTAACTCTTTTGCTGCAAATCAGTTAATAAAAAAAGATAATTAGTGAAAAATCCCTTATCATTCAGCTGCTTTTAGACAGCAACTAAAAATCAGCTCACTCTATAGCCGATATCTTTCTGAATTTTTCCGATATTTGACTGGCTGCTTTATGAGTTTCTCCATAGATCTGAGCATTAAATCATGAAAAGAAAATATATTTGTCATCGTTTGCGCATGCGCAGATAAAAAAATATTTCATACAACTATATGTCATCAGATGCTAAATATATTTATACTCCAATTACACGATATTGTTTCTACTATATTTTGCCAATTTCTTTTAACCTGGCGTTAAATTGGTTGAAAACTCTGCATGATATAAGCAAAAAACCTGCAAACATTTGTTGAACGTTTTAAAAACTCGCTATATCCCATGAATATACGTGCTACTCTTACACAAATTAATATGCATATTGTCCAATATCCACATATTTGTACATTGTAGCGATAGATTATTTCGTGTTTTTCTTTTACAGGGTGATCCCAGTTATTATTTTTTTCTTTCATGATTTGTTGGCTCCCTAATTGTTTTCCTTATCAAATTGACGTTGATAAATATGAGGTCAAACATATTCATTAAAATTCTGAAGTTCCAGAAGAATGCGATAAGTATATATTTAAATATTTGACAAAATGTATAAACTGAAAGTAGGAGTGATTAATGGCCATATAGTGTAGATGAATGGATTGTAATAGAACATGAAAATATGAGGATGGACATACGCATGGGGTGTAGGTTAATAATTTTTTTGCACAAACCATAGCAATGAACATTACAGAACTAAGTTATTGCCTCAAATCCTATCGACCAATGGAATTTTATTAAACTTAGATAGTCTTTTCTTATGAAGACAATCGTCTCTATAGTTGCATCAAAGTCTGATAACTCGCAAAATTTGTAATTTTAGTAATTTTCTGTTAATTTGCATTGTAATTATGATTTCTTGCTTATAATCAAAAATTAGACAAAATTAAAATTATAAATCTTTTTCAAATGCATAATAAAATTAGTTTCGATTCGATTTTATTTCTAAATGTGATCGCGCAAAGTTTTTTGTGTGAAAAGTAAAATCTATTATTATTAATAAATGGATTAAAAATATTTTATAATATTTTTTTATATAATTGTATTTAAAAGTACCATAGGACTATAAAGGAATAAATGAGGAGAACGTGACCCCCTTCTTTCTTTCTGCCCTTTTGAGTTGAAAAGAGAAGGCACCAGCTAAACAGAAATTCCAAGCTTGTCTTCATTAATTGTTTCATCGTTCAACAACAGTTAATTTATTAATCACTTTATCATCAGGAACTCAATATAAATGAATAGACACATTAGCAAAAATAAGCTTTTCTACGCATAGTTTAAGGGATGCCAAGGTAACATAGGAAGAAAACGTTTCAAATATTCTTCCCTCATACTCTTTGTCAAGTATAGTTAAATGGAATATTACTTTGGCTAATGTATTTGTTAATAAATGATGATGACAGAATATATCAGCTAAACGTTTAGATATATTGGGATAATTTTGAATAATATAATAAGGATTTCTTGCATTGGAATTAAGAAATGCAGAAAAAAATAAATTAAATACTTTCAAATTTGAATTGCTTAAAAAGGCGTATAGCCGACAGAGTGAAAAAGTGTCCAAGTCCGAAACCGAACCAGGGTCATTGACTATACGTGCCAATGCTTTTGCCACTAAGCTACCCGTAAGATGCCAAGCCTAGCACTTCTCACTCTTAACAGCTGGCAATGCTGCAAACCCCAGCATACGATGGAATAATGCTCGTGAGCCACCAAACCTGGGGCAAACATGTAACGAAAAGGAAATCCAGCATCGCTGAAAGGGAACAAAATTACATATATATAACTTTGATTTTTTTTAAAAATTTATTTCATCGATGCTGTATTTCCCTTTCGTTTCGTCTTTGCCCCAGGGTTGGTGATTCAGGAGCATTATTCCATCGTATGCTGCGATTTGCAGCCTTGCCAACAGTTAAGAGTGAGAAGTGCTAGGCTTGGCAACGTCCAGGTAGTTTAGTGGCAAAAGCATTGGCGCGTATTGTCAATTACCCTGGTTCCATTCCGGGCTTAGACACTTTTTCACACTTTTGGCTCTACGCCTTTTAAGGGGTCTTGTACCTTTTAAACGTGACGAAATTTAACGAAAAAATTCAAAGTTTGAATTAGTTTATCTTCAAAACCTTTTGATGTATAAACATCAAATTTTGGATATTGATTAAACAGATTATGCTTTGTAATATGCTGTCATTAGAAATTTATTTGCCTTTTACAGAATGTGTGTATTGTTGAAATCTAAATAGCTCTTTTTTTTACTCCATTAGTCATTGCGCGCATGATATCTTGAGAAAGTATGTATGGATTGTCAGGAAATTTGGTAAAGATACTAAACATATGTGTGTGTTTAAAATGAACTACTCTTAGGCCAAAATTATCTCATAAACTATACAAAACAAATATTTTTGTAAAAAAAAAAAATAAAAATAAAATAAATAAATAAAAATTTTATATTTTTACTGAATAAAAATAGTCGTAACTAAAAATATTATCATTATAAATACTTAAAAGTATTTCATTTTAAACGCACACGTTTGTTTAGTATATTTACCAAATTTCATGACAATCCATACATATTTTTTCAAGATATCATACGCGCAATGACGTATGGAGTAAAAAAGAGCTATTTTGATTTCAACAATACTCAAATTCTGTAAAAGGTTAATAAATTTCTAATGGTAGCATATTACAAGGCACAATCTGTTTGATCAATATCCAAAATTTCATGTTTATACATAAAAAGGTTTTGAAGATGGACTAATTCAAACTTTGAAGTTTTTCGTTAATTTTCGATGCGTTTAAAAGGTACAAGACCCCTTAAACAATTTAAATTTGAAAATTACTAAATTAAAGGCATGCAGAATTTTCTACGCAAACATTTCCAAAATTATCTAATATATAAAAATAAAAATTTGTCTGTCTGTCTGTAATCCACAAATCCACAGTTTGGAAGCGAGAATTGTCAAATATTATGTACATGTGTATTAAAACATGGACGAGGGAACTAAAGTAATCCGGAATCGAAATAACTTATAGTTAATTTTTATTTAATAAAAAATGACCGATTTAACAGCAATTTCCCATCAAATTCAAACATTTTGCGTTATAGCAGTTGCCAAGAATTAAAAATCCACAATAAAATTCTTACCATAACAATTACTTTTCTATTGCAAGATTAACACGTGAAAAATTAAAAGTAAATAAATAGTTTGACGAATTTTTAAAAAAAGAGAATATTACGTATTAAATTTCCTATTTTAAGTTTTCCACGTGAAACATGAAAATGAAATAAATAGTTTGTCGAATTCAAAAAAGGGAATATTACGTCATATTGGAAATATAAAGGATGTGGTGAATATAGTACAACGTCATATGAGTGTGAAAAAACCTATTGAAGCATTATAAAAACCCAATTATTGAAATATTGGCGTATTTTAAAATTATTGCTCCAATGATGAATTGAAATAAGTTCATTCATAGCTGTATTCTTTTGCAACTGTTATATAAATTTATACATTTTTACATTAGGTTTTCCTTTATTTCATGTGTACACCACTTAGACTGCTTTTTTTAAATTGTTTGTTTTATGTTAAATTTTGAAATTGATTTTTCAGAACAAACATTCTTCAAATTCTGGGAAACGCCGGGCGCTTTAGCTAGTATATATACAAATTTAAATAAAATACTTAAGACATGATTATAACATAATATACTTTTACGCATAGATAACATATATATGTGTGTATATATCATTATCAGTGGCGTGGCGTCCGGTCATCGCTGGATGCGGCGATGACCAAGCAATATTTTGAAACTTTTAATAAGCTTTTAAAACTCTACGATCCAGTTTTAGCAGAACATTTGGAGTTCATGTATAAGTGAAGGTAAGATTTAAAGTTTCTTTTTTGAACATTCAACCATTGAATTTTAGAGTTAATAATTTTTCACCACAAACTTAAATAATTGCGATGACTACCGAAAATTTTCACGCCACGCCACTGATCATTGTGTATGTATAACATTATGTATATATAACATAGCATATATTTTTACAAGGTTATTAATAACATGATTGATTGTAGTGATATACTTAATTCTATTAATTTTAATGTTCCGAGCAGATCCCTCAGGTACACTCATTTTTTTATTTTACATTTTCTTAAATATAATTATGTTAGTAATTTTTCTATATATAAATTTTACAAAATATTTAATTATATTATGTGCATCTTGATATTTTTGATATGTCCTTTACTGCTTTTAAAGATAAATGTTCTGAACTTTTAATCTCTTAATTTGTGATTGTGTTCGTGTTGTATATGATTTGTTTCTAAATGTTTATATATATGTATGTTTTTCATTATTTTTTATGATGTTCTTGCAACACTGTAAATGGATTCGTCTGTAGTGCGCATTTCAATAAATAAATAAATACATTCATAATTATATAAATATAATATATATGCTAATATTATGAATATAACATATATATTCATATTATAAATATAAAATATATTGAAAATATTTAGAAGTAATTTTCAAAAAGGCGACAATTTATTTAAAAAAAATATTTTTAACAATCATTTGAGTTATTCTAACTCGGTAAATTAACTCTATTTTCGTTATACTGCAAAAGTTCAATGTTCTGTAAAAAAGTATAAAATATCAAAAAAATGTTAAAAGTGTCGATTTTTAAAATTTGAAAATACAAATCATTCATACATTCTATAGAATAGTCTACAAAGTTCATTATGGAAAAAAAAGAAAGAAAAAATATCGCAACCTACCTTGTAAATAGGTATATTAAAGTGGTTTGTATAATCTGTACTGAAGGGAAGATGATGAAAGGTGACTTTATAACAGTATTATGCGTTTTTAAACTGAACTGAGTTATATAGTACATACAAATCTACTGATCATATACAGGGCTGCACAAAACAATTTGCGTACCTCTCCAAGTATGTACGATAATTGCTCAAATTGGGTTTCCAAATGTGTTATGCGTTTACTAACTGATTATTTAAAAAATCTACTTTAATCTTACTATACGTAAAGTTTCTTACGGTGTTCTGGGAATGTTTCATAATCTATGCTTGACGCATGATTTTTCTTTCTTGTTTATTTTTAACCTTAAGCCGTACAGAAATTTTATTAAAACAATCTTTTCATAATTAATTCTCTATATTTTTTACGATACATTAAATCTGTAACATACATATATAAATTTTCAACATATTGTTTACACTTAAGGTTCTTCATCAGTCAGACTGAAAATTCCACTCTCTAATACTAATCCTATCGGTTTGGAAGGCTTCCTTATTTTTCAAACATCCCTTCGAAAAATTAACTATTTTTTCTTTTGTTTTCTGTATGCTCTTCTTGAAGAATGTTTTTTACCTCACAGGCCATCAAAGCATGAGAGCTAATGTGCCCGCAGATTGTACGTACGTAACCCGATAACTCTTGACAGAAATATCCGATTTGCTTCAAAAAATTTTTCTAGGTTCATTTTGATAAGGAGCTTGGTTCATTGGTCAAGTCAATAGGGGAGAACAGGGGGGGGGGAATCCTTTTCTTAATTTAGATAAATGGGTTTTCATGCAGAATTATGCGATTTCCTTCACATTTGGTGTACCGGCTTACTCTGATAAGGTGCTTCCCTGATTAGATTTGGAGGTTCATTGGTTAAGTATAAAGGGGAAAATTGGGTAGCTAACCTCCAAATTTAGCTAAATGGGTTTTTCATGCAGAATTGTGAGATTTGGTTCAAATTTGGCATACCAGTTTATTCTGATAAGGCGCTTCCCTGATTAGATTTAAAGGTTGATTGGTGAAGCATAAAGGGGGAAATTGGGGAACTATCCGTCTAATTTAGCGAAATGGGTTTTTCATGCAGAATTATCCGATTTTCTTCAAATTTGGTATATAGGTTTATTCTGATAAGGCGCTTCTCTGGTTAGGTTTGGAGGTTCATTGGTTAATTATAAGGGGGGGGGGATGGGGGAGTCTAATCCTCCTTAATTTATTTTTCGAGGGACATTATTCTTTGAAATAAGAGCATAAAATACAATTGAAAAGCTAAGTGGAAGAACATGTTAAGTAACAAAAATTACATTTGGAGAAATTGTGAAGTGAAAGTTTTTGCTGTAAATTTTAATGATTTATTTTCTATTTGATACCATGTGTTTAAAATATTAACAGGCATGGTACTAAACACTCTCAGAAAAACTTATTCATATTTAATTTTCAAATATTAAAAATTATTAATATTATTGACATTATTAAATATTAAAATATTAAATATTAATGAATAATGTCTTAAACCTTCAAGGCTAAATAGAATCTGAGTATTTTAGCTTCACCATGTGATAGGATACCTCATAACGCTTTCATCCAAAAGATAAAAAAAATTTTTTTAGAAAATGTAGCATAACATGTTCATCCACTCAGCTCTTCAATTGTGTGAATAGCATGTGAGCTCAAGTTAGCATCAGTTTAACTGGGCACTTTTCTTTTTCTTTCCTTTTTCATTGGACAATATATTCTTAATATACATTCTTAGTTTTATGTAAGGAGTTAAAATCTTACAACTCGCCTGCTTCACTTAGATTTTAACACTTGAAATATAAAATTAAATATATATTCCACACACATTTTGGCAAATAGAAAAGAAAGAAACATTCTTCAAAAAGAGCATATACAGAAAAGTAAAGGTAAAAATTTTAATTTTCCGTGAAGAAATTTGAAAAATACGGATTTCACTCCAAGTCTATAGGTTTAGCATAAGAAAGAGGAATTCGCGTCCTGGCTGATAAAAAGCACTTTCAGCATTTATTAATATGAACACTTTCAGAAATTTCAGAATACCCTAACAAAACTTTACCATATAATAAGGTGAAAGAAACTGTGACTGAGAAGAAAGACAGAAGAAAGAGCACTGTCACATAATTGCTGGTGTAGGCTAGCAAACATGGTATGGCGGAAGTTCGCCTCATCGGATACCTTTGGGCGTATAACCTCTGAGCGGTTCCACCATTACAGTCTGCGGCCCCGTATGCCAGAAGAATTATCTGCTTTCTCCGAGTTCGTGTAGGCTGCCATACTACAGCCGCTCTATCTATGTGCGAAATGAAGCTTCATCTCAGTGCGATTCCTTCTTATCGTCCTTTTTACGACTAGTCCAACTCTCCACCGATAAATTTGCAAATTTGTCCCTTTAACACTCTTTGGAGAAATTTTCCTCCGAGAACCCTATCCGTCTTATCCACTGGTACGTACTGTCGCAACTCCAGAGCCCAGGATAAAGTTTTTGTGAGCCAGTATTTCCATTGGTCTTACTGGCCCAGTAAGGCGTTTCCAACCCGGCATTCCTTTATGATTCCGAGGTATAACCTACCTCCCCTCGAAGTTTGTAACATCTTAGCTGGGACACACCTATATGCACATCTACCCTATCTACTTATACAAAATCCAAGTGCAGGAAAGTGCAGGTAATCATTTCGGGGTGAACCGTGCTATCTACATATTTAAAACACGAGGCTGTTTTTTTAGTCATCTACATTGAGCTTTATACTGAACCGATTTTGCTAATTACTTTACTTTTTTTAATGTAAGCTGTTCATCTGAAGACATGCCCACTTTAGCTATTTTTGAAAGTATTTCCATTTTTATATTTTAATTTTTAATGTATTTTATGAAATTCTGCAAAATAGTGGCAATAGGATTACTTACATTGTTTTAGATGAAAGAGAAATATGAAGAATATTCAGACACGTGGCTTTTTGGACGTATTTTTTCATTTGCAAGTTATTTTCTATAAAAAAATATTAGGCACGTGTATGTTATTTTTATAGGCAAATAGAAAATCATATTTATTGCGACATCACGGGAATATTGTTAATTGGATTTATTTTATCTGTATGCATTATGACTTTATAAGTTTTTTTTCATTACTATTAAATAGAAAAAACTATTTTTATTTGAATATACTGTGGTTAAACATAAAAGTACTAAATAAAGTACGTTTGAAAAGTTTGCGGCGGTGACGTTATGATTAGTTTGAAATGTAATTTTATATTAATAAAACTAAGGAGAAAAATTTGTTATGATTGTGTCAATATGATGTAATTTTCAATAGTTTTTCATTTCCTAAATCTAAAGATTAGCATCGGAACCTTCATTGATCGTTTAACTATTTCAGAAATTGAATATAGAGTAAAAAAAATCCTTGTCATTTGTATCTGTAGAAATCATTTGTCACTTTTAAAATGTACTTTTGTACAACACAAACCTTTCAATAATAAAATATTCATGCTGTTTGTCTGTATTAAGTCTTATAAAAATGAAACGCAGATCATCAATCCGTCATTTTTGAGAATGGTTTTATATTAGTCTATCTTATACAGTACAAACCTGTCTGTGCGTAACGCTGACGTCATTTTGATGCTGGCCACCGTCCTCTAAATACTAGGCTTAAGCGCTGACACAAAAATGGCGGCTGTCGAAGGTGGATTTCTTTTAGCGTGTGTATATCCCCTTAGATTTAGGTACCAATACTTATTTAAAGTATTTTCCGCATTGAGTTTCTCAGATTAAACGAGACAAAAAAATCTTTTATAAAATACTGGTAATCTAAATTTAGGGGACTGTACATAAGTTTAAAAAAATCCGCCTTCGGCCGCCGCCAATTTTTTGCCAGCGCTCATGCCTAGTATTCAGTGGGCGGTGCGCTGGCTAACGAAAAAGACAGACCGACACACTATCTTTTGCTTTAGACCGATAGAGTGATGTGATGCTCTTTTCGTGAATCTGCATTAGTGCATTCGAGCACCACGTGACACAAGCCGTCTGAAAAAAAGAGATGGGTAATGCACAACGGTAGCCTGTCTTTTTCGTTAACCTCGGACGCGGTCAAACGCAGACGATTAAATTTCGCTTTTACTGTAATTTTTTAAACTTCTAAGTAACACATATTGTCAATTTTTACGCCGTTGAATGGGGGGGCGAAATGTACTTAGAGATGCGATTTGTATAAAAAGTGTACTATAATTTATTTGAAACCTGTATCGCAATGTACAATTTTTTAAGGTTTTAAAAATAATTCTCAATCATGATTTTATAAAAATCCATTTATATCGCCTGCAGACGATTGTGAATGATAAATCCGTTTGCACTTAATGCTATATAAATAATTCAGCAATTTCCTGCTGATTTCCCAGAACGGAGTTAAAACTTCATCAATAAATTAAAATAATATAAGCAAAATTTTAAATGACATGTTATCGAACTATTTTCCTTGAAGTCGGTGTATTTTACAGGGACGCACAAACAATACTAATACATTAAACGAATATAGTTTAAGTACCAGATTTGTAGAATACTGAGTGGAATGAAATTTTAGAATGTTGTTACAGTCGCGTACAATATTTTTTTTCTCGAAGAGGGTGTATTTAGCATTTATAGTTATTTTATTGGGCCACGCAAAATAATACAAATATATGATAAATGCGCGGTTTGTTGAATGTTTACGGTAATATACTTTTAGTATGCTGTTACAGTCAGATAGAGGTAGCAGATAACAGACAGATAGGAAATAGAGAAACAGCAGAAAAAGCTGGTGAGAGAGAATGTGGTGTAATTTTGTAAAAGGCTAATACATTTCTAATGGTAGCATATTACAAAGCACAATCTGTTTAATCAATATCCAAAATTTCATGTTTATACATAAAAAGGTTTTGAAGATAGACTAATTCAATCTTTGAAGTTATTCGTTAATTTTCGACGCGTTTAAAAGGTACAAGACCTCTTAAACTCTACCCCGCGTTATCGCAAGACCACGGTCTCAACTGGTAAATGTCAATGAAAGGCAAGCGCCTGCGTTAGCAAAAATGAGTATAGCAGAGAGGCAAGAAACGTATAGTAGACACACACACACCAGACAAAGGGTGGACATACACCAAAGACAAAAAGTGAGAAACGGAGAGTGAGACAAATACAAAGAGAGCGAGTTATAGACATAACGACCAAGGGAAAAAAAAACGGATGTTGATACACGAAGGGTACATTGTGTTTATATATTTTTTTAACGTTTTGCTTATCACTTTTTATCATTAAAAGAGTACCGTGAAATTTATTATAAAATGTCCCAATTATGGAAAAAGTAAATTCTGAAACGATTATTATGCTATTGATTGAGGTAATGAAAGGTTATTCATTATTACTTTCATTTAGTGAAAAAATGTATAGTTATATATTTTTTATGTATTGGAATTTGGGTGCTTATCTGTTTTCCCTCTGACTACTTTCTGTAAAATATCGCTAAGAAAGAGATCTAACGCCAAAAATACATTACCGTGACATCACATATTCTCTACAAGTTCACAATTTACGACTAATAACCGTGGCCGAGTTCATATCCGGACTACGCAAGATTTTCGGGAAGGTACCCCGCCAAAAATTAAAAGATTCTAGGCATGGCTGCCGTTCTACAAGACTCACGTAAAAGCTATTTGCATCAAAATGCCTGTTTGTGTTTCGTATAGAACTATTATAATTAATTCGTCTGAATAGATGTGATAATTTTCAAAAATAATGGAATAAAAGATTGCTCTTTATTTATAACTGATGTAACATATACAACAATAAAAAATAACAGATATTACATATAAAAAGTACTTAAAAAAAGTAAGTATGAGACAAAAATATCAACGTTTGCGGACATTTCATATCTGAGTTCCCTCAAGATAGATCGCGAACAATGGTTGTCAATTGTCAGTTTTGTTTATCGTTTCCTGTCACGTTCAAGACAATTTAACATAATAAAAACATAACATGGTAAATGACATAAAAATAAATTATAGTAAATAATTAACAAAAATCTACAAAAAAGTAAATAAAAATAATAATAATAATAAAAAAACAAAAAAAAAATGCAATTTAAAAATTACAACGGCCATTTGGAAAATGATTTTTTCAAAGACTAAAATTTAAGACATAAAGAATCGCACGGAGTTGATCATACATTACGTACGCCCTGGATTACATTTTTCGGTACTGCAAATTTTTAAACTTATACGGAGCTGGTCATACATTACGTACGCCATGGATTAAACATTAATATTCCTGGACCAATTTTAAATGAAATTTCATTCTCAAACTTCTAAACATCCCACAATATTACTTTTTATATCGTCGTATAGAGAAAAAAAATGCACTTTTAATTTCAATTTGTTTGAAAGCTGTATCTCAATTTGTTTCTGAGTTATTAAAATTTTTTCGTAGTTTTTATTACTTTTTGTCATAGTGGCAACAGAAGTATCCATCTCTGTTGAAAGTAAAGGGAAAATACAGATTACTGTATAGACCAATGAGAAAACGAATAAAATGCGGATTCAACTAATAAAAAGCTTCAGATATGTTTTTGATTTCCTACCTTGACTGAGGACAATAACCATTTTCCCAAATGGTTAAAAAAAATGATAAAAAAATGCAATTTAACAAATTACAACGACCATTTGGAAAATGATTTTCTTAAAGACTAAAATTTAAGACATAAAAAATCGCACGGAGTTGATCATACATTACGTACGCCATGGATTACATTTTTCGGTACTGTAAATTTTTAAACTTCTGCGGAGCTGGTCATACATTACGTACGCCATGGATTAAACATTAATATTCCTGGACCAATTTTCAATGAAATTTCGTTCTTAAACTTCTAAACATCCCACAATATTACTTTTTATACCGTCGTATAGAGAAAAAAATGTACTTTTAAATGCAATTTGGTTGAAAGCTGTATCTCAATTTGTTTCTGAGTTATTACTTTTTTTTTTTTAGTTTTTATTACTGTTTTGTCATAGTAGCAACAGAAGTATCCATCTCTGTTGAAAGTAAAGGGAAAGTACAGATTACTGTATAGACCACTCAGAAAACGAATAAAATGCGGATTCAACCAATAAAACGCTTCAGATATGTTTTTGATTTCCTACCTTGACCGAGGACAATAACCATTTTTCCAAATGATTAAAAAATCATAAAAAAATAATATAAAATAAAAAAAGTAAGTAAAATAACGAAAGAGTGAATAAATGACCATAACAAATAAGTAAACAGTAGAAAATGAACTATATGAAAATACTAAAAAAATATATAAATGCTTTATAAAGACTTTATAAAGACTGAAGTTGTAATGTATAAAAACTGTATTTTTATAAAAACCGAGTGCTTTCTAGCAAACACTTGCCCAGCATCAGGATTACAAATGAAGGCACAAAAAATTAGTGTTCGTTTATAATCTCATTGCTCGGTTTTTATGAAAATACAGTTTTGCATAGATTTTAAACACCGTCAGTAAAATTTTTATAAAGTGATATATGTGTTTTTAGAACATTTATATATTTTATAGTTATTTGTACGTAGTTTAAGGCAAATCTGGATTCTACGAGTGTGTTTTATTATATCTCAAGTATTTTACAACTATAAACTATATGCTAGATTAATTTTAACACAATTATTCTAATTGGTAAATAAATCATATTAGATGTAAATTTCCAACTTTGCGAAAAATGTCCGGACCAGGATTCGAACCAGGGATCTCCTGGCTGAAGCCTCCAGTGCTCTGCCATCTGAGCTATAACTGACCTATATGAATAGCTATAACTGAGCTATATGAATAGCTATAACTGAGCTATATGAATAGCTATAACTGAGCTATATGAATAGCTCAGATGGCAGAGCACTGGCGGCTTCAGCCAGGAGATCCCTGGTTCGAATCCTGGTCCGGACATTTTTCGCCCAGTTGGAAATTTACATCTAATATGATTTATTTACCAATTAGAATAATTGTGTTAAAATTAATCTAGTGTAATTTCATATCCAGCGATTTCTGGAGTTCCATTACCTGAGATTTATTCTGTTGAGCTGAACCAGGTTTCAGACCAGATGCTATAATCATTAAGGTTAGTTGGGTGAAAAAGTTCCACCAGGTCCGTCCGGGATAGCTCAGATGGCAGAGCACTGGCGGCTTCAGTCAGGAGATCCCTGGTTCGAATCCTGGTCCAGACATTTTTCGCCCAGTTGGAAATTTACATCTAATATAAACTATATGGTTTTAAAAAATAAGGGTTATTGTAGTTAGTATGATTGGCGAAAATGTTGGCACAGTCATATTTCCGGGGCACTGCTAATACGTAAGTACAGAATTACCTTGTACAGGGTCATCGAAAAATAATTCCTAGATTTAAAAAAATCATAACATCGAAACCTTTTATGTTAAATGAGTAATTCTTTCTATACACGATAACTGGTGACGCAAGTTTGGTTTTAGTTCATCAGAATTCGTTTGCGTGTCTGTGTTATGCGCGGATTAGTTGCGCAGTCGTCAAAGTCAGCCGATGCTTTGTTATCATGAGCAGTTTGACCTGGATAAGTTCTCCGAAAAAGCCGCTGTACACTGACTATTGACTTTGACTTCACATATCAAATCACGCACTGTTTTTTTTTGTTGCACGGTCAGCATCGTACTGAGCAGCTGCAGTCTGGCGCGTTGGCTGACCTTGACGAGTGCGCAACTAATCCGCGCATAACACAGACACGCAAACGAATTCTAGTGAACTAAAACCAAACTGGTGTTCACCAGTTATCGTGTAGTGAAAGAATTACTCATTTAACATAAAAGGTTTCGATGTTATGTTTTTTTTTTAATCTAGCAATATTTTTTAATGAGCCTGTATTTTCTGCCATTAAAACACTGGCGCACATTATACAGTAGATTTTAATCATTTATAACGGTGCACATTATACATGAGTAAATATGCTATTTGTGTTTAATAAATTCCTCGCATTGAATTTAAATTTTGATTTATTGAACCTTTAATTACAGGCATGTAACTATAATTCTAATGACATTTTATTATTCTAAACATGAAATGTCTACTCAAAACGGTTTATAGTAGAGATACACTTGTTTAAATTTAGTATACTTTTAAACATTTACATTCTAATGAAAGTTGCAACAATTGTCAAGATTGTTGAAGCTAAAGATTGTTGAAATAAAATATTTAAAATGTAATTTTTTGCATAAATTTGTATAGAAACTTATGAAAAAATGGGCAATATTCAAATTGCTATTTTGTGAAATTATGTGACAAAAAATTTTAGTTGTAACTTTCATGTAGAATTGTATCTCAATCTTCATTTAACGTCGGATATTGTCTGAAATATATTGTCTTTTAAATAATAAATGCATCAGTATATTTTCAATTTAAATGAGATATTATTATACAGGACAAAGGGTATTTACAGGGTAGATTATACAGCGAAAACTGTAAGATATATGTTACATGCGTTCATCTTTTACGAAGGCGGAAATATATGTTGATAAAATTTGAAAACGAAAAAATAATATTTATTATGTACTCAAAGACAAATAATTTCAGCTAAAATACATAGAAAATGTTAATGCACTTTAACTTAAAATATATAAAAGCGTAGGTTTGTTTATCTACAGACATATTATTCATGGAAATTATAAGAAAATCGTTATTTACTTTTTATCACAAACAACCGTATTACGGGACTTGACACTTTTTATTCTTATTGCATTTATACAAACGCATTCGAAACTCTCTAACTGGATTATTGTTATTCAACGCACATTTGCTAAATGTATCTAAATTATGAAAGTTCTTAAGAGTGAAATTATAAAGTGCCTCTCTGAAAATCTAGCAAAAGGACAAAATTGTAACGTTATTTTCTCTGTATTTTGTTTTAAATGCTAAAAAAATTGTTCATTCAACATTACATAAAAAATTAATTACGAATATGAATATAGCCGTTAAGAGAATTAATCATTGTTCAATGTATTAAAAATGCATTAAGTCAATAGAATATATTACTTTAAATGATGCTTATATTACTGAAACCTGCAAAGTGAATATGGTAGTCCGAAACAGCCCCCAGTGAATGAAATTTTTTTATATACTTTAGTAGAATAAGGTTTGAAAACATCCCCACTACACTGTAAAGAAAAACGACATTTTTACAGTACAAAGTACTGTTCATCTCGCGCACAAACTCAATCACAGTGAATGTGCTGTATCTTTCTTTGGTTTCCTGACTATATTAACATGGAAAATACAGTAGTTGCGTAAAATTAACAGCACAGTGTGCTGGCAATTTGGACGACAGCAGTTTGTGCTGTAAAAAATGCGTCCAAATTGCCAGCACATTGTGGTGTTAATTTTACGCAACTACTGTATTTTCCATGTTAATATAGTCATGAAACCATAGAAAGATACAGCATATTCACTGTGCACATGTGTGTGAAGATCGAGTTTGTTCTGGCAAATCTACAGTGGTTTTTTTACAGTGTAGATGGTGTTACAACATTGCCTTAATTCTATTCAATAGGAAGCTATTGCATTCCTGTTTGGTTACTGAAGTTACATTACTTTACTTTGAGAACAAGTTGTATTTTTCATGTCTGAGAAACACATCGTTTCTATGCTGAAATAATAAGGTAAGTGCTATGCCATTTCATATGTTTGATAAGAATTTACTGTTTTTATTTGGATTATGCACTAATTTTATTGTACATACATTAAATATATATATTATAACCATATTTCTATATGTTATAACCATTGTAGAATATGTATAATTTGAGAATAGTCATGTTTAATAACTGTTAGGCAAATGGTGAAAATCCAATGAATGAACAGCTGATCATTCACTGGAAGGAATTCATTAAGCTACTTTTACTAGTGAATGAAAAGTTTTGAACTTTATGTTTCTGTGTCGTCTTTTACACCTATAGTTTGAATTAAGTGATTTTTCAACAATGGTAAGAAATGAAAAGTTAACAGATATAAAAACGTAACAAAAGAACATATACACACACATTTTTAAAGGTAATAATTATTGATGACATTAAATCTCACTTTTTCTAGGTTTTTAGATGATTCATAGAAATATTCTTGCTGATGACCAAGGAGATTCCTCAAAAAGGAAATATGGTAATTTCAAGTACTCTACAGGGGACCTTGAAAATGCTGTACAAGATATGAGTGTCAGGTCTGCTCATTTCAGTTTGAAGAAAGCATCTCTTCATTTTAATATTCCAAAAACTGCGTTATGAAACTGCGAGGGAAAACAATCGAAAGTAAGCCCATGGGACATTGTCTGTGCTATCTTTTGAAGAAGAAAAATTCCTTGAACAGTGGATAGTTGGAAAGGGAAAATTGGATTTACAATGCATAAGGATGCAGTAAAAGGTGGTGTTTACAATGTCATGAAACAAACAGGAAGGAAAAATCCAGTTATAGACAAACATACAGGTGGGAAATAGATGACTATTTTTTTTTTAAATAGCATCCAAGGTTGGAAATATGAAGTAAGCACCATGACAATATGTGGACCACAGGTCCACATGTGGTGGAATTGGAAGTGGCCTGCAGTAAAGTATAAGATCATGTATTTTATAGGATTTTGAAAAGGCACAATAAAAACACCTGAACTTATTTCTGCAACATCCACCCGTTCATCTGGAGTTATTACTGAAATAGAGAATTACAGGGCCAATGATTTGTGGAAATAGAATTAGTCTCTTTTAATCTGTAATTTAAAATCAAAAATTTCTAAACTTAAAAGTGACAATATTTCAAGATAATTAATTATCGTTCTGCGATTAAAAAAACCGTACTTCAGTAAAAACATGTTATAATTTATTTGTACAAGTTTTAAAGTAAATAAAGAATTATGAAATTTAAGTATTTTTAATTTTCTGCCTGTTCATTCACTGGCAAATTTTGCGTTCATTCACTGTTAACAACTGTTCAAATACTTGGTTTTTGTATCGATTTCTATTCAGACATCTCTAGCATCCCAAGCAAGTAAAATATAAAATTCCTTTTGTTATTTTCTAATAATTTGTAAACCAACAAATGTATTTGCACTGTCAATTAATAATAGGTACTGTTTATAAAAATATAATGAATCATTTTCTTTTCAAATGTGCTTAAATGTTCATTTACTGGTCGGACTACCCTACAACAAACAGAGATTTGCGGCCACTTTGTATATTCATTATGGCCAAAATTAGATCAGGCCAATTTTACCAAACCAGTGCTGTACCGCAAGTGAGGAGCCGCTAATTATCACAGTCATCGCCAAACAGGTTGTTTTTCATGCAAAATCACTTTATCATTTAAACAATCTTCCAACAAGTACTTTTAATAGAACAAATTTTGAATTTATACCTAAATAATGTTTATGGCATGACAGTGGCAGGCTTTAGGCTGATTTATATTTAAAAGAAACCATAAAAAACTTTTTTCGGACAGCTTTGGCTTAAATTTAATTCTTGACAAGCACAAATGGCTGGCCTACGGCTAGCTTCTGGCTACCTTTTATTTTTAATGACCATTGAAGGAATAAATGTGGCCAGTTTGAGGCTATCTAGTATTTTTAGTAAAAAATTAGTGGCATGATTGTGGGCATTTTCATGTATTTACGGCCAATTGTATTGCGGCTTCATTGTGGTGGGCGTGACACATTTACAACGAAACCGTTAATAGAAAAGATAGCGGCCCTTCAACGAATACTTAGGGCCAAGGCTAACGAAGCCATCAGTGGCCCGCACGTTCTGTTTTTGTTGGGAACGTATTAACATGGACTTGTCCATTAGAGGGTTAAAAACTGGTAGGGTAGACCGGGGCAAATTTACGCGGATTTTTTCGATGAATTTTCTAATTTTTATGATTCAACTTAGGAAATTTTAGACATTGTGGTTTTATAAAGCAGTTAATAAAGTCGAAATTTGTGTATTCACTTGTTGCCCTATTTCTGTTTTTAACCGTGAAAAAAAATTTTTAGGTCCAAGTCTTTTGCGTTTTCGCATCAAGTGGGGCACGTTTACGCATATTATAAGTGATACCAAGGAGTAAGTGAAATAGATATTTAATCAGATTCAAATGTTTTATTTTAAACGAAAAACACTGTTTAAAAAAATAAATAAATCGAATTAATTAAAGAGCATTTTATAGGCTAAACTGAAAACATAGGGCTTATTGCTAGTTAAAAACAGAAACTATTTAGTCATCTTCATCATCACTGTTACAGTTTTTATAAACAAAAAATAAAGTATTTCCTTTTGCATACTTCTCATGGGACCACCTTTTGCATCTAAGACATTGAACCCAGTCTTGACCTTTTTTGGATTGGTTGTATGATTTCAAACAATCAATACAGTTTTCATCTTCGCCAACAGATTCATTCACTATTTTCTTTATTCCAGAGTGTAAAATCTTTTTCACTTTTGCAGTTTTTGTTTTCATACTTTTACCTTTGTTGTCTTCTTGTTCTGCTTCCATATAAACTAGTAAATTTTGACGTAATTTCATCTTTTTGAACGTGCGTAAAGGTGCCCCGATGTCAATGCGTAAACGTGCCCCGCCGCGATGTTTGTATTCATTTTTAACGTGCAACGAAAATTAATAACATTTCTGTTCATACAAATACAGTTCCCAAAAAAGGATAAAATTCTACTAATGTTTATATATTTGTTTATCCTTAACTAAGTATTATTAGTTCACAATAACTTTCAATAAGCTCAACACAAAATTTACTCACCTTGACAGAAAACAGATTATGCTTTCCTCATACTAGACCGAAGCTCGACTGACGCTCAAAAACGTGTGAGAATACCCGCTAGGGAACAGCATCAATCTGTCATGACTGGTGGCGCGCCAGTTTACTTGTTTCGGAAAAAGTGCACTGCGTAAACGTGCCCCATGCGTAAACCTATTCCCCATGAGTCTACCCTACCTAATAAAAAGCGAAAACTACTCATTTTTGAATACTTTCTCATTACAGCCCTGAGTATTTCATGTACTCCGGAAATGGGCTCCAATTCATTTGTGGAGCCCTCTGTTTGATCTAGAAAATTTAAACACACAAAGTAATAAAAAACATTAGTTAAATTTAAAAAGGCATACCTAAACTATATGGAATGAAGTTACAAAACGCCTACACTGTTAAAGACTAGTATATAATACAAAATCCGTTCTATACTTCGTAGTTCCTTGATAGCTGTTCAATGATTGCAAGTTGCTGTGCAAAAATTGTTTATTTGTTAGAATAGTGGATATTTCTTGTCTTGCAATTCCACCTACTGGTCCACAGTATTGTTGAAACAATGCGAAGTTTTTAAAGGAATTTTAAAGTCACTAAAAAACCGAAAACGTATACAACAAACTTCTGTTCGTAAATTCTCAACGCACTGGGAATTTTAATGACGATCGTGCTGGAAAAGTCTGATCCCCCCCCCCCCCCTTTGAATACATAGCGCTGACACAAAAATGGCGGCCGTCGTAGGCTGATTTTTTTTAAACGTGTGTACGGTCCCTTAAATCTAGACACCAGTATTTTATAAAATATACCTCTGATTTGTTTAATCTTTAAAAAATGAAGCGGAAAAAACTTAAGAAAATAATTGGTAGCAAAATTTAAGGGACCGTACACATGCTGAAAAAAAAATGCGCCTTCGGTAGCCGCCCTTTTTGTGTAAGCGTTCATCTCTAGTATTCAGGAGGCGATGGTCTGACGCCGCGTGCGTCATTTAACCCTTAAATACCCATGGTATCATTTATGATACCACCAGTATTCCCGATTCAGTGGATTTTTTTATTCACATATTCCGTATTCACACTAGAAATTTAAAATGGAATTTTTTTATTTATTTAATAATAGACATTTCGTTATTAAAATAACCTAAATTTACTATTTAGATTTTTCTGGTATGTATTCTGATTCTCTGAATTACGCAATTTCTGGAACGCATTCTACCCTGGGCATTTAACCCTAGATCTACCGGGAATTTTATTCAAGTTTTAATAAAACGTTCTACACCAGAATTTTTATTTAAAACTATTTAACTTATTTATTTACCTTATTTTTGTCTGGTTTATATACTTAGTTTATTTTAAAGAAATTTCTGGTTTGAATGAATATTTTGTATGTACCTGTCGGGTCCAATGGACCCGTCTGGTAGACGGAGGGTTAAGGGTTAAAGAAAGAAATGTTGAAGTCGTTCAGCAAATGATCATACAGCGGCCTCAGGCTTCCGTTCGACGTGTTGCAGTGCGTGGGAGTGCCACTAAAATTCCGAAACGAGTGTCTAATGGAAACCATATGTCTGCTGCATGTGAGATCATTCCGGCCATTATGGGTTTTTGCTAATTTATTCCACAGATTTCGCCATGTTATTGCTGCAAATGGTGGATATATTGAAAATATCGTTAATTAGTTTTTACAGTCTTCTTCACAACATTATCATACAGTTTTTGTTTTTAAGTTTTTTGAAATTATCAGCGCGAATTCTGTAAGTAAATTTCAATTTCTGAGTGACTGAAAATTTACTGGTTACCCAAACAGAATGCAGCAAACGGTGCATTTCTATCACTTTCTTTTATTTTTTATTTTTCAAATACACCCGTCGTTTTTGGGACACCCTGTAAAAACAACTATATGTTTCGAAGATCTAACAAATCGTTCCCAGAACCACCAATGGTTCGCATTTCTTAGTTTGGCACTCGCTGATCTACACCCCTGCGGAGGTTTATTTGCACGATAAAAAGCAAACATTTTACAATACTGGTGATCAGACATACAGTAAAATAGTAGTCAGCGAGATTTAAACACATCTCAGTAATTGTGTCTCGAAATCGTTTCAAATGATAATTTTCATGTTAATGATAAAATTAATTTCTCACATTAAATATCATCCGGTAAATAAAATGATTAGAATTTCCATATGTATAAAACTACCAAAAACGTTTAAAAGAGATATTTATAATAATGTAATATAATTATGAACCATATGCCCTACAGTTCACTTTTAATTTAAATACATGTACATCACACTAATTGTACACCAAAAGTAGCGTTCTTTTCAAATTTCTTGTTTGAACATTTTTTTTCATAGGATATCTCAGGCAAATCTCTAAACAGTTATTTATTAACATTTTTAGTTTTGGTTACAGTTTTTATACGAGGTTGCTTTCACTTTCGGAGCCAGTTTCAAAACAAAACGTTTGCTCCGACAATAATAATCTCATAATGTGACCTCATGAAAATGCTGCAATGAATATAGAAAAAATAAAAAAGGACCGATGTAGAGGTCGACATTAGCTCTCCTATTCAAATAATAATAATAATAATGGTAATAATAAAATAAAAACAACGAAATGCAAGCGACAAATTTGAAAAGAAAGCTGTCTTTAGTTTAAGATTAGTTTGTGAATGTCTCCGCGTCACTAGTGTAGGCTATTGTCTATTTTAAAATCAGATCGAAATTTCACAATGATGAAAAATATTAACAATAACTCAAATAGAAAAATTACTTAGTCATATGTATCCCGACGTTAGTTTAAAGTAATAGTAATGACAATTTGCTATAAAATTTATTTAACCTCTTGAGAGTCGGTGGATATATTATATCCCACCTAATTTTAGTAAAGATTTGCACCAGAAACTTTTAATTAAATTTTACTATTATAACTTCGGTGTAAACAAAGTTGTAAAATTACTCTTCTTTATATTAAATAAAAGTTTTTGAAAATTCCTGCGTGAATCCAACACTACAGAACATAATTACTTGCATCAGAACAGGTTAAGCTTCTTATTATGACTGGATACTTTTATGATCCTATTCAGTTTTTCATGTTCTGAACCAGAAAAAAAAAATAATTTAAACTTAATAAATGCAGAGTGTAAATATATTTTATTTAATGAAATATCTGGTTCGAAGTATGAAACATCCATCAGGCTACAAAAATAACACTACGGAAGTACAAAATCGAATGCGCCAGTAATTTTGAGTAGTTTTTTTTAAATTTCACAAAAAATTCTCTCCATGTTTAGAAATCACTTTGAAAAGTAAAATATTTTTTAATGGATTAATTATTTATGAATAGGTTTTAATGGAAATATTAGGCTTTAGTTAAAATTTTACTGCTCAAAGTAATTTTCACAGATAAAACTACAATATATTTACTTTTATTACTTTATAATATTTATAAGAAATTCACAAAACAATGCATTTATGTTATTATATTGAAAAATATGTATAATTACCGATTTAATAAGTTTAATGAATGAATTTTACGTAAAATTCATAATATTATTACATAGGGTAACCAATCTCAACGGTGTTCAATTGGCTAATTCATAAACTGTTAGTCATAGACATGTAGTTCCAATTACAAAAGTGTTTTAAATGAGATAAAAAAAATATTTTAAAAGTGATTTGGGTTAATAAAAACACTTGTTAAAAATTACGAAATTTAATTTTTATACGGTTTATAATTGGTTTTAAATTTAATTTTTTATACCACAGTCCTATAAGTGATATTTAGTAAAAATTTCTATTGCACTAAGAAATAAGACGAAGTAAGTCCAATTCATCTACGATTAAAACTGACTGAGTAATAGCTCTTTAAATTTGAAGCATCTTTTTTGCTGCGAATTAGGGGTCATTCATAAATTTACTAGAAATATAAGTAATCTTCAAATATAAAAAAAGTAATAGTTGAGAGTAAAATTAACAATACAATATAAATTTTTAATCTATTTTCATTCTGATATCAAAATATACAACTTGCACTAAAAATATAAGTTAAAAAATAAGAGAATTTTTGTTACAAGAAATTATAAAACGAAACAGCCTCACTTTCTTGCAAAATGAAACATATGTTAAAATACAATTATTTTAACAATTCTTAAATTTAATTATTTAAAATTAACGCTATCTTAACACTTGTATGATGTGACTACTTTAAGTTAAAGTGTAGATACACGCGAAATAACTTCTTTTAATACTTTAAGCACTTTGTGTATGGTCCCTCGAAGCATGATCCAACTTATCTGTGTTCAGATGCAGAAAAAAATGGGTACAAATAATGCAATTCAAAATTGCATAACTCGGTAAATGTTAGTGCTAGCTGAATGGCACATTTTTTTTTACTTGTTAGTGTAATAGAAAATTTTTACTAAACATCCCTTATACCACCTGAAGACCGTATAATTTTTTTTTATTTCGTAGCTTTTAAAGAAATGTTTTTATTGACCCAAATCGCTTAAAAACAATTTTTTTACCACATTTAAAACATTTTTGTAATTGAAACTATACAGTACTGGCTAAATTATTACGGTACCAGGAAAATTTACACATAAATCAGCCTAGAAGTTAGTTTATTTTATTGCATTTAATATTGGTTAAATATATATGTGTTACATACAGGCTAGTTTTATGAGTACTTGTATTGTAAGTCACTTGCTACAGTTTTTGGCTACCAGTATTTTAGAACGGAAAAATGTGACTTATTTTATCGGAAATATCTCATTAATTGAATAAGGCGAAATAAACTTTTCGAAAATAACGGCGGTCGATAAGCATAGTGCTTATCAACTATGTGACTTACACTACAAAAACCTATGGAACTAGCTTTACAATGAACATACTTATAGATGTACACTCATGACTTTTAGTATTTCATATATCCATCTTTAGCAGCTATGACTGCCTCTATACGGCTTGGCATCCCTTGGATGTACTTCTGAATCAGTCGTTCCATTTCATCACTATGATGCCATGCACGAATTAATTGCTCAGTTAGTTGAACCTTGTTTGTTGCTGCAATTTTGTTGACCCTGGTCTTCGAGTCAACAAAATTGCAGCCACAAACAAGGTTCAACTAATTGAGCGATTAATTCATGTATGTCATAGTGATGGAAAGTATAGTTGTGGAAAGACTGATTCAGAAGATGGGATGACAAGATGTATAAAAGAAGTCACATGCTGCTAAAGGTGGGCATACGAAGCACTAAAAGCCATGAGTGGACATCTATAACTATATTCATTGTAAGTAATGAATATCCATTTATCCAATATTAAATGTAATACTATAGCTACCTGCTTAAAAAAAAAAAAATAGGCGGCACAATACTTATCAAACGACTCATCGCTTCAAATGAAACGCCACTCTATACTTTAGTAGAAAGTAATGTTTAATGAATCTCTGTACTACAAGAATTATACCTATTTACATCATGGCTGTACATATTTACAAAGTAAAGAAAGTCAGAAGAAATCCGCGTGTGAAAACACTGATTCGCAAAACATTTTATCATTTCCCGCCTCTCATAAAATCTCCGTATAAATTAAAAAGCAAGACAGCCTGCATTTCGCAACCTATTCATTGTGCGTCTCAGAACACTCTACGAGGAACTTATCGCAAGGGATGGTGGGAGAAAACTATTTGGCAGCCGCTATAATGAGGAACTCTCGTCTAGTGCTGCCATCTAGTGTAGCAATCTTTAAATATTTGTTACAATACAATAGATTAACTTCTAGGCTGATTTATGTGTAAATTTCCCTGTTACCATAATAATTTGGCCTGTACTGTATGTCTATGTCTGACGGTTTAGGAGTTAGGCGTGGAACACTGTTGAGAGAGGATACCCTGCATAAGTTTTCTAATAAATTTAGAATTATTGAGAGAGAATGTTTTTGAGGTTAATTTTTTTCGTAATTCAAATTTCAAACCTATAGAATTGAAAGGAATATTTAGTGATATTCAGCTATATTACTACTGAAAAGGCTAATTATAGAATGTTCTTTAATTAAACTTCCGCAAAAGGTCAATGTTAGATAAGTAATTCCCCCGAGAAATTATGCATAAATATCATACTTATTTCATAATTAATGAAAATTGAATAGATAAAGGAAAAAAAAAGAAATTATCTTCGTTTTACACTAATAGTTAGATAACTTCTGTTTAAATGCTGTCTCAATACATTTTAACTGAACCTAAATAAAGTATAGGTTTTTGTATTAACTTCTATTATCCATTAAATTTTATCGTACCAAAAAGGTTGTTTGCGGTTTATTACAAAGAGAAATATTATAAAAGTTGACAGTTTTTTCTTCCTAGTACACCCACACAAACAGATTTAGGTAATTAAAAAAACTTAGATTAGTATATTTCTGATAATTGCATTATCAATGTGTTATTCACAATTACAAAAACAATTTTGTATATAAACAAATATGCTATTGAGTGTATGTTATGTTTGGAATTGTTTAATTAAACGTATGTGAAGGTACATGTTTGTCTATGAACATTTATGTAATTTACAAAAAAATCGTATTACAAATGTTTATGTCAGCAGGGTCATAGGATTCATATGAATCTTACATTTGATATTAAATATGGCGCATATTACTATTCCGAAATATTGGTACAAGCGTTCATATAAACGATTTTTACTTTCTTCTATCTTTACAACAAGAAAGTATTGGATTCGTGAAAAATTTCGACTTCCGGTTTTCGACGGATTTATACGTTTTGGGATGCCCAGAACACGATTTGATGGTTTTTAGAAAATGTCTGTCTGTGAGTCTGTCTGTCATTCTGTCACTCTGTCACTCTGTCACTCTGTCACTCTGTCTGTGAGTCTGTATGTGACAAAAATTTTGTGGGCGCTCTATCTCAAGAACTAATGCACGGAATTTCACAAAACTTCATATTTAGTTAGACCTTGATATAAACAGGACTTGATTAGATTTTGGTGAAAATCGCCCAACAGGTGGCGCTGCTATGTGGCATTTTTCACGATTTCTGCAATAGCTATATCTCAAGAACTACTGCACGGATTTTCATAAAACTTCAGATTCAGTTAGTCCAAGATATAGTTTGGTGCTGATTACTTTGTTGTGAAAATCGCCCAACAGGTGGCGCTGGTATGCTGCATTGTACATGATTATCGCAATAGTACTAACTCAAGAAAAAATGCACGAATTTTCATCAAACTTCAGATTCCGTTAGTCCCTGATATAAGTTAGTGCTGTTTAATTTTTGGTGTAAATCGCCCAACAGGTGGCGCTGCTGTGCTGCATTTTTCACATTTTCCACAAGAGCTGTATCTCAAGAACTATTGCACGGATTTTCATCAAACTTCGGATTTAGTTAGTCCTTGACATGAATTGACATATAAATTAGTGCTGTTTAATTTTTGGTGTAAATCGCTCAACAGGTGGCGCTACTATGCTGTATTTTTGCGATTTCCGCAATTGCTTTATCTCAAGAACTAATGCTTGGATTTTCAACAAACTTCAGATTCAGGTATACCTTCATATCGTTTAGTGCTGTTTACTTTTGGTGTAAATAGCTCAACAGGTGGCGCGGCTATGTTACATTTTTTCAGAATTTCCGCTATAGCTCTATCTCAAGAACTAATGCACGAATTTTCATCCAACTTCAAATTCAGTTATACTTTGATATGAATTGGTGCTAAATCGTTGTTATTTCTTGTACTATTTAAAGGATTTAATTGACGTGATTTATATAGAAGAAAGTTTTGTGATGGCCACAGCATACTAGTTTAAAATTGGATTTTGCACAATGCCTATATATATTTTTGAGCATGGGAAAGGTTTAAGTAAAAAGAACAAGTCGGAAATTGTACATCAAACGTGGCAAATGAGGCGCGTTCGTACTATAACTAGTTTTATAAATATTCAGATCTTGATACAATAGCTGTTGCACTCTTAAGCAAAAATGCATGAATACAAAATTTATTACGATTTATTACGTATTAAATTCAGTAATTCGGAAATAATAGGACTCCATCTTAAATAAGACTATGACAACCTAGAATCATTACCTATAACGGGTTATCACTGAATCAATTACGTATGATAGGATTTAATAAAATGAAGAAAACTTTTATTAATATCTTTTTAAATTTTCACTTGATTTTCAAAAAATTTGAAATTATTAGACAAAATTCTGCGGCGATTCTATATACAGTCGTCCCCACTTAATCGGGTAACGGATAATCGAATATCCCGCTTATACGAATAAAATTCGCTAGAACCAAAATCAGTCTTATAGGAATAATGTTAAATTTCCCCACTTTATCAAATATTTTTTACTTGCTGTCCCCGGTTATTCGAATAAAGTCTGAACTGTCTTTCTTATTTTCTTTTCTAAAAATAAAATTATATTTTTTTCCTACAAAACACGTATTCATTTTCCCCTCTTCAGCATATTTTGGACAAAGGCATGGTGATCCCTCTTTTCTTTCATGGAACTGGAAAAGGTCATTTCACCTCTGACACTAAGCTGTTGCAATCGATTTTTGAGAACGGATTACAAAAGAGGTGTCTTACCCGAACAGGTTTAGTTCGAACTTCATACCTGTGAATACTTCTGTGAACATATGCTAACATTCTGGCCGATATTCTTTCTTTAATAATTGACTAGTAAGCACGATGAATACGAAACGAAAGGATTTGAGTTTATGCGATAAAATAAAAGTGTTAGATTCACTAAAAAATAAAAAAACGCAAACTGAAATTGCAAAAGAATTTCAAATTTCTCAAACGCAAGTTTCTAATATTAAAAGAAATGCTGAAAAGATTGAAGAAGAGTGGAGGAGAAATGGAAATTTAGACAGAAAGAGAAAACGTAAATCAAATTTTGATAGTGTTGATGAAGCTGTACTGGAGTGGTTTTCCAGTAAAAGAGCGAAAGGTGCAATGATAAATGGGCCTATGATCATGGAAAAAGCTGAGTCAATAGCGAAGACTGTTGAAAATGGTGAAAATTTCTGTGCATCCAAAGGTTGGCTTTATAGGTGGCAACAAAGGAATAATTTAACTTTTAAAACTGGACATGGTGAAGCAGGATCAGTTGATACTTCATGCATTGACACCTGGTGTAAAGGAACTTTGGAGCCTATCCTTGCAAAATACAGTCCAGATGACATCTTTAATTGTGACGAGACTGAGACTGCACTCTTTTATCGAGCTTTACCGACAGGCACTTTAGCTGAGAAAAAAGAAAAGGTTGCTGGATTGAAAATAAACAAAGATCGGGTCACATTATTATTGTGCGTAAATCAAACCGGAACAGAAAAACTTCAGCCTCTAATGATAGGGAAAAGTAAAGGTCCAAGGTGTCTAAAGAACGCAAAAAATTATCCCGTGAAATATACTCATTCTCGAAACGCATGGATGACAGGACAAATTTTTAAAAACTGGCTGATGAAGCTAGATATGGATTTCAAAAAACGCAACAAAAAAATTGTGTTGTTTTTAGATAACGTAAATAGTCATAAAATCGATGACAGTTCTGTACGTCTCACTAATATTAAACTACAATTTCTGCCTCCCAATACAACATGAAAAATTCAGCCCTTAGATCAAGGCATAATTAGATCATTCAAAGCCCTTTACCGAAGACAAGTAATCAAAGATCTTTTGCATCATTTGGATGATATCGAATCCTTTGCTGGCATCCATAAGAAAATAAACCTTTTAACAGCCATGCACTTTTCTAAAAAAGCATGGGACAGTGTGCCTGTAAAAGTCATTGAAAATTGCTTCAGAAAAGCGAAATTTGTGAAATTGGAAAATCTCGAACTCGAAATACGGGATGATGAAACCGTAATTTATGATTATGATGACAGTAGAATTCAGGATTTAGAGGAATTTGAGACAGGAGACTTCGGAGAGCTAAAATTTACTCTGACGGAACTTGTGCAATTTATTGAATTGGATGAAAATGAAACGATGGAAGACGATGAAGAAATGACTATATCTTCCTCGCAAGAAAAAGATAATGAGAGCGATGATGAGACAATTGAGCCACCCCCTTCTCTAAATGAAGTAAATACATCATTTGCTATAATTCGCCGACACTTTGAGGCTTGTGGAGGTGATTATAATGTACATTATAAATTAGAAAAAGAAATACAGAAGTGTTCCACGTCCGGTAAAAAACAATAAACTATCACAGCTTTCTTTCAGCCAAAGTAATATGTACTTAAATTTAAATTTTTTTGGAAAATTAAAAATCCATAGGTATGTATAACATTTGTCTTTTATGCTATCTATTTTTGTCTTTTTTTTATTTTTAATGTTATTTCCATGTTATTTTGTTACATATGTGTTATTCTACCATATCGCAATAGATTAATGTCATCTAAATGATTCCCCGGATATTCGAATACCCCGCTTAATCGAATACAACTTGTCGGAACCGTCAATATTCGTTTAAGCGGGGACGACTGTATTACATTTAAAAACATTTGGTTGGATAGTTTTTGCGCTGTTATACATGGACAGACGAACAGATAAATGAAAGGACCAGGCGACGACTATAGGTGCTATGCATTTATATAATTACGAACACACCTAAAAATTATATCGCAAAATTTCAATGGTCGAAAGTAGTGCGCTACAAAAAGCAAAAACTGCGTTAGTCGCTACTTTCCAATAGTTTATAGTGCAGAGCGCTAAGTTTCAAAACAGGTGATCAGCGAGCAGCAAGATTCAGTAGTGACGAGCACTGGCGCTACTTTTCAGGCTACTCTAGGACGAAAAAGAGTGCCATTGTACTAATTACGTGATCGTAACTTGCTTCTTTACAGCAAAATGTGTCCTGATCAACAATTTTCGAATTTCAGTAGCAAATCCCAGCTGCAGTCTTAAGCAACGCATCGCATGAAATCATACATTTTTTTTTTTTCATTGGCACATTCTGGTAAAAAAAAAAGCAGAATCACCAACGAAATTAATTTTCTTTCTGACAACACTTGACTTCTTTTCTTTATTATTTTGTTATGTTGTAATGCCAGCTTTCTTCATTTGTATTTTTTATTTACAGATCTATTTATTCGTTTCATTAAGATCTGTTTCTCTAGAATTTTCTACATTATAAAATTATGCAACTCTATATAATTAGCTCTCAACAAAATTCAATACAATACTAAAAATAGCATATTAAGGTATGTTGAAGAGTTAACTCAAACAAATATGCGCGTAAATACATGAGTCAATGGTAATTTTATGTCCCAATGCAATAATTACTACAGGAAATGTAAATACAATTTATGAAGTGTATGTTTGCGCATAAATACATCATATATAGACCGGGAGTCGGTACCAGAGACCATCACCTCATCGAGTTCTTGGCTGAAATTTCAGAAATAATTAAAACTCAATTCGCATATTAAAACACAATTGGTCTGCCAAGGCCTATCTTGGTGGAAAACAAATGAAAATCCGATTTTAGCGGTTGACTCGTAGGTTGACCATTGTGTTTTCCTGCTCCCAGCCCTCTATGTTTTCATACCTTTGGGTGCAGGAAAACACAACGATAAACCTACAGATCAACCACTAAAATCGGGTTTGCAGGAGTTTTCCACCAAGATATGACTTGGCAGATCGATTGGGTTTTAATATGCGATTCAAATTTTAACAGAATCTTGTAAGTTATCGTTCTTATTTTATAATGTTCTCTGTTCTAATCTCACTTATTTGTACGTACCGGCAACGAGAGTTTTCTTGTGTTATTTAATCTACGTCCTCAATGTCAAGTGTAGATTGAATGACCCTTTCACCAAAATCGGAAAGTAGCGAAGAAGTAGAGCTACTTTTGAAAAGTAGTTTATAGTCTCTAATTTTTAAAACAAGTATTTGTTAACTACATTTTCGATAAAATAGTTGTTAAAACTCTCTTAAAAAAAGTAGTTTTTTCTACCTCTGCGTAAATTGGACCACCTATATTTAAACAAATTACACTTCCAAGTTCAGAAAAATCATAAAATTAATATTTCTAATAAAAAAGGAGATCTTTCCAGTCACTAAAACAAGGATAAAAAGAGATTTGTATATAGTCAATCAAATAAAAAGTTTTCTGTCTGTTTTTCGACACTTTAAGACTCAGAAAGGAAGACCTAGAGCAATAAAATTATCTTCTAACGCTACTTTTCACGCTACTCCAGAAAAAAAAGTGCTATTGTAGAAATCTCGTGATCGTAACTTGCTTCTTTTATACAAAATGTGTTATGCTCAACAATTTTAGAGTCTCAGGAACAAAATCTCAGTTGCAGTTTTAAATAACGCATCTCATGAAATCATAGATTTTTCATAGACTAGCCGCCCTTGCCGACCAGTTTGGTCTCCCTTAAAATTTGTGTTTGGGAAAGCATGCTAAGCATTGTATCATGTTAATTTTATTCATAACTTAATTCACTTGGACTCCCTTAAATATAATTAATATAATTCCTTAAGCTAATATTAGTTTTCGTTGCATTAAAATACCTCAATTTGTTGATTTTCTGTAAGCCAGTAAACCGTATTGGTTTACAATGGAAGTCTATGGGAATTTGGCGAAATATTAGAGCTATCGCGATGTTGGCGTCATCTTTGGCGAGTCATTTTGGTTGCCAAATTTGGCGATAGATCGCCATGTTGGTGACAAACTTGACGGCATTTGGCGATGCTGCTAAATAACCAATGAGATGCGTTTCATTTGGGCGTTGCTATTAAACAATTAACAAATAATCGCGATTTCAGTGCCACGTACGATAGCGTAATATATATATATATATATATATATATATATATACAGATTTTTCAAGACGCTCTAAGGAGAATCGTGAAAGTCTCAAAATGAATTTTGATTTTAAAAATTTAACTTTAAAGAAATTTTTGTGTTTGTATTTCGATGCGTAGCGGTAGTATCCGGTTTCATGCATCCGGGATAACCAATAGGTTTTGGGATTTTTTTATTGTTTTCTTTTTTCCTTTATATAATCAAAACGAGTTTTATTTAAGTATTGCGCGGCAGCGCAATACTTATTTATTTCCAGTGTCACTTCTCAATATTAATTTAACATAGAAAAGCCAATGGAGATCATAACTTTTTCACTTTTTTCTTCTGATGCCACTCATTTTTTTTCCTTTAGTAATTCTAATAATATTATAAATTTAAAGTGTGAAAATGTTTGCCTGACGTGAAGGTCAAAACGGATGATAAAATGCCTTTGCATATGGGTGAATTATAACCCAGAGAGTAATATGGGCTAATTATTTTTCAAATATTTTACTTAATAATTCCAAATTTCGTTTTTTTTTTTTCATTGAGAATCAACGGACATTTTTCCAATAAAATTTAACATTTTTTTTTTTCATTGTTGCCAATAATTCAAAAGCCGTTCTAATAATTTGTCTATTTTTAGTTGAGAGATTTTCACGTGAAAAATTACTGAAATAGTTTTTTTTAAGAATTAAAAAGAAGTTGAATATAGCGTCATAGTAGAAATAAAAATGACATTTTCAAACAGATTTTTTATGTTCAGATTGAAAGTTTTTGCCCAAAGTACAGCAACTTGCATTACTGCACTGGTGAAAGATTTTGAATTATACATAAGTAAATTGCATTACAAATTGTGATACGATACTGCATGAATCAAAGCCAGATAATGGTATCCTCCATTAATTTTGAAATGTGTTCGCCTGAATGCAGTAGTTATTAAAAAAACTCGAGATATTAAACAAAAACCTAATTTGAAGAACAAATTAAAAAACAAAATTTATTTCCTACATTGTTTAAGCCCGAGAAGGGATAGATATTAGGATATTTCATTCAATTAGTTCTACATTTAATGTTAAATTTTTGTTACAAATAAGTTAAAACAGTTGAGCATTAAAAATAAAATAAAATTCATACAACATGATACTTTAAACATCCCAGAAACTTACATTCCGTTCAAATGAAATCGAAATAAATCTTAGACGTTTTCCATTTTTCAGTTGTAAATATTTTATTGCAGATTTTTGTATTATTTTTATGATGATTGTACATAAAATGATACGATACATGTAAAATACAAAACTTTAAAAAAGTCTAAGATTTATTTCGATTTCATTTGAACGGAATCTAAGTTTTTAGGGTGTTTAAAGTATCATATGAATTTTATTTTTAATGTTCAATTGTTTTAACTTATTTGTAACACAAATTTAACATTAAATGTAGAACTAATGGAATGAAATATCCTAATATCTATCCCTTCTCGGTCTTAAACAATGTAGGAAATAAATTTGGTTTTTTAATTTGTTCTTCAAATTAGGTTTTTGTTTAATTTTATTATCGTCGTAGCAGGGAATTTAATGCTTTTTCAGTAGAATCAGTATCGAATCTCCAATGGATGAATTCTCGAACAACGGAACTTGTATAATTTAATATATCGATACTAGTGTTACCAGGTTCAATGATGTATAACCAGCTTGGCCGTTCCCTACTTATCTAAAATCTGTACTCAGTATAATACGCATTAGCCGTATGCTCGTATAAACGTTTAATAGGAAGCACTAGTTTTAACCTTATCTTGGTAAATTTCGAAATAAAATAAAATATTAATATAAGATTTACTGTTGAAATACCTGCTTATCAATAAAATTATGATTTAGCTATTTAGTTTGAAGGACATGTATAAAAAATGCATTTCATTTGATAAAATATATGGGGAATTCTCACAATCTTTTGACTTTCGGGAATAAAAATCTGGTGAAATTAAACTTGCTAAAATAACACTTTAATATGATAGACGAATGCCTTAATGATTCAAAATAAAGAAAAAATGGTCAGCAGCGAAAAGATTTTTATTTAACTGTTTTTTAAGTTAAACTTGCGCGTTTAATTTTCCTTACAATTTTACCACTAAAACTTTTTATTTTCTTCTAAATTTTTACTTATAATGAATGTGCATAGTACCCACAGGGCATTCAAATAAGAAATAACAACAATATAGTATTTTTAGTACAAAATTTTGGTATAACATTGTCTTAAAGGGGTGTTAAAAGAGGAACGGTAAGGTAAAAAAAAGGGGACGGTATAGGAAGAAAGGGACGAAATAGAAAAAAAAAAGGACGGTAAGGATAGAATGGTAAGGAAAATTACCACCTATTTTAGGCAAATCATGTTAAGAATAAGTGGTACCCACAATGTTCATGGATTTTTAGAAACAGTTATTTACATTGGATTTTTTTTTTTTTTTTTTTTTTTTTTTTTTTTTTTTTTTTTTTTTACCTCGAAAAGTGCAGGAATAAACCTTGGGGACGGTAAGACTACCAATAAAGCTACGATCTTGAAATTGATATAAATGCTGATTTAAATTCTTCAGTAAATTTTCTGTTAAAGAATTTTAGACATGTTTTCTCTAGCATACTTCTGCACGAGAAAAAACTTGAAAAAAATTCTGTGGCTGCATCTGAAGTGATTTTCTGTATAAGTTTAGCAAGAGGGACGGTATGGATAAAAAACCTCAGGGACAGAGTTCAAAAAATAATATCAACCATAAAAATGGGTGCAGGTTAATTTTTTGCTACATATTTGTAGAAAATAATTGTCCCAGTTTCGGAAAAAATTACATCGAATTACGTTTATTGAAACAATTTTATACAGACAGCTCTAAACTTAAAAATCAGCACCAGGGACACGGGACGATATAGGAGTTTTCCTGATATTTGGACACCCAACATCGTCCAAAACTTATTTATCTCGTTAATATTATTATGCAATATCGCAATGGGATATTCCCCAGTATATGAAAAAAAAAAAAAAACACAAGAAAATGTACTAAAATAAAAATTATTATCCAGGGACATAAAAGTCAAAAGATTGTGAGAATGCCCCATATGTATTTCATTTATTTTGTTTTAAATCTAGTACTTTAAAGTTAACTAGAATACGTTAATAATAAAAAATAATATACGTATACGTTATAATATTTTTCACACACAATATTACTTAAAAATCATTCGTAATGATAAATTTCCAATAATATCACAGAAATTTTTATAGAAAATCTGCTAATCATTTTTGAAAAGCTAAATAATATTCACCATAATACTGTTTTGAGCTTATCCAACCGCGACAAAAATTTTAGCTGAAACAAAAATTTTATTTCACTTATTATTTGTTAGTGAATTGTTCGGACTGTTATAAAATAAAAAATGCGAAACGTTTCAACTTTAGTACAATGCATAATTATTGAGAGAATTTTCGAGTAAATGGTATATTTCATCTTTGTTGTAGGCGGTGATGTACAGATAAAGCTGAAACAAATAAAAGTTTTTCTTTTCAACTAGTAAATATATCGCTTCTATTCGAAGACTTTTGAAATGGTAATTGCGGTTTCTGGAGATTCAGTATTTAGTGTTATATGAAATCATGATGTTCTAAATTATTTACGTTTCCTGTATATAAAATTTCATCCTTTTGTAATTCATTCATTAATTAATTTTAAATTTTATTTAAATTTCATGTTTCCTCATGCAAGAAATAACTGAGCTATTTCTATCATTAAATATTCCCACGGAAATTCTAATCTTTAGTCATTACGCGCGATCAGCCACACATAAATCAAATATAAAATAAAAGGAATTTTCTATCCATAGAAATATAGTTGCTGCTCTTTCACAGTTCGCTACAATTTGTTATTTAGGCATTTATTTTCTGACTCATATAATGCTTTATCCGTACGCATCCTTCTTTTTACTTAGTCAAACTATGCGTTTCTCATCGGGTTTCCAAAATTTGTGTAACGTATTGTTGGCATGCTTTCTGTTTTGCTAATTTATCAAATTTATCCATATAAATTCAAAGATCTCCTTGTGATTATACTAAACGGATATCTTTTGATTCATAATTTTTCGCCAAATTTGCAGCCGTTCGGAGGAAAGCGATTCCGGAAAAAATTGGTATATTTTCGCCGATCATGTCCTCAGATCTCGAAACCACCATCCGTTCAAATGTTGATCTATATAATATATATATATATATATATATATATAGGGGAGACGAGGGAGGGTTTACCCACTTTTTACAAAATGATTTTTTATTTTTTAACTATTGAACGTAGAATAAAGTTTTATATATTATTTTATTCGTTATACAATCAGTTATGAAAATAAAATTGCTACATAAGTGTAACATATAAGAAATTTGAATAATGATTGACTTTAATCATCAGAAAATAATGGGTCAAGGCTCTTCACACATGGGAGGTTTGACCCACTATATGGGAGGCTTGACCCACTTTGTTTTATATTGAAATATTTGTGAAGAGAAATAAAATCAGTTTAAAAAAAGCAAAACAAATTTATGCTGCATGCTTTAATTATAATAAAAGAACATATTTTTAAAAGTATGATGCTTGATCAAACCTGTTTACACGCAATCGCAAGTCAGAGGGGAACATTTTTGTTTTAAATATGATTTTGTCTGAGCAAGTATAATTGTACAGGGGAAAGGAAATTTTATCATTTCAGGCGGTATTCCGTTAGAGATAGGTTCCGTTTTCGGAAGGTTTCATGTATTATTATGTACAGATTTAGGAGCCACTGTCCCCCCCCCCTTTTTTATCTCCTTCTCACCTTTTTGTTATATTCGATCTGACAACTCTAGTTGACGCATAGTTTGGCTTCATCTTACTGTATTCATCCTGGTGAGATTTATCTACATACCTTTCTAATTTTTTTCGAACAATGCTATGTTCTTTTGCAGCCGCATGAGCTCTTAACTTATCATTAACATATTTTAACCCTTTCAGAGGCAAAGTACTTCCAGTACTAAAATGTTGAAATAAATTATTTGCCACGGAATTTAAGAACAAATTTACTTGGAAATAAGAAAAAGGCTATATTTCACATACATATTAAATGGAAAAGATTTTAGCAAAATTCTGGTGCCATTGTGGCGTTTGGGAATTAAAATTAAGTGGTTTCATAAACATATCACTGCCCTTGAAATGGTTAAGACTGCTGCTTTCATACTTTCTAGTCTTTTCCGCTGTTTCTATTTACTTATTGTAAGTAATATTTAAATGGAAAAAAGTTCCTATCAACTTTCCAATTTTATTAATTTTTTTCTTGCAGTGGATACTATAGCAATTTTCACATCTTTCTTTAATCAGTTTTAAACATTTTTTTTTCCATCACCCCATTTTAATGTAGCTTTACAGAATAAAGTTACATTATTTTTTACATATAAGCGTTAACCTTTCATTGCGCACAGTGAATAATAAAAAGATTTCCAAAAACACTTAATTACGGGAGCCTTGAGGATCTGGTCAACCCTCCTTCACATTGGCTGGGTCAAGCCTCCCCACATAGCCCTTTTCTAAAGAATAGCACATTGTTATGTTAAGCCTAACTTACCGTGCAATCTTTATGCCTGGAATGAAAGCGCGATATTTCTACATTACTTAAAATCTACTTACTTAAATTTCTATGATACATTTTATATGAAAATAGCTTACAAAATATTTCTAAAAAACACAACATTTACGTTGAAAACACTTCACAATTGATTTTTCTACACCTATTTCGATTATCCGTATGAAACAAAGACTGTTGTTTGAGCATTCCAGTAGCCTTGGTTAACACCTATTGATAAAACTCTGAATTTTTTTTAAATATGAAAACTGATGTGTGGGTTAAGCTTCCCGTATGGTCAACCTCGCCTATATATACATATATATATATTTTTTTTTTCTACTATTGTAGTTACTTGATACCTAGATATAAGAAATTCCATTTTATACTGCGTGTTTGTCATCTTTCATGGTCTATATTAAACTTCATTTCAATATGATCATATCACTGTTGTTCATATGTTATCAATTAATTGATATTAATAAATTTTAATAATATTTGTCTCACAACAAGTTAAAGGTTCCATCTTTATTTTGTATAATATCAGTGTTATGAATTGAAGCTAAATTTATTAATTTATTAATTTTATTTTAGTAATTGGAAATAGATGATGATTTGTAATTATATAATGGTTAAATATTATCATTCAAATTTCTATGCTGCTAATGCGCAAGTCATTATGAATGATCACATTTTGTTATTTTATTTTCATTTAGAATTGGAAGAATTCTTTTTAAAACGCAAATTCATTTAAGAGGTATCTTTTATATATCTTATAAATATATGATTTTTGTTAGCTAAATGTTTTGCAACGTTAGCAAACTACTTTTAAAAAATTCTTATGTGCTAGTTTTATTGCTGCAATAGCGCAAAAATTTAGTGTGTTATCATATTATTTCTACTATTGTAGTTATAGTCCAGGCAATAGGGAATTTTACCTAGAAAAATTAATGGTAGTTCTGGAAATCAGTTTACTTTATGTTTTTTGGGTCGCTGAATCCGAATTTGTAACTTCCCACCAAAATTTCCCCCGGCACCCCCCACCCCCAAATTTTTGTAAAAAGCCCCCCAAAAAGGTTTTTATTAAAAAAAAATCAATTTTTTTATTGTTTTAGGGAAAAAGTATCTAGAAATTCAGAAAGTAGACAAAATTTGCAACAAATTGAATATATGACATTATGACTTAGGATGAAGGGGAAGGGGGGATCTGCCTCGGAACATGCGCCGCTGTGCTGCGTGGACTAAGTTGCGCAATTCCACTTAACCTCTGACACGTTTACATTCGCCCTCCCATCTCCCCTCCGAACTTTCTCTATAAGGTTTACTTTAATTTTTTTGGGTTGCTGAATCCGAATTTTTAACTTACTCCCAAAATTCCCCCCCCCCCCGAAAACCCCCCAAAATAGTTTTTTTAACTTAAATTTCTTATTGTTTTAGGGGAAAAGCATTACGAAATTCAGAAAATAGACAAAATTTGCAACAAATAGGATATATGACATTATGATGTAGGATAAACGGGGAGAGAGGGGGCTGCCTCGGAACATTCCCCGCGCGCTTTTCTCAAAAACCAAATTTTTTCAAAAAATCAATTTTTTGGGGGGTTGCCGGGTGAAATTTTGGTGGGAAGTCACAAATTCGGATTCAGCGACCCAAAAAACATAAAGTGAGTCGAAATCCAGAACTAGTATTAAATTTGCTAGGTAAAATCCCCTATTGCCTGCACTTCATAACTTAGTGCACGTAGCGCCGCAGTGCATGTTCAGAGGCAGCCCTCCCCCTCCCCGTTCATCCTACGTCATAATGTCATGTATCCGATTTCTTGAAAATTGTGTCTAGTTTCTGAATTTCGTAATGCTTTTCCCCTAAAACAATAAGAAATTTAAGTAAAAAACAACTATTTGGGGGTGTTTTCGGGTGGAAAATTTTGGGGGGAAGTTAAAAATTCGGATTCAGCGACCCCAAAAACGTAAAATAAACCTTATAAGGAAAGTTCGGAGGGGAGATTGGAGGGCGAATGCAAACGTGTCAGTGGTTAAATGGAATAGCGCAACTTAGTTCACGCAGCACCGCGTGCATGTTCCGAGGCAGATTCCCCCTTCCCCCTCATCCTAAGTCATAATGTCATATATCTAATTTGTTGCAAATTTTGTCTACTTTCTGAATTTCTAGATACTTTTCCCTAAAATAATAAAAAAATTGATTTTTTTAATAAAAACTTTTTCTGGGGAGCTTTTTACCAAAATTTGGGGGGGGGGGGGGGGTTGCCGGGGGAAATTTTGGTGGGAAGTTAAAAATTCGGATTCAGCGACCCAAAAAACATATAGTAAGCCATTTTCCAGAACTACCATGAATTTTGCTGGGTAGAGCCCCTATACGGTCTCTATTGCCTGGACTATTACTTGATACCTAGATATAAGAAAGTCCATTTTATGCTGCATGTTTGTCATCTTTTGTGATCGATATTAAACTCCATTTCAACATGATCATATCACTGTTGTTCATTTGTTATCAATTAATTTATATTAATAAATTTTAATAATATTTATCTCACTACAAGTTAAAGGTTCCATCTTTATTTTGTACAATGTCAGTGTTATGAATTGAAGCTAAATTTATTAATTTATTAATTTAATTTTAGTAATTGGAAATAGATGATGATTTGTAACTATGCAATGGTTATATATATATATATATCAGTGGCGTGGCGTGAAAATTTTCGGTGGTCATCGCAATTATTTAAGTTTGTGGTGAAAAATTATTAACTTTGAAATTCAATGGTTGAATGTTCAAAAAAAAATTTTAAATCTTACCTTCACTTATACATGAACTCCAAATGTTCTGCTAAAACTGGATCGTAGAGTTTTAAAAGCTTATTAAGAGTTTTAAAATATTGCTTGGTCATCGCCGCATCCAGCGATGACCGGACGCCACGCCACTGATATATATATAGGATTTTGTGAATTATTCAGAGTTTCTTACGTTACATAATGGTTTCCTATGTTCAAATCTAATTCATCTTTAGAATTTTACCGATTTGTTCATATATTTGTGATTTCAATTTTATTATATAAATATCTGATCTTTGTCACACTGTAACTCTCGTATTTATAACCGATTTGGATGTAACTGAGTGTGTACATAGTACATACCAATTTCTCGACCGAGTTCGTTGGCCAGCTTCATCCCCCATCTTGCTTCAAAATGGCGGCCATTTAAAAATTAAAAAAAAAAATTTAAATGAGGTACTAAAAAGTTAGAAATTGAAAAAGATTTTTTTCTTGTGTGTTTGACCTTGATACGAAGATTCCGGAGCATTTTTTGTTTTGTCTATAACTTAAAAAATGGCTGAGTTATAACACTTTCAATTTCTAGTGTGGCTGACATCTTGAAACGATCTTTGTCACGCCATAACACGCGTATTTATGAACCGATTTTCATGTAACTTGGAGTATACACAGTACATACCAATGTCTTGACCGAGTTCGTTGACCAACTATCTTGTTTCAAAATGGCGGCCATTTAAAATTTAAAAAAAAATTAAATTTAAAATGAGGTACAAAAAAATTAGAAATTGAAAATTTTTTTTTCTTATTTGTTTGACCTTGATACAAAGATTCCGGAGCATTTTTTGTTTCGTCTATATCTTAAAAAATGGCTGAGTTATAGCACTTTGAAGTTCTAGTGTGGCTGACATCTTGAAACGATCCGATTTTTGTCAGGCAATAACAAGCGTATTTATGAACCGATTTGTATGTAACTTGGTGTGTACACAGTACACACCAATGTCTCGACCGGGTTCATGGCCAACTTCATCCGCCATCTTGTTTCAAAATGGTGGACATTAAAATTAAAAATTAAAATTAAATTTAAAATGAGGTACAAAAAAATTAGAAAATGAAAAAGTTTTCCTTCTTAATTGTTTGACCTAGATGGGGAATCAGAACGACATCATTTATGACTGGAAGAAGCACCTGCCTACCACATGATCAGACGATTTTAAAAATCTTAAAATTAGCTTTTTTGATCTAATTTTTCCTACTAAACGTAAGTGAATAATTTAAAACTGTGGTAAGTTCTTATTTTGCCGCATACATATCTAAACTCATCTGTTTATTGCGTATATTTTTTACGTGGATGTGTTTGTTTTCGCTTTTGTTCTTAGTCTTAAGATTATCTGTTTTAAAAAATAGCGCAGTTGCGCCACTTTAAGTTGTTTAAATTGGACCAGATATACGATCATAAATTTGAAAAGTAAGTAATGAACTTCGAGGGCTGTACGCTTTGTTCACTATTTGTTTTTATATACTGGATTTATATCTCTATAATACTTTTTGAATATTTTATTTTTTCTTGTATATGTGGATTAATTTCTTTATTAAGCCTATATAAACATACACATATTTTTACATGTTTATGCAATAAATTTTGTTTGCAATTTCTTTTATCTTGTATGTATTTGTATTTATTTTCTTTGAGTTCTTTTTTACTACGGCGTATTTGGTTTACAGAGTTGTATTTAAACATGTTCCTCATGGTGGATATTTGCAGTTCTGTGAGGGAGGATAAGACTTTTTACACTTCTGAAGGGTGGAATTAGACTTTTTTGACATTAAAACGCGTAAAATCTCAAACCTTCCGGGGGAAGAGTTATTTCAACGCTCCGGGGGATCCCTTTAATTCAACACTGTTTGAATATATAATGTTCTGAGTTTGATTAATCGTAGAGTATTTATTTTCAATATAGCATATTTTTAAACACTTTTTAATATAATTTAAATATGTTAAAAAAGACACAGACAAACTGTCGGGAAAAAAACCACCCGTGACAGAAAGAGGTGTTAAAGATATAGGAAACGAGAAGGAGAGAGTAAGTTGTGAAGAAATTGACATACAAGAAGACTGCAGCTACAAATCCCCTACAAAAAACCAAATAATCATTATAAATGTTATCCCTCTTACTAAATTCAATTAAATCAATGTACAGAGGGAGCCAAAAAATAGCTGTGTTAACATTTTTTTCATATAAAGTAAAACTTGAAATAAAAAGAAAACGACAAAAAGTAAGCTCTCACAAACAAAAGCAATTGGAAAATCAAGTTTTTTAAAAACAGGCGTAATTCTATTGGAAAGAAAATTATGGAAGGGAAGAACTAGAAACATAATTTAAAGAAAACTTCTGTTTAAAAAAAAAGTCTAATGATTCAAAATTAAAAAACAAAAATCTAGACAGTGATGATTGTTTTTGCCAAATGTGTAAGAAAAATAATATAGCAAAAATGACTCAGTGTTCAGATTGCTAAATATGGTTCCATGTTGTACGCGCGGGTATAAAAAATGAATAAACGAATTTCATGTTCAAGCTTTCCATCATTTCATACATGATATTTAAATAACTGGTAATAAGATCCATAATTTCTATTCTTAATTACTGATAACTTTGATTTATATTTTGAATTCATTTGGATTTAAACTCTTATTTTGAGATATTTGATTTAATTATACTTCATGGGTGTTTGTTTCATTAATCGCAAACTTTTCTTTTAATAAAATTAGTTATATTTCATAGTCATTAAACAATCTGATATTGTTTGGTCCAATTTAAGAGACTGGGTGTCCAAATTAGGCGACAAGTTGCTGAATTTGGACCGCTTTTGACAAATTTTTCAAATTAAAATAAGGCTTAAGATTTCAAAAAGAAATTGATCTAAAGATTTATTTAGTTAGTACATGAATAGATTGACAACGTGTAGTGATTTTTTGCTTACATTCCAAAAATTAAGTGAGTTACACCTGAAAATAAGTGAAGTGGTCCAAATTTGGCTATTCCTCCCTCAAAAGGATTCCGGAGCATTTTTTGTTTTGTCTTTATCTTAAAAAATGGCTGAGATATAGCAGTTTGAATTTCTAATGTGGGTGACATTTAAAAAAATCTGATTTTTTGCCTGCGACAGCACTCGTTTATATCAACCGATTCCGATGCGAGTTAGCTTGTGCACAGGAATTACTAAGGTCTCGACCGAGATATCGTCGAATTTGGGGACCAAATATAAATCACTTTAAACAAAACCAGCTTTGATAAAGCTCACTAATTTCGCGAAATTCTCATTTTATATTCAGTATTGTTAAAAAATTAGTATTGAATCTTCTAAAATAGGTTTCCACTAATTTGAGCTTCCTGTGTTTGAATAATATAAAATAAGGAAAATAAGGAATATGAAAAAATAAAGAATATGAAAATAAGGAATAAAAATAAAAATAAGGAATAATTATACCTTTAAAAATATTACCTTAATAAAACCACATTCCTTTTAAAAATAAGGAATATGAAAACTACCTCTTCCTCCCGGCACTGGCCGGAAGGACTTTTTGGCTTCAAGCTAATTTTGACACAAAAATCTTTTATCAATCGGGTGTTTCTGATAAGGGAAACAAAATTACTTTAACAACATGACAACATTTTGTAAAATTCTTGCTGCTGTTTAGTTCGAATTTCCACAACAGTGCTTGGTAGAAATTGCTCGTTTTACTCAAAGCTACACAGTTACGGTCCGGAACGTTTAAATCAGTAATTTGAATTTCAGAAACAACGGGTTCATACATGCGACGGTTATTAAGTCTATTTTGGAAATCGCTTAAGCTCTGTGTTTGACGGCGTTCTCGATCCAGTCTATTTCGATTTCTCTTCTTAATTCGGCTTGTTCTTCACTTTCAAGCATTTGCCGAGATCTTTTCATCATCCGCCTTGCATTTCTAATGATAGTTTCTAACTCCATAATTGCAGCGAAACAGATTGTAGCGAAAACAGCGAAACGTAAATAAACCCGATTAACACCGGCCTTTCCTGCCGAAGGACATTCACGCAATAACCAAGAAGATGCGTTTCATTCGGGCATTGCCATTAAAAAAATAACAAATAATCGCGATTTTTGTGCCACGTACGATAGCGTAATATATATATATAGATGGGCCTCGGATTTTGCTGTACACCACGAATTCTGGACAAAAAGGTTTTATCTGCTCTATCTTATCATTCACGTTATTAGTGCCTCTATTTTTTTGTTATCAGAATGTTTTATAAAATATAACTAACTTAGCAAAAATAAATACCATTTTCTATTAAATAAATTCCGAAAGTCAACCTTTTGTTATAAACTTTTAAATGCTAACTGTGTTTTAAATTTAAGCTTTAACTTATTATATTAGTATTGAAGTGAAAAAAAATGGGAAAAAATATTGGTGAATAATAGAAATACAATTATTCCCCTCCACTATGAAACTTTAATCTATAAAATATGTAACATTTTTAATTTTTTAATTTTCTACCCATTTCCAGAAATACACTGGGATAATACACACTAATGGACACTAATGAAAAAAAAATCACTCCTAAAAGGCATGTCATATAAATCGACGCCGAAGCGTGCAATAGTTGAATCATGTTTATATAAAGATTTTTTTTCTGTTAACCTGCAAATTTTCAAATTGGCCAAAATCTTAGAAGTTTAGATATCATTGCAAAAGTTGTGTTATAGAATAAACAAGTAGGTAAGTGTGATCACAGATCGCACAGAGGGTTTCGTTTAATATTCCTTTCAAAACACTTTATCCTGTTGCAAAATCTGTTAGTTCGACATTTCGCAACCAGGAGACGCACTCTATTCTAAAAAAACCTCTATCCGAACGAAACTCCGTTTTACAAACTATCTGTAGAAATATTAGTCGAGGGGATCGGGCCCATAGAACCAGAGATAGGTAGGCGCCCCATCACGGTAAAAATTGGAACTAAAATATATACGGCTGTGGTGCTTAATATGAAAGCGTGGTCAAAGGAGTGTCGGCAAAAGTTAGAAAAGTGCACCCTGAGTGAAAAGGGTGGTGGTTAGAAAAATTGCTAAAAATACAGAAGTTAGAGCCGGGAGGGGTAAATAATATGACTTTTTGAAAATTTTATGATTTTTCATGTAATCGCAAGTATTCAGCTATAAGTATCCAAAATTTCAAGTCTTCAACTTAATTAGGGACTCAGTTAGAAAAAAAAATCTTAAAATACACAAGTTAGAGCCTAGAGGGGTAAATATAAGATTTTTTAAAGAAAAATTTATGATTTGCCGTTTGATGTGAGGTGTTCAGCTATAAGAATACAAAATTACAAGTCTTCAACTTAATTAGGGGCTCAGTTAGAAAAAAAAAAAAAAAAAAAAAAAAAAAAAAAAAACGCTTAAAATACTCAAGTTAGAGCCCAGGGGAGTAAATATAAGAATTTTTGAAAATTTTATGATTTGTCGTTTGATGTGAGGTGTTCAGCTATAAGAATCCAAAATTTCAAGTTTCCAACATATACTGTTTCTGAGACCGGGCTCTGTGACAGATAGACAGAGGAGTGAGACGAATAGAGTTTCTTCAGATGAACGAAACCCTAAAAACTAGTTAGATGTGCTAATCTCAAAACTTTCTTCTATCTCATATACGTAAATACTTTAAAATTCGTTATCACAGTGCCAAATTAAACGACAGTCTATGTTCATCATGAGGATTTTAAAATAGCAGGTTCGTTCAAATGTGTGCAGTTAAAAAGGAGATATAAGCCGCGAAATTTTCAAATTGATCAATCAATTTCGGGACCCACCCTCTTAGATATCTACAATCCTAATTCATAGCCCAAAGAGCATAAAAGCGACACATGTAGGACAGTGTAAACCAAAGCCTAAAAAAGATCTATTTATATGAATATGTAACAGAATATGAAATTTGATGAAATTCCGTGCATTAGTTTTTGAGATATAGCTATAACGAAAATCGTAAAAAATGCAGCATAGCAGTGCCACCTGTTGCAAGATTTACACCAAAATCTCATCAGTAAAAACTTGTTTCTACGTCAAACTGAATCTGAATTCTGATGAAAATCCGTGCATTATTTCTTAAGATAGAGCTATTGCGGAAATCGTGAAAAATTCAGCGTAGCAGCACAACTTGAAGGGCGATTTACAACAAAAAGATATCAGCGCAAATTCATATCAAGATATAACTGAATATGAACTTTTATTAAATTCCGTGCGCTAGTTCTTGAGATAGAGCGCTCACAAAGTTTGTGTCAGACTCACAATAGACTCATTCATAGGCATTTTCTGAAAACCATCAAATCGTATTCAGGACCTTCTAAAACATCCATACTCAATCTTTTTTCTCGCGGGACGCAAACATACATTTGCGGCTTTTTTTTTGGGGGGGGGGGGCACAGCATATTAATATAATAATGTAACAAAAGGGTAATTAAAATAGATAACAAGCGTTCTATAACAAAGCTATATAAAACTTTATTATAATCAGGATTGAACATTTGTCGCGAAAGAAATGTTACCAAAAAATGTAACACAAGTATTTCGAAACAATATTCTGCGTAGTGTTTCTATTGCAAATGATGTAGAAATAGACCGCGAAGACTGTTATTTGGAAAAAGTGCTATTAAACCTTTTGCTGCTAATTTTTCTACGGCAAACGTTTAACCGTAATAAGCATTATTAGCTGTATGATGAGTATATAACTTACAAGGGAACCATTTTTGGTGTTGCTCGCAACTAGCATTGAGACCTGGTGCATTTTAAAGCCCTATATTGCGAAGTTTGAGAATCGATAAAATTTTTCTGTTAAAATAATATTTCTTGGTTTTACAGCCGCATAACTTTCTGAAAATGCAATTTTCGAGACCACTTATCGGACTATTAACATTGAATTTTTTTAAAGAAACGCATTTAAAAATACAAATTAGTTAATAATAAGTATGAAATATTGAAAAAAGTTTAAAAATTCCTACAAGAAACCACGAATTTGACTTTGAAAAATTGCAACATTATATTAATATTTTTTGGCGGGGAAAAGTTGGCGGGTTTCTTTTAGAAGTAGAGATTTCTGGCAACCCTAGCCAAATGTCATAGCTTTTGTATAGATAATGTGCATGCGACGTCACGAAGACATAAAAAAGTACAACTCAACTTACGGTTGGCAAAACATTTGCGTGCTTCACCATTGTTTTCTATGAATTTTGCATCTGTTTATTATTATTTTTCGGCTTTATTATTTATATAATTATTTTTTTGGCTTATCCTACTATTTTACAAAATGATGATGAGTTGTAGCGCATATGGTTGCACTTATAGACATGAAATAGGAGGTAATAAAGAGTTTAAATTGCTTCGAAATCATGAACTGCGTGAAGGTGGTGGATAAGCTTTTAAACGAAAAGATATCAATTCATGCCTCAAGAATTTATAATAAATGTTTTCAAACTGGTAAGAATTCTTCATTTTCCTGTAATATAACAGATCGTATATATATATATATATATTCCCCTTAGGATATTAAATGCTTTTCTCCTTGTGAGATTTTTATTTTAAACATGACATCTACAAATATTTTATTTAACTAGATCGTCTTGTTTCTATGCACATTATTAGAATATTAAAAGAATTTAAAATACTCAAGGAGTGTTTATTTAGTTTTAAAGTAATTTTCTGGAAAACACAAGCTACATTTTCACAAATTTCCTTGTCATACAACATGTTAGACTGTGTATATAAATTTTTAATTGTTTTTATGTTAAACCCTTAATTTCTACTCTAGAGTTGGGCGATTCATTATTTTACTCGCCTCTAGAGAATGTTTTTTCTGACGGGACAAGTTGAATTTTTAGACAATCTGAAAAACTATAGAAGATATTCAGAAACTTTATTTTTTATTTTTATTTTTTGCCAGTTTTCTATTTTTGCAACTTTCCAGATTATTGAAATGTAAACATGGTACTACTAAGTTCTATCCTATAACGAAATTTTTCTCTTTTGTATATACTATATTCTTAATTTTAAAGAAAAAAATAAGAATATGCATTTCAGACATAATAATTAACTATTTTTCCAATTGCATGTTTTTTTGTAACAATTTTCAACTGTATGTTGCATTTTGCAGATTTTTATAAAAAAAAAAAAAAAAAAAAAAAAAAAAAAAAAAAAAATCAGGCTAGTAAGATTTTTTTGAAATTTTCCAATCAAACTCCTGCCTCTCATATTGTAAAGAAGTAATGAACAATATGAAATCTAATGAATACATTACATATGTAACCATAATGAATTATATAGGGTGGTAATCTGGCATGGATGTCCTATACTCACTAGGGTACTTAAATCTCGTCATAATTGCCTGATGTATTTTGCCTGATATGGTAACCCGGCTATTGTTGTTTAGGTACTTAGTTATCCCGTCGACCAATTTCGCCAAGTTATATAAATTGCCAAACCACTCGCCAAATTATACCCATTGACATAATTTTTATTTTAAATAACGAAAGAACAAATAAATTAGTAAAACATTAATAAAAATACAAATAAAACGTCGAATTAATGGTTTTATTGGCCATTATTGGCATTTAATCTTACAGTTTGATGACAGTAATTTGGTCGACGGGATAACTAAGAAGTACCGTTGTTTATTTACTTTAATTATATAAATTGTTTTGTTCTATAGTTATTAAATAAACTTTTATTTATTTATTGTTATTTTCTTTTTAAAAGAATTAAAAAAAAAATATGTAACTGGTATTTGGAAACGAAGTTTTTGCCAGATTGGCGTCAGAAAAAATTTGTTATTTGAAACAAACCAATGTAATATACGAAATCTGTACAGGTAATCATTGGAACTATAAAGAATAGAATGGTTGCAAAATGCCTGTGAACATCTCTGCTCCAATATATTAGTAATGGAGACATCCAATGACCTTGGAAATACCGAACTAACTAGAGTAAATTTGATGAAGAAGAATGATGAATATCTTTCAATTATGCTTTGTCAAAAAAAAAAAAAAAAAAAAAGTTCTATGAGAAGCCAAGAATCAGAGTTATTAAAAAATATTTGAAGAGATCATCAAACCCTAAGGCAGGTGAAAGAAAAATACTGTGGCAATTTAGCAGACAAAGCAATTTTCAGTATTGCCAATGAACAAAAATGAAAGACAGAAAACAAAGTTTTAAATTCAAAGATGTCTTTTAATATTAAAACCAAGTTTTGATGTTGTTGTGTAAACTTTTTTTTCTTTTTCAAGGTTCCAGAAGTTTATTTATTTTTTCATTTGTGGATTATGGCTACCGGCGATACCACGTAAAAAAAACGCACCTGTGTGCCCTACCTCAAACATTTAAGACCTTTAATAAACATCAATGAATAGTTTTCTGGTCTTAATGTAAGGTGGTGTGGAAAAGGGCACTTAGAAGATTTTCTTTGCTCATTTTAGTAGGCATATTATTTCTTGTTTTGATTTTGTTCCATAAATTTACACAACTTTTATTTATTGTAGTTCAATAATTATATACAGTACAGAAACATTTAATTAGAATGGTTATGGTCGTATGTATACCAGATAATTGGTTGAGCAATAAACAATATCCATATGATCAGATTTGTAGAATGTATGTGTAAATGTGGCATTGTTTCCAATTTAAAATTAACACATTGCATGCAGGTATATTTTGCCATAGACATATGTGTAGCGGGTGTATTTTCGTTTTTGCTGTTTTAACTTGATTTATGAGAACAAGTTAAAAATATAATAATAATATAAATAATAATTATAATAAAATATAATATTAATAAATAAATAATATTTAAAAAAATAAATTAAGCTATTTAACATAATAAAATTATTAGTGATCGACTGAAAATTCATTTTAGTTTTTGGCCCAAAGTCTGAGTTTTGTCGAAAATTCGGCTGGACCATAACTATCTGTATTCCAAAAATCTTGTTTCTTCTTTCAGAAATTCTCAATATTACTCATCGATTTGAGCTGTATCGACTCAAGTTAGACTATTTATTGCTATGAACTTCATTGTTTATAATTAATCAGTTATGACTGACTCAAGACGCGAATGTTATTAAGCAAATTATAAAGCAAGCAATGCATATATAATTAAACTTTTTCACGTAGTCATTAACAGCTTCAGACTTAACAGTGATAGAATATTTTTACTTTGAAACCGCAGAAGTGTTTTGAATACTCTTTGAGAAAGTTCTAGCATAACAGAGGATCATTTACAAAAATCGTTATGAAAGATAAATCGAGGTGTGTATACCTAAAACTAATTAAATGAATGAAATTTATATAATTAGAAAATCTTTCTGTGTCATGGATAAATTATGTTTTTTATTATAAAAAGAGAAAGAAAAGAGAAAGAGTGCCATATTATATATATTTAATAATATGGCACTAAAAAGTACCTTGTAATAGCAACATTTTGGCTTTTGTTTTTCTTAAAATTTCTCTCAGCTTTTTGGAGTTTCAGAACACATGCTAATTGGAAAATTGTAAATTTTCATGCTCATGAAACCCTAAACTTATGCCAAAATAGAAAAATTACATTTTCCCCCTTAAACTGTGAAACTAGAAGTAACGCAAAATGGTACATTTTATTTAATTTGTTTACTATGTTTGCATAAGCATCAATTTTTGTATCTTAAAAATTTCATCCTTTGATTATCAAAACTGGTGGAAAAATTAAGCAAGATGCTTGGAGCAATTTCATTTTGTCGACTTGGATTCTTGATGAAGTTATACCGAGCTTGAAAATCCTGCATATAATTTTGATGCATTAAAGATTCTAATTTGATGAGTAATGTGACTATGTTTTAAACCAAAGAGCAGACAGTGTTCAGCAGCCTCCCAAAACTGTCTGAGGAAAACTTTGTATGCAAAATGTGATTATGTTATTAAATAATAGTCTTGCATATTTTTAATGTACATAATTTGTACTTTTCAATAAATGGAGCGGCAAACCGCAAACCAACTGAATTGTGTTGCTTTCTTATTGTGTATGTGACCATTTTTATTTCAGCTAATACTGGGCTGCCATTGGCAACTGTTTTTTTTTTCCTTCTACTATTATTTAAAAATAATTGTATATTATTATTGTTTAGAAATAATGATTAAAAGAACCTAAGCAAAATTTAGAAAAAAATAGTTGACTGTGGCAGCCCTGTTATTTTTAAATAAGTCTAAGAGAGTAAGTATTTTAATTTATTAAATATTTATCATCCTTAAACATTGTACCTCCATTGTACAATTTATTATTAAACATTTCACTTTACGAATTATTATTAAGCATTCCATTTTTGCGTGGTAAAAAAACGCAAATTTGTCAAAGGAATGCGGTGAAAAATGCGAATTTCGTCAAAAGTTCATGGTAAAAAGTGCAGATTTCAACAAAGAATCGAGATAGAAAAATGTGAATTACGATTGTGGGAAAAGAATTGTGAATATCCTGAAATGATCGCGGGAAAAAAATTCGAGAATTTCGTCAAAATTTACTGCACTGGGCTAAAAAAAATTGGAACCAGGCTCCTTTTACAAATGTAAAAAAAAAAAAAAAAATGCTGCAAAACGAGAAGAAACTTTAAATATTGTATAAAAATTTTCAGAGGAAAAAATTTACTATATTGAGTTGAAAGACTGAAACCTTATTCATTTTACGAATGTCAAAAGATGGCTGTGAAACACAAAAAACCAACCAACCAACCTCCAGATTAGTTTTAATTTTATGTGCTACGATTTCTCATTTTCAAAGGTTGGCAGGTCTGTTTATTTTATAAATTTCTTTCTAAAAAAATTATGAAGACCGCGGGCGGAGAATTGGTAAGATGCACATCGCAGACTCTTGAGAAGATCTGCAGATTATTTTTCAACTGGAGAAAAAAAAGTTTTTAAAATTTTTAAAAAAGAGTCACAATATTAAGGAATGGTTTGTCTCAAAAACAGTAGATAAACTGATGAGTAAGAGTTCATCTCTTCCATTCATGGACTAATAACTTTTTTATTTTAACATTCATTTATTCGTATTTCAGTTATTTTATAGATTAATAAAATAACAGTTTTGTTGAGCAATCATAAATTGATATCTTTATATCAGTTAATGATTAAAATATTTCACATTTTAATAAATATATATATATTTTTCATTTTCATTAGCTTTTCTTTCATTCATTAGTTGTCTGTATTAAGCATACCATTCAATAGTACATTTCTTGACTGGGTTTTAATAATGCTTGTAAATGGAGGGGGGGGGAGAGAAATAATATTTTTCTTTTAGTGGTGTCACTTAGTGGCACTCCACTCTCATATAACTGTTCATTTTTGCTGTTAGCGGCGATATAGGACTCGGGAGGGGCACAGTGTTTTTTTGCATAAAACTTTTAAGAAATTATTAGAGTTTGCAGACAGTTTTACATTTTATCTAAGTCTGCTCGTAGTTCAGAAAGGACCGCTTGCACAGACAGAATATGATAGTTAAAAAAAAAAGTTTTCAAAATGGATTTTGCACACAAGGAATGTGATTAGTAAAAAAAAAAGTTTTAAAAATGGATTTCGGTTAAAAGAGGTTCTACCGTATTTACAAAATGTTTAGCATATAAAAAATAACTCATTATTAAATATAGAGATATCAAGCAATTACTAACCATGAAATAAATATTTTGGGTTTAATAATTTGTAAAAAATTATTTAAAACATCAGTAGTTTGTGCTTCAGAATTAGTTGTGAAAGTTTAATTCACAAATTTAAGATTTTTTAGATGTAATATACAAAATCTTGATAACTGAAATTTTCTTCTATTGGTATGGAAAAGTCCAAATGAGTTAATCTAGCTGCATATGATGGAGATTGATTTTTAAAAGAATTGTGCTTTAAAAATCAGTAAATTGAAATACAATTTTCAAATAACTTATTTCATTTTTTACCTTATTTGATGATGTGAAAGTGAAAATATGTCATGATTATCTTGGTACTTTTGGTTAGCCGGGCACCAGTGTTATATATACATATATCGAATATTTACACACATATGTATGTATAACACTGGCACCTGGCTAATCGAAAAGTACCGTTTGTTAAAAGAAAAGGAGAAATTAATTGATAAATTGTTACCACTGTTGATATGTATCAGCATTACTCACAGACATGCTTTATAATTTAGATAGTAACAATGTGTTTAACTTAATTTGCAAATAGAAAAAATATATATGTATAATTTATTACACAGATTTGAATGAACTTAAATAAACCTGCACCAAGTAAAATTTTTATTTCATGCTAATGTCTAAATAAATGCATTAGCAATTTTTTAGAATTGGGGTTTTAGACAAGAAATATGAATTTTACTCTTCAAAAGTCTAAAAAAGAAATACACAAGAATATTTTAAGTGTGTTCACTTGTGTTTCTGTCTCTCAAAGCTCTTTGTCTTGTCAACTGTGTAACATGGAAAGTTCCAATTTGGCTGAAGTAATAAAGGCTATTGACCCTTTAGTCATAGTTATAGATTGAAAATGTAATGCAAAAATATGTCCCCTTCTCCTCTATTTCCGAATCTACTGAAACTAAAATTATGAAAAAATTAGTGGTAGTAGAAATTTATTTAAACTAGCAGGAGAACTGTAGCAATTACCTTAGCTCACATAGTTTTTGAGAAAATCTCATTTTACCATTACACACAAATTTCACTTTGCTCAACAAGGGAGTTGAGGGGCACTTGAGGTACCTATCATCATAGAAGTATAAAAGGATTGCTGATAATGAGTTTCGAAAAAAATTGTTAGTAATTAGCCAAGATATTAAGCTTTAAGATTAATGTCAGACGAACGTCTATTTGCACGCTTTTTGTCTCAACATGTAACAGAAACACCTGTTAGTGAAGGCGTTTCTGTTACATGTTGAGACAAAAAGCGTGCAAATAAGCAATGGATATATACAGTAGACTCCGTAAAATCCGCATATTTTTCAGATGTAAATAATAAAATCTACAGTTAAATTGCAGGAACTAAATTCAAGATGGGGCCAAAATCAGTGACTACAGCAATGTTTTTTTACTAAATGTTTTGCTAATCATTCTCTTTTGACTATTACAGCTGATTTATTACTAAATAAATTTACATTACTTTTGATTTTGATATAAATAAGCATATCTATATCAAAAATTCCAGGGTTCAAAATGGAAAAATCCACGAACCGGAACACCATTTTAAAATTATTGTTCGCAGAAATTTTTTTTTTTTAATTATAGACAAATTTATTTCTAAACATACAAAACAGTATAAGAAAACCATTGAAGACTCTAAATAACAATGAAAAAAGTTACTAAAATGTGAAAAAATAATGACGTATCGATCTTACGATCGCTTTACCACCAGATGGCAGCATAGGGCTTTTGGAATCTAATTGAATCGATTTCATCGGTAATAATTTAATATTTTTCTAAATTTTTATTTTACATAATTATTTTAATAATTACTTACTTTTAAACTAATAAATTATTTTAATATTTTACTTATTTTAATGTTTAACTTTATTGAAAGCATTCATTATAATTTCCCTTGCTTAACTACCAATCAAATTAATGTTTCAAAAATGTAAACAAATCAATGACCAGAAATCCACAAAATTCTAAAATCCGCACAACCTCTGGTCCCAAGCTGTGCGGATTTGAGGGAGTCTACTGTATCCTATTTATTTTCAAAATATCAAGGTTTTTGATATTTTTATTTTCATACATTTAATATTTATTTTTTAAATGTCGTATTTCTTGATATTTTCATACATCTACATATTTATTTTCAGTCAAAAGAAGTGCAAATGAATTCAATTGTTATTAAAAATTAGCCCATCCGTAAATAATAACTAAAAAGAATAGCTTACAAAATATTCTCTGCACTCCAAAAACTAGTTTTGGACTGTACCTGCAGCTTTCTCATTACCACAACTGTCTTTGAAAAATACCTCCCTACCCTGTCTTAATTCTTTTTGGGTACTTTTTGGTTACCTGGGTGCCAGTGTTATATATGTATGTGTGTATATATATATATGCATATTTACATATATGTATTTTTATAAATATGGAAATATAACACTGGCACCTGCCTAATCGAAAAGTTTTTATTTACTTCAGTTTAAATTGTACAGTAGGTTAGGGAATGAAAAAGCAGACAAACTTACATTCATGTTCAAATTCTTCAATAGAAAAAATAAAAGAAACTTTATTTTGTATTTCAGAATTTGTTGTGTATTTTTATTTATTTTTTAAACTGAATCCTGCATTCTGTGTTTTGATGAGTGAAAAAGCAACTTTTACAGAAGATTGTTTATGTTTTCAATTATTTGATCATAAATTTTGCAAGAAAAAATAAAAAAAGATAGTTAGAATATTGTTTTATTATGTTTTCATGCTAAATGTAATATGTTTTAGATTCAAATTTATATTAAGTCTAAAAATCTCTAGAATCAGCAGTAAGCTGACAATTTTGAAAATATCGGATACATCAAAATATCGGATATCTTTGATATTTTCGAAAATATCACGATATTTATGAACCCTGGGTTATAAAAACACGGATGGCGTACTCTATGCGACATCAGCTTTTAAAACCTAGATAAGATTTTTAAATGATATATTTGTGTAATGCAATGCCCAGTAGCAATATAAGAGTAATAAACGTCAAATTGTTAAAAATAAACTAATGTAGGTACTTTTTGGTTAGCCGGGCACCAGTGTTATCTATACAAATATATATATATATGTATGTGTGTGCATATAACACTGGCACCCGGCTAACCGAAAAGTATCCTAATTTAATTAGAATTAATCGCATAATTACTTTGGGATTCATGACCAGTTTGCATTGAGTGCCACTCTCAATATGCCACCTGGGTCTTTAAAGGTTAATTAAACACCTATCTGGAAAAAAAGCAGCACAGACCAAGGCGGCATAGCAACTTTCTTTTGAGGCGCACTTAGCACAGTGCCAAGTTTAAACTTTGAACAAGATCAATTAATATATTTACAGAACCTTCCGTGCACAAGTAATACTCACACTTGACAGATTATTAAAAAAGTTTTACTTACATAGGCAATACTTTCTTAGAAGCACAATCTAATGCACGGCTGAAATGGCACTGTGCACAAGACTGTCCCACTGAGTTATTGCCTTTATTGATGCTTAACACTATTTCTACCAGTGTCAAGTAACACCTTTTTAAAATTTGGATTCATGATTATTTTGCTTGCAGTTTTTTACTGTAATAAGCATAAAAAAGTCTTCAATATTAAAAATGATTTGTAATTGTTTCAAACTAAAAATTACAAATGGAAAATTGTAAATCGAAAACTTTTATAAGGTGTCATTTGATACTGGTAGAAATAGTGTTAAGCACATACTGTCTTTCATCTTCAGTTATTATGTCCTGAAATAGATTTGTCTGTCACGCCTTCCTCCAGTGACAACTCCCCTGTAGTAATGAAAGCTTCTTGTCTGGGCCGTACACATTCTCTACTTTCTGAATTGAATATTCCAAGTTTTTCTTTTGTTAGATACAATTACAGAAGAGAAAGAAATAAAAATTATCAAAGTGCAAATTTACAGAACAAAATCAAAACAAGAAATATGTAGTATATAGGTGCCTACAACTGAAATTAATAAAGAAAATCTAAGTGCCCTTTTCCACACCACCTTACATTAAGACCAGAAAACTATTCAATAATGTTTATTAAGGCTCGGTCTTAAATGTTTGAGGTAGGGCACACAGGCGCGTTTTTTTTTAATGTGGTATCGCCAGTAGCCATAGTCCACCAAAAAAAAATGGAACCAAAGAAAAAAAATGTTAATCCAAAAACATAAGTAATATATTACAGCTCTTATAGAGCACAATTTTTAATGAATGGATACATGGTAGATTCTTCATCTTCAGTGCCATAACTGGGAGAGGAACCCGGCTGCCAGAATGAAAGGCGAAGAAAGTGCCAAATGAAGATTGTTGCTCGATACAAAATTGTATATACCATAATTTATGGCACATGTATATAGACATATATATGTATATACAGTAGAAGATCTTTATAACGCAAACCTAAAAATGCAATGTTGTGCGTTATATAGAATTTTGCGTTATATGCATCACATCATTAAATTTACCTTGTAAACATGGCCAAATATGTCTGAAACATATCAAAATACATTAGAATATCTTTATACTACATTCCTTGTTACCAAGAGTTATCTCCAAATTATAAATTTTTGCATAATATAGGTCAGGCATTGAAAAATTTACTTTATAAACATGATCCAAATATAACTGACACAACAATCCCTTATATTAGACATTTTCAAAAATGTGTATTGTAATAATAGCATTTTTTTTCAGTAAAAAGGTCTTAAATTAGAAGATAAAGTTGAACTAATGTATCAAATTTAGCCCTCTAGAGAGTAACAATATTTTACAATGTGAAAATGCAGATGCTTTTTAACTGCAAAAGTCATTGTTTACATCTGAGAAGTTGTGCGTTATATGGAGAATTGCGTTATAAAGATCTTCTACTGTATAACACTGGTGCCCGGCTAACCGAAAAGTACCATTTAGTATTTAAAAATGGGTGAGATTAATAACAAATTACAAAGAAAATATGTCATTCATTCTGAGAATATATTTACTTTTAATCTCTGTACTACATTCTTTAAGTTAACCAATGAGAGAAGGCGAAAAAAAAAAAAAAAACTAGAAAACAGGAATTCTGCTTTTTCAGAATTTAGTGTCGCCCCCGATGAAAAGAAAATATATGTATATATAAATAGTTACAAAACATATTTCAATTTTAAGACTTAAAGCACAACACTTTTATTTTATGTAAAATGACGTCATTTGCATCCGCTTAAGAATTCCACATCGCTTGTTATGAGAAAATGGCAACAAAAAGATACCTAATTGCTATTTTTCAACTATTTTCCCTTTACTTTCTACATAAATGGGGTACTTGAGTTGCCAAAATTAAACAAATGGTGCTAAAAACTACAAAAAATAAATTAATATTTCAAAAATCAATGAAGATATATTTTTCAAACAAATTGCATTTAAAAGTACTGTTTTTTCCAATACGACGGTATAAAAATTGAAAATGTGCGATGCTTAGAAATTAAAAAAAAAAATGCTATAGAGTATTTAATTATACAATGATACATCTGCTTTGTTTATTGCTGGCTTCTGTAAGGCAACATTATTTTTTTGGACAAAAAATAAGCTGGGAGAAAGAAATAGCATACCGTACCGGGGTTTAAAAAAACATGCTAATATATGAGTTATTAAATAAATAATGTAAAGTAATGTATTGATTAAAAATTATAGAAAAATTAAAGTTGAATATCTTATCTATATTCAACAAACATGAAGAAACATAATTGTATAAGGAAGTAAATAACTTATTAAAAGAATGAAAAGGGACTTAGTTAGGCGAATGTTTATTTAACAAAGTGCAAGTTCGCAAAAAGAAAAAGGAAAAACGCCAACTTTGAAGATGCTTTCTGAAAAATCGCCTGTTTTATTAAAAATTGAGGTTTCATTATATACTTGTAAGGAAACTTGACAATTTCATGCATTAGAATGATTTTAAAAGTGTGTCAGGAAATAAGCAGTCATAAATGTCATTTTAATCTCAATATAACGAAATTCGTAAACATTTTCGGATTAGTTCAAGCATCTTACTAGACGTACAGGTTGAAAAAAAAAATAGGAGATATATAAATAAAACGGTGGATTTCTGGTATAATTATAAAACCTAAAACATTTTTCTTACTCGCTACAACAAGCAGAAACATTTCTTGAGTTCTTGTATTCTTCTCATGGAATTAAAAAAAATAGTTATTCGTTAAATAAAATGAAACCTATGGCCAAAGAGCCATATCTGCTTTCCAGTTGGAAATAACATATGGATCATCTAGTATATTGTCTATTATTATCCCTAATAAACCCCAGTATGTCTAAATAATCTTGTTTCGCAACAGAACGTAAGTTCTGTGCATATACAGATAAAAATTCATTTGTTTTTCAATACATATGATAGATTGCTATGGAGTTTCACATATAAACACGCGTTTAAATGCCTCGTTTCTGCCAACCACAAGTTGAGTTGTCTAGACACAAGCTCATTTGTTTACCAACATGCACATTATCTATTACGTGAGGAATGGCTTTTGGACTTCAGTAGAAATTGTTATGTCACAGTAATTTTTATAAATTGTGTAAAAATATTAATTTACTTTATGATTACCTTATGATTACCAAAGGGCTATTTAATACAGCAACATTTCATTTTAAACATTCGAAACTTTATTCCATTCGATTTCAAAAGAAAATAGTTTGTTTATTTCGTATTTCACTCAAAAAAAGTTTCAACGATCTTGAAAGCTTTTATAGAAATATACTTACTATTTATATATTTATCGTCTGCATAGAAAAAAAAAAAAAAAAAAAAAAAAAAAAAAAAAAAAAAAAACCTAATTTATGTTTCTTATGCAATCAATTATCAAACAAATCGCAATCTGATATAATTCTAAAATAGTCGTACTTACTCTCAGGAAAAAGTGGCTGGAAAAATTGTAGCTCCATATTTGGCGACTTAACTCACTTTTGGCGTGAAATAAACAAATAAAAATGTAATAATAAAAAATTAAAAGTATAAAAAGGGATATAAAATGTTATTTTAACAAAGAAATTTTATCGGTTCTCTAACTTTTATGTATAGGGCTACAAAATGCACCAGGTCTCGATCCTAGGTGCGAGCAACACCAAAAGTGGTTCCCTTGTTAGTAATATATCAATGCAGGTTTTTCAGGTTCAAAAGAAACGAATCAAGGAATTGTCTTTAATAAATCAGTCGTTTTCTCAATTCAGAATTTTATTTTCTTTAAATATAGAAATGTATAGTGCAAATCTAATTAATTGGGAATAATATTTTAGTTTTGAACATTAAGAAATGTGTGTACTACCATAACACATATAGAACTACATGAAAAAAGAACTTTTGACTAGAGAAACATTTATGAGGTTTTAAGATAATTTAAAAATAGTAATGATAGTAAATAACAGGACAGATTTTTTCTTTCCATAAAAATACACAAAAGAAGGTTTTAAAATTCTTTTATGGACATTTCAATTTTATAAATAGGAATTAATGACCATGTGTGTGCTATAAACATTGTTTTATCTACTTATATTGAAAACATTTTTTTACAGAGCCTAAAGAAATTTTGATATTTGCTATATTTTTTGAGACCCGTTTCAAATAACGAGTGTCTTTAAAATTTTCACTAACACATTGAGAGACTAAAGTATTACCTTTCAATATGCAATTTTTGCAATATATTTCAGGCTGTGTTATGGATGATAACATGCACATTTTGCTAGATGACAACGATTGTTAGCTAGCGAAGTTTTCTTCAGCTTTGAATCAACGTTTCGCTAATACACGCCTTATCGACTGTAGTTCTTTGACGTTGAGTACGGAAATATTAAATAAAATTAGGAAAAAAAAATATTTAACTTTGAATATTTTATTTTTATGATGTTATTCAAAATGCATTAAAACCAGTTTAAATATTTATTTCTCTTTAGAACCGAAATATTTTAAAATGTAAAAGCGTCGATTATATTTTTGTTTTCTTAAGGGGTCTCAGGACTCTAAAAGTTTCAAAATTTTCGAAATTAAATTTTTTTAGGCGTTAAACTCCTATCTTTTCTGAACATTTTGATATAAATGTTTCCTTGAAATTCTCATTAGAACTGAAGTTATGGCATTTAGAATTATACCCGCTCAATAGCTGAGGGGGCCAAATAACGTTTTTGGGCATAACGCGCACGATATCTCAAACACTTCTGATTTTTTTTTTTTATGAAATTTTCAAAACATCTGTTTTATGTTAGTCTGTATAAACTGTACCTTCCTGTAAATTTCCTTTTTATTGTTAAAAAAATATATATTTTTTTAGGTATTATACTGTCGAAATTTTCAAAATTTTGCATTAGCTAAATACAACTTAGTATTAAAATTATGAAAATGCTTCAAATACAAATTTATTTTGGTTCAGGGTAATAATTACAATCTGAAATCTAAGTAAGCACCAAAATTTTCATTCGAGTTGCAAAATTTATTCTGTAATCCTGCGGGTAATCTGTTATGCCGATTTTTTGCTCGCCAAATGTCTGACAGTTTGGAGCCCCCTGTAAATGTTAATTCTGCATCTTGCAATTTTTTAAATGCATGAAATGAAAGAACATATATCTTTCGTCCCAATAAAAATTGTGTCTTAAACTCAAATTCATTTTAAGATATTAAATGTTGAAAATGGTTTTTTTTCCCTTTTTTATTATTTTAAGAGTCTTAACACTTTAAAGTATTTTTCAAAAATAGTTATGACTTAAATTTGTCTGTTCGTCTGTCCGTTTCCAACTCGTGTAAATATACTGAGATTCACATGTAATTTTTATCTGTTAATGAGGTTTACTATAGAATTTTTTGCTATTGAAAATGTAGTGCGTACATTTTTAAGTCGTTAACGGAGCAAATAAAATAATTCCGTTATATTAAGATCGATGAGGAATTTTATTTCTGGCACATTTCATTTATATTGCTTACTTGGATATATCATTTTTACGTATAAAAAATTAATGCCTTAACCCTTAACCGGAAAAGTGAAAATCTCGTGCATAAACAGAAACTTTATACTTGGATCCGCTTCTCTTCATCTGTGAGACTGCAAAAAAAAAAAAAAAAAAAAAAAAAAAAAAATGCTATAAAGTTTTAAAAAGAAAGTAACTCTGAATAATTTACCAAATAGTGAAATTAAACAACATTTAATAGTAATGCATAACAGGACTAATCTTTTATTATAAGAGGAGAAAAAAAAATTTGATTGTCGGGGACTGAAAATATTTTGAAATTACACATTATTGTTCAACATATGACATATTTGACATAATAATTAAAATAAATGCTAATATTTTTATATATTTCGGTACAATATGAATTAGAAAAAAAATTAAGCAGTTAAATTAACAAAACATTCAATATTAAACATTGCAGCGTTTTTTAAATATCTGCATTTTTTATACATTTTCTGACAATGTTGAGTCACTTTCGTGTTCAGAATTTATATATTCATCATCTGAAATACTTGCAACATTGCTTATGTCACTTCCTACTTCATCAAACCATCGCAAAACAGTTTCTTCAAAGTCTTTATCACCATAGCGTATCTGCTTTGACGTCGTCCCCTCCATTTCAGTACCCCACAGCAAAAAAATGCATAAAAGGAAACACGCCGTCGAACAGACTGCGTTGAAAATAAAATAATTTTACTTTCAATAACTACAATTGCGCAGGTGTTGCAAATAGGTGGAGGAGGCAGAAGACCAATAGCGTAAGGATTAGATTGAGTGATAAGATTCGGGAGGTGTTCATTTTTGTGTAAAGGGTAGATATGTAGACGCAACCATCTCACAGACGGTACCTTTCCGCTTAAGGGTTAAAAACATTTTATTGGTGTTGGACAGCATTTCATAATCTATGCCTGATGCATGGCATTGCGTTCTTTTCAGGTGCGTTTGTAATTATATAAATACGTAGCATCTATAATCGCCGTTCAGTCCGTCCGTCTGTCTGTCCGCATATAACAGAGCGAAAACTACCCAAGCGAATGCTCTGAAATTTTAAATATATAATTCTTGAAATATTTTGTCGAGCCATTTCAAATTTTATGAAAATCGGATGTACAGTTTAATGACAGGGACAGTCAAAAGTTTTCCGTTACATTACGGCCAATGGGAAAAAATTATGTCAAGTGCATTTTAATGATGTTACAGCTTTTCGAGCAGAATGAAATTGATATACACTTATTGAAGCACACTAAAATATAAATTCATTACAATATGCGGTGCAAAAAATATTTATAAAACTAGCTATAGTCCGAACGCACCACATTTGCCACGTTTGACGTGCAATTTGCAACTTGTTTAAGTATGGGGAAGAATTTACCTTCAATATTTTATTTTCATGTTGAAATTTAAAATGCAAAAAATTCAGTTTTAAAATTTATATCTTGTCAGAACTGAACTATTGTAGAATGTATAAGGTTTAGATTATTTCTTTCATTTACATAAAATGTTGATTTTATCGCATGCTATACGTTTTACTTTTATATAGGTTTTATTTCCAAAAATTGCTTGTAAATTATATAACATCATTATTCATCAAAAGTTAATAACTTAAAAATAAATTAAACTTTTATGTTTTTGCAAGTATATTGCAATTTGTAATTCCTTTTATTTCACTTTGAAATAATACGCGTATCGAAAACGACGTCATCGTTTCACTTATTTCACATATCAAATAATTTTGTTTGAAGGAAGGATACATCTAATAAATAAGTAGCATGCATAAATAACGACATTAAACCGTCTCATATGTAATGTTGGAAAATGAGGAATGGATTTAACTACTAATGTCTTTTTCGATGACAAGAGCAATAATCTTAAAATATAATTACTTTTTGACAAGTTTTGAAAGGTATTTGCAAGAACGCTTTTTCGTTGTAGTTCTTTGAAGATTTTAAAGTCAGTGATTACAAAAACACGAAAGAAATGCAAAGAAATATTATAAGCATAGAAAAAAACTACTTAAATTTAAATATTTTGTTTTCGTGTTGCTATCCAAATTGTATAAAGAGTTAAAATATGCATTCCGTGTTGGAATATTTCAGCGGTTGTTTTGAAAGTGAGGTAAGTCTATTTCGAGAAAAGATTAGTTAAAGTTTAGTTATCTTACTGGAAATTAACATAGAAATTATGTTTTCATCAAAATGCATGTAAAGCACAAATAATTATACAAAAATTACTTTCATGTGCATAAATATAATATAAATATATTTAAAATACAAATTTAAAATACAGTCGGACCTCGGTGTCCCGACACCCGGTTTTCACGTCACTCCGCTTATCACGAGTTTTTCAAAGTCCCAATTTTCTGCATATGATTTTAATGTAAATAAACTCCGGATTTTACGTCATTTAGGAAAATTGACCATTTTTCATAATCCATCTTATAAGCATGTAAAATAAGCGGTAAGAAATGTCTTAGCCAAACTTTTCACAAAAGTGTCTAAAACACCCATTGAGATAAATGAGAAATTTTACTTCAATCCTTTATCTGAATAAATAAACCCAAACACTATGAACGACCCACTTAAGCCCCATATAGACGTATCAGTCTACTTGCGGTCTTTTTGTACTGGTCATGCGGCGCTTTCTTGTGGTTACACGGCGTTTTTCATCCGACTAAAACCGAAGCATTGCATTGCATTGGAACGATCAGAAATTATCTAACATCCATTTCTGCAACAACGAATATTGATTACAATTCATTCTAAAATATTGAAAAAAAAATTGTAGTAAGCACATCTACGGATAAGCAAACCTTAGTTCATTAATATTTCATGCAACAATAAAAATAACAAGTCATAAATCTGATTTTTATTCTTGTCAATTTTGTTTTTGTGTTTATTTTGTTTAATAATAATGTTTTATTGCTTAAAACTGTAAGATCAGTTATGAATTTCAAATTGTCTTAAATTAATTAAAATACAGCTTTTTATAAACATTTTTCTCCAACTCCGGTTACCGCGACACACCGCATATGACGACACATTGTTCTGGTCCTTAGAGTGTCGGGATAACGAGGTTCGACTGTATCTTAAAATACATGAGAAAAACCTAGAACTTTTTCAACCCTTACAAGACCGTCATCAGTAGGATTTAAATGTTGTTATTATTTTCTTTGAGCTTATTCGAGAATCAGAAGAAAAACATTGTAATTTAAATTTAAATATTGTACGTCAGATGACATGCCAGATAAAGTTATTCAAATTTTCAACAAAATGAGTTTTCATATATTATGCAGCAAATATCTCCATACTTCATGGATATAGTCTGATAGTGCATCGTTACAAGCTGTATCTTTATTACAATTATTACAATTGGTTCTTTTATGATGGCTTCCAGGTAATTATTTATACGAAAGGTAATTTTCGATTTATTAAAATCTACTTTCATAGGTTGAGCTACCTCATAAGAGAATCAATTGAAATACATCATAAGAGAATCAATTGAAATAATTGCTAATAAAGATACAGCTTGTAACGATGCTGTATAATACGATATCCATGGAGTATGGAGATATTTGCTGCACAATAAATGAAAACTCGTTTTGATGAAAATTTGAATAACTTTATCTAGCATCTCATCTGACGTACAACATTTAAATTTAAATTACAATGTTTTTCTTCTGGATAATTCTCGAATAAGCGCAAAGAAAATAATAACAAAATCCTACAGATGACGGCCTTGTAATGGTTGGAAACGTTCTAGGTTTTTCTGATGTATTTCCAGATATTTTTAATTTATATTTCAAATACCTTTATATTATATTTATGCAGCTGAAAATAATGTTTGTATAATTATTTGTGCTTTATATGTATTTTAATTATTTAACTCATGGTAAATATAGCACTAGCATTTTAATTTTCCTTTACGTTTTCATCTATTTACAATAAATATCTTTTAATATTGGTTTAAATTTGTTATTAGTAATTTATTGGGTCAACGATATTTCAAGTGTCATTTTGAAAGTGAGGCAACCCCACACTGTAAACTAGTCGGATGTTCCAATCCCAAAACTTTCTTCTATCTCATATATGTTAATAATTCAAAATTCATTAGCACAGTGGCAAAATTAAATGACAATCTATGCCCATCATGAGGATTCTAAAGATATGAAATTCCGTGCATTAGTTCTTGACACATGACTATCGATAAATCGTGTAATTCATAAAAAATGTAGCATAGCAACGCACCTGTTGGTGGTTTACACCAAAATCTACTAAGCGAAAACATATGTCAACGTCTAACTAAATCTGAAATTTGATGAAAATCCGTTAGTTTTTGAGATAGAGATATTGCAAAAAATCGTTAAAAATCTAGCATAGCAGCGCCACTTATTGGGCAATTGATACAAAAACCTGATCAGCAACAACTTGTGCTAACGTCTAACTGAATATGAAGTTATGTAAAAATTAGCGCATTAGGTCTTGAGATTGAGCTATTGCAGAAATCGTGAAAAATGCAACATAGCTACGCCACCTGCTGGGTGATTTACACCAAAACATAATCAGCACCAATATTTGTCAAAGTATACCAAAATCTGAAGTTTGATGAAAATTCGTGCATTAGTTCTTGAGATAGAGCTATTGCTGAAATCGTAAAAAATTCAGCATAACAGCGCCACTTGTAGGCAGAATTACACCAAAACGTAATTATTAGAAATCCATATCGAGGAATAACTGAATCTGAAATTTTATGAAAATCCGAGCCATAGTTCTTGAGATACAGCTATTGCGGAAATCGTGAAAAATGCAACATAGCAGGTCCACTTGTTGGGCGATATACACCAAAAGCTAATTGGCACCAGTTTATATCACGTTCTAACTGAATCCAAAGTTTTGTGAAATTCCGTGTATTAGTTCTTGAGATAGAGCACCACAAAATTTAGTCACATACAGACAGACACAGATAGAGTGACCAGACTTACAGCCAGACATTTTCTAAAAACCATCAAATCGTGTTCAGGACCTTCTAAAACGTATAAATCCAACGAAAATCGAAAGTCGAAATTTTTCACGAATCCAATATTTACTTCCTGTAAAGATAGAAGAAAGTGGAAAAGATGGACATTTCTCAATTCCTACTATTAGTTCACACTCTCCCTATATTTATTTATTTATTTATATATATATATCCTGTTCAAATTTTCAATCGTTAATAAAATACTCATTATTCATCCGATCAAGTTGAAATACATTTTTTTAAACTTGTACTGGATGACAATCGATGTTAATACAGTTTTTTCAAATATTAATTTATTAATTAAATTTTAATTAATTTTTTTCACATGGGAGACAAAATGGTGGCCATTAGTTATTGAAGCATTTAATGCATCTTCATATCTATAAGGAGGGTTACCATAGGGGGACCCTGTTCTGTCGCCAAATACCGCCAAAAGTGACGCCAACTTGGCGATATCTCTAATATTTCGCAAAATTCCCATATCCTTCCATTGTAAACCTACTTGCATATAAAAAATCAACAAATTGAGATATTTTAATGCAACAAAAACTAATATTAGCTAAAGGGATTATATTAATTTTTTTTTTTTTTGATGACCTAAATAGGAGTTGACTTAAAAAACAAAATTTTTATATTACTTGTTCAATATACAGAAATGTACTATAATCAAGAACGAAAATATACAATAACCTCTTCCGAGTCACCGAAGTTTCCGAATTCATCTTTAAGGGGTGTTGTACCTTTTAAACACGACAAAATTGCACGAAAAACTTCAATGTTTGAATTAGTCTATCTTCAAGCCCTTTTTATGTATAAACATGAAATTTTGGATATTGTTTAAACAGACTGTGCTTTGTAATATGCTGTCATTAGAAATTTGTTAGCCTTTTACAGAATTTGGGTATTGATGAAATCAAAATAACTCATTTTTTTACTCCATAAATCATTGCGCGCATGATATCTTGAGAAAGTGTATGTATGGATTGTCATGAAATTGGTTTGTTTGTTTGTGTTTATGACGGCCAATTATCAACACGTGGGATATAGGCCCTAAGGGGGGGGGGTGCCCTTCGTGGGTGTCTTTTTAAGGGAAACTAACCCGTATTTACGCTTGAAAATCCAAGTTTCGAAGAAAACCACGAAAACTCCGAACGATTAGGCCGACGGGCGCGATTGGGTTCAAAACCAGCACCTCCCGTCTACCAGCTTCGAGTCATGGAATTGGGTGAAGATACTAAACATATGTGTGTGTTTAAAATGAACTATTCATAGGCTAAAAGTATTTCATTAACGATATAAAGAAGTATTTTTGTAAAACAAAATAATTTTTCTTATATTTTTAATGAGTAAAAAGTAGTCATAACTAAAAATATTACCATTGTAAATACTTAAAAGTAGTTCATTTTAAACACACATATTTGTTTCGTATTTTTACCAAATTTCATGACAATCCATAGAAGCTTTCTCAAGATATCATGCGCGCAATGACTTCTGGAGTTAAAAAAAAAGAGCTATATTGATTTCAACAATACACAAATTCTGTAAAGGGCTAATACATTTCTAATTATAGCATACTGCAAAGCACAATCTGTTTAATCAATATCCAAAATTTCATGTTTATACATAAAAAGGTTTTGAAGATAAACTAATTCAAACTTTGAAGTTTTTCGTTAATTTTCGACGCGTTTAAAAGGTACAACACCCCTTAAGAACCTCAGAAAACTATTTATTTTCAAAATTGAAAGTTATAAAAATAAATATTTATTAACTGCCAGTCATTTTCAGAAACATTTTTGAGTAGTTTTTACAGTGCAATAATCAGTTTTCTCAAATCGGAATATCACTTTTTCGTTTGCTATCCATTCCCAGGTAAAATATTTTGGTATTCAGAAAACATGTTTACCAAGCATACTAAATTAACAGCATTAACATTAACATGAAAATTAACATACATTTGTTACAATTGTATGCACAAATTATGTTAGGCAGCTGAAAATATTTTCTTGAGAATTCATAGAATACGAAAAACAGATTTTCCGGGCACAGAGAACTGATTAATGCATTGTAAAATGCTACTAGAAAACGTTTCCGAAAATTACGGGCATCTAATGAAAGTTTATTTTTAAATATTCATCTTTAAATTTCAAAAAAATCCGATGTTTCTAAAGATAAAGGGACATTTTTCGCAATCTTGAGTGACTTGGAAGAGGTTATTAACCATTTGAAAAAATGGTTATTGTCCTCGGTCAGGGGAGGAAATCAAAAATATATCTGAAGCGTTTTATTAGTTGAATCCCGCATTTTATTTGTTTTCTGATTGGTCTATACAGTAATCTGTATTTTCCCTTTACTTTCAACAGAGATGGATACTTCTGTTGCCACTATGACAAAAAAGTAATAAAAAGTACAAAAAAAAATAATTAATAACTCTAAAACAAATTGAGATACATCCTTCAAACAAATTGCAATTAAAAATGCATTTTTTTCTGTATAAGACGGTGTAAAAAGTAATATTATGGGATGTTTAGAAGTTTAAAAATGAAATTTCATTTAAAAGTGGTCCAGGAATATTAATGTTTAATCCATGGCGCACGTAATGTATGACCAGCTCCGTAGAAGTTTAAAAATTGACAGTACCGAAAAATGTAAAACTGAAATTTCTTTTAAAATTTGTTCATGATGGGTCCAGGAATGTTAATGTTTAATCCATGGCGTACGTAATGTATGATCAACTCCGTGTGATTTTTTATGTCTTAAATTTTAGTCTTTGAAAAAAAAAGTTTTCCAAATGTTCGTTGTAATTTGTTAAATTGCTTTATATATATATACATATATATATATATATATATTATATACATGTGTGTATATACACTATGACGCAAAAGTTTAGACAATGACGTCATTCAGCTTTAAAATGTAGAATTATGACGTCAGAATTACAAAAACCTGTAAATGTATTCAAAAACTGATTTAAAATGCTATGTACAAAAGACAGTCGTTTTATTTGCTATAATACTAATTTTTTTCATAAAAATTCAAATGTGCTTGTCGCAAAAGTTTAGACACTATTCTAAATTTCTTTGAATATTCGCTGGCATATGCAAATTTAGAATCGATGGTGTCACAAATTTGGAGTACTTAAGTTCTGCAAACGATTGCGCTTCATAGTCGACATGCTGAGAGCTAAAGAAATTCAAGTGAATGAGGTTTCAAGGATTTGGCAGTTGAAAGGTGAAGGGAAGAGCGTTTCTGAAATTTCTGCTATTATTAATAGGTCAAAAAAATCTATTTATCGAGTTTTATCGAGTGGTTCCGAATATAAAGCAAAATGTCGGTCTGGGAGGCCACGTGTGACAAATGTACGAGAGGATCGCCTGATACAAAGACTAGCGAGTACTCAACAAATGAGCGTACGTGGAGTTCAAAGCTCATCGGGACTCTCTGTATCAAAGGATACGATTCGTAGACGAATTTTGGAAAAAGGAACAATCGTTTATATGCAAAATGCAGAAGAAACCAGCTCTGAAACCACATCATAAGTTACAAAGACTTATGTGGGCTCGAAAGCATATGTCATATGGAGAGAAATGGCAGTCAGTCATATTTAGCGATGAAAAAAACTGGAATCTGGATGGTCCAGATGGTTGTTTATCGTATTGGCATGACTTGCGGAAGGAACCTCGACGTTTTTTTAGTCGCAGACAAGGAGGGGGCTCGGTGATGGTTTGGGCAGCCTTTTGTATAATGGACAAGTATCTCTGACCTTCACCAGTGGTCGTCAAACTTCACAGCATTATACACAGACATGAGAAGAAAACCTACTGCCATTTGCTGAGCTTCTAGGGGGTCCTCAGTGGGAATTTCAGCAAGACAATGCTTAAATTCACACTGCAAAACATTCAAAATCTTGGTTTAATTCCCATAATATAAGAGTTCTCGACTGGCCAGCATGTAGCCCAGATCTTAACCCTATAGAAAACCTTTGGAGCATCATGTGTCGCAAAGTTTATAGAAACGCTAGACAATACTCTTCTGAAAAGGAACTTAAGACATCTATTGAGAATGCATGGTACGATATCGATCCACAAACTATGCAAGATTTAGTTTCTTCCATGCAATCTCGTGTATATGACGTAATACATAAGCATGGATGCGCAACCAGGTTTTAAAAATTGTTTATTTCGATTTTATTTAATTTGTGTCTAAACTTTTGAGACAGCAGTTTATTTTTGTTACCATTTAATTTATTGCAATATGCACAATTCCACTTTTCTTTGTTATAAATATTGTTTATATGTACAGCACATTAATTTCAAGCAATGATTTGAAAATTGAATAAATATTTTTCAAAGTATGTAAGAATTTCTTCATTGTCTAAACTTTTGCGTCATAGTGTATATTTGTGTTCTTGATTATTGTACATTTTTATCCATTAAGAAACATTTGTCTTTTTTTACACTGCACTTTGAATAGAATTATTACTTTCTTCTATCTTTACACGAAGAAAGTATTGCATTCGTGAAAAATTTCATCTTCGGATTTACGGTGGATTCATACGTTTTAGATAGTCTTGAACACGATTTGACTATTTTTAGAAAATGTCTGCTTGAGGTTCTGTGAGTCTGTCTGTCTGTCTGTATGTGACACACATTTTATGGGCGCTCTATTTCAAGAATTAATGCACATAATTTAATAAAACTTTAGATTCAGTTAGTCCATGATATAAAATGTTGCTAATTACTTTTTGGTGTAAATCGCCGAACAGGTGGCGCAGCATTAATGTTTTCCCCAATAGCTCTACCTCAAAAACTAATATACAGATTTTCAGCAAACTTCAAATTCAGTTATACCTTTATACAATATGGTGCTGATTAGTTTTTGGTGTAAATCACACCAAGAGGTGGCGCTTCTATCTACAATTTCCACGAATGCTACAATAGCTCTATCTCGAGAACTAATGAAGGAATTTTCATCAAAGTTCAGATTCAGTTAGACGTTAACATAAGTTGTTGGTGATTAGGTTTTGGTGTAAATCACCCAACAGATAACGCTTCTATGCTGAATTTTTCTGGATTTAACCGATTTTAGCGATAGTCAAGAACAAATGTGCAGAATTTCATTTAGTTAGACTTCTCATGATGGGCATAGAATATCATTTAATTTTGGCACTCTGATAGCAATTTTTGACGTATTAACATGTATGAGATAGAAGAAAGTTTTGGGATTGGCACATCCGACTAGTTTTTTAAGTTGCATTACGTTAACAGGCACAATCAGAATTTCATCATGAATAACTTTTAAATCTTCACTATCTAAATTAAGAATTATTTGAAATAAAATAATTAAAAACATAAAATAAAATATTAATTTAATTTTGTCGTAATATTTATATTCCATTTAAAAAGGAACGTTCTCAATAAATTGGCTGAAGTACACGGGGTTGCCCGAGATTTTAAGAATGTTGGAAAACTCAATTTCGAAATTAAACGCCGGACAGGCTAATATTTGTCAAGATTCCCCCCTTTAGTACACGAATCTTGCGCGAATATGGTGTTTTTGTTTTTAATTTTTTGAAACCGTTAAAAATTTTTCTTTTTGTACAGGTTGCTCATAAAAAAAAAACTTATCCGATATATGTGCCCCTAGCGACCTAACGGCTCAACCAATCGAAAGGAAATTTCAGATTTATAGTCCAGTGGTAGGGGAGCAAAAAAGGAAGAATTCGGAATTAATTAAGGGAAAGCTGGAAATTGTTTTAATCCCTCCAGTTTAGGTCTAGAATGAACATACTATGTTTTCCCTCTCGTACTAGGTGAGCGTTAGGAAATATGTATAGATTTACAGTAAAAAAAACAAGTTTTCTTACATACCATAACAGTATCTCCAAACAGCTAACTCTGTCAAAAACATTGTCAATATAAATGTTGTAGATCTTAAAATTCTGAGTAAAATGAGTACCAACACTTAATACTTTTGTTGAACATTAAGGTCACAATTACAGTTTAAAATTTTAGACACGTGGTCAGGGGTTTGAACTCAGAATTAATTAGAAGAAAACTGGAAATTGTTTTAAACCATTCAGTTTAGGTCTAAAATGAACGTACTATGTTTTTTCCTCGTACTTGCGTTCGAAAATATGCACATATTTATTTTCGAAAAACACGTTTTTTTTTAATTACCTTAACAATATCTCAAAACAACTAACTCTATAAAAAATATTGTCAATACAAATGTTGTAGAGCTTAAAAATATTAATAAAATGAGTACCAACATTAATATTTTTGTTCAACATTAAGGTCGCAATTCTATTTCAAAATTTTACCTTAATCGCTAATCAAGAGCTTCAAGCCAGGAGAGACTAAGTTAACTTAATAGTATCTCAAAATAGCTTACTCTATCAAAAACATTGTCAGTACAAAAGTTGTAGAACCTAAAATTCTGAGTAAAATGAGTACCTACACTTAATATTTTTGTTTAATATTAAGGGTGCAGTTTTGAGATATTTTTAACTTGGTCTCTCCTGGCTTCAACCTCTTGATTTGAAAAATTTTGAAGTAGAATTGCGACCTTAATCTTGAACAAAAATATTAATGATGGTACTCATTTTATTCAGAATTTTAAGCTCTACAACATTTGCATTGACAATGTTTTTTATAGAGTTAGCTGTTTTGAGATATTGTTAAGGCAATTAAAAAAACGTGTTTTTCGAAAATAAATATGTACATAATTTCTAACATTCACCCAAGTACTAGGAAGAAAACATCGTACGTTCATTTTAGACCTAAACTGAAGGGGCTAAAACAATTTCCAGTTTTTTCCCAATTAATTCTGAGTTCAACCACCTGACCACGGGTCTAAAACTTTAAACTGGAATTATGACCTTAATGTTCAACAAAAATATTAAGTGTCAATACTCATTTTACTCAGAATTTTAAGATCTACAAACACGTGGTTTTGACTATAAATCTATACATATTTCCTAACGCTCACGTAGTACGAGGGGGAAAACATAGCATATTCATTCTAGACCTAAACTGGAGGAATTAAAACAATTTCCAGCTTTCCCCTAATTCCGAATTCAACCCCCTAACCACTGGGCTATTAGTTATTTGAAGGTATGCGCTCGAGATTGTGATGATTTAAAACAATAGATTTCTCACGATTACGGTTATAGTGAAAAAATTTCGAAATTTTCGAATGGCAACACCCTTTTTTTCCTGCTCAAATTCATCATCCTATTGAAAAACAATAAATGGCTTTGGAACGATACACGTTTGACTAAAATTTTCCATGTAATATTGTGGCACTCAATCCTAATCAGTTCCTATGTAACATAATATTCAGCACTCTAAAACAAATGATTACATTTTTATTTTCACTATGTGTACACAAACAAACTCAAAACACATTTTAAAACAAATCTTACAACATTACTCAGTTCACAAGTGAAAAAAAAATACTGAAAAACATGCCTTATAGCCACTTCTTCATTCCTCGCAATGGTCTTTTTTGCAAGTGTTTTACGCCGGGAATTTTTATCGTACGTGTATCACTCAAACGCCATTTATGGTTTTTGGATACACTGATGAATTTGCGCATGAAAAAGTGGGTGTTGCCATTCGAATTTTTTATTTTTTTTTCACTGTAACCGTAACACTGAAAGCTCTATTGTTTTAAATTATCATGATTTTTAGCGCATACCTTCAAATAGGTATATCTAAAATTTCTTTCCAATTGCTTGAGCGGTTTTTGCCGCTAGGGGTTCATATATCGGGAAAGTTTTTTCATGGCCATCCTGTATTTTTCAAAATAACTTGTCCGTAACCTAAATATAGTCAGTCTTGATTCATGAAAAAAAATTGAAAGATAAATAAAAATTCTTGTTTTATAAATAAAAAGTCATTCATCAAACCCCTTTCGCTCGTACAAGCTATTAACCAAAGACACCTTTTGAATATCATGACATATTTACGTGTATTCTGTACTTACTTATATTAATGCTCCTTGTATTATTTAAAAATATTTAAAAATAATCGTTTCATTCCAAATATGACACAAAATTCATCTACTTTTTGTACTTACACATATTCTTCCTTGTATTATTGTCAAATAATCGAAAATGTCCGTTCTGCTTCATGTATAACGTCTTGTTCCTTTTCTTCTTTAATTCGTTTAGTGAATTCATATTCATCTGCTCCCTGTACTTATTCATATTTATTCTCCGTGTAATATTGTCAAATAATCTATAATGTCGGTTCTGCTTCATGTATAACGTCATGTTCATTTTCTTCTTTAATTCGTTTAGTGAATTCTTATTCATTTGCGCCCTGTACTTATTCATATTTATTCTCCGTGTATTATTGTCAAATAATCTAAAATGTCCGTTTTGCTTCATGTATAACATCATGTTCCTTTTCTTTTTTAATTCGTTTAGTGAATTCATATTCATCTGCTCCCTGTACTTATTCATATTTATTCTCCGTGTATTATTGTCAAATAATCTATAATGTCGGTTCTGCTTCATGTATAAAGTCATGTTCATTTTCTTCTTTAATTCGTTTAGTGAATTCTTATTCATTTGCGCCCTGTACTTATTCATATTTATTCTCCGTGTATTATTGTCAAATAATCTAAAATGTCCGTTTTGCTTCATGTATAACATCATGTTCCTTTTCTTTTTTAATTCGTTTAGTGAATTCATATTCATCTGCTCCCTGTACTTATTCATATTTATTCTCCGTGTATTATTGTCAAATAATCTATAATGTCGGTTCTGCTTCATGTATAACGTCATGTTCATTTTCTTCTTTAATTCGTTTAGTGAATTCTTATTCATTTGCGCCCTGTACTTATTCATATTTATTCTCCGTGTATTATTGTCAAATAATCTAAAATGTCCGTTTTGCTTCATGTATAACATCATGTTCCTTTTCTTTTTTAATTCGTTTAGTGAATTCATATTCATCTGCTCCCTGTACTTATTCATATTTATTCTCCGTGTATTATTGTCAAATAATCTATAATGTCGGTTCTGCTTCATGTATAACGTCATGTTCATTTTCTTCTTTAATTCGTTTAGTGAATTCTTATTCATTTGCGCCGTGTACTTATTCATGTTTATTCTCCGTGTATTATTGTCAAATAATCTAAAATGTCCGTTTTGCTTCATGTATAACATCATGTTCCTTTTCTTTTTTAATTCGTTTAGTGAATTCATATTCATCTGCTCCCTGTACTTATTCATATTTATTCTCCGTGTATTATTGTCAAATAATCTATAATGTCGGTTCTGCTTCATGTATAACGTCATGTTCATTTTCTTCTTTAATTCGTTTAGTGAATTCTTATTCATTTGCGCCCTGTACTTATTCATATTTATTCTCTGTGTATTATTGTCAAATAATCTAAAATGTCCGTTTTGCTTCATGTATAACATCATGTTCCTTTTCTTTTTTAATTCGTTTAGTGAATTCATATTCATCTGCTCCCTGTACTTATTCATATTTATTCTCCGTGTATTATTGTCAAATATTCGAAAATTCCAGTTATACTTCCTGCATGATGTCATATTCAATTCCTTTTTAATTCTTAAGAAAACATTAAATAAATTAAAGCACATAAATTAACGACTGAATTCCATTTTTAATTATTAAAGGTACACATATATTAAGAAAGACTTTAAATACAATTAAATACAATAAACCCAACTGGAGTGAAAAATTAGCCGGGGCCAGGAATCGAACCTGGGTCGACAGCATAACGTGCTGTTGCTCTACCGTTAAGCTACCCTGGCCGATGTCCTAACCTGGCAATTTCTCACTAATAAACCAAGTTGGGGAACGTCACCGTCCATCTATCAGATAGCACAGGATGACGTGACGTGATTCGCGTTCGTCTTTTATTCTGTAATCGATTTTCATGGGCTACATAATCAGTTGAAGACCTCGATTTTTGCTTTGCAAGACGATTTTCATTTCGGCGTCGCTCTTTGGCTTTGGATTTTTCCATATTTAATAATTTGCGCTTACCCATTTTGTAACTTTTTCAATTTTTAACGATTTTATGCCTTTCGATTACCTATTCAAACAATTTTTAACGATTTTATGCCTTGCTATTACCTATTCAAATAAAAATTCTTTAAAAGTATAGAACATCGTTGAATTTCGTTAAAAAAAAATAAGATGCGAGCATCATTTGGCCCCATTCTCGACCGAAAACAACAACCATTTCCAAATGTTTAATAAATAAAAAAAAAGTTAAAAGAACTGGAAAGGACAAAATTAAACGAGAAATTTCCAGGCTTCAGATGATGAAGGCGTTGAATAAAAAAGTCATTAACGAGATTTCTAGAGAGAGAGAGAAGTCCAAATGAGAAGTGGAAACAGTAGAAGAATAATTCTAGCTTTAGGAAAGTCAAACCAATGATTGGGACGCAATGAAAGGTTGGGTACACACAGCACCCGCTACATACGCATGCGTATACATTTGCCATACTTTCCTATGTAAAATCGGTTTCCTGACTTGTTCCCTACCTCGTCACAAAATTTGAACGATAAGTTTTGAATCACCCTGTATAGATAATTGCATGTTTTTTACTAGTTATTTTAAATAAATTATTAATTTTCACGAAGAAACAGCGAGAACGTATTCAGCCTCCCTTTATATTTAATTTAGGGACTTGATGGAACTATTTCAAAATTCCTTTTTATTTAGAATTTAAAGCTGAAAAATAATATAACTATAAATAAAAAAATTCAGCATTTAAATATGAGCAAAGGCAAAATTTGTTTTCATTCAAAGGTGATATTAAAAATAAATAACGGCAACGAATAACATAAAATATCTCATTTGTGAACATCTACTTTAAATAGAAATGTCATAAAAGTTTAAAAATTCGTATAAATAAAAAATGTATTTCCAATTTCAATAACAAAAAATACGAAATTCGTTGTTTTTCTTTTGTTGTTGTTTTTGTCGTAAATTGTATTAATAGTAATATAACTGTATATTTTGAAAACAAATATATTTGTTCAAATATCATAGCGTTAGAAATAGAAATCTAGATTTTTGAAACATAAGACAAGTATATTGGCACACAAAATGATTATTTTCTTTCTTCTAACACGGATAAACAATATTGTATATTAAATTTACAGGAAATAAAAAGACAAAAAAAATGTCAAATAAATCTATTATTGCTTAGGGATATTTTTAAATCCTTTGAAATGCAAAGCATTAAAATATCTAGCGATAACATAAAGTGAACTTATCCAACTTTCAAATTCAATGGCTGATTTTAGAAAATATACAACTGTCAACTAGTTTTCCTTTTTTGTGAAATTTTGATTTTAGTGAGTGCTATAAAGCGTAGCTTAATTTTTCTATTCTTATATTTTAATGAAGTATAACGAATTCAATATTAAATTTTTATATTCATGATGTCGAACATCTAGATCTCTATTTGTAACGCTATGATATTTGAACAAATATATTTGTTTTTAAAATATACATTTATATTACTATTAATACAATTTACGACAAAAAAAAAAAAAAAAAAAAAAAAAAAAACAACGAGTTTCGTCTTTTTTGGTTATTGAAATTGGAAGTACATTTTATATTTAGATTTTTTTTATGAACTTTTATGACTTTTCTATTAAGGTAATTGTTCAGAAATGAGATATTTTATGTTATTCTTTACCGTTATTTTTTTTTATATCATCTTTGGATGAAAACAACTTTAGTTTCATTAATTTATTAATATTATATTAATATTATTAATATTATATATTAATTTCATTAATATATAATTCTGAATATTTTTATTTATAGTTCTATTATTTTTTTTAGCTTTACATTCTGAGTAAAAAGGAGTATCGAAATTGTTCCATCAAGTACCTAAAGTAAATATAAATAGGGAGGTTGAATACGTTCTTGCTGTTTCCTTGTGAAAATTAATATTTTGTTTTAAATAATTAATAAAAAAAACATGACACTGAAACTATTGTCCGTCGCTGGCAGCATTTGAATCCTACGTCGGAACAAGTAAAAATTAAATTAAAAAAATCACAAAACCCGACTGCCTAAAAAGCGAACTAATTAATTATTTCTCATCAATGTGAAACTATTTTCTATATTACTTACCTATTTTTTTTATTTACTTGTATTGATGACTTTTAAGTTGTGTTTAATTGTTATTTCCTATCTATAAACACTGTTTTGATGAGGCCTATAGATGTCTATGATGGTTACAGTTGCAATAAAGCTAGAGATTCTACCTACACAACTTCCAGGTTGTAAAATATTTAAACGGGGCTTCTGACTCTAAAATAGTCAATGAAACATCGTCTTCATTTTGAAAAACCTATCCAATGATATGTCACTCAATACGGAAAAAAAAATTCGTCTCTACCGTCATTTTGTATTTTACGTCCGCCATTTTGAATTTATAAAAACAAAACCTAGTCTATAACCATCGGACGGTCAGGACGAATCGATAGAGTCCTCATTCGTTAAAATACATCCAGCCGTCGTGATGTTTCGAGGGTATAAAGAAATCAACATACCCAGATACCCGTGAAACATATAACCCTTCTTAGCAGTCGGGTAAAAACGACGCGTCTTTCAAGGTTATCCAGGAGTTAACCCATTTTTTGGCATTGATTTTTTGGCCATGCACAATCGATCGGAGCAAATGATAATCGGATAAAATATTTTTCCTATGCTACATCTCAGCTATTACCTTTTTAAATAAGAAAAATTTTATTTTTATTTTTTAGACGATGCCTCACAGAGAAAAAAATTACGCCATCGGCAAGGATTTTCAATAGAGGGTCCTACATGACGGGTCATATTTTCGGCATTCATTATTTTATTATTATTTTTTTTTAATTGTTCATAAAAATTCTATATACAGGATGTATCTGTAATGCTTCAACAAACTTAGAGGGATGATAGTAGTCATGAAGACGAACAAAAAATGCTATGGAACATGGGGTCACAAATGACGTTTAAACGATAAAAATCGAGAAAATGCGTCTGGAAATGGACAAACTGAGACAAGAAAGAAACACTCCAAAAAATTATTTATTACACAGAATAGGAACAACACAGTTCGTGATGTCCAGAAAAAACAAATATTTTCCAACAATTGTTCAAAGTGCCGACCGCGGGCATTATTACACGGAGTACATCTATGGAGAAACAACTGGCTGACACGCTCGAAGACTTTGGGAGTTCTGCATACGTAGATTCTTTCTCACATATTTGTTTGGCTTTCTTCAAAGTTTTTGTTATTTCTTTCTAAACCGATATGCAGAAAGTGAAAGGAAAACCAGCTTCGTGCTACTAGCCAGTTCTGCAGAAAAGCAGCATGCGAGATTTCGATATTTTTATTAGTTTTGAGATTTTCACCTTTGAACGTCTTTTGCGACCCCATGTTTCGTTGCATTTTTTGTTCGTCTTGATGAGTACTATCATCCTACTAAATTTGTTGAAGCATTTCAGATACACCCTGTATATGTGTAAAATAAACATTATTATATATATGTAATAGGTGTGTAAAAAATAAAATGTTATTTTTATCCCCATATTTCAGAGCTGCTCCATTTAGCAGCAGAAAATTCTGCAATTAGACCAGTCGAAGAATATTTCTTTAAAGCAGTTGTACCCAAAGGCTCTGGATCCCCATTCTGGCTACAATTCTGACTATTGGAGTGAATTGCTTATATGTGTTTTTAACATTTTTAAAGATTATTGGAAACTGTTCTGACTGGTTGCGCTCTAACTCTCTTAAGGGGTCTTGTACCTTTTAAACACGACGAAAAGTAACGAAAAAATTCAAAGTTTAAATTAGTCTGTTTTGAAACCCTTTTTATACATAAAAGTGAATTTTTTAATATCAATTAAACAGATTGTGCTTTGCAATATGCTACCATTAGAAACTGATTAGCCTTTCACGGAATTTTTGCGGTGTTGAAATTAAAACAGCTCTTTTTTTCACTCCGTAAGTCATTGTGCGCATGATATCTTGAAAACGTAAGTATGGATTGCTATGAAATTTGGTATAGATATTAAGCAAATATGTGTGTTTATAATGATCTACTTTTAAGTATTTACATTGGTAATATTTTTAGTTATGACTATTTTTATTCATTAAAAGATGTAAATTTTTGATTTGGTTTACAAAAATATTTCTTTTACATAGTTAATGAAACAATTTTGACCTAAGAGTAGATCATTTAAAAAATACATATGTGCTTAGTATGTATATGAAGTTTCATAAAAATCCATACATACTTACTCAAAATATCATGTGCACAATGACTTCCAGGAGTGAAAAAAAAGAGCTGTTCTAATTTAAACAATAGACAGATTCTGTAGACGACTAGTCAGTTTCTAGTGGTATTATATTAAAAAGCATAATCTCTTTAATCGAAAGTAAAAATTCCATGTATATATATGAAAAATTAATGAAGATACATTAATTCGAACTTTCAAAGTTTTTGTTGATTTTCGACGAGTTTAAAAGGTACAAGACCCCTTAAATATATGTGAAAATCCTACGACGAAATTCATACCGGGAGTCTGGTTTTTAAAATTCAGTAACTTGCAAATTGTGACAGCTATTAAAAAAATCTTGCAGGCGGTTTATGTAAGATGTCAGGAGATTTGTTTCTGCTATTTCCGATTTTAGTTCAAATTAGTAACGACAGATGGCGCTGAGAGCAATAGGCGATAAATCGAGTCCCGAGTTTTTGGCCTCTTTCTTCTCTCAATATTGATGCGAAAGAAGGAAGTTAAATATATGGAGTTGTTCTTAGCTTCCAATGCAATATAATTCTTATGCACCCACTCCATATACACTATATGGCCAATGATGACAGGTCACTTGCGATTTTAGACGTTTTGTTAAATATTTAGAGATATACATGAGGAATTATCCCGAAACTCCAGGTGTGTAAACACCTAGGTCATATATTTCCCTGAAGATTTTTTTCAAAAAAGCCCATAGGGGACCGTCAAAAAATTGAAAAACAATTACTATCTTTTGGATAACCCTCTAAAAACTAATGTAGCAAAAGCGTTCAAACTGTAGAACATGATTAAGAGGCTCATTGTAATAAACTGTGTTCATTTTTATGAGGATAGCATGTATACCCGTAGAGAAAATAAGGTTAAAAAAAAACAGCCCTAAAGTACGTGCCAAGTTTCTTGCTTATAATTTGCAGAGTTCTTAATAAAAAAAAACAATTCTTTTCAGAAACTATGACAAATTATAGATTTTGATATAGATTTACATAGTTTAAATTTATAAAGTTTAAAATGTAGATTTGGAGTGTCGTCTGTTGAGTACAAAGGGAGGTAATGGGACTGTAATCCCCCCCTCCCCCATTAATTCAGATAAATGGATTTTTCAGGCAGAATTATCATCTTTGTTTCAAATTTGTTATACCACTTTATTCTGATAAGACGCTTCCCTAATTAAATTTGGAGGTTCATTGGTTAAGTATAAAGGGGTGAAACGGGAGGAGTTAATCTCCCCTTAATTTATTTTTCAAGGGACATTATTCTTTGAAATAAGAGTGTAATATACAATTAGTGGGAACAGCCTATGAGCTCAATGCCATCAGTTTAACTAGGCACTTTTCTTTTTTATTAAATGTATTGCAAATTGTTAAAAATAAACAAATATGTGTTTTAAAGGGCGTAAGTGGGAGCCAAGCAGAAAAATAAAAGACCTCTTTCAAAAGTAGGAAAAAATGTACAATATTATTTTTCTGTTCGATTCCATTTCAGTGGTAAACTTTGCTATATGTAATAAAAAGGCTCAAAAAGCAAAGAAAAAAAGGTTTCATATAAATATATACATACTTATATCTTAAAGACTGGAAAAATTGCGGATTCCTGGAACCTTTTCATCACTGTACTGATGAAGATGATAAATATAGAAGCTTATAACACACTTAACGCCTTCTTATTTGCAGATACAAAAAAGGGGGAAACGAAGTGAAATAAAATTCCTTTCAATTACCAGAGCCAAATTTAAATCTAATTTAAAAGAATATTTAAAACGGAAAATTTAGAAACTACAAAGCAGTTGTATAAATTGAAGTCTCAATTCATTGACACTCTTCATGCAAAATTTAAACGATTTTTTTCCCGGGAAATGCCTTTAAAAAGTAAAGAATACATACAAATGCGGGGGCTGTAATTAAACAAATAGACAGAATAACTCAAATTAGATTTTCTTATGTAATCCCACCAAATACAAGAATACATGTCCGCTTCACGTTTTAACAGCAATTTTCTATTTTAAAGAAGTTTAATCTTAATAATCGAATTCACTAATGGATTGCCTACCTCTTTTTAAAAATAAACATTTTAATAGCTTTTTGAATAAAAAAAAGATACAATTCATACTAATTCATTTTAATACCCTTCCCCCCTCCCAAGAAATAAAAATTATATACAATTTGTATCAAGACTTATTCTAGAAAAAATATAAAAAATGTAAAATCTGTAACAAGATTTTTTTTTTACGATAAAAAAAATAAAAATGTTGAAATAGCTATTCAAAATCGTACGTTGTTTTGCACAGAATTCATTTTTAATTACTGTAACGTTTAAGTATTTTTATGATGACATTTTGCGAAACATTAAATTATGACTAA